>JANRMT010062854.1:74600307-74637155 GCA_026402145.1 Polypterus bichir lapradei | reverse complement strand
TATATATATATATATATATATATATAGATAGATATAGATATATATAGATATAGATATGGGAACAACACTCATATCAATGACAAAACAATTACATTAACAATCATGTTACGTTATTTTTAAAATTTTTCCTTTTCTTTTTCATACCTTCTTTAACACACTACTTCTCCGCTGCGAAGCGCGGGTATTCTGCTAGTTTGACATATTTGGGCTGCAGGAAGGGAGGAGGAAGAGAATGAAACGGAAGGTGGTTATTGTTTAGAAGGAGCCTCCTTATGCAAATCTTTTCTTTGTAAAATTGTCGAGATGGTGGATTTCGACATGCAGTACATATTAGTGAGATCGGCCACACGAACAGCACTCTCATATTTCCACACAATTTCCATCTTCGTTTCGATTGTGATCACTTTCGTTACCTTCTCTTCTTTCCTTAGCAATTATGTGTCTTGCTTGCATGGTCTTAGTGAATTATATATATAGGTAAATCACTGCAATGACTGAAATTACATCCACAAACACATGTATCTGGGCTCCGACTGACACTTACTAACGCTCTCGGTTGTTTGTTTACAATCGCACAAGTGGATACACGTGACCGCATTCGGGTCGTAATGCAAGATGTTGGTCGTAAATCAAAACAACGGTATTTTATTTTAAACTTCCCGATAATTTATTATAAATTTTATTAATAAAATCAACAACTAAAACACTTTTTTGAATAAATTCTTTATTTAATTTAAAGTACCGGCATGCAAAGTTACTTCTTCATCTGAAAGATGGCGCTGTGGTTTCATCATTAATTACTTCTGTATTCATCGGCAAAACCGGCATTGCACTGGAAATCTTGAATTTGAAACGATACTCGTTGTATAAGCCGACCCCCAAACTCCAAGCCAAAAATCTCGGACGAAATTTTCGGCTTATATTCTGGAATCTACAGTACTCAAATTAATAAATTTGTACAGTACTCGATATTAAATATTTCACTAGATATCAAACTTTTCATTTTAATCACTTGTTATTAATGATTGAAAAAGATAAAAAAACTACAGAATATGGCATTATCTTGTGCAACATTTAATATCGAAAACCTGCACTAATGAGAATTAAAGAAAAAAAATAAGAGCAGAGTTTTTTTACATTTTTGACATTTATGAAATAAATATGTAAATTCAAAATAAGTACAAATAGTCCAAGCTGCACTGTCTGCATTTCGTTTTTGGTTCAGTCATATTATTATCTGAAGAAACAAAAACATTTATTAACAAACAATTTCAACAGCCCCTGTAATAAAAAAAAACAATAAAGTATGTACTTACTTGAAACAGAAGATTTTTGTTCAAACTCGAATAAATAAACTGTGTCCTCTGATTTTCTTTTTTGTAGTACTGCTCCTCAATAAATAATTATATTCAAAGTTCAAATCACAATTAAGTACATGTCACATCAAACAAACCAGTTTATAGTGTTTTATGAAAGCATGACCGTACATGACTGATAGATTCTGCTAATATCGAATATCCGTCGTCTCATCCCACTGCGAGCAAGTGCGGACATGCAGCAGTTTTTCATGTCCACACTTGCTTTGATACGTTCGATAAGACAATGCACAGACATGTTTGTGCTACATGTTTTTTCATGCATTCTTACGTGTGACTCTTTTAATGACATATTTTACCTTTTTGTTCACAAGCTTGTTATGTAATGTGTTTTTTTAAAAAAAAGTGTTTTTTTGAATTATTTTACTTCTTAATTAGGTACCTATTAGAATCATAGATATTTTGAAGTAACAAACAAATAGCTGTAGTAAGGGGGTCTATTTTTGCTGTCGTCGACCCTCAAATTTTTTTATTGAAACTATCGACCCCTAGAAAGTTCAAATCGACCTCAGGGGGTCAATATCGACCACTTTGGGAACTCTTGCTCTATAATAATAACCATTTAAACCAAAGTTGGACAGTTTAACATCTGTGGCAGAACGACGGGCATTAAGCAAACTCCTGTCAATCATGAAGAATCCTCTGCATCCACTGAACAGTGTCATTTCCAGGCAGAGGAGTAGCTTCAGTGACATACTTTTGTCACTGTCTTGCTCCACTGACAGACTGAGGAGATCGTTTCTCCCCCATACTATGCAACTCTTCAATTCCACCCGGGGGAGTAAATGCTAACATTACTCAAAGTTATTGTCTGCTTTTACATGCATTTTTATTACTATTTAATTTAATATTGTTTTTTGTATCAGTATACTGCTGCTGGATTATGTGAATTTCCCCTTGGGATTAATAAAATATATATCTATCTATCTATTTAAACTTACAGGATTACTATAAGATGAAATCAAATGATGCAATTTGCTGGCAATTGTATGGACTCCCAAAAATCTATAAAACTCCTTTTGAAATTCAGACCTGTGGTCAGCGTAGTAGGTGTGCCAGCGCATAACTTATCTAGAAGACTTTTTCAAATGCTCAAACATTTAACATATGATTTGGATTATTCCAGTAACAGCGCCAGAATGGCAAAGAGGGCATACCAATGGGATCTCCATTATCAGGACTCTTTGTTGAACTGGTTATGCAGCAATTTGAAAGCACGGCTGTAACTCAGCTAAACTTTGGATTTGCTACGATGATGACACATTTGTTATATTAAATGTGCGCCTGGTCGATTGCTGAGCCCTTTTGCCACACCTGGAAGTTCGTGCAGCACCTGGTGCACTTCCAGGTGCCCTATAAAAGGAGTCAGCCGCCACTACTCCAGAGAGCAAGAGTCGGGTGGAAGAGGACAAAGCTTGCCAGGAGAAGTGGAGGTGGATGGAGAAGGAAAGAGAAAGAAAAGAAAGTGTTTGGTGCTGTGTTTGCTGTGCTTGGACTGTGCTGTACAGGTGGGAAACGGGGGTAGGCATTTCCTACAGTAAAATAAAAATAAAAAAATAAAAGCGTGTGCATTGAACTTGTGACCTGCGTCTGTCTGTGTCAGGTTTGAACGGCAGGACTGCCCCCTGGAGGCCACTATATATCTGTATATATAAAAGTCAATGTGTGTATGTATGTTCCAGCATCACGTCCGAACAGCTGGAGCGATTTTATGAAACTTGGTACACATGTTCCTCATTGGTCAACTAAAAATACTGTAGAGTGAAATCAGCCATAACCCACCCCCTTCTTTGATCTTGCATTCTTGTATGCATGTCATCCAGTTGACACTTGGAACAACCACCAGAGGGCAAACTGGAGGCGACTGCCAGCATTCTTTATGTTTGAGTGCCACTGTGCCCCTGTTGCTTTTCAAATTAAATAGAATTCTACGCGTGGAAGTGTGTGTGTCTGTCTGGCCCGGAAGTGAGACGTAGAGTCGGGGTAAGGGCTCCAGCTCTGAGGATACGCAAGTGAGGCCAGTACACCGGCATAAGGAAACCTCCTAAGAAAGACAGTCGCTTAGCTGCTAATGCATAATCAATGCGAGCACTTCGGCAACATGAATCCTTCTATCAGAGAGATGCCCAGAGTAGTTCTGACAATTTAAATACTTTCTAGGATACTTTCTTTTAACAACATGGGCTTACACAATTAGTATGTACCAGGCGACTGCCAGCATTCTTTATTTTTGAGCAGCACCGCGCCCCTGTTGCTTTTCAAATTAAATAGAGTTGGCCGGTTCCGAGCGTCAACTAGATGATAACATACATACATACAAGACCGCAAGACAAGGACATTAGTGAGTCTTTGTTTCTTAATTTATTTTTATTTTTAATATGTTTTTTTATTATGTTTTTCTCAAACATTTAAAAAAAACGTGAGGTCGAACTGGAGGTGACTGCCAGCATTCTTTATGTTTGAGCACCACCGCACTCCTGTTGCTTTTCAAATTAAATACAGTTGGCCGGTTCCGAGCGTCAACTGGATGATAACATACATACAACACCGCAAGACAAGCACATTAGTGAATCTTTATCCATCCATCCATTATCCAACCTGCTATATCCTAACTACAGGGTCACGGGGGTCTGCTGGAGCCAATCCCAGCCAACACAGGGCGTAAGGCAGGAAACAAACCCCGGGCAGGGTGCCAGCCCACCCCAGAAAACCCATGCAGACACGGGGAGAACATGCAAACTCCACGCAGGGAGGACCCGGGAAGTGAACCCAGGTTTATTGTTTGTTAATTTATTTTTATTTTTGAAGTTGTGTTTTTTTAAATTATGTTTTTCTCAAACAATTAAAAAAAACAACTTTATTTTCCTCCCAGGCAACAATGGGTATTTCAGCTAGTATAACAAAAATATAATAAAATCCCCAAACACACATGAGAACTTGAATAAAGGAGCTGCTTTTATCAATCACAGGTTGGTAGGTGGCAGGTCTCAGTTGTACTGCAGGTTTACTTTTTAAAGGCATTAACATTCGAACAGACAAAGTCCATCTTGTTCTGTGCACAAATCAAACGTACTAACTGAAGTTTGTTCATTCCAATATCCCTGGTTAAGTCAACAACATTCTAGGATCAGAATGATTCATTCATTAGAACATTATTACATAGCATTCCCACACTTAGCCACCATCATGGCAGAGATGTTTCACTGGCACTTTCATTTTGATAATTGGCTGTTTAAACTCTTCTTCAGAGTAAGTACTAATCACCAACATGTCTTTCACAGCTCTATTCCACTCTGTGTCCCATTATACAGTATTCACTGACAGAGGTGATTCAAAAAGCTGTACTCTTCCCACACATACTATGGGATGTCACAAACATGCTTTCTTTCCTGATAAAAAATTTGTGAAACTCATAAGGTGGGGGAAATGATTATACAGGTATCCAGCACTGGGAAATTTGATTTTTTTCTCTATTTACTTAAGATTTATTTCTTAATCTGATATTTCTAATTTTAAATGCCCCCCAAAAATAAATTATTTAAACATAACATTACACAAATGCAGTAATGAATCATTTTTAGTATGGATTAACTATTGTTACTATTTCTTAGGTTAATTAGGCCTAACCCACATTTAGTTTCAAAACACTGATTATACTTTTCTAATTAAATTGAGTGGAAGCTGAATGCTTTCAAGCTAAAAAAATGGTTTAAATCTGATGAAGAAATCAGATGATTTTTTAATTGCATAATTTACCATGTAGATTATTTAAACATGACTAACATGTAATAATGTGCATCTTTATTGTTTGTGTCATTTTTTTTTACATGTTTTGTCGTAATATACACTACTGGTCAAAAGTTTTAGAACTTGTCAGTTTTTTCAGATGAAATGCAATGAATGACCTAAAATGGGGGAAAAGCAAGCAGTAAACTGCCAGAGGTTTAAATTTAATGTTCAAATCAGCAAAAACTGAAAAAAGTAAATTTCCGAATATTACAAGTATGCCTTCTTCAGGGAACAACTACTAGGTTAAAACTTTCAGCTGTTCTGCTGCAATCAAAGTAAATTAAGCCTGCAAGTTGAAGCAAACAATTTGCACAGGTGTCCCAAGTTCTGCTGAATACTTAAAAACCTAGACTATGTTACTACACCCTCTGAAGTACTACTTGGACAATATTACATTGTAGAAGGTTATAAATTCCAGTGATAATGGCAAGAAAATGGAAATTAACAAATGAAATGAGACAGAGCATTATTACCCTTAGATGTGTGGGCATTTCTGTGGAACCCTGTGCCTTTGAACTCTTGACATAACCTTGGTAACGGGGCTCCTAGAAGTTCATATCCGAGTTGAAACCACAGATATATGAGATAAAGGAAACTTACACTCTTCAAAATATCAAAAATAATGTCCTTTACTATAAACACAATAATTGCTCCAATGTAAAACCATAAATCCTTTAAAAAATGGGTGTCATGCAAAACAAAGCAAAACTTATGTCCACAACCACATGGTTCAGAAAAAAAAAACAATAAATACCTGAGGCGGTAAAACTGTCAAGCTATATACAATATACTGTATACACATTCCACACTCTGAAATCTGTAAGTTTAAAAAATGCAAAAACAAATGAAAGGTTTCTTCTTTAATTCACTGCAAGAAAACCTTCTTCCATAAATGTAAACATACAGGCATACTATTTACAGTTCTTTGTAGATTTAGCCTGCACAAACTCCTGTGTTTCTCTGTCTCTTTCTTTTCTGGTCATCACCCTCCACTCTGTAGGCAAGTGGAGGTTCTCCTGGTGCAACTTCTCTCTATCTGTATTGCGACCAACTAAACACTGCAATAGGGATGGGCGGATCGATACTAAAGTATCAATACTTCCAATCCTGACTTTTTAGTTTAAACATTGATGTTTACTTTAGAAATATCTTTCAATAATTTGCAAGTTTATTAGAAATTATTTTAGAAGGCATTTGATGGTGATAACATAATTAAATTAAATATGTCATATTATGTAAAAAGGGAGATGATTTTCCTTCCAAGGTTTTCATTGCCCTGCATTCACATTTGCAGTGCTGTAGTCCACCACCCAAAGTCCTGGGACTGTGTATGTTAGGCAATGGCAGAAAGACAGTTGAGCATTGTTTGGTGTTATTTTACTCTACTGAGTGAACAATAATGAAGCAAAATGTGATGTGTGTCATAAGACTGTACATTATTGTGGCTACACCACAAACCTAGTAAAACACATGAAAGTCAGTCACATTGCCGAACACAAAGAGTTACAACAGAGGCCACAGTCTACTCTTAAATAAACTTTTCAGAAAGGCAGTCAGCACCAAGGTAATGTTAGTATTGTAAATTGATGTAAGGTTGTTGTAATTGTTTGAATAGAAAATAATCAATGTCTGTTTTTAGGGAGGAGTATGTTACATTTATAGATTGATGACTGGACATACTTAAAAAAACATTTTCAAACTTTCCATATTTATTATGTCCATTTTGTGAAAAACAATACTTGACATTATCTTTAAATCCCATTCCCTAGCATTAGACCCAAGTGTCACTCGAGTTGTAAAAACAATGCCAAAAGCAGCAGTCTGAGTATTACTCAAGCAACGGTATAGGCACGTCTTCTCCTCTCACTTTTTGGTGTGCCTAGTATTAATGGCGTCTCATAAAAAATGTTTTTCAGCAGCTCCAGTTTTGCACAATCTTGACAGTGATATGAGCAATGATGTTGAGGAGCCTCTCATAAGCTGTAATTGTGAAGTGAATCTGTGTTCAGGCATTGAAATTGAAATGAAAGTGATTCTGATGAATCCAAAAGTGATGCTCGCTTGGTATTTGCACTTTACTTTTTACACTTCTGACTGTGTACTTTTAGTGCAATAAACGTTTTATAGTAAAAGAAAAAGTAATTTTTTTTTGAGCCACAAAAATGTAAATGTAATGCTAACACTTGTTGTTCCACTGATCGTGTGCAACAACTGAATATGTTTAATAATTTCTGTTAATAAACAAGAAAGATGTCTGAACTTTGGCACTATATATAATAGTGTACTAATGCAAAGCCTTTAAAATGTGACTTTTTGATGTCCACACATACTGTAAATTTTTACAGAAGATTCACAATTCTTGTAAGATGACTCTCTGGCTGCATCACTATTGGTATCGGTTTCTGCAATACTGGCCTCAGTATCACCCGGTATCGGATCAAAAAGAAAATCAGCAGTATCACCCATCACTGCGCTGCTATACTGATTTGACCGGAAGAAAGACAGTTCTCTAGCATTAACTCCCCCTTTAATTACGATCGTAGGCTCTTTAGCAGTCAATCAAGAGTGATGCTCTAGGGTATCCACTATTCTGATTTATGTAGCGCACTAGCTGCATGTACGTCTCATTGACCTTCTCAAAAACTCTTATAAAGATCATTACTTTCGCATGCGTTCCCATGATACCTGCAGCACCAACCCCATGTTCATAGCACAGCAGCTTGTTTCCTCAGTGGACCCCTGCTTTTCCCTGCACATAAGTCGGATTCTCTATGTTGCGTGTCTTGGCCTCACTGTAACTATCTCACTAAGGTGACTGCTACAAACCTGGTGCTTTGCATTAAAGTTGGCCACCATGAAATGTTTTTTTCCAGGATGGACAGTCTGCGTCACATTTTAATGCTGCCTCCAGATGCCGGTGATGCTTCCTATGTGTCTGGTGCTCTCAACCAACATGCTGCAAAAAAAAAATTTACAAAAGAGTATGCTGGCTATAAATTCTTAGGATTTCAATGACTACCTCTACTTCAGTGTAGTGCTAAGGTCTTATACCACACTTTCATTTAGAAAAAGTTTATAAAAAAATCAAGTGTCACTGAGTACGGTGTCCTACACAATCCAAAGGCAATAGGAAACTGGAAGAGATCTGGCAGAGTAGTTACAATCCAATCAGAAGAAATGTTTCTGCGGGTCACCAACTTGATTGATAGGCGCCTCACAGCAGCTTCAAGCGCAGCTTAACAGTGGCCTATAAAAGCAAGTCTCTGTTTCTACTGTGAAGAGGAGACTTTGTGCTGCAGGTTTGACAGGGCGAGTGGCAGTAAGAAAGCCATTCCTTAAAGGACAAAATAGGGCCTTGAAATATCAGCTGAGGACTACTTCAGACTGAAAGAAAGTCTTATGGACCAATGAATCAAAATTTTAAATCTTCATTTCATCATGCAGGATGTTTGTACACCATTGAGTTGGTAAAAGTTTCTCAGTTTGGGACACCAACTATTAAACATGGAGGAGGAAGTGTGATTTGCCTGGGGTTCTTTTGCTGGAGGCAGAGTTGGTGACTTGCGTTCTGAGTCAAAAGGGTTACCACAGTTTAAAACACATACAAATAGTGGCTACTTTGATGAAATTTTGAATAAAAGTTTGTATACTTAATGATTTTTTTTATTATTTGCCATTGTTTATTTGTTCTGTGCTTTGATTTTGTGAAACATTAAGACATTAAATTGCATGCATTTCCATAAAAACTGAAAAAACTGAGGTGTTCTAAAACTTTTTTACAGTTCAAAAGTTCATATACACTCACCTAAAGGATTATTAGGAACACCTGTTCAATTTCTCATTAATGCAATTATCTAATCAACCAATCACATGGCAGTTGCTTCAATGCATTTAGGGGTGTGGTCCTGGTCAAGACAATCTCCTGAACTCCAAACTGAATGTCAGAATGGAAAAGAAAGGTGATTTAAGCAATTTTGAGCGTGGCATGGTTGTTGGTGCCAGACGGGCCGGTCTGAGTATTTCACAGTCTGCTCAGTTACTGGAATTGTCATGCACAACCATTTCTAGGGTTTACAAAGAATGGTGTGAAAAGGGAAAAACATCCAGTATGTGGCAGTCCTGTGGGCGAAAATGCCTTGTTGATGCTAGAGGTCAGAGGAGAATGGGCCGACTGATTCAAGCTGATAGAAGAGCAACTTTGACTGAAATAACCACTCGTTACAACCGAGGTATGCAGCAAAGCATTTGTGAAGCCACAACACGCACAACCTTGAGGCGGATGGGCTACAACAGCAGAAGACCCCACCGGGTACCACTCATCTCCACTACAAATAGGAAAAAGAGGCTACAATTTGCACAAGCTCACCAAAATTGGACAGTTGAAGACTGGAAAAATGTTGCCTGGTCTGATGAGTCTCGATTTCTGTTGAGACATTCAAATGGTAGAGTCAGAATTTGGCGTAAACAGAATGAGAACATGGATCCATCATGCCTTGTTACCACTGTGCAGGCTGGTGGTGGTGGTGTAATGGTGTGGGGGATGTTTTCTTGGCACACTTTAGGCCCCTTAGTGCCAATTGGGCATCGTTTAAATGCCACGGGCTACCTGAGCATTGTTTCTGACCATGTCCATCCCTTCATGACCACCATGTACCCATCCTCTGATGGCTACTTCCAGCAGGATAATGCACCATGTCACAAAGCTCGAATCATTTCAAATTGGTTTCTTGAACATGACAATGAGTTCACTGTACTAAAATGGCCCCCACAGTCACCAGATCTCAACCCAATAGAGCATCTTTGGGATGTGGTGGAACGGGAGCTTCGTGCCCTGGATGTGCATCCCACAAATCTCCATCAACTGCAAGATGCTATCCTATCAATATGGGCCAACATTTCTAAAGAATGCTTTCAGCACCTTGTTGAATCACGTAGAATTAAGGCAGTTCTGAAGGCGAAAGGGGGTCAAACACCGTATTAGTATGGTGTTCCTAATAATCCTTTAGGTGAGTGTATGTCTGTGCATATAGGTTAGTGTGGCGATCACCTTGTATAGATTTTATATAGTTTTTTAGTGCAAATTTGGTATGAACTGATATATAAACTGATGTACAGTCATGCAGTGACTTACGATGCGATTTGGGGCTGACCATTTGGCCATATGTCATATTCTTGTTACAAAGTGTACAGGTCATTGCAGTTGAGGCTCTGTAGGTCTCTTGTGGGGTGATGGTGGTGTGGAGTGAATGCACAAGAATTAGCCATGTGGAGCAGCTCTGGTCAAATGAAACTCTAAAGGCCCTCCAAGAGTCAGAAAACATATGAGACCATGTTAAAACAGTAATAAAAGGTGTATTACTGTTTGCAAGGTTTTCTGTCTTTTTGATGCCTTATTGATGGAAGAAAAAGTGCAAACCTTCTGCACAGATCAAAAACAAAAAAGTCATGCCAATTCCTTTAAAAAATGCTGTAAGACAGAGCAAGTCAGTGAACCAAAGACTGGAACTCTATGAAAGCATAATGATATGTATTTGTTTTTTATTTGTGGTCATTTGTTATATGCAGCATCAGTATAGAGAGGCAGACAGCCGAAAGACTGCTACCTCTGTAGCTCCATCACCGCTTCTCTCACTGCTTCATTGCAGAGTGTATCATTCTATGGCTGGCAGTGTTTCCACAAGAACATGTTAAATAAAATGCATATTGCCTTTGCAGCCTCTAGCAACTGGTTTTGGCAATTTCTAAGACATTACCCTACTGAATTTCCTATGGCCCTTGGCTGTAAAGTATGAATGGTCTCTTCTTAGTCAGCCATAAATTACCAAATGACTGTATTAAAAACATAAAAATTTACATATACAGTATAAACTATAGAAAAAATTATCTGTTATGCTGTACAGTAAGTGTTATAATAGATACTATAAAGTGTTTCATTGATCCATTGATGTACACTGTTTCTGCAGTGGACCTAATCTGAAGCCCTAACATGTCGTAATGTTTAGGTTAGAATCATTCATAGCACCAAGGGCTTTAAGGTTAATATAATGATAGGCAGTACACCAAATACTAATACTCTATATGAATGATCACTGTGTTTTTATAACTACAATAGAAGCTACTAGGTATTGCCAAGCTATTCAACATCTACATACTTAATTGCGGACTATTTAGTATAGTACTTTCTGGAGATCACTTCCAACCCTGAGCTTAAATGCAGTTAACAAACATGTGGATCAAAGCTGAAGTTGAACTGAACTTTTGCTTAGTCCCGTTCTAAGAGCTTGCTTTTTTTGTTGTAATAATTAGCACAAAGTACAGGAAATTTTGCTTTAGAACTTTGAAATTAATCTAGTTAGTAAATTGGACACTTCAATATATAATTTATAACTATACCGGTGTTGTATTTATATTTAATCTAACTGCCCTGATGGATTTATGTTGGTTTTTTTTTAATTCAGACTTCCATCTGGACCAAAGATTGTAACTAAGGAGATCCTCAGTTGCAATTAATCACAAAACAACCAAGAACCACAGCTGCAGGTTTGAAATGAAACACTTTGGGATTATTGAGACTTTTATTTCATTTTTTATGAGATTCTTCAGATAAACAAATCATTACCACTAAATTGCTACAAAAGACCTCAGCTAATGATCAATACTGCCAAAATGTAAAATTTGAAAATGGATTTTTGAAATTTACCCTAACCTTCTTTTATGGTAATACACTTCTTATCACACAGTGCCTTTTTGCTTACTTTTAAGAACTTTGATTTTCTCTTGAAACAGAGTTTTTTCTTTCCTACTGTGCCAGTAGGAGCTTTCTTTTCAAATTAAACTCTCTTTTTTAAGTTCCAACATCTTCCTTTCAAACTTTGGAAGAGCTTGTTGGTGTGTTGCTCTTCAAAGTCATGCTGGCTGTACTTCTAAGAAATTTCTGATTGCTTTGTCTGTGAAGCTTGTAGGAATAGGCTCTGTGCAAGTGCCTGCTTTTTCACATGATCCTTTTTTATACAGGTCAGAAATGACATGAAAGGCAACCTTTGCTAACTTACTAAAACTCTAAGCAGCATATCTGTTTTGGAGCCCCCACGCTGCCATCTACCAACAACATAATCCAAGGACACAAATAAGAAAATTACTGTGTTAATTAGAATATTTAATTTATTCATGTTAATGAAATAAATTACTTATATCTTCCAAAGTTATAGAAATGCTTTGCAAATATGAAAATGTAACTTAATATGGTATTCTCAAACTGTATTAATCCACTTCAGGATTGTCAGAGAATGGAGAGCTAATTCTGGCAGCAATGGGCACAAGGCTGGGAAGAGCTCTGGATGGTATGGTAGTGCATTGTAGAATGTAAAAATGTGATTCTTCTATTTTACATAGTGAAAATTGCTAGATTTTGCCACTTCAATTAAGCATTTTTAATGAATCTTTTAAACAAAATGAATATTAATAATAAATATAATTGTATTGTTCTGACTGAATGGAGTTATCTACAGTGCAGTGTCAATTTTTATGACACTGCTAAGACGTACAGAACAATGCGAAGAGACAATGGGATAGTGAGAACAAGTGTTTGTAAAAATGATATTTATGATGTGTGAATATTAAAATAGTAGTCATTCATCCAAATTTTAAATACATTGATAAACTTTTAAACACATCTGTTGATAGATTATTCGTAAATCCAGGATTAGTTTCTGTATTTTGCTTAATGTAGCCTAGATAGGCCCAGTTTCCAGTGGTCCTGATACTTGAGAAAATCGCTTCAGTGAATAGAAAAATACTCACCCTGGTACAGTAAATTAATTCTTGTTTTTACTTACTTTTGGACCATGTTATTAATATTGGTATCTCTAGGTTCCTTGACCAGATCAGAAATACAGGATATGGAATTAGTGTCACATTGTGAAAAACTAGAGCTGGCGACCAAAACAAGAATGTCCAATCTCATAATCTTTAAATGTGTGTAGCGGTTGAAAATGTGCTGATGACCAGCACTAGTGTTAAGACTAGTGCTACTAAACTGCTGCATGCTTTATTAATCAAAGTTCAGTTTTCCTTAAATAAATAAAATGTTTTCTTGTCTTGAAATATTTTACATATTTCTTAAACAGTCTATTACAACACAGAACGAGCCTAAAATTGTATGTTTTTCGTTGGACTATACACATATTAGCACTTTCACTTCATAATCAAACATATATAACTAGAGTGATATTTAATATTTTAACTGTATTTGCATTTTAGTTTAAAAGAAGACATATCATTTAATTAGGGAATTTTCAAATATTTAAAGTTTTAGGAGTCAAATATATAAATGTTTGTAATGTAGAAGGTATTACAGATTTCCAAAACAGTACTGTGGTGTGTAATGTGGCCAGAATGCAGGCCAGTAAATCTGATTTGTGAATGGGTTGACCCCAGCATGAAAGTATAAATGACTCTATGCAGAAAGTTCCTTCAGAACTCTGCTTTCCTCCTAATACTAGAATCCCTGAAGCCTACGAATAAACTTGTAATCCTGGTCCACCTTAAATTCCTTCGCACCTCTCCATCAGCGTCTTTTGTTTTGTAAATGTGCTGATCAGCATCAGCAGAAAGCAGCCTACTATCCCATCCCTTCCCTTTACGGAGCTCAACTCAGGGGAAAAAGTTCTCCCAGCTCGAGCCAAGGCTCCATATCTGCGTGTGAGGTGCCTGGAGTTGTGTAGGATAAATAATACAATGTATTGTTATTTGGAATACATGCATTTCATGTGTGTTCCGCATATACAAAGATCTGGGTGAGTGTAGGATGAAAGGAAATGCGAGGAATGAAATGCTGAACACATACCTAAAGCAGAAACTTTTTCCATGTTATACTCATAATGATGTGAAGTGTATAATATGTGAATACTTTAGTCCAAATATCAAATAAACGTGTGCTTTTATTCATGGATATAACCAAAGAAAAAAAAAATCATTCAATTTACATGTTGCTGTCAATGAGCTACAAACTCAAGGTCAAATGTCGACAGAAAGCTAATACATATTCCTAGATGGTGTACAGGTATGAGCTGCTGCCTTATAACCACAAGGTTGCTGGTTTGAGATTGAGTGCTCCATGTTTTGAGTAATGAGCTGCTATTATTATTATTATTATAAAATAAAAATAAAATACATTTGATTTGAGTTTGTAACACCCAGTGTAAATTTTGACTACTTGTAAAAGCGCTTTTTTTATTATTCAGTTTTATTCTCTCAGTAACGTTCATGTGGTATAATGAACTTGCCTCACCCTCTGTGAGTTGATGACGTTTATCTCCATTCTTTTTACAAGAGCAGCGATGACCACAGTCAGTACTGTGCTTGATTCTGCTCAGAACTATTTGTTGTACCGGCAATCAAAGATATGATGTCCCGTGACCGCTATCAGACTGGACAAAGGCAGGACCGTAACAACAGACACCTTCTTCACAGCGCTTTCGCTGGCTAATAGACTGCTGCACCGCAGCACCACTCTGGCTAATAGACTGCTGCACCGCAGCACCACTCTGCTTGGCACCATAAAGTAAAATGGGACTTCCACCTGCAGCTATAGTCACTTTAGTATGCGAGCGAGTGTTTAGATCTGGCAGTGTCATGCTGGTGGTGTATGCTCCAAAAAGAAGAGGTCTGTCTAAATTTTCAGTTTCATACACTATAACGCAGAGTCAGGCAAGATAAAAAAAAAAAAACATATACAAATGACAACTCATGTTCATGGCATAGCATTTTCAAATAGTGATATTTTCATGTATGAATGTGTGTGTGCATGCATGAGAGAGGCAGTGTCATGCCGACGGTGTATGTCCCCAAAAAGAATAAGCCTTTGATTTCAGCCTGTAACAGACGGTGTAAAGTTTTGCTACTTGTAAGATATAGTTGAAGGCATATAAGCAGAAGTACAAACACCAGTGAACGATGTCTTCTTAGTATCTTGTTGTCACTTTAATTTTTTGTTATTCAGTTTTATTCTTGAATAACAGCACATTTGTTTCATTATACCTTTGGGAAATTGTTTATTTTATATTCAAGTAACCACTTGAATGAGATCTGTCTGTGCTTCTCTCGTGCGTGTACACACACATTCATACATGAAAACGTCACTATTTGAAAACGTTATGCCATTTGAACATGACTTGTCATTTAGACATGATTTTTTTCCCATTTTGCCTGTACTCCATGTTATGAAAATGCAGACAGACTTCTTATTTTTGGGTGCATATACCATCAGCGTGACACTGTGAGATCTAAACACTCACTCGGGTACAAGTAGTCAAAATTCACACCAGGTGTTACAGACTCAAATCAATTGTATGTTATTTATATTTTATAATAATAATAGCAGCTCATTAATCAAAATGTGTAGGGCCGAGCAATCCTTTGTTTTTAAGGCAGCAGCTCTTACCACTGCACCATCCAAGAATACGTATTAGCTTCCTCATGAAATGCATGTATTCCAAATACGATATACTGTATTATTTACTGTATACAACTCCAGGCACCTCACATGCAGATAAATCTTCACATATTATACACTTCACGTCATTATTAGTATAACATGGAAAAAGTTTCTGCTTTAGGTATGTGTTCATATACTGTATTATTTACTGTATACAACTCCAGGCATCTCACATGCAGATAAGTCTTCACATATTATACACTTCACGTCATTATTAGTATAACATGGAAAAAGTTTCTGCTTTAGGTATGTGTTCAGCATTTTGTGCCTCATATTTCCTTTCATCCTACACTTACCCAGGTCTTTGTATACATGGAACACACATGAAATGCATGTATTCCAAATAACGATATACGGTATTATTTACCCTACAACTCCAGACACCTAACATGCAGATATGGAGCCTTGGCTTGAGCTGTGAGAACTTTTTGCCCAAGCTGAGCTCCATCAAGGCGGGGGATGGGACAGCAGGCTGCTTGTGCTGATCAACTCATTTACAAAACAAAAGACGATGATGGAGAGGTGCAAAGGAATTTAAGTTGGGCTGGGATTGCAAGTTTTTTCGTAGGCTTTAGGGATTCTAGTGTTAAATGCCAAACAGATTACTGTCCAGAAGACTGACAATTCCAACTTAGTCCAGCATTGGTGTGTGATGTAGTGTGCCCTGCTTTCATCTCCAAGGCTGCCTCCAGCATCTGCCAACATGTGTAACTCCTATGTGTATGCAAACCACAACATAAAGAATTAGTACAGAAAAAGAGTAAATGGCTCTGAAACATTGGGAAATTCTGCTTTATTTTTCTACATTCTACATTTCTACAATTGCTAGGTACATCTATTGCACCATCAGTTTTCAATATTCTGTACTTGCTTTTCCTTGGGAGTAATTGTACCTGACTCTGTACTATCTGTGTGGAGTCTGCAAATTGAATTCATATCTGTTTTAGCTTATTTTTAGAAGTTGCACTACAAAACACAGCATATTTCTATTCACTTTCTCAAACACTTGACAGGAACTAGTACTGGAAAGCAAAAATATTAATTTCAGAATGCAGTAATGCACTGTTTAAAGTCAGAAATTAAAAGTGACAGTATACATTTAGACGCAAGACACATGCAAACAGTGGTGTCATTAGGTGGAGTGCAGAATGAATCGAACAACTCCATCAGAGGGTGTGACACCAAAATGACTGTCTATACATTTTTTGTGCAGTGTTTCAGCTATACATGCTGTTATTTTTATAGTTACTAATTTTGTCAAATTTTCTAGTGTTTTATCTGCATTATTGTGGTAGTATTTATGAAACCTATATCAATACATTTTTTGAGCTCCTAATAGATATATCAAGGCTGAGAAGACAGATTGATCTGGAGAAAGTCAAGGATTGGGCAACATTAAATATTTTGACATTCAAAGCTGAATTGGACTTCGTAGAATTCGTCCCAAGCCTTTCACTAAGCCTAAAATCTGTGGGTCTGTGGCTTCATGTGAGAGGCCATTTTCAAAACTGAAAGTTATAAAAAAACTACAGTATTTGCAATTTTCAATGGGCCAGTCAAGGCTTTCTGACCTTGCGATATTATCATTTGAAAGTGAGGTGGCAAAAGGCTTTGATTTCAATGAAGTGATTCAAAAGTTTGGAGCTCAGAAGGCAAGGAAAGAAATGTTCACTAAGTGTTTGAAATGTTTGTGTATTTGTTCCTGTTTATGGGATTATTTCATTTATGAGTAGTGATAAGCGAACTCCACGGTGTTTGCTTAGGCTTGAGTTTGGAGGTATCACGGAAATATTTGTGAATATTGCTAATCTCTGCGAAATACACTGACGTTAATAGGGATGGACTAACTGAACTAGACTTGACTGGATTATAATGGTGCAATCATCTTTAAAGTGTCCCTGAGGGCCTGCACACCACCCCCAAGTTAACTACACCTTTTTCTTTATTTATTTTTTTCCCCACCTTAGTCCTTACCTTGTGACAGTGTGTATCATGTTTTAATTTAACTATACTTCTTTTTATTCTTTAATTCTTCATTGTAGGTTAAGATAAGTCATACTTGAAAAACTGAACATTTGGGGGACATACTGTATAGAGAATTGTATGCTTGTTAAAAGCCTTGTATATAATTATGAGAAATTTATAAACAGTCCTTAAAGATGCTGGAAGCCAATGAAGAGCAGATAGAACTGGTGTTATGTATTCAGATGCTCATTTTTTTGTTTAGACATCTTGCTGATGTGTTTTGAACTAGCTGTGCCTGTTTATGCATTAGTTTGGCAACCCTGTTAAAATGCATTACAGGAATCTAGTCAAATAAAAACAAAAGCATGTGTCAAGTTGTCAGTGTCTTCTCAGTGACACAAAACATGTTTCTTAAATGGAAAAACTCAGTTTTTTAAAACTTGGGTAATGTGAGATTTTTATTTTGGTCTGGAATTAATGATGATGACTAAATTCCATTCTTCCAGCTTTATCTGTAAAGCGAGATGATAACTGTGTTTTCTGTTTAGATTCCTGTTGTTTATACTATAGTCAATTATAAGAATTTCTGCTTTTTCCTTGAATTAATTTATTTAAATAAATTGTAATGTTGTTGGATTTTACACAATATAGGTGCAAAACATCTTAAGACAAGAAAACATTTTATTTATTTAAGGAAAACTGAACTTTGATTAATAAAGCATGCAGCAGTTTAGCAAGTTTTTTACACTGCAAGTACTAAAATGCTGATTTGCCAGTTTCTGACAATAAATGAATAAAACATGATTCTTAGTTCTTTATAAGGGTGTGGGTGTGAAATTGAATTATTAATGTGTTCAGTGTTTATATAAAAGTAATTTTGTATAGAAAAGGGAAGAAAAAATATTCTTCTGCCAGCAACAGCAGTTTAGTTCACAGTTTCTGTCTTCTATAAAGTATTTATTAGGTGTGTCTGATCTTCTCCCAACTGTAAAGCTGGGATCTGCCTGACTTCTTCAATAAAATCATTTGCTATGAATAAGGTTGTGACAAAGAATAACAATGTGTCTTCTTGTTCATGAGTTTGTTTTTTAATTATTTTTATTGTTAAAGAAACTTTACTTTTCAAAATGGCTTATAATGTTTAGTTCTTACACATGTAAACTTTATGCACGATTGTTAACATTATGCTAATAAAAAACATTCAAAGAAGTTTAGAAATCAAATAGGAGTACTGCCAGATTATAGAAGCAAGACATAGTTGCGTAGTATAATAGCAAACATCAAAAAGGAGCTTAAAACAGGCAGTAAAGATTATGGGAGGAACTTATAAAAAAAGACAATGGATAACATGACTTTGATGTAAAATATAATAAAACTTATTTTTTGTATAGTGCTCTTCACTGAGTACAGGTGCAGAGTGCTGTAAATAATTCTTATGGAGTAAGATGGCTGTCAAATATAACTCATAATTATTTAAGTAAAATTTACATTTCACACGTGTTAGTTATGCTTGCACTTCTAAAAATTACGCTCGCTTCTGAAAAAATACCCTTGCGCTTCTTTGAAGTTATTCTTGCTTCTGGAAATTATGAGTATAATTCTCAAATACATCATTGGATGCACAAGGCATTTTCTATCAAAGAAGAAACAATCAAGTTTTGTTACTATGCATGTGCTAAAAAGGTAGAAACATGGAATTATTTTTCACAGTGATCCTACACCATATATAAGGGATAAAGCTTTAGTCTTCTTTTCAGTTGCCACCTCAGTGTTGTGTATTTGTAATCTAACGGGAGATCTTGGGGACAGGAGTTTTCCCTGGCAGCATTAAAAAAATGTCTGTGGGCAATCACCCCAGGCTGTGATGCTAATCCATCACAGGGGTGTGCCACTGGACTCTCTATTTACTTTACATGCGAGTATTCGGGAGGTCTGGCATAAAGCCCACGGAGATATGGAGAGAACAAACATGACCATTTCACATGAGCCTTAAGTTATTCACTTCCAGACAGTTTCTTATTCACACAAGTTGTGCAAAGCAGTTACTTATTCAATGTTAAGAGCCAGTCAGATTATTCTGCAGCATAAAAAGATATTAATGTGCATCACTAAAATGGGCCCTTTATTTGAAAAAAAGAAATCAGTTTTCTACATTTTCTACTTGATCGGATACAGAGAAGTTACATCAAGGTGGACCAACTTAATTTTCAAAGTTATGCGACAAGACAGGTGTCTTTGTTAAATGGCAGTTTAGTTTTGTCCAGCTCAATGACAAACTTGGCACCCTGTCATTACCAAATTAGTAAGATGTACTCTGATGTTTAATGGGCACAGTAAAGCATTAGGTGATGTGGGGCAGCCCTCTTTTTCACGGCTTTGTGACAAGACAGATGGCTTTGTTATATTTGAGTTGGGTACATGGGTCAAATTGACAGGCAAAGTTGAATGGCATTGGGTTACACTAGTTTTCAGAAAAGACAGATGTCTTTGTTAAATTGCGGTTGAACTTTGGGTATATGGGTCAAATGGATATATTCCCATATATCTAATGTGCAGATTTCAATGTGATGTCCTACTGGCATTATACAGGCTTAGATGCCATTGACCCACTGTAATTTTCAGAGAATAGTGAATAGATTTGTTAAAGTGCAGTTGAGTTTTAATATCCCAGTGTGGTTACATGGGTCAGACTGACTGGCAAACTTGGCAATGAAGGACATTAACTGTGATTTTTAATGGATATCGTAAAAGGTTAAATGGCGTTAGACCACCTTAGTCACCGTTTTGAGAAAATACAGATACCTTTGTTAAGTTGCAGTTGAGTTTTGCACAGACCAATGTGAGTACCTGTCTCAAATTGACTGGAAAATTTGTCACATTCTCATTTTTAATATCTACGATTAACTTTGATGTTTAACAGGCTCTGTAGAGGGTTGTGCAGCATTTTGCCACCCTTATTTTCATGGCTTTGTCACAAAATTCCATTTAATGTTGCAGTTGAGATTTGTGTGGCCTAACATTAATTCATGGGACAAATTGGCTGGCAAACTTGGCATATCCAATGAATAAATTTCACTGTGATGCTCAGTTACCATTGCAAAGGGTTAAATGGCAATGGACCACCTAAATTCTAATACTTTGTGACAGCTGAGTTTTTCTCGGCCCAACATAGCTACATGGGTTATACTGACTGGCAAATTTGGCACCTTGTAATTTGACGAATGACATCCATTAACCAACCCGCTATATCCTAACTACAGGGTCACGGGGGTCTGCTGGAGCCAATCCCAGCCAACACAGGGCACAAGGCAGGAAACAAACCCCGGGCAGGGCACCAGCCCACCGCAGGGCACACACACACCAAGCACACACTAAGGACAATTTAGAATCGCCAATGGACCTAACCTGCATGTCTTTGGACTGTGGGAGGAAACCGGAGTACCCAGAGGAAACCCACACAGACACAGGGAGAACCCAGGTCTCCTAACTGTGAGACAGCAGCGCTACCCAGTGCGCCACCGAGCCGTGCTTAATGAATGACATTTATGTGATATTTAATTGGCACAAGGAAAAGAAAAGAAAAGTGCTTTATGTTTCCTGGGATAGACTTTGTCTCTGCTCAGGATAAAGTGAATTTAGAAATTGGATGGATGAATGAATAATTGCATACATACATACATAAATAAATATTGTATTTATTGTGAAATATCACAATAAATAATAACACCCTGCGGTGGGCTGGCACCCTGCCCGGGGATTTGGCTCTAGCAGACCCCCGTGACCCTGTAGTTAGGAAATATGGTTGGATAATGACTGTCTGACTGACTAATTAATAACAACATGAAATAATTAAATGGGTCAGCAGGTAATGCCTCTTGTTCCTTATTCCTTTATGTCAGTGTGTCATTTTCAAACATCTTTAGTCCTGAATAGGGTCGCAGGGGTTTGGCGGAGCTTATCCCAGGCAGCATAGAATGCCAGTCCATCGTAGCGTGAACATACACGTGCGCACACACACACACACACACTAGGGCAAATTTAGTACTGCCAAAGCACCTAACCTGCATGCCTTTGGACAATGGAAGGAAACCCCCACAGACACGGGGAGATCATGCAGACTCTTATATTTAATGTTATTATGTATTTACTAGCTGTCCCCCATGGCTCCAATCGCGTAGTAGTGAAACAGGACAAACTTTAAAAATAAATAAACAAGCAGGTATCGCTTCCTAAGAGGAGGCAAGGTACATTCCAGAACATGCAAAGACCGATTAAAACGGAGGCTGGTACGCAAGTGAGGAGGGCTCTGCCTCCCTCCCCTCAGCCTGCAGTTGCTCTCTCGGATTTGCACAAATAAGTCGGTACAGCAAGCAAACTATGATATTTAGTGCGATGAGAGAAGGCACAAAATCCACCAGAATCTTCAAGCAAATTTTAGAAAAAAACCTGATCTAAATGCGTTAAGTAGTTCTTTCGTTTGCTAACTAAGTGGAGGCAAGGTACCCTCTGAGGCTGGTGCATGAGTGAGGAGGGCCCAGCCTGGCTTCCCACTCCTGACGTCACGCTTTGCTGTCCCCTTGGCCCGTAGCCTCTATCGCAGATTTGCACAAATAAATCACCCCTGCAAGTTAACTATGAAACTTAGTGCTCTGACAGAAGTTGCAAAATCAACCGTAATGTTCAAGCAAATTATAGAAAAAAAAAAATCTAAATTCGTTAACTAGCTCTCTCGTGAAAAGCAGACAGACAGATATTGGACTTTATATATATAGAAATTGTCATATTTCACAGTTCTTTGATTGAATTTGCTTATTTATGTTTCATCAGAAGTTTAAGCCCCCAATCTTTATGTAGTTTTGTATATATTCATATCCTCCAAGGGTGGGGAACATAATTCCATGCCTCCCACCCCAACACTAAATCTTTGACCAATAGTGCAGAAATCTGAAGGTTGGGAGCCTACACATATAGCAAACATCTGGACATTCAGCTAAGACATTATGTAAAGTTTAAAATACACCGCCATTAATTTGTTAATTTGATGTGAGGTGAGACTGAAGCTGGGTGGTGACTACTTTTTAAAGTATTCTAGATAGAAAGGGTCAATTTGAAATTGATCTATAATTATTAAGCACATGTGGGTATAGTTCTAACTTTTTAAGCAGTGGTCTGACACTTTTAGTTAATCAGGAAATGCAACATTAAGTAATTAAGTATTGATAATGCCAGAATGGGTGCTACCAGAATATCTATTTAGCTTTTTACTAGTTTAGTTAGTACTGGGTCGAAGGAACAAGCAGTAGGTTTCATTTTAGAATGAACTTACTTTTCTTTTAGAAAATTAAAATTACTAAAGAGATGCGTACAAGGCCTGATGGGGTATGCTGATCTAGTTTGTGAGGTGACATTGAAATCCTGGATCTTATGTTGTCAATTTTCTCATTAAAGAAGTTCATAAACTCTACACTTCTAATGTCTGTAGGTATTTTGCATTGTAGTTTAGAATTCCCATTTGTTAGATTGTTCAAAATTGAAAAAATGTGCTGTTAGGTTGGATGTAGATGCAAACAACAAAGTAGCCTCATACAAAGACATTGTGAGAGAAACACTGCAGGCTGTAGGTGTTACAGAATCATCAAGTTCTTGGCAAGAGGATTTTAGAAAAGTGGAAAGTCTGCTTAGATAATTTTACTGGATAAACTGTAGGCAGGTAAACCATAAGAATATAATTTGACAAACAAGAGTAGGCCATTCAGTCCATCAAGCTCATTTGTTTAGCTAATATCTAAGTTGTTCCAATATCTCATCCAGATACTTCTTAAAGGTTGTCAAGGTTTCTGTTTCAATTATATATCCCAGCAGTTTCTTCCAGATTCCCACAACTCTTTGCTTAAAGAAATGCTTTCTGGCTTCAGTCCTAAAAGCACTTCCATTTAATTTTCACTCGTGTCCTTGTGTATGTGATTCACCATTAAGCTGAAAGAATTCTACTGAATCTACTTTATCAATGCCTTTGAGGATTTTGAAGACCTGGTAGGGTAAAGTTTGTTTTCAGTGATGCAGACTTAAAAGTAAGTTGTGGCATCTTGAAGTGATTGTAAATGTTAGTTTTGTATACTTTGATGCTCCTGATAAAGTGATGGAAAACATGATCTGAACTAATTAAAGTGAAGAAAATATCAATATGTATCCCATTATTTATGTTTTGTCTAAAAAATCTCTCTGAAATTTGCAAGTTAATTTCAAGCAAAGGAGAAGCAAGAAAAAAACTATTAAAATCACATGAATGGCTTTACTAAAAGCTGTGATAGACAAAAAACTTTCAGTAATGAATATACACAAATAAATAGCCCCGGGAGTACAAAAATAGCTTCTATACGCTTGGAAATCCACCACTTAATTACTAAATATTAAGGTTTCAAATATCCACTAGTTAAATATTTGCAGAAATAGATTTATGGTTTATTTAGACTTTGGAAATCTATGGTTACAGCATAGGAGTTCATATTAAAAATACTGAATGGATAAATATGTGTACACATCTTTTGTCATGCAGAAAATTATGATGGCTTTCAAGGGGATTGAATACTTTTTCACGCCACTGTACGTCTTCATACACACTCTTGCTGAAGAGGAGTTGTGAAAGAGGAGTATGGCTTGAATGATACCCATTGCTTCGATTCAGATAAATTTTTGTAATTACATCAAGGCTGCCTAATATGCTTGGGTTGTATAAAACTAAAGAAAATGTTTTTTGGATATTTAATTAATAAGTTCTGCCCAAGATGATGTACTTATGAATACAGAGCATTTAATTTATTTAATGTTCAAACAATGTGGTCAGTTGCTTGTTTAACTTAAGGCAAAAATTAATATTATATAAAATCAGCATGCACCTTCAAAAAAACTACATTTTTGCCCGATAAATAAAAATATCAACCAAAATATTTTGTCTAAACTTATCTTTGTATATCAGGTAATAGATACAAAAATACAACATAATTACTCTGATTCAAGACCAAGATGGCTGTGCATATGCGTTTTGCAGCTCTTCTAGTCCCCACTGCTTTTTTATACTTTGCCCTAACGGGAGTCTAAAATCACTCATTAGAACTCAGATGCTTTTAAAAAAAGTAATTTACCTTTAACACAATATTATTTGGTATAAACATTTAAGTGTGATCATTTTGATACCTATTTTTTTGGAAAAAAGCGTCCCTTAATTAGAAACTTTGAAATAATAAAACCTTACAGTTTTCTGATTATTTTAATTGTGAATATAGCTCATCACTTTTGCCATTTACTTTATTTGGCTTTTTATATTTTGATCAAGAGCAATTCTTTAGCCAACTGAATACAAAATCAAGCAAAATGCATATTTTTTACTTCCGTTGATGATCTCGTAAAAATCTCAGTTTAATTTACTTGCTCTATAAAATCATTTTTGCAACATATGAAATATTCGACTAATGGAAAAATCTGCTCTGGAAATCCTCAGAATTTGCATACATTGCTTTTGCTAATTATGTTGCCACACAATTGCAGGATGTCACCATATGTAAGTGTGATAAAAGAAGTGCTCTTGTTAATCTTTAGGAAACAAACTCTGAGATGAATTGTTACAGCTTGAAGATGCAATTTCTCTAAATCTGCTAGAGTCCTTAAGCTCAGCTTTACTAATGATATGAAAATGTACAGGTTAATTGAAGAATGTCAACAAGCTAACAGCAGTGGTGACTTTCGACTATCAGTCTGTTGTATGGAATGGATTTATGGCTATATTTTAATTTTGGCATAATTTTTAATATGGAACAGAAAGCACTGAAGGTCAGAGAATGACATCTTAAAGCAATTTGCTTAACATTGAAAAAAAGGCAAAGGGTCTGTTAAAGCATATGAAAAATTCACATATTCTGTAATTATTTTGGAATGATTCAACAACACTAATTTCTTATGTAGCTGGTACACTGGCAGACTATGGTATCAAAATACTGCAGACTGTTACTTTAAAAGTAAACATCATTATTACACTTCATTTCTATAGCAAAAAAAAACAACTCTATTCTTTATAGTCACAGCTGACTTCCTTTTGATTGAAATTCAAACATGGGTGTTATGCCCACAGACTAACTTTAAAAAAAAATGACAATAACGATTATGATATGCATGTGAAAATATCCATTTATTAAATTACCCTGTGGTGCACCATTAATTTCATTTAGGGCTTTACATTTTTTGCTTGAAAGAGGCGTAACAGATAATGGCCACGCTTGTTAACATGAATCCTGAGGCTCGTACCTCTAATTGTTAGGTGAGTGAGTCTTCTTTAAACTAAGTTAAAAAATAATGGGACTCTTGCTTTCATTTTTTAAAGTTAGTAATGACAGTATAAAAAAAATACCCAAGATAAGATCCAACCAACTCCTGTCTTACTGAAATTCTAGTTTAATTCATTTCTTGTTTGCTACTTTTTGCACTCTGTATTTAAAAGGTCTCAGGAGTGCCCATTTTGATTTTCCAGGAATGACAAGAGCTGTGTTGAAGGTGTTTTGTTAATAAAACTTTATCTCCCTGATGGGCATTCTAAGAGGTCTTTTTCAATTTAAATAGTTTCTAAAAAGGGCATCTGCTCCACAGAGCAGACACAGATGTAAATCACAAAATGGCCCACAAAGGAACAATGGATGTATTGTCAGTGTCAACTGTGTCTGTTCATTGCAAATTGTCTACTATTTTACATGCTGTTTTGGTAAATAAATACAACCAGAAGAGTATTAAAGGTACAGGGTATAATAGTAGTATTGTGCACCAAATGATACAATTTTAAATTGATGGCGCAATGGTTAGTGTTGCTGTCTCATGAATTCAGCATCCGGGGTTCCAGTCACACTCCTGAATATTGTCTGTGTGGATTTCTTTGTGTGTTCTCTTGTTTTCCTCCCAAATTTCAAACATGTATATAATTATCAATTCTAAAATGCCCCCATGTAGATGTGTGTGGCCATGTGATAGAGAGGCATTTCGTTCAGGCTTGATTTTCTGCCTTGTGCCAAATACTGCTAGAATAGGCTTCAGCCCCCCCAAGACAGAATTTAAGTGAGTTTGAGTTATGTTTCATTTTGCTGAATCCTCTGGCTGAGCAAAGTAGCTTAAAAGGAAGAAGCCTAATTAAATCAGAAGTTAAAAGACAGGAATAAAACCTATCATCAAGAGAGTACTGTAGCTCTCCAAAACTGAGAATGCGGGGCCCTGTTTCAGAAGTTGGAACAAGAGTCCTAATCCAAGACCTTGGAGAGTTTTAATCAGGGGCGTTTCAAGGATTTCATGGTAACAGGGGCTTAGCCACCTTTATGAAAGTCTAGAGGCTTCCTTCTCCAAGCTCTTTCCCTCTCATTTAACTTCAAAACATATCTAAATCATTGGAGAAATTAATGTCTACCTCAAACTGAATTAGCTATTAGCATTATGAATTTTGTACACATGTAATCACTAATAATGAATTAATTAGAATTGGAAAAAACTAGATAATATGACTTCTAGACATACAAGTATTGTATTATGTGGAAATACATTTCTACAGTCATCTATACAGCCTGCAGTACGTTTGTCTCTAACTCTAAGCACCTCCACCTTTTGGTTGTTCATTGTACATTGTTGCGGCTGTCCCTTCCTCTTTCCTGTATGGTCCAATTCTGATACTTAAAAAAGACCACATAGTTAAAATAAATATATAAGAAAATTAGAGTTTACACAATTTTTTTTCTGTGTACCCTACCTTTATAATATTTTTCCAATGTATTATCTTATTGTCTCATTTTGTCTGTCTCTCTGTGCTTGTTATGGTTCATATGCACTGTCTCTCTTCTCTTTGTGGTGCTTGCATCTTTCCCTTCTTCCATTCTTGTCTTTCAATGTTTACAGTATCTGTTTTTCGTCTCTTGTTGCAACCTTTGTTTTGTCTGCTTCAATAATTCGTTTGATGTTTCTGTGAGCTGTCTCTTTTTGTAGTCCCTCACTCTCATCCATCGCTGTTTATGTGTTCCAACTTTTCTGTTTGTTGTCTGTCTTTTTTTTCTTCTAGTCTCTGTGGTGTATCTTGTATCTTTTCCTTCTCTTTTTGTCTGTGGTGTATCTTATCTGTCTGCCTCCTCTCCTGTTGTCTGGTTTTCTCTGATATATCTTGTTGTCTTTTTCTACTCTTTCTTGCTGTATCTTGTCCTTATCCTTTCTCAATGGGGCTGACTTTACACAGCTTCATACTGTCTACTCAACTAGATGCTTGACTCCATTATCTCTGACGATAGTCATTTAGATCATTTCCTGTCTTCACTTATTCCTTCTGTGAAGCACCACAGGAGCCACACCACTTGCTTCACTCGCTTCAGGAACAATTCCTTCCCCCAGACCATAATGTCACTGAACTCCTAATAACCTGATCCTACCTTGCCTGCACTGTATTCTGTACCCACCTGCTGGTTTATGTATAATTGTAGTGTATGTTACTTATTTATTTATTTGTATTTTCTGTTACCCTTATTTATTTACTGTATTTATTCATACATCACCTTAACTGTGGCCCAAGAATTTCACTATGCTCTTGCAGTGTATATAACAATAATCTCTATTCCTCTCTTGTTGTTTCTTTTGTATTTTGTTATTTTCCTTTCTTATTGTATCTGTGTGTTGTCCTCTCTTGTTACATGAATATCTTGTTGTTTGTGTGTGCTGTTTCCTCTCTTGTTGTCTGTTTTACTTGTCTACATGTTCTCTCCTCTGCTACTACCATCAAGGCTATTTCTTCCTTTGTTTCAGTTGGGAGAACCAGGATGTGGCTTCTTGACGTAATTTAGCAAATCATTTGATGACTTACCCATGATCAATTGTGTTTACAGCTTGATTCTCAATGGACTAAACAGCAAGGTGTTTAAGATGTTCCTGACCACTGTTCACCTCAACAATGTATGGAGGGGGTCTCAGAGCGCTGAATGAATATTCACATGTTTGGCTGCTATTGGACAATATCAATGCAACCTGAAATATCTTTTTGAGAAAGGGAAACATGTCACAGTGAAGCAGTCAATATGCACTGAGCATATCTGGTATGTTACCTGCCAAAACATCTTTTGAACTAAGCTAAATGTTTTGATGCAAGGTAACTTCACTGAGGATATCTTAAGAATGATGCAGAAGACAGGCTTGCACACTCTTCATAAGACCTCTGCCTCTGCTACAGGTGTCCAAATATTTTTAAGACACTCTAAGACCACACTGTAGGTTTCTGGTACTGTGGTAGAAGATGCAAACTGACAGGACCAATGAGTTTTTGAAAGCTGAACAAGCTCCCCTTGAATCCCAAGTTCTTCTTGAGTAGCAAGAAATATATCTTGAATTATTTTTCAGGTGGTAGAAAATGTTTACACAAATTCCAAACAATCAAATAATTATGCAGCTTCTTGAACAGCCCGGTATATATTGCAATGTACCATATTTAATTAATGTACTCAGCAGTGTTTAATTCCGGATGCCTTGAGCTACTTATCTCAGGTTTCCCACACTTTTTGATTCCATCATTACTTTAATGGTATTGCTGATGGTCTTTGCATCGAAAACCTTTGTTCCCCCTTTGAGATAACATATTGTGCACATACAGTACTACTAATTGTTGCTTCTTGCCATGTTGTGCTTCATCAGTAATTAAAGTATACATGCCAGAATACCTCATTTCCTGTACAATCTCTTCAGTTACCTCTTCTGCATACCTTTATATAAAATGTCTTTCAGATGTTTGAGAGAGGTACAGTATGTGGTACTACATTTAGACTTCTAGCTCTAAAGGAAAGGATGAAACTGGGAGAGGAGCTTAAACAGTTCTAAAAAAAATCCCTGTTCTCATTTTCAATGTGGCCCCAAAACACAATATCCTGCTTTCCAAGAAATCTTTTTAACACAATTCGCTGAATGTACTCGCGTCTTGTTTTCTATATGGTCTACCCAACTGGAGAACACATGTTGTGACCACTAGGACAAGTACCTGACCCTCAAACTCCAGCCATAACTAAAACATCACAGTCCCAGGTTTAAAAAATGTTATTTTGTTTACAAAAGTGCCATAAATAGGGACCTTGCAATCATCCCAATACAATACAATATGAAATAATCCTTTTTCTCACCTTCAACTCTTTCTTAGCCTGTCTTGTCCACCTCCTTTTGACTCAAACTTCCCGAATGAGAGGATATTCTGGCTTTTGAAAGACTCTGGAGTGTTTCCAATGTCAAGAAAGTGCATGGAGGAAGTACATCTGGGTCATGGTAGCACTCACTGAACACAGCAGGGCTCCCCAACAGTACTACAGTTCCCACATGTCTTGAAAGTGTGTGTATGGGTATGCTGGTCCAAATGCTGTCTATCCACCATACTGAATTCCCTGCCAAGTAAGATTATGAGGTGTGGACACTTTTCCTCTAGTGTCACTTCTTGTGACTGAAGACAGAGAGATATAATTAAAGTTAGTAAAAAATAATTTATTAATACACACCAGGCAAAGGTAAGAATGACAGAGAAGCACAGTCCTAGGACGCCTGCCCTTCATCTGCCCCGAGAAGTCGGTGTCCTAAATCTTTTATAGGGCAAAGCTTTGTCTTAATTTTAGTTGCACAAGAATTTCGAGACATTACATCTTTACAACAATTTGCTTGGATCAACAGAATTTCGAGACATTACATCTTTTCAACAATTTACTTGGATCAACATTTTTAAAGTTCATCAGTTAATTTTAGAGTTCATCAGTTGGTCACTTGTGGTTTTTTGTCTGATAGGAAAAACAGGAAGTTGTATTTGCACTTGCACTATAGACATTTTGCTTAGCACGCACTTCAGTTCTGATCATTAATTCCTATTTTCCAATCTCATACTTCAGTATCTGTATTTTTCTATTTCACAGAGGTCATCCTGACTGGGATGCCAGTCCACCTCTGCCGTCATACACAGTGTCAAATAATATATGCTGCAATCAACAACAACTAAAGGTTTATACTTTTGCAATGACTTTCACTTGCTAAGTAAAATTACCCCACATATTTATCCTAACTGATAGCTTTCACACTTTCCTCTTTATTTTAAAGCTTGCACAACTGGCTGTGTTTCTGTGTGCAGCCATGAATGTTGACAGAGCCCGCACATCAGGTTCTGGCATATGTCGATCAACAGTAAGTAGATGTATTCTCACACATACGTAGAACAAATTGGGTTTCCAATGGGGATAATGTGCAACACATTTTCTTTGTTGATGTAAAAAAAACACAATGGCATCCATGATTATTAAAAAAATATATATTAAAAAAAATGGACAAAAAGATCAGAGGATTGACACAGTATATCAGGAGCTTAGGTCTTTGAAGCCACTCTCTCCTGACAGCACTGATTTGCTGGACAGTTTGAATTAAACCACATTCTTGAAGTCAGCCCTTTTTAGACTTCCTATTTCTTCTCCTGTTCTGCCATGTTAGTCCTAAATGGTATACATTTTATTTTGTGAGATTCAAGAAAGCATTTAGTAGTCTGGAGAGGAATTCTAACCCTTAATTCTTTTTTTTTTGTTATTTTAAGCTGTTATGCTGAAAACACCCAGGAGTAAGAAAATGACTCCCATCACTCAAGAAATGTAACTTTTTTCACAAACATATTGATGTTTCACACTCAGTATTGTTTCTTAAATGTTCTGTTTTTTCTCTTTTGTCTTCAATTAAAAATTTTTAAACGATAAATATGCCATTGTGACAAAAATATACTTAAATTATTAAAATACTGTAGACTTTCTAAATGCATCGCAACTCGCATATAGTTGTAAAGTGGGTAAATGTAATAATACTTAGCACATGTAGAAATAATTGTATTTTGGTTTGTGAAAGCAACCAGTGACACATTACTGAGTGGTAAAACAGGTCATTTTCAGCAGTTATGTACACTCATTGATACCAATCAAACCACAGATACAAAGGAAGAATGTGCAAGATCCAAAAACACCACGAACAGGTTAGCAGTCAAACCTTAACCCCTGGCTCTGAGGAGCAGGAACAGTTGCTCTGAGAAAAAATAACCTGATTAAAACACGATATATACGTATAACATCAGTGCAGTTCGTCACTTGACTGCACATAACGGAAGTGCTGAATCTCCTTGTGTTTTTCACTAGAAGCAGAAGTCCATGTGTGTGCAATGCTACCAGTAGCAAGCAGATTATTTTTGCTAAATAACACAAAACATTTGTGAAATAATGCAACTGTAATTGAGAAAAAAATACTTTTGCAAAATACAATTTTTTTTTGGCGGTGCAAGAATAAGCTCCCATACAAGTGTATATAAAATCAAATAAAAAAGATGCACACAATCTTAATAAACAAGCAAAACAAATCAACATTGATGGGACTCTTGTGCAGTAAAACTACATATAGATACTACAGATAGACAGTGGAGGTGTGCAGGTAAGTAAATGACAAGTTCTATTAACAGTAAAGACAGTCACTGTAGCCATTTAGCAACCAAATTTTAATCTCTCTCTACTGCACTTGAATCTCTGACATCCCAAATGTGATGAATGAATCCAGAAATGTATATTAATATATTACAACCATCACTAGAGTACATTCAGACACATTTGGAGCATTTAGACAGCTAGGCACAATGATAACTTCTAATATAACTTCTGTTCTTAGTTGATTCAGCCTGGGAATACTTGCAGCACATAGTAATGAAAGCAGGGCTTAAAATAGCTGCTTGCCACATAATAGGCACATTATTGCATATTTTGGGAATCGAATGAAACCACTTTTGGATCTTACTGTACATTGTTCAAGACTGGCCAACTGTTATGTACAACCAAAAGCCATTATCCTTTCTGAAATTCTAGTCAGAAACTGTTTAACTATTTTTTTTACAGTTTCAAATTTTGAACTTGTTAGCAGATACTTGGAACACATTGATTAAAAAAGATTCCTCGTGGTTCAAAAGACCGGAGGTCAATAACAGTTATGGTCTCTGTGCGAAGTTTACACTTTTTCCTTGTGTCCACATATGTTTCTGTGGGTATTTTAATTTCTGCTTACATTCCAAAGTTAAGTGCATGTTAAGTTAACAGGTTAGTGTAAGTTTATCTTGTAGAGAAATGGCATCCTCTTAAGGGTACTATTTTATTTTCAACCTGATATGTAAAGAATAGTCAACCTGTTATAGTAAAAGAAGGCTAACAAAATGGAACAGTGGAGATTCTTAACATAAACAATTATAAAGAGCACCTGTGTAAAGGTCAACATACAACCCATATTTTCAAATGTATCTTTTGGGAAAGCATGGAGAGCATAAAAGAATCTTCAAACAAGCACTGATGAACTAACAGATCTTGTCATGAGTGTCAACCATTTTTAAAAATACAGTACAGATTTAAAATTGATGATGGTTATGTGCTTCTGACTGGCTGGTATCAGCAAACGTTAGTGAAACTAATCATTTTGCCAAGTCTGGAGTGGCATATAGCCTATAAGATGGCAAGTGCAGAATCTTTAACACATTTCACATAAGGACAAAATTAGACAAATGATGAGTTTCAGACAAGAGTCATTGGAGAAAAATTGTAAAGAGTAACTATAGGCTCACAGTATCAGTACTTCCAATAGTAATATAGAATTGTAATGTCCACAAACCAGGAGTACTCCAGCCCCTGTAAAGACACTACATGTTTAGACAGATACAGTGGGATGCAAAAGTTTGGGCAACCTTGTTAATAGTCATTATTTTCCTGTATAAATCGTTGGTTGTTACGATAAAAAATGTCAGTTAAATATATCATATAGGAGACACATACAGTAATATTTGAGAAGTGAAATGAAGTTTATTGGATTTACAGAAAGTGTGCAATAATTGTTCAAACAAAATCAGGCAGGTGCATAAATTTGGGCACCACAAAAAAGAAATGAAATCAATATTTAGTAGATCCGCCTTTTGCAGAAATTACAGCCTCTAAACGATTCCTGTAGGCTCCAATGAGAGTCTGGATTGTGGTTGAAGGTATTTTGGACCATTCCTCTTTACAAAACATCTCTAGTTCATTCAGGTTTGATGGCTTCTGAGCATGGACAGCTCTCTTTAACTCACACCACAGATTTTCAATTATATTCAGGTCTGGGGACTGAGATGGCCATTCCAGAACGTTGTACTTGTTCCTCTGCATGAATGCCTTAGTGGATTTTGAGCAGTGTTTCGGGTTGTTGTCTTGTTGAAAGATCCAGCCCCAGCGCAGCTTCAGCTTTGTCACTGATTCCTGGACATTGGTCTCCAGAATCTGCTGATACTGAGTGGAATCCATGCGTCCCTCAACTTTGACAAGATTCCCAGTCCCTGCACTGGCCACACAGCCCCACAGCATGATGGAACCACCACCATATTTTACTGTAGGTAGCAGGTGTTTTTCTTGGAATGCTGTGTTCTTTTTCCTCCATGCATAATGCCCCTTGTTATGCCCAAATAACTCAATTTTAGTTTCATCAGTCCACATCACCTTATTCCAAAATGAAGCTGGCTTGTCCAAATGTGCTTGAGCATACCTCAAGCGGCTCTGTATGTGCTGTGGGCAGAGAAAAGGCTTCCTCTGCATCACTCTCGCATACAGCATCTCCTTGTGTAAAGTGCGCCAAATGGTTGAACGATGCACAGTGACTCCATCTGCTGCAAGATGATGTTGTAGGTCTTTGGTGCTGGTCTGTGGGTTGACTCTGACTGTTCTCACCATTCGTCGCTTCTGTCTATCCGAAATCTCTCTTGGTCTGCCACTTCGAGCCTTAACTTGAACTGAGCCTGTGGTCTTCCATTTCCTCAATATGTTCCTAACTGTGGAAACAGACAGCTTAAATCTCTGGGACAGCTTTCTGCATCCTTCCCCTAAACCATGATGGTGAACAATCTTTGTCTTCAGGTCATTTGAGAGTTGTTTTGTGACCCCCATGTTGCTACTCTTCAGAGAAAATTTAAGGAGGAGGGAAACTTACAATTGACCCCCCTAAATACTCTTTCTCATTATAGGATTCACCTGTGTATGTAGGTCAGGGGTCACTGAGCTTACCAAGCCAATTTGAGTTCCAATAATTAATTCTAAAAGTTTTGGAATCAATAAAATGACAATGGTGCCCAAATTTATGCACCTGCCTGATTTTGTTTGAACAATTATTGCACACTTTCTGTAAATCCAATAAACTTCATTTCACTTCTCAAATATCACTGTGTGTGTCTCCTATATGATATATTTAACTGACATTTTTTATCGTAACAACCAACGATTTATACAGGAAAATAATGACTATTAACAAGGTTGCCCAAACTTTTGCATCCCATTGTAGATAGATAGATAGATAGATAGATAGATAGATAGATAGATAGATAGATAGATAGATACTTTATTAAGACATCTCCTCATTCCATTGTTTTTGTGCTGGTGTGTGGACATACACAAGAGTTTGAGCAAGATTGTCCATCTCACGCTTACTTTAGGGGTCGTGCAAGCCTACAAATGATATTTAATAGACAGACACAAGCAACAGGATATGTGCGCTATAGCCACCAGGCTTTTTTCTGTATTTCAGTTGAGAAAAAAAAAGATGTATTTTTCTTCTCTTGCTTCAGTCAAGAGTTTTTCAGGACATGTGCAGGTACTGTATGCTCCTCTAATACCTTGGGACTGGACAAGTTTCATCATTACATGATTCAATAATCTCTGGCTGAGAGATATGAACTGCAGCCCTGGTTTTTGCCCAAAATGGAATTTATTAATGGAAAAAAAATTGTTTCCAATTAGTAAAAATTAGTTGCTATGCCCAAAATATAACATGTACATTATGTTGATTGTTCTCTGAGGCATACAAGCTAAAATAGCAATTGGAAAATTAAATTGTATTTGATGGTCATGACTAGGCTAGCTACCTGGATTAAAAAGCTTAATGTGGTCAATTTTTTTCAAAATATTTGTTCAAAACGTCTAAAAGACTTTTTGTATTGGTAGATTTATTCTGTAATTGTTTAAACATGCTTAGGGTGACCATATTTTCCATTATAAAATGAAGATGGGGAGTAGTTGGGTGTGGGGCTTATAATCAACACAAGGCTGTATACTGTACATGCATAGTGGACTCCCCATTTAAGATTTTTCTAGGGGCCAACCAAACAGTTAAAAGCAAGAAAATTGGTAAATGAGGGGCATTGTCACTGATTTTGTCAGAATACCATTAGTACAGATCTAAGTTTTCCTGTTTTTAAGTTGTTTGTTTTATAATTTAACTGTAGTTATTTTTGAGGTTACTAGTTATGAATCAGATTTAAAGTGTCCCGAGTTTTGTAGAATTATTATTGTTCTTTGTCGTTTTAGATTATTATTCCTTTTCAATGAATATCAATCTGATAGCAATGGTGCCGTTATGTAGCTACACTGAGCCAAAAACCGTCTGAAGCCTCATTGCAGCACAACACATACAATGTGTGCCTTATGTGTGACTTTTGAAAACAAAATAAGACTACATTCACACTGCAGCTCAAATCCAATTTTTTCACTTATATGTGACATAGATCTGATCTTTGTAGGGAAATGTGATCCAAAGAAAATTACATGGAATCACAAGTTTTCACAAAAGATTTAGACTTCTTTTGTAATCGCTGTTTTACATCTAAAATCTCGACATATCACTCTCACCAGTCATGGGTGTCCACAGGTTTCTATATACAGATCACCAGCAGTGATAATTGCAATCAAAGGAACAGCTAGAATTTTTTGTTTTCTTATTTCTCTTCCTTGACAATGCAAGCTGATGAATTTGCAGACAATCTGTGCCTAAAACTGTGTTAAGTAGTGCAGCAGCCAGCGTGCCTTTGTTGTTTCTGGTTGTCCCTTAGGATGCATCTATCTGACAAAGTTGTTTTTATTCATTTTGCACATGAAAGTTTTAATAAGAATAGATAACCTGTGTACACTCATATCAATTATGGATTACAAAATTAATAGTCAAAAAAAATGTACAAAATGTGGAACAGAACCATTTTTAGCTGTTGTGTAAACTATAGCTTTTTTCTTTTTTTAATGTGTGTGTGTATACACACAAATTAAACCAAATTTGTCCTTGGGAAAAATAAAGTACTATCTATCTATCTATCTATCTATCTATCTATCTATCTATCTATCTATCTATCT
>JANRMT010062854.1:74581903-74600297 GCA_026402145.1 Polypterus bichir lapradei | reverse complement strand
TCTATCTATCTATCTATCTATCTATCTATCTATCTATCTATCTATCTGTCTAAAATGATTAGTATTGTGAACTATTTTCTCACCGAATTACAATTGTTTCTTCCATTGGTATGTAACTATTACGATGCTTAACTGTATGAAATGCCGAAATGCCTTTGGTACAACATCATCTGATTCAAGTGGTGTTCACAAAATAGTCTGTTACATTTTCTGGATGATCTCTCTCCCTTAACAGCAGTTTTTTTACTTTGTAGAGTGAAGACAAACTTCTATGTTGCTGGTGCCTTTATTGTTATATGTATATGCCAGCTCTACAAAATGTAAATTCAGTTTCCAATTATTTCATCCATCCATTTTCCAACCCACTGAATCCGAACACAGGGTCACAGGGGTCTGCTGGAGCCAATCCCAGCCAACACAGGGCACAAGGCAGGAACCAATCCTGGGCAGGGTGCCAACCCACCGCAGGACACACACAAACACACCAAGCACACACTAGGGCCAATTTAGAATCGCCAATCCACCTAACCTGCATGTCTTTGGACTGTGGGAGGAAACCCACGCAGACAACATGCAAACTCCACACAGGGATAACGCGGGAACCGAACCCAGGTCTCCTAACTGCGAGGCAGCAGCGCTACCACTGCGTCACCGTGCCGCCCAATTATTTAATCCAGGTCAAAAATATTTTTTTAATCCTTCTCTAAATTTATACTATTATTGTTATGAGCTAGTGTTCAGTTTTAATACAGCACCAACCCATATTGCTAGTTGTTAACTCAGTCAAACTTTCATGCATGCTTTCCCTCAAAGAAATCTCTCCAAGTTTCCCAGCAATTGTACTCAGTACACACAGTACCTGGTTATAAAGTGAACAAGTTCAAAGCTTCTAAAGGTAGTGCATGGAATGAACAAATATATGTAGGCCTCTCAGTGTTTACAGAGTCTGAATAGCAAGCACTACAAAAACCCCCTGACATTTTAGGAATTTTACAAATCCTGGCAGGACAAATATTGCAGCCCTCAAAAGGAGGATTTGTCCAGGAAAAAGCGGACATTCGCTCACACTACACAACACATACTCATACAACAACTACTGTAGATGTGTTCTCTACACTCCTCATTTTTTTCTGCATAATCTTCAACAAATACAATAGACTTGTGCAGAGAGAAAAAAACGGCATGAAATTCCTTCTTTTATTGGCATGAATCCTGCACTTGGAGGCACTTTTTCAATAATCTTGTTATAACTTCTCAAAAATTTTCTATGGATGGTATTATTGCAGCTTCAAGAGAGGTGGAAATCTGTGGAAGCAAGATCTGGGCTATTGGATAAATAGCAAAAAGTAGTCCTGTAAAATTGTCTGTGTTTTGACATTGCGTCCTATGTGTACTTATCACTTTTTACACATTTTTGAAGACTAAGCTTTCGTGAATACAAAGTCTACACTCTTCAATATCCTAAAAATTCAATAAAACAGCTCATACTTCCCTTGCACACTGATATTTTAGTTACAAGCTTTCTTGTCATTATGTGTTGATCAATTTGTGTGACTTTATTAGAACGCTGAAGTCATGAAAAAGTGACAGCACAGTACTGGGTACTGCTTGGCCTCTGTCAAAACCTGCAATTTCAGAAGCCAAACAACTTATAGTGCTTTTTATCAACAGCGTTGTCTCCATATATGTTTTTAAACTGCCTGTAAATGTTTCTAATTGATTATGGATTTATTCTTGGCAACAAGTAATTCAATAATAACCCATTATTTAAAGCACACTTCTCTACACATTGCAATTTTGGGGGTAAGTACAAATAAACCAGGAAAAACATTGTCTAACAGCACTGTATAGGAAGTGGGACATTTGAAATTAATAACAGAATTAAGAAGCAGATGTTGCCTGATTGACATAAGGAATGCGTTTGAAGATCTTATAGGCAACCATTTTATTAAAAATGATAATGAGTATGTTAAGAAGCAACCCAGTGACAAAAAACAAGGTGTCATGTTGACACAAAACCACTTTAAACAAACAGTACAGTATTTAGAATTATTTGTAATGAGAGACTGAAATATCATCAGTTGGTTAATTTCGACCCATCTCTGAACCATAGAAAATATTCTTGCAGACTTCCATAGAAACTGTCTATTTTTTGTGCAAAAGTGAAAATGACCAACTGACGACTTTACTTCATGGATATCAGTAATTGGCTCAGTGAAGCAGAACTATTAAAAAGGGTTTTATGGATTTTCCATTTGGGAAATCATGGATGTTTAAAAAAAATGTAATTCTTATTCTAATCAAAATCTTTCAACTGTCTAATACAACAATTAATGTTCAGTATTTATCTGAATACATCTCAAGTATAGTCTGTGATGAAAGTATAGATTCATTTCATAAATCATTTATAATACACTTTATTTTGTGTATTTTATTTTGTTTGCTTGTTATTTATGCACTGCAAGTGATGGATTACATGACCGTTATTTGTCATAACAAAGACATCAGTAGATATTCCGGTATAAATATGGCTGTCGCACAAACAGTAGGTCAAGTGCTCGTTCTGCAATCAATATTTTGGTTTGCCCCTGTGCCTTGTTGGTTCAATGTATTTTTGACCTCCTGGTTTTTGACATTTGGCTTGGCACTGACTCTGCTTCTGGTTTGCGTTATTATCTTCTGTTCTTTTTAATCACTCACAATAATCCTGGAGACCCATTCTCACAGCAATGGTACTGTTTATGTTTTTTTTAAATTTGGACTCATTTTATGTTTATTATCGGAAATCAAAGGATTTGCAGTTTTAGAGCATGGAATCAGTAAAAAAATCTCGCTTTGTAATTGATATCATAAGTCATCGTATCCTGGTGAAATGCTGGGTGCAATATTGTCATTCTAAAACAAGTAGTTTTAGTAATTTTCAAGCAGCAAGTTCATAAATTTCCTTAAATCAAGTGATCACAGAAGAAAGTCCTGACCTGAGTAAATATTTTAAGAATGTGTTATATTGACAAATTTTGAAAAAGACAAAACAATGAATTTGAGACCAGGTTCACTAAAACATGTTCATGTGTTAAGTATCTACTCTCCTCTGTTAAAAAATTGTATAAAATCTTTGAATGTCACACAAATAAAATATATTTGCATGAATTTCGGTTAGGTATCCAACAGTTCTGGAGCATTACCCCTGAAATATAGTAACACTACATTCTCAGATGTAAGGGAATCTTTTCAATATAAAAAGAAAGCACACAATGAATATTTAGATGATGAATGAATATTTAGATGATATTATGAGAATAAGTGGGGTAGAGTATGGATACAATATGAAGTGAGTAAAAGAACCTCACTGTACAGATAAAATGTATTTGTGAAAGTGCAAAGTCAAAAGTGCACAAAAGCACTGGTATTAAAAAATATTTAATTAGTTTGTCTTTTGTTGTCGTTGGAGGATCTCTTGTTTAGGTCTGATAATAAAAATCGTCTTACCTACAAAAAAGCTATGAAGACAATTGGTGTGAAGAATGAAAGTACAAGTAAATCAACCAGGCTCCATGATAGGAAGTGACCATCTGTAACTGCTTATTAATTTGTTTGCTTATTTATCATTTCTAGAATGTATCACATATGTGCTAATGGGAGCCAGCCATGTTGACTAAAAGAATGGAATTCCATGCCTGGTCGGGGGGGTGGAGGGGTGCACTCAACCCTCTTATTTTGTCCCCGCAGACCAGACATATGAAATTCTAGCTGAGTACGAAGACATCACTTCTGCCTCAGCTCTGAGGACGACATCACATCCTGTCCTGGCACAGAGGATGACATCACTTACTTAAACCTCCCTATAAAACCCAACTTCCTTCCTTTGTGCAGTTCTGTTTTGGACTCTCTTCTGTACTCTGTTGTGCTGAAAACTTTGCCTTTTGCAGCCAAGATCAAGTACACGGGTGGCTGCCCCAAACCTTTTTCTTGTGTCGAGGCTCATCATTTCACAAATGATAATCACTTTGGCAATAATTTCCATTACTCATTCTAAATTATCACTACAAAAATGACACTAAAAATAAATGTCTTTAACAGAAGGTTGCAATACATTGATTATGAAACCAGTCACAGTCTGTACAAAAGGTAAATTTTGTCTTTAACTTTGTTTTTCTAATTGGTAAAAATCAATTAAATAAACCCTGCTCTTCTGTTGCATTTAGTTTCTCATCCCTGGCTAAACTAAAGTTCTGAGGAATCAAAGTATTGTATGGAAATTTGTCGAGTGACTTTTAGAAATATTTTTGTAATTGTATTGTAGACTAAAATAGTGTGATATGCTGTGCAAGGATAGACTTAAAAATGCAAAAAGCCCCCCAACTAGAGAGAGGTAAAGAAACACACATGGAAACATGCAATGTTCTCACAGAAGGCCAAAGAAACCTGAAAAAGAAAGGGACAAATGAATCCTTATTAAAAGAGAAAATGAGTATGGCTATAAAAGGGTGGCAAAAGATGTGATCAGAACTGTTATAATTTTAGCATGGTTTCTTTTATTGTTGTAATTTATAAAGTTATTAATTTTTATTTAGTTATTTTAGCAATGAGCCAAGCATGTGACTTGATGCTGGACCATATGTGATATTATCACAGCTAAATGTATTTAACATGGCAGTGAGTGATGCTCTGAATCGAATCTTTCAGATATAAAGAAAAAACTATGTTGGAGAAGAACTTATTTAATGTAGGTTAAGAAAGGAATACTGCCAAGTTAGGACCATTTTTCTATCCCTTTTTGACCTGTGATGTTTATCTTTACGCTTTTGTCTTTGACCCTTACCTCTTTTTCCATCAGTTTGTTCCATTTTGCCAGTTAAAACTATTTCATCTCCTGTCTCAAGCTCCAATCCAGGTCACTATATAGACACCTTCAGAAAAGGCAGCAGGAAATTTCCATGCCAAGCCAGAAAGAAGGTGACACATTACCCCTTTAAGGCCTGGAAACATACAGGTTACTTGCAATCTTCCCTTTAAAGATAACTTAAGACTCAGAGATGCAAAGACACCATAGGTGGTAGGTGGAGTTCCAGCCTGGTGTTCCTGGAGCATAAAAAGGGTTTATTGTTACTGTTACTTAGTAAGTGAGCTCATAAGGAGGTAAATTGAGTTTGGCATTGAAAAGAGAGTTTGTTTAAAATGCTCAATTGGTGTAAGGAAGACAACTAAAATGTCTGAATAGTGGTACTTTTGAGGCGGGTAGGAGAGGGAACTACCCCAACTTGTTATCGAGTGACCAAGACGTGCAATTTCCTGTTCTTTCCTCTGTTTATTTAGTACTCTATCTTCTGCCAGTGAGTATCCTTTCCTTGTACTTGTTCTGTCAAAACAGAAGTCATTTTTTGTAAATGTTTAGCCTATTTGTACTTATTCTGGGTGGAGAGGGCTGCCAGGAGGGTAATTTCTATTACACTATATGCAGACATCCTGCGGCACTGTGCTGTCTCATTGTTTCTGCTGCTCAATCATACAGCACTGCAGGTGAAAATGTATTCATTTTTCCCTACTTTTACCAAACAGAGACTGAGCAGCAGTTGCAAACAATCTACGGATTTTCACTTACAGACTCTCTAGACATCACATGCTGTACAAAGGTACAACCCAGTTAAATAAATAAAAACTCCAAATGACAATAACAAAGTCATAAATATGCTTTATTTGCTAGTAGAAGCTTCATAAAATTTCTATACTGTTAGCGAATGGTTTATTTTGCTGCCTTTGGACAAGTTTTCCATACATTTACCATTTACAGGAGAGAGGAAAGTTTTAGAATTCTTCAGGGATCTAAAGTCTCTGTCATTCTGGTATACTCTCTTGGAAATCAGTTAAAAAAATTCAATGTCTTTAAGTCAAAGAAAGAAAGCTTTCCCTTGGCATTGGATTGAAATGATAAATGAAATGTAAAGAACTTTTTGCCTTCTTGACAATACATAAATCCAGAAGGACAAGCCTCAGATCATAAGGAAATGGGGCATTAAATCAGCTTGTTTTAGCCCAGTTTCAGTGATACAATATGGCTTTTCTAAACAGCAAAGTGAGATAGAACTCTCCTGAATAATGCACAGTTGATCATGCAGCCAGGGTTTTGAATCCCAAATGTGCCTTACAGCAGCTTATATACAGGAGGCTGTAGAGTAGAAGATGGAGTAGCCATCCATATCCCCAAAAATAGCAAAGAAAGTTAACAGAAGATATGTTTTTTCTCACTGTTTTATTAAAGTCTCTTTTTTCCCAACAACAAATCCTACAAGGATTATAATAGCACTGAAAAGTTTATTGCAGTTTATTGAACATTCAGGATTAAGGAAGATTTATGTCTTTCCTTTTTTTGCTCATGTAAAACTTTTGAGAATTCATACTTAAGTTTTCTTTTTGGAGATCTATCTATCTATTTTGTTTTCAGAGAGCCATTCTAATTATATTCATAATAGAGTGTAGCTACTGTTAGTTCTGTTCACGTTTTCAACCACCCACCTGCTGTTATTACGTTTATCCTGGCATTTATACCCTTCAAACTATTAGTTTTAATTCAAATCAATGATAGGCTATTAAAACTGTGAACTATAGTTTAGTCTTTCCATCTCTCTTCCATACCACAAATTTGCATTTTTTTCCAAGATTAAGCTAAAAGTGCTACATTTTTGAGACTTACAGATTCAGTATTAGCATAATACTGTAGTACCAAATGGCTTCAAAACTTGGAAATGTTCACTAGACTCAAAATCACTGGGACAAACCAGAATATTAAAATTAAGGCTATTCTTAAATTTCTGCTGTTCCTTGTGGCATTGGGGCAGTGAAAAAGAGTGGACGAGCCAGCCAGCTGAAAGAGAGAGGTCAGCACGGTCAGGGATCTCGTATGGAGCAAAGGAACAGGTTGCGCCCATTGACCTATATGGAGGAGTGAGTCCAATCGAGCTGGAGTCCTCCCTAGGGATGTGAGGGATGACTGCGTGTGTGAGAAAGAAGATGGAAGGACAACTGAGCCCGAGCAGTCTAGTAGATGCCGGCAGATGCCAGCTGAAGTCTCTCCAGCTGAGCTAGCCTTGAGTGAGCTAGAGACATGGAAGGAGCTGTGCTTGGCTGGTTTGCCCCAATGACAGATGTAGGTTTTTAGTCTCGTTTTAGCCTGGTTTTAAACACATGGATTTTTATACCTGATTTTATGGACTATTTAATGGAACACTTTGAAAACTGCACTATTTCATTGGGCACTGTTTGTTTTTGTAATAAAAGCACTTGTTTGCCTTTTGCACCATCCTCTTGCTCAGTTTAATTTGTCCCCATCAGACCAGCTCATCTGGTTACATTACCGATGGTGTTGGGTAAAGGGGCTCCCAGAAATAAGGTGGGAGAATGGAGCAGTACCCACACTGCCACAGTTATATGAAATCATTACATGATAAACAATTTTAAGAAAGATCCATTCCCTTTTTGAATATGTGCAGTTGCAATAACATGAGGAGATTGGATCTTGGCAGCTATAGGTAAGCATCATTTGCTTCTAGACAAGTAAATATAATGATTCAGGGGTTTTGTTCATTATAGTTTTTATTTTTGTTGTCTTTTTTTTATTTTCTTGTAATTATTTTTTATTGTTATATTTATTTATTTTCCCTCTGCAATTTGTTTCTTGTGAGTGCCACCATTATGGCATCTCACTGCTGTATCATTACATCATCACCCAGAGCATATTTAAAAAGGTTTCATGTTACTCCTGATGTCTAAGATTTTCAGATTAATTACAAAAAACTCTTACAGTGCTAGCTAGTTATTTAGCTTTCTTATATATGATGCTGGTACACTTTTCTGTGAATAATTTTTGGTTCACATTTTAAGTTTTTTCCTGTTTTTTCACCTCAGCTTGTTTATAGATGCTTCTACCTTTTCATTTCTTCATACACTCCTTCCTTTACAATGCCTTTTGAAATTTGGCAGTACAGTAAACCTCACACAGAAACTCCATACTCACAGATATAGAAACATTTACAGTTCCAATTAGCCTAATATACACTGTCATGGACAGCAGGCATGGGCTGACATTCTAGCCGGAATGGATCTGAGTTTTTACCCAGCTGGGAGACCAGTTTAATGGAAGGACAGGGGATAATAAGTCTGGGTAGTCCAAGTCTGGATGAGAGTAGATGAGACTATGTGTGGTATGTAAAAGGAGACAAAAAAATTTGTAACAGTTGAAGTAGGCTGTGTATTATACTATTGTGGAAAATATTTGGAGGTACTGTAAAATTAAAAATGATCTTCTGTTTGAACCCAGGACTGTGTTGTGTAGTTATGTTTGGGGGTTTGGAGCGCGTTTACGCCCCCTACTGGTCACAACAGATATACAAGTATTTGGATGAAACCTGAAGTATATGGAAACACCTACATAGACACTAGGTTGAGGTGCCCAATCTTTCTTAGCCCTTTCACCCCATAGCAACTTTTCAAAAGTAAATTTCCCCTCACCCTGTTTTGTTCAGTATTTTGAGTTTATGCTTTTGCCATAATAAAGTGATCAACAAAGGGGGAATTTTAAGATACCATTTTTAACATTTTTATTTGAAGTTTAAATAACAATAATAATAACACTTAACAACACTAATTTACTTATATAAAAATAACTCATGTTGAGCATACACCTGTATACCAGAACAAAAAGCATTGAGTCGATGACAGCACATCAATCAGGGAGAGGCTCATTCTTACTTTTCACCTATGATTTTGGATATTCTTGGTGCAGTCTTTGAGAGCTAATCAAGATCTTTGCGACTTCAGCTTTTTAAAGCAAATTTACCCCCAGATTAGGCAAAATTAATCCTTTTGCGGTAAATTTACCTCCGGATGGGAATCCCTCCACTAGGCAAATATTCAAACAGACAGTGATGTATCTAGGTTTTTCTTTTCAAGAATGAAAGAAAAAGGCCAAGAATTGTGTACAATGTTAGTGAGAGATTAACAATTTAGAAATGTGAGATATTCAATAATTTAAAACATTAACTTAATTTTAATGCATTTTATATATTTCTTCTGCACTTTTTTAATCTGTGCGGTATTTTAATTGCTTAATTGTAACTTACTTTGTAAACACTGTACTTAATGCATTTTAAAGTACTAATGATTATAGTAAATCAAATCTATTAGTCTGATTTTAATAATAGTTTAAATGAGTTCAATTTTCAAGACAGAAAATAACCATAAAACAAGACCAATCACACTGTTTCATACTTCATATATATTAAATTTGCTGCCCATCCATAGCATTTTTTTATGATGTGACACATTGTCTCCAATAAGAATAATAATAAATACATGTGACTTTATGATATATATATATATATATATATACTACATTAAAATCAATCAATAAAGATAATATAACTTTTATTCTTATTTCTTTATTTGCTGCAGTGATTTAACCTGGCAATATGAATATTCTAACATTTAGTTTAAAAACTGTCATCAGTCAGGAATTAAAAGAATCATGACTGACCTTTTGAAGAATTTTGTCTTCAATTAGAGGCTACAAAAATGAAAGAACTAATTAAAATGAACACACAAAACACCACCCACCTTTTTTAATTATATATGCTGTTTTCCTTATCTAACCAGGATAGTTAATGAAAGTGATCTAGATTAATTCTGAGACAGTGCTTTAATACAATGAATAATTCAGTATGGGTAATTAAATGCTATTGATGCATGAAATGATGTACTCTTAGCTTGCCTGGAAATTCTTAATTTTTAGCTCCTTGTATAGTTATTAGTTTAATGCTGATTAAAGTGCTTTACATTACTAATGGACATCATGCTATTTGATAGCAAACACCTATTATTACTGTTATTGCTTTTTCCATAATAAGAATAAATGTTAGTTATCCTTTACATCAATAAGCTTAAAGAGGTGCAAGCCAAGCATTTTTTGTGCATTTTTAAATGCAGCTAAATGTTACTTTGAAAAGTATGCTTTTGAATATTTTTAAGCATGCTTTAAAACAGTTTAAATAAAATTTTGGTTCAGAGTAACAAGGTTAGCCATAGGATTATTTTTGACACTTAATATTATAAAGCCCATGTTCTAAAACAAAACAGGCACCATATTGTACAATTGCTTGTCTGATACAAAAGTAGTCTTCATACTGGCCTTCTCTAAATACATTTTTACCTTTTATGTCTCAGTTGGGGGGAAGGTTAATATAATACATCAGTTTAATAATTGATGATATGAAGTAATATATTTACATGTGCTTTTCTCAAAGTGCTGTGAACTATATTGGATGTCTTTGCAAAGCACTACAATGAGCAAGAAAGTGAAACGATTCAGTGACTGTAGCAGGATTTAAAACTGTTACTACTAATATAGTGTAAGGCTGCTTTAAATGCAAAGGAACAATGCCATTAAATTTCTAATGAAAGAGTTTCAAAAACAAACTGGAAAAATATCTCTTTGCAGCTGCAGAACAAAAACAAAATGCCTGATTTTCATAGTTACTGAATATGCTATATATAGAGTTATGTCCAAAGACATGCTGTTTAGGTGGATTGGCAATGCTAAACTGGTCCTAGTGTATGTTTGCGTGTGTGTATGTGTGTGTGTGTGGTTTTGTGTTCACCTTGCGATGGACTTGTACCCTGCCCAGGGATTGTTCCTGCCTTGTGCTTGCTGTGGTTAGCTCCATCTGCCCCATGATCCTTCTCAGTATCAAGCAGGTTTGGAAGATGGATGGATGGATTTGTGTTATATGAAGCAGAGGCCATTAGATCCTTTAATTACTATAAAATAATAAAATTATTTTCGGTGAGTCTTCCTGCATCATTTTGAAATGTTTGTATTCCTTTTGTTTTTGTATGCATGCATTTTGTGTATGTATGTATGTGTTTTTCCAAGAAAAACAACAATATTAACACAATCAAAACACAAAATAAAAAACAACAGGAAAAAATTGTAGTTGACCAACCTATTCTACTGAGCACTGGAGAATGTTAAATGGACTTTATGTGCCATATTCATAACTCATTTGTGGCTGAGGTAGAGTCTGAATTTTGCTTGCAGACATTCCAGTTTCTTCCTCAGAAATATTTAATGTAAATATAACAACTCCAAAATAACAAGACTGAAGTTGAAAGACACACTTCAAGCGGTGAGAGGGGCTAAACCACTTATGCACTTAGGTAATTAGTCATAATTTGGGGGATGAAATCTAAGCTGTCTTGAATTTATTAGTAAGGTTAAAGCAAATGGAAAGCAGAATGTGTGCATTTTATTGAGATTTAGGTAATATGCTGTAGCTCAATGGATTCAAGGATGCCCCTGAGTGTTTGAAAAAATAAAAACATGGAAACATGCAGAAATTTGATCTTTACTTTTGGACAGTAAAAAATTAATCTAAAAACCACATTACATCCTTTATAATTATGTATTTGTCATATAGAAAAAATAAGTGTACACCAAGGATCTCTCATTTCAGAACTTTACATTTTACCTTTCTGAGCTTTTCATTTGTGGGTTAACTTAACTGTATTGGATCACTGATCTGTCGTAAGTTCCACATTCAGGTTCAGTTGTTTTGCTTCATGTTTTGCTTGAATATTATTTGGTAGATTGAGGGACTGTTTACTGATTCAGTGAGAATAAGGTGAACATGCCCTTCAATGCATTTCAGTACCCATTCATATTTTGGCTTCTGTATTTACTTGGAGATGTGCAAAAAATGTTCAAAGACAGTTTTTCTTTGTCTTCTTTTCTGACCTCCCATGTAGACCTAGTCTTCCTGTCACTACAGCATAACATTTGTCAAAGACACATATAGCTATTTTAATATTAATCTAGGATTCTTGCAGTCCTAAGTGAGTGCCCTTTGTACATTCAGTGTGTTGGAAGGCAGTCCTGTTTGAAGAGTGCCATTGCTCTTTTCTCTTTTCACTGATTTTCTTCATTTCTACATAATCCTTCATACTGCGGCAATGACTCTTTAAAATTGCTTTGTAATCCTTTCCAGGCACATGACTACTAGCAATCTTTCTTTTTAAGGCCCCTTGGTAGGTATATTGATCTTGGTATAATTTGTTTTAACTAACATGCATGATTAAGCCCAATCTAGACCAAGGTTTCTAATCTGGAAGTAAAGATGAGGAAAATTGTAATTGTTATAGAGTATTACTAAAATATGGGTATATAACTTGAATCCAATCTAAAAGAAACTGTGTTTCTGTTGATTTTTGTTTAAGAAATAATTGAATTTGCCACAATTACAGTAGTTTAGTCTTATTTATTATATTAGGACACAAATCCATTCATAGCATTTCCATAAGAATCAGATTTGCATATGATCAGTTGTTAAGAGTTACAACATTTTTCATGGGGTATACTTATTTTCTTGCCTTTTAACCTTTTAAGTTGCATCTTAGGGGTTACTTAGAGCTTGGATGTTAAATATAATAATATCCCGTAGTTCAGTTAACTATGTAAAGGAGGGATAATCAAAAAAAGTAATTGAAGTGAACAAAAACAGTGCTGTTCCACTGGGACTAACTAAACAAAGGGTTCAGTTACTTTCTAATTGATCAAAGGGTTCCCTGATTCCTGAAGGAAAACTCACAAAATACTACTGACTCACTTTCCTGGGTGTCTCCTCGTTTCTAGCCAATTCAAGTTCTTCCACATTTCCTCTTGACTATGGACTCAAATGGCAATCCAGTGTATTTTACTTTGTAAACAGAAAGGCCATTGCTGCTGCCTTAGACCTCCTGGGGGGTAGGTTTGTATTCTAGACAGATTACTGCCTGCCTGGAGTTGACACATTCTCTCCATGTTTGCAGATTTTTTTTTAGGTACTTTGAATCTGGACTCCAGTGGCAGCTGGAAGGTTATTTACCTACAGTACCCAACAAGTTAATTGACTTTTTTTGCATAGGTTATGGAAAGAGTCAGCAATTGTAACTATTGTGCTACCATGCCACTCCATAGCTAGTCGCTGTCTCGTTGTTCTCCAGGTATCTAGTTTTTCTCCCACAGTCACTCTAAATTGATCCTGAATAAGTGCAGATATGTACATGACCTGTCCTACAGTATACTATTTCCTCATCAATGGTTGGTTCATTCTGCCTGGACCTAAGCATTCCACCAATGCCTAAACTGGATTAAGCTGCTGTATAATGGACATGTGCATTACAGAAAAAAGATGCTTTATTTACATTTACTAGAGAATAGGTTTGACTCTTAAACAGATCACACTCTGAAAGTAAATGGCATGATCTCCCAATGTTTATAGATATTTTTCTTTGGTTTACTTACCATATCCAAAAGCATGTTTAAATCTAAATTCATCAAGTACTGTATGTGTGAATATGTGTATTTGCATGAGTTTGCAGGCTAGAATCCCCATCTTGAATTGTTTTTTATGTTCTCTTTATTGCTATCAGCATGGGCTCTGGCTTCCACCAATCATAAAATCGGATTAAATGGATGTATGAAAGAAAATCAAAGACACATGACATTTTTCAAAATGATTGTTTATATGAAAGCTAGTTTACAGTATACTCATCTTAACAAGATTAACAAAACATATAAATTCATGTATGACTTATGATTGTAAAAAAATTACCTGTTGTAATAAATCATTTTCCTGGGTCCTCCCTACGTGGAGTTTGCATGTTCTCCCCGTGTCTGCGTGGGTTTCCTCCGGGTACTCCGGTTTCCTCCCACAGTCCAAAGACATGTAGGTTAGGTGTGTGGTGATTCTAAATTGTCCCTAGTGTGTGTTTGGTGTGTGGGTGTGTGTGTGCCCTGTGGTGGACTGGCACCCTGGCGGAGGTTTGTTTCCTGCCTTGCGCCCTGTGTTGGCTGGGATTGGCTCCAGCAGACCCCCGTGACCCTGTATTAGGATATAGCGGGTTGAATAATGGATGGATGGATGGAATAAATCATTTGATTTTAATAACAGTTCAGGTAATCATGTAATACCATTTCATTACAGTTAAATCTCTACAGTAATGCAGATAATGGAAGATAATTTTTATTTCATTCAAAGTACAATGTATGTTACCATATGTTGCCATTCATAAATTATTCTAAAGGCTGTTATTAGTCTTTTTTTCCAATACAACTGTAAGAATATGGTACATCCAAAAAATCAGTGAGTTTTGTTGCATTCAACTCTATTTATCACTTTGTCTTTTTTACTTTGTGGTAAATTGGATGAAAAGCACTGGTGTGAAAAACAACACACACTGCATATGTTAAGAGTTCATGTACATTACAGCAAAGAACAGGATATTTTCAGAGTAGGTCTCTTAAACCTTATAAGAATACACAAATCAGTGCCCATTGGGTGAACTTATTTTTCTATTAGTATTAAAAATATTTTAATAATCTATTTTTAAACATTTTATGCCTTTTTGTAATTATTTCCTACCACGAAAAAATTAAACTGAATGCCTACAGTGTAAATTAGCAGTAACCCTGAACACAATACAAAGCAAAAATAAACCTCTACTTCATAGACTCCATTTTGGGCTGCTGTGGCATGATGTGTACTTGGCCTACTATACATTTATAAGATTTAGCTCCTTTAAAATCAAATAAAAATTATGGAGGTTTATGTGTGTGGCTACTATGTAGTATATGTCTTCTTTTCAGGTGCCAGAAGTACAGAATAATGTCGGTTGCAGTAGGAAATGGTAAAGGAATAGTCTGTTGTGACCATCAACATCTTCACATAAAAATCTCAACAAACCATTTTTTAATTAATACAAGTGGCAGAGAAAGAATGTGAAGTCAGACAAGGAACATTAGACCTTATCCTGAGTCATTGTATCTTGGACCACCTGTGCTGAAGGGTCAAGCATAATTAGTGGTTCAAATAATTCCTGTCCTGCAATACCTGTAGTTGACCCCCACAAACTGTATTATATACAGTATTCATCAGCTGCCGACCTATGGTTCAGAGGAATTGTGCTGGCTTCCTGCTCATTCCTCAGGATTTATTCGCTCAAGTCACCTTTTACATCTTAGTGCTGTTCATGAAAATGTGTAATGTTTATTCTGCATTTCTGGTATGATTAAGGCAGGAATTTATTTCATCCATCAGGATTCTTTCTAAATGGATATATTCAGGCTTATAACTAGGGCAATTAAAACCAAATTACTGTTTCAGTAGAGTTCCATTGTGGTGATTGATGTAAATTCACAGAAATCATTAGCATGCAAAATATTATTTTTAACAGCTTTACTGAAAGCACAGCATACCAGCATTCAAATAAATATGCATTTTAAAATTAACATTAAATGAATGCTTGCTCTGACTATTTTTTGCAGGTAAAACAAAGTTTGGCATTTTGTGGTTTATATAGTGAAGAAAAGAGACCAGAGAGATAGCACCCTAATTGCGCATGTGTGACAATATAGTATATATTGTGACGGACAGCTGGGGTTCTGGCCCAGTCGAGATGCCTGGAGGATGGAAGGTCAGAGTGAGAGACAATACCTTCCCTGGAACACGAGAGGGCAGCCTCCCTGATTTACATCGGGGCCACGGCACTGGAGCTTGGAGGCTCAACCCTGTTGGGGATCCATGGCCACCGCCAGGGGGCACCTGGACCATCCCAGAACACTGGACGGCAGCACTTCCACAACACCAGGTTGCGAGTGTAGGTTGCAGAAGAGAAGGAGAAAGAAAATAAAAGGACAATGAACATTACTGGGATTTGGGCACTGTGAGTGTGCTGTAAAGAGGAAAAACAAATTAAAAGTGTGTGCTTTCAGGACTTGTGAGTTGGTATCTGTCTGTGTCTGGGCTGAATCTCCACTATACAGTGTGCATATATATCTATACTAATAAAAGGCAAAGCCCTCACTGACTCACTCACTCACTTACTCACTCACTGACTCATCACTAATTCTCCAACTTCCCGTGTAGGTAGAAGGCTGAAATTTGGCAGCCTTATTCCTTACAGCTTACTTACAGAAGTTAAGCAGGTTTCATTTTGAAATTCTACACGTAACGGTCATAACGGTCGACAACGTCCACCGTGTTGAACTTTCTTATTTATGGCCCCATCTTCAAGAAATTTGGTACGCGGGTTCCCAACGCTAATTGAATCCTACTTACGTACATATATACGTCCATAGCCTGCATTTCGATCACTGTGTGAGGCGCCGTTGGGTCCCCCATCCCAACGCCTCCCACATTGTTGGCTGCCTGCCTGCCTATATAAGGCCATCCGTCGCTCCGGTCTCTACATTCCCTTCCTTGCTTCGCCACGGGATTCACGTCTCCCTGCTGATAACTACAGCCTTTTTATTTAATCCACGGCTTCTCCGCTGATTTATTGTTCGTTTATTATGATTATAGATATTGTGTAGGTATTTTAGACTTACTTTACATTGTTCAGGTACCCATTTCCTTTATCGTTCCAACCATACCCCTATTAACATGTCTATCGAGGTGATCACCATCGATCAAAGAACTGTCACTTACCGAGTGGTTTCCATGCCCGGAGATGGCACCTGCCTTTTCCATTCTCTTTGTTACATATTGCACGGCCATATCAGGCTCAATCTTGATATCCGGAGGAACATTGTGTCTTATGTATTGAATGACTGGGACAGTTTCAAGGTGTGGACTGATGACAGTACAGGAGATAATTATACTACACAGGAGCACTATAAGAGAGAAATGCTTAAGCCCTTCACCTATGGCTCTGCATGTGAGTTGATGGCTGCCGTTGAATTGTTCGGTTGTCGCTTTCAAGTGTACCGAAATGGCCAAATATTTTACACCTTTGGACAACCGCCAATGCCTCTTAAACATCTTAGATTCACAGGTGACGATTTCAGTAGTGGACACTTTGATGTTTATGAATGTTTAAACTCTCAAAAGGTGGATGTGAAGTTATCGATGAAACCGGTTGTATGCTTACAACGCTTGACAGATGCCAAATGTCACTTCAACACAAGGCCTACAAATACTGTCGTAATTGAAACAAACCATGAAACTCAAACCGATTATGACAGCAGCAATCCAAGCTGTGAGATTTGAAACAAGATTACTTTTCACATGGCCAACTGTACGTTGCATGCTCAAGAGTAAGCTCAGCGCACAGCTTGGTCATATTACAACCAGAGGGCTGAAATGACAATGCGGTATACAAAGAGATCCTTAACAAATAATTATTGGTATATTTTCCCTCAGTTTAAAAAGGTTTAATTTTCTTCTTAATAAAAATTTTAAGGCAGTACTTCGCCGCTGCGAAGCGCGGGTATTTTGCTAGTTTATATATACAGTATATGCTAGCCGGCCCCTGTGGCTCTACCCGCATGGTAGTGAAACAGGACAGACTTTAAAAATCAATAAACAAACAGGTATTGCTAGCTAAATGGAGGCAAGGTTTTCTCCAAAATGTGGCCAAAGGTAAAGCGATATAAACGGAGGCTGGCATGTGAGTGAGGATGGCCCCACCCAGCTCCCCACTCCTGACTTCACGCTTTTCCCTCCCCTCGGCCCGCAGCCTCTGTCTTGGATTAGCGCAAATAAATTGCTCCCACAGGCAAACTATGATACTTAGCGCGATGAATGAAGTCGCAAAATCAACCAGAATGTTCAAGCAATTAAAGAAAAAAACAGATCTAAATCCGTTTAGTTCTCTCATGAAAAGCGGACAGACATTCAGACATACAGATAGAGGCTGGATTTTATATATATAGAGATATATTGCGATGGATGGAGACCACCGCCATACCCAGCTGGGATGCCTCCAAGACCGAAGGACATTTGGAGAGGACTTCCGGGAAACGCTCTCTTCCCCGAACTGTTATTTTGCAGCTTCCCTGGGTTGCAATGCCATCTCAGATTCCTGCAAGGCTGTGTGGGAATTACTATTTGCCAGCTCAGCCCTGTTGAGATCCGTGGATGCTGCAAGGAGAAGGAGAAAAGGCTCTAGAGGAAAGGGACGGAGTTTCAGTGTACTTGTGACTTGTTTGTTCCAGTTCTTGGAGACTGTGTTGGGTCTGGCTGGACTGAGCTGGTGTAGTTGCTTATTTGTGTCAGATTGGGGTGGCAGGTGCACCCCGGTTTTCATATATATATATATGGCGGCACGGTGGCACAGTGGTAGTGCTGCTGCCTCGCAGTTAGGAGACCCGGGTTTGCTTCCTGGGTCCTCCCTGCGTGGAGTTTGCATGTTCTCACCGTGTCTGTGTGGGTTTCCTCCCACAGTCCAAAGACATGCAGGTTAGGTGGATTGGCGATTCTAAATTGGCCCTAGTGTGTGCTTGGTGTGTTTGTGTGTGTCCTGCAGTGGGTTGGCACCCTGCCTGGGATTGGTTCCTGCCTTGTGCCCTGGGATTGGCTCCAGCATT
>JANRMT010062854.1:74494141-74581803 GCA_026402145.1 Polypterus bichir lapradei | reverse complement strand
GATGTATATATATATATATATATATATATATATATATATATATATATATATATAATATTTGGGCCAGAAAATGTGTGGGCTTCATATATTAGAATTCATAGAATAAATCAGAAGAAGGCTGTACCTAGCTGTCTTATTATGTGAACTGTAAAGGCACTCCTCAACCTGAACCAGTTCTCAGTTAAAAACAAAAGTTGCATAAACATAGAACAGATGTTATAGAACAGAAGCTATTTTTAACATAATTACTTACTGCGTGTACACCATACAATTCTGTTTATGTGAAGTGAAACAGAAGTGCTTCAGAGAAGAGACACTGTAAATGCAGCTGCACAAGGATAATGCTGTATGAATGAAAGACGGCTATTTAGTACTGCTCACGCAGGACCACCAGGAACACTGGCTACACCTTATTATTACTAGAGATAATAAGGAATATCAGTGTAAGATTTTTGCATTTGTTTCTTATTTTATAATTAAGGTGATGCCAAATTGCTGTGCCTTGCATGAATATGTAAGTTATTTATGTTTCATGGTATTTCTTACAGAATTAAAAACAATGATCAGATTCCCTTATTAGTTATATTACATGCACAGGAAAAAAAAATGTGTTACATTGAATAGTTTTAATATGATTATATAAAATATGCTTAGACAAATACTGTTTATTATGTGCTGTAAGTCTACTTTTAGTCGGTTTTTACATTGTTAATACTAAAAAATAAACAGTAGCTATCATTTGTAGATCATAAAATAATAATGTGACCTTTGTTATACAACTATTTAAATGGGTTAAAGATCAAAGCATCTATTAATGTGGCACACTTCAATAAAATCTGAGACTTTTGCAGTTGAAGTTCTGTATTACTTATTGTAAATGTCCTTATTAATGCAGATATTTTTGATGTCAGCTTATTAAAAAATTAAATTAAATTAAAAATTTTAAAAATCTGAGCAGTTTCAAAGATGCACAGAACTAGTACAGTGTACCCAGAGGAGACAAGAGTTTCACCAGAACAGTAGTTTTTAGTTGTTTTAGGATCATAATCAAATAGAAAAGTGGACAGAGCCATGACAGGTATGGCATCATTTGGATATCATTCTAGATAATGGAGGGCACATTGGTGGAATATTTTGTTAAGGTGTAGCACTCCTGTCTGTCTGGTGGGTTGGCTCAACCACTTGCAAACCGCAAAAGTATCCCCCTTTTTTCACATAAAATCACATAGTCTCTCCTGTTATTGAGTTTTCCTCCAAACTTTACAAACTTTAATCCCTTTCTTTTTGTTTAAGCCCAAGAACATTCCATATTCAGGTTTTGACTATGTTTTTCTACGGGAAAACTAGAGTAGAATTTAATGTTTTCCTTGCATCCATAATTCTTTAGTGGCACTTCACCCTTACAATGTCTTCAGATTATATTTTGACCAGCTTTGTGTTTTAAATCAGTAAAATCACCATAAATTTCAATTGTATAGAATGAAACTTGGCAAGTTGTCTTACATTTCTGTTAATTAAAGAATGGTAAAAAAACTTTTTACAGCTTGTAAATGCTTTTTACCTTGTTAAGTTGGTTTTTTTTCCATTTAGTTTAATGGATTTTCCACTACATTTACAACCCATTAAAACATTTTAAGTGTCATTTCAGCCCAGAATTGTGAAGACTTTTAGTAAAGTGAACTAACTTTGCAAAAAGCAAAGAAACCTTCCAAATACCTTCCATATTTTTGTACAGTTGCTATGCCATTTGGGTCAGTTTTGACCCACCATTTACTTTAGTGGATATGACCCTTCATTTAGGATGGTCAACCAAAAGAAAATGGGTCTGAGGTGAACATTCTGACAACTAAAAAGGGGTGTAAGAATTGTGTCTACTGTAAGGCACAGTATTGAGTCAGCATTTGATGATAATGATTCTAATACATTTTTCGATATCTCTTTTTGGGTTTCTTCTTCCAATTTAAATATCACAGAGTTTGTATTGTTTATTGTTTGTGTTATTTTCTTATGACACCATTTTTTTAATGGGAGTCACTTTTTTGAACAACCATATCGAAGGCACAGGCTTGCGTAGCTAGGGGCGTGTCTGCAGATGTGGTGTTACATCATCGACACAATGGTTTTTAATTTTGTGGCTAATGAACTAACATCTCCTTTTAGACTTTCATTCTTGATTCTCCTACTGGCCATAATGAAAGACATTCTCATTAAGAATACTGAACTTAACCTTACACTTTTCCAACTCGGACCAAGTATCTAGTAGTGGTCAGGGGGAGCTGCATCTTTTATAATAGTGATCATAGACCACACTTTCTCACTCTGGAAAGTGGGTCAAGTATACATGACAGCTGCTTCTTTCTGCATTGGGGAAAATTATTTATTTCCAATCAGTACACAAACTATTCCATACTGCATTTATTTCCCTGTCTGCTTCTCTCCAAGAACACCCAGCTCACATATAGTTCTGTATTCGCTCGATTATTCCAACACTGTCACATTTACTTGTTCTACCCCTGCCAGTGTTGGTCTCTTCCTTGGTGGGGCTTCTCTGCACATTGGTGGTGGCACATTTCTCAGCCAGACACCCTTTAACTATGTATTACTTCTTAAAGTCCACCAGTAAAGTAGTACATGGTTACATCAGAAAAACGAACTTGATAAATACTAATATCCCTCGTGGTAAACATTTGTATCTTCCACCCAAAAATTAAAGCTACTCAGCACTATTAAGCTACCAACTGTAAAGTCATTATGGATCTTTTCAGTAACACATCCACATATTACACAGTAACTGCTCATAATGAGTTCCTGCTCTCCCAGATATATATTGCTCAGACCTGATTTATACTGTATAATGTCAAAAGTAAGTGCAATATTCATGACATTGACTGTTTCTAAACAGTTATTGGGGATCTTCTGAAATCTTTATATCCAATGGGTGTTAATCTTTCTTCTTTGAACTTTAATCTCATTTGCATAGTACTGATCATAGAAACATCTTTTGTACTTACTGTAATTTTAAAAATTCCCATATTGCTTATTCCCCATACTAATACTTTTTTAGTGTAATAGGTGAAAACAATTGTAATTTTTGGATGGGCTTTAGAAAGGCTATTATATGTTTATAACTGCTTTCTCCATCCATTGACCTTGAGTTACTGACCTTACATTTAATCATACTGTATGGCTTTGCCTTTTTTTCATCAGGAGACGAATACTGGTTGATGCTAGATGATTCTTCAAGTCATCTATTACATAATAGCATATAACCTTATTTTAAATTCTGTACCGCAGAAAAAGCAAGTTTATTTATAGATAGAATCAATATAAAACATCTTTATTTGTGGAATGCAAGGTCAATGGACATCTGACTTATTGATCTGTTAGTTATTGCAGATAACATTGAAATGACATTCTTTGGTGGAAACAGAAGCACCTAAACAAAAGAGTTTCATAAGAACTTTTGTTTTACACTTGAGGTGTATTCAGGAGTAACAAAAAGTTTTCATAGGGAGTAAAATGTTGCAGAAGCTGTTATATTTTAACCTCAATTATAACAGGTCAATTCAATTAAAAATTTCACTAGGTAAAATAAGAAAGGGGAAAAATGAAAAGCAAAAGTGTAATTATTTGAACTTTATTATTTTCATGTTTATAAACACATTTACACCGCACATTAACTTAGAATGGCTTCTGGGGCATATTTTCACAAATTTGTATTTCTGTTTCTTCTCCTCTGGCTGTTGACATTAAGGTCATACTGTCCTTCCTGGATTCTTCTGTGCCAGTATCTCTTGCTGCTGCTGCAGCTGCCATTGATTTCATTATTCATCTGTTTACATGAACATACTTGCCAAAATACACAGTGAATGTTTTTAATTTATTCTTTTTGTGTGGTTGTAGACTTGTTTCACAAATAACACTGTTCATTGAATCATAAAACCATACATAATATATACAAAACATTGTTCAAAGGCTCTGCAATATAAGTCAGTCAATCTTAATTTTATTTTATTCATCCAACACTGAGCACTGGACAAAGGACACAAATGAACAATGAGGAATCATGAATGGTCAAAAAAGCATGTCAGTTACACTGCATTGTTACCCTAGAAATGTTTGCACTCATTACGTTTTATTTAATACTAGCCACATTAGTTGCTGAAGACAGGTAACAGAATACATTTAAAAATATTTGATATCTCTTACCCTGCATGTACCTTCAGAACTTTTCCACTGTATCTTCGTGTGCGAACCTCTCTTGCCCAGTGCTCCCTCTCTGAGTGCATTCCCTTAAAGCCTGATTTTCAGACTCTTATCATTTCATGGTGCCTTTCTTGCTTTCTGTCTGCTTTTTATTGTTTCCATCTTTGAAGGCAACTCTTAGTGTGCCTCCTCACTTGCACTTATTTCAATCGTATGATAAAAGCCCAACTGACCAATCATAGCAAAGTCAAAGTGACCAATTGCTTTAATTGACCAAACACACACATGCACAGACCTAACAATATAATACAATACAATTTATTTTTTGTATAGCCCAAAATCGAACAAGAAGTTCCGCAATGGGTTTTAACAGGCCCTGCCTCTTGACAGCCCCCCAGCCTTGACTCCCTAAGAAGACAAGAAAAATCTCCCAAAAAAACCCTTGTCAGGAAAAAATGGAAGAAACCTTGGGAAAGGCAGTTCATAGAGAGACCCCTTTCCAGGTAGGCTGGGCGTGTAGTTGGTGTCAAAAAGAAGGGGTCAATACAATACAGTACAATACACAGAACATAACAAATCCTCAATACAGTATAAAAATTAAAATTTTAGAAGTACAGAGTAGAATTTAACAATAGATGACATCACATAATATGATATGGATTTGTTTAGAGTCCTGGAAACCTCATCCATCAAGCTGCCTCCCCCATTTGGCCATTCCACAGGTGAAATAGCGCTAATCTGATGAAAGGACCCCTCATTCCCACAATTCCTGCGATCCTCCATCAGGGATGACTTTACCTTAGGCAGGCAAAACAACTTGGCAGGTGGGCCGTGGCACCAAGTGCCACATTTGAGTACAGAGAAGAGAAACAGAATAGGTGAGGGTTAGTATCAAATTATAACTATCATGTTACTTATGTTTTAGTGATAATGACTAACAACAGAGATGCATTCTGTACAGTTAATCAGCAGCTTTAGTCACGATATGCTAAACTAAAGTAGTGAGACTTCAGCTGGGATTTAAAAGCTGAGACCAAAGGGGTACCTCTTATAGTAGCATGCAGACCATTCCACAGTTTAGGGGCCCTGTAACTAAAAGCTCGACCTCCCACTGTTATTTTATTAATTCTTAGAATCATAAGCAGACTGGCATCTTGAGATCTTAATGTGCGCTCTGGCTTGTAAATCATGATAAGTTCAGACAAGTAAGCCGGACCTTGGCCATTTAATGCTTTATATGTTAAAAGGAGGATTTTGAAATCTACCCTAAACTTAACCGGCAGCCAGTGTAAGGATTTAAGAACTGGAGTTATGTGTTCGTATTTTCTTGTTCTTGTAATAATTCTTGCAGCAGCATTTTGGATTAACTGGAGGCTGTATAAAGAACAGTTTGAACAGCCAGTGAACACCGCATTACAGTAGTAAATCCTACTAGAAAAAAATGCATGAATTAATTTCTCAGAATCCAGTTTATTTAGAAAGCACCTTAATTTCCCAACATTTTTAAGATGGAAGAAACATGATTTGGACAACTTTGTAATATGCGCTTTAAATGACATGCTAGATAGAGTCAAAGATAACTCCTAGATTGCGAGCTGATTCAGTAAAAAGAATGGTGATTCCAACTAAGTTGAATGATGACAGCATATTGTTGTGATCAGCGTCATTAACATCTCTGTTTTATCTGTGTTTAAAGACAAGTAGTTCTCATCCATCCACTCCTTTAATTCACCAACACAACTAATTAAAGACAACATCGGAGAAACTTCATTTGATCTAAATGAAAGGTATAACTGGGTGTCATCTGCATACGAGTGAAAATTAACATTATGTTTCCTAATGATAAATCCCAGTGGAAGCATGTAAACTGAGAATAGTAAAGGTCCCAGTACTGAGCCCTGCAGAACACCATATCTCACTTCTGCGTATAATGATGGATTACTGTCAGCACGTTTCTGTACATATTGGAATCGATTTGATAAATAAGAACTAAACCAAGCGAGCAGTGGAGTTTCCTTCATCAGAGGATATCAGAATGTCGTTTACAACCCGCGTTGGTGCCATTTCTGTACTATGACCAGTGCGGAAACCAGACTGGAATTTCTCAAATAAATTGTAATGCGTAAGATGTGACTGAAGCTGATTGGCGACTACTTTTTCTAGCATTTTAGAGAGAAAGGGTAAATTTGAAATAGGCCTATAATTATTTAGTATGTGTGGGTCTAGGTCTGACTTTTTAAGTATTGGTTTAACTGACTGACAATTTTAGTGCATCAGGTACTGTACCATGCAATAATGAACTACTGATAATGTTTAGAATAGGCACTGCAAGAACATCCATTGAACTTTTTACTAGTTTTGTTGGCACTGGATCTAGGGAACAAGTAGTGGGCTTCATTTTAGAAATTAAAGTTAAGACTTCCTGCTCAGTTACAGGATTAAAATTGCTAAAGTGCTGAATGCAATGTGAGACAGGGTCTGCTATGCTAGTATTTGGTGGTTTGTACTGTGATGCTGAGATCTGGGATCTTATATTTTTAATTTTCTCAATGAAGCAGTTCATAAAGTCTGTACTGCTAATATCTGTTGGTATTTTGCACTGTAGATCTGAATTTCCATTTGTTAATTTAGCCACTGTTCTAAATAGTACTTGACGATTTTTATTATTGCTATCTATTATTATAGAATAGTATTCTAAATGAGCTTTAAAGAGAAGTTTTATATATATATATATATATATATATATATATATATATATATATATATTTTACCATTTTATTGTATAACAGATTCAATTATATTAACAGAGTTTAGACTAGTAGTCTTTATGTCATGGATTTCATGTTGTCTTTTTTCCAGCCTTCTTTTAATAGTTTTACGTTCATTTTATTAAAAACCTATACAATTCTTGCCTGATGCTGTTTTTTATTCATTAATTAATGAACATTTTTGATTGCTATTATTTTTCTAATGGATTGCCACCATTTTGAACTTTTTTTTTCTTTTACAAAAGTTCTTAGTTTCTATTACGTGAAGGCATGCACGACTTGTGATGTCATCTGGCTGTTTCTGTTGAAGACAGCAGCATGTTTTTCACTTAGTCCAACTTTTTGGATATAAAACACATCTGTGTGTGATAGCGTTTTAAAGTTCAAATTAGATTTTTTAGTTAGATGATTATTATGGTTTATTTTGGTTTAGGCTTCTACACAATTAGATTTGATATTCTGTCTGCCATTTTGTTTAATCTTTCAGGTGGTGCCAGAAAAAAAAACCCAACTTGGGCCATTAAAATTAGACATTAAAATGGAGGAATTATTACATAACATAGAAAATAATATGTTAATAAATCAGTGAGCTATAGTCTGAAGTATTATTTAATTTTGAGAAGATTGTTTCCTGGTCAAAGCATTAAAATATAAGAGCAAAAATAATAGCACTCCCTAGTGCTTCAAGAAAATTTAACAGTAAGCTCACAGTGTGCAACAAACAGTTAAAAAATGCAGTTAGAACAACTTTTGATGAGACCAGGACATTCACCGTAAGAAAGCTTGCCATTCCTATCCACTTGATTTCTCCAAAATAACATAAAGTTGACTTTTGAAAGTCCCTAGAGACACATTATTTTGTTTTGTTTGTGTGAAATTTTTTCATATTTGCCAAATTTACACATATTTGCCTCATGAACTTGTTATACTCATTTTCAAGTAACAGTCTGGATCTTCTGTGCTAATTAATTTCCTTTTTTTTAAGTTTTATTAATTTTATTTCAATCATTCCATACAAATCAATCAATTTTTACAAAAAGTAAAATTGAGTTAAGAACAAGTCGACCCCCCACCCCTGAGAGAGAGAGCAAGGCAAACGGCGTAAAATTTAAGGCTTGTAAACATACCTAAATTAATAAGTTTGATAAGCCAATAGAGATGAATGCAGAAGACAAAGAAATGCAGAAATAATTGCTTCCTCTGTGCTTTAAGAACTTATTTCAAAATATTACTGATTAGATCCTGCCATGTTTTGAAAAAAGTCTGTACAGATCCTCTGAGTATTTGATTTTTTCCAGTTTCAAATGGTATAAAACATCACTTTCCCATTGACTTAAAATAGGAGAGTTTGGGTTCTTCCAGTTTAGCAGAATAAGTCTGCGTGCCAAAAGTGTAGTGAATGCAATCACAGTTTGTTTGTCTTACTCCACTTTTAACCCATCTGGAAGAACCCCAAACACAGCTGTTAATCGGTTAGGAGGGACTGTGAGACCAAGGCTGTCTAAAAGGTAATTAAAAATTTTGGTCCAGAATAATGTTAATTTGGTGCAGGCCCAGAACATGTGACCCAGTGAGGCTGGGACTTGATTGTAGCGTTCGCAGGTTGGAAAATGCCCTGGAAACATTTTGGAGAGTTTTAGACGAGACAGATGTGCTCGATATATAATTTTGAGTTGTATAATTGTATGTTTTACGCATATGGAGCTCGAGTGAATTCTCTGCATTGCTACTTTCCACTCCTTTTCTGATATATTAATTGAGAGATCTTTTTCCCAGTGTCCTCTTGGATCTTTGAAAGGGAAGGACTGTAAAATGATTTTATATATTGCAGAGATGGTTTCTGAGTTCTTGAGATTGAGCAATATTTTTTCCAGCATGGATGAAGGTGCAAGATGAGGAAAATCGGGAAGGTTCTGTTTAACAAAGTTCCTAATTTGAAGATAGTGAAAGAAATGTGTAGCTGGAATGTTAAATTTGGAATGTAATTGTTCATAAAATCCAAAGATGTTGTCTATATAAAGATCTCTAAGCAAGTTATTCCCAAATTTTTTCCAGATCTTAAAAACTGCATATGTTCGCGAAGGTTGAAAGAGGTGGTTCTCTTGCAGAGGTGCCACAGATAAAAGCTTCTCCATCTTAAAATGCTTTCTACATCGGTTCCATATTCTAAGTGAGTGAAGCACAATTGGGTTAATAGTATACTGCCGATAACTTGCGTTTATTGGGGCACAGAGCAGGGAATATAAAGAAGTACTGCAGGATTTTATTTCTATTGCAGACCAAGCCTGTGTAAGTTCTTCTATTTGTGTCCAGGTTTTTATCGCTTGTATATTTGCTGCCCAGTAATAAAACTGGAAGTTAGGTAGAGCCATGCCGCCTTCTGCGTTTTGTCTTTGTAGGGTCGCTCTTTGGATACGTGGATGTTTTGAGTTCCAAATAAATGAGGTTATTGTTGAATCTAAATGCTTAAAAAATGATTTATTGATGTATATTGGGATGTTTTGAAATAAAAAAGGAACTTAGGAAGGATATTCATCTTAACAGTTGTGATATGAAGAAGTCACAGACAACGTTAAAGAGTTGGAGATTTAGCCCCATATATTATCTGATGATTTTAGTTGGTCAAATTGAGCATAAATTCATCCAATATTCGACCTTTTATTGGCATTCTGTAATGGCATTTATATCCTGAGAAAATGGCGGCAGGAAATGAGTTGTCACAGAAATGACTTCATCTGGATGGGCTGAAGAAGAGCTGGAAATGATGCCATCTGGCTGGAACCGGAAGTGACATCATCTGAATGGGACCGGAATGGACATCATCATGAAGAGCTGGAAGTGATATTGTGGAGGAAGTTGATGAGTCGCCATTTTCATAATTCCGAACTGGTGCAGGTATTATAGAGTTATTTATCGTCTTTAGTTCTGTAAGGTCAGAGAGAGAGGCATCATTACCACAGTACAACCCCCCATCTGTCCATTCTTCACTCACCTGAGGACCTGTTGACTGCCTCCTAAGCATATGCGTGTGACATGGCCCCCCTTCAGCCCAGACCCATCGGGTCAGGCGTCCTGCACCGAGATGTCGAAGGTACGAGAGAGTCCATCAACGTTGGCCTGAAGGGAACCACGACGATAAGTGACATTGAACCTGTAAGGCTGTAAATCCGAAAACCACCTGGTGACACAAGGGTTAGACCCTCGATTTTGTGCCCTCCACTGTAAAGCGGCATGGTCTGTCACCAGAGTAAACTCCCGTTCCAACAGGTAGTAACAGAGTTGCGTCACTGCCCACTTAATTGCCAGGGCCTTCCTCTCAACCGCAGTATACCGAGTCTCCCAATCCAACAGTTTCCGGCTGAGGAATAAGACAGGGTGTTCAGCACCTTCGATGCATTGGCTCAACACAGCACCTAGTCCTGTGTCCGATGCAGCGGTCTGGAGAATAAAAGGAAAAGTCAGGAGATTTCAAAACAGGTGCTGACATAAGGGCCGACTTAAGGTCACAAAATGCAGCTTCAGTCTTCAAATCCCATACCACTTTATTAGGAGCCCTTTTCTTTCTTAAATCCGTAAGAGGGACGTAGCAATGTGTCCACCAGACGTTGGAATGTTGCAGGTGCCCCGTGCAAACCAAATGGAAGGACCTTATACTGCCAGTGTCCACTAGGAGTACTAAAAGCGTTTTTTTCTTTAGCAGAAGACGTTAAGGGAATTTGCTAGTACCCTTTCGTCATGTCAAGTGTAGTTAAGAAGTGGGCGTTACCCAGCCTTTCAATAAGATCATCCACTCGAGGCATAGGATACACATCGAACTTAGAGACCTGATTAAGTCGACGGAAGTTGTTACAGAACCTCCATGACCCGTCAGGTTTGGGAATTAAGACGATTGGACTAGACCATGGACTAAAACTTTCTTCAATAATGTCCATCTCCAGCATTCATCTAATTTCCAACTCTACTTCATTTTTCTTTGTTTCAGGAAGCGTATATGGGCGTTCTCTGACAACCACCCCTGGGTCTGTAATAATGTCATGTTCAATCAGCTCAGTACGACCAGGTCGCTCACTGACTACTTCCGGGATGGACAAGAGAGCTGATTCCAGCTCTTGTCATTGTTGCCAAGTTAAATTCGAACCGAAATTAAGGGTTTGATATTCCACAAAAAGGGAGCGGGGCTGACCGGAGAGAGGCACAGCGTCTCTGTCTTTCCACGGTTTCAGCAAATTAATATGATACACTCGCTCGCTTAATGCAGAGCCTGCCTTTTCCTATGGAAAGCCTCACTTGGTAGTCTGCCATGTTTTTCATATATTCTAGTAATTTTGCTTTATATCTCTGCTATTTTCTTGGTTTCTAATTTATTTCTGTGGGAAAGATATGAGATAATCTGTCCTCTTAAGAAGGCCTTAAGAGTTTCCCAGAATATTCCTGCAGAAATCTCTGAGGATGTATTTGTCTCTAGGAAGAAACTGATTTGTTTGGATATAAATTCTGTACAATTCTCATCTGCTAACAGAAGTGGGTTGAGACGCCATCCGCGAGGTGAGTGTGTGGGGCATAGTAACTTTAGCTCCAAGATCAGAGGTGCATGGTCAGAAATAAAAATAGCATTGTATTTGCAAGATTTAATCATAGGCAAGAAGTTATTATCTATAAAGAAATAATCAATCCTTGAGTAGCAATGATGTACTGGTGAGTAGAAAGAATATGTTCTTGAGTTTGGGTTTAAAAACCTCCAGGGGTCTGATAAGTTGTGATCAGTTATAAACTTTGTAATTATCTTTGCGGTGTTAGATGTCGTTCCCCCTGTGATAGAAGTCCTATCTAAGAGTGGATTTAAAACACAATTAAAGTCCCCAGCCATTATAATTTTATGAGTGTTCAGATTGGGAATGGATGCAAATAAATTTTGTATAAATTCCTTATTATCAACATTAGGTGCATAAACATTTATCAAAATCATTTTACAGTTAGATAAGTCTCCCATGACCATCACATGTCTCCCTTCAGGATCCAATATTACATCTGATGCTACAAATGAGATTGTTCTATGTATGAGAATTCCCACACCTCTAGTTTTCTTTGTAAAACTAGAATGGAACATTTGGCCAGTCCAGTCTTTTTGCAGCTGGAACTGATCCTTGCTTAGTAAGTGGGTCTCCTGTAAAAATACTATTTTAGCGTTTAGACCTGTTAGGTGAGAGAGTACTTTCTTTCTTTTTAATTCGCGATTCAGGCCTTTAACATTCCAGCTCACGAAGTTAACTGTCCCATCATGGAGACATTGATTCTGAGTTTTTGATGTCATTTTATAGTCTTAACTGGAAGTGAGACAGCTTCGGCCTTAATTTCCTATTTTCCCAAGAGTTATTGCCATGCAGCCTATTATTACATTGGTAGTTATAATTATAAAGATTAAAAGGATAGATTAGGTATAGATCTAGCCTGTTCTCTTTCTCTCCCCCCCTTAACCCCCCACCCTCCCTTTTTGCCTCCCCACGTGAGGCTAAAACCCACTTCACACAGTCCCAGTCCTCTGACATACCCAGAGACAGAGCACGTCCAAACCAAAACAAGCCCCCACGCAGCGGAGTTTTAGGGTTAAAAAATAGAGATATCTATTACCAATATAGTCTAAATACTATATGCATAAAATTTAATCATTAACAAACTGTGCACTTAGAATATATATAATCTTCAGCAATCTTAGTGTATTAAGATAATACACCCAGATAATAAACCCGGGGAATGTTGTTAGAAATTGGTCCAGAATAAGCATAATAAGTCTTAATGCAATAATAGCAATAACAATAAACCAAGGGTATGATGTTGAACAGTCTTGTTTAGGCTAGAGAGAAAATATTTAAAAAAAAAAAAAGTAATTAAGCACAAACGTCTATAACTGTAATTAAAACATAAACAGATAGCGCCCGAGTCGTACTAATTAATTTCATAATCGTAATACTTCAGTTATGTCACCTCTTAATCTCCGTTTGCTTAAACTGAAAAGGGCCAACTCCCTCAATCTCTCCTTATAACACAAACCATGCAGTCCTGGAATTGGCTTAGTTTCTCTTCTCTGGACTTTTTCTACCACTGCTATATCTTTTGTATTGCCTGGAGACCAAAATTGCACACTGTACTCCAGGTCAGACCTCACTAATGTGTTATAAAGCTTAAGTATACCCTCCTTTGACTTGTACCCTACCAAAGTTAAACATAACAGTTTTATTTTTTGCATCTGTGCTCTGCCAAAACACTGAGAATTGTATAATATTATGGTCACTTGACTCTAGTGGATGAATTATTTCTACATCCTAAATTCTGACCGAGTTCTTACAAAATACTAAAACTAGACAGGCTCCCCCCTTGTTTGTATTTTAACATACTGTGTTAAAAAACAGTCACTGCTTACATCTATGCAATCTTGTTTTTGCACTCAACTATTTCCAAGGTTAGCCCAGTTGATGTTCTTCAGTTAATTAAAATATCCCATGGCTTTAATATCCCCTCAAAACTTATCTTTTTATTATTATTATAAAGATATGCATGAAAATTGCATTCTGCATTGGCAAGTCTATAACATACTCCTAAAATAAAGTCTTATCCCTAATGCTTTCCTTATGTTCTTACTAAGACGTGGCTCATCATTAAACTGAGGAAGACATGCATATAAATTCTGTTTTACATAAATGGCCAACCCCACCCTTTTTTGTCCGTCTTTCGTAAAAATGTGTAACCATTGTTATGCTCATCCCCATTTTTGTTATTTGTCCAGGTTTCATGTATAGGCTCAGGTACAATTTCATTTCATCTGTTTTACTAACATTAAGGTAAACAATTTTTAAGACATTTAAGGCAAACAAACCTGGCCTGTTTTAAACTCCCAGCTCCCCATTCCCTAGATCAAACAATCCTTGACTAGCCTACACATATGTTTCCACAACACATTGGAACTCTTCCAGTTCAAATGTTGCATTATTTGGTGGCTTTGACCATTGGTGTGCAGTTTGTGCTAGGCTACAAGCCAAACAAAAATATAATCCTTCTTTTGGAGTAGGAGCAGCAAGGCACTGCAGTAGCTCTCCAGATAAATATTATTGTTGGAATCTTATTGATTCTAGGATAGCTAAAATCTTTATTAGTTCAGAACTTTTGCCATAAATCAAAGTGCCTACAATCCTTTTGAAGTTCAGCTCATGAGCATTGTCTATTGATGATGGCCCAAAAGATTATAGTCTATTAGAGTTTACTAAATCGCTGGTGACTTTACTTGTTGAAAAGCTTCAGCTAAAAGAAAATTACTTTCTGTGTTATACAAAATTCCCCACAATTGATAGTAGGTTTTCTATGACTCAAAAAACACAATCCAAAAAAGAACAAGAGAGCTGGAAAATTTCGGCAAGGTCAGTTTTAAAAAGGCGCTCATTTAAATACCCCATTTCAAAATACAATTTTGACACAGAACATATTACTCAGTTATATGATGACTTAAATGAGGTGTTTAGTAAGAAAAATTTTGACACTTCCTAGGGGCATCTTAACAGCATCATAGGCTCCCGGGCAAAGTAGAGCTCTGGGGCTCCTGTTTTAATAGCAACACAGAAACATACATCAGCCTCAGAAACATTATGGGCCCTATGATCCTGGGGCCCCAACCAATGCCCATTGTGCCCATATGTTAAGGTGGCCCACTTTTCCAATATCAGACATATTTCAATTACATGACATATTTCAACTATATTTATTTCCCATTTTTGTGTGGGAGAACAGGGATTTGGAGAAGTCACATAGATGTATGGTGAACTCCTTCCATTCAAATTGGAAAGACATCCTGCCTTTAACAGAATCTTGATGCAAAATTCTGTACATTTGCATTTCTATAATGTTACCTTTTCAGTGTTTGCTGGACATTCCTTCAACTTCATTCTCTTTGCTTAGTTTGATTGAGTTTCTCACTACACAAAGAAATGGCTGGTTGCTACCCCATCTGTTGATTGGCAGACACATCTGCAAAAATATTTGCAGATTGCTAATATAGACATCTGCCTGATGGTGGTGCATCTTGGAACTTGGCTCCCTAAAATATTTTCCTATACTCGATCGTGGAAAAAACAGGTCCATTGACTTTTACATTAGCTTTAACTTCTCATTTTAAAGTCATCTCTGAAGCCTATTTATTCTAGTCCTTAAATTATGCATATTTTCAGGCTGTTCTGACAGATGGAGGACAGTAATATGAAATATAGAAAATTTTAGATGTCTGCAGCTGAGTTGTTGAGCCCATTGTAAGGAATATGGACTAGAAAATTCGATCTTGGGTTTTTTTTGAATTTTTTCTTTTGCCTAAAAAATATATATATATATTTTTGCACTTTTATTTTGTTTTACCCAGCCACAGGGGATGCACAAACCAGTGTGTTTCTTTGTGCTGGTCCCAAGCCTGAATAAATGGGGAGAGTTACATCAGGACGGGCATCCAGTGTAAAATTTTGGCAAATCAATATGCGGACAATACAAATTTTCATACCAGATCGGTCGAGCCCCGGGTTAACAACGACCGCCACCAGTACTGTTAGCCAACAGGGTGCTGGCGGAAATTGGGCTACTGTTGGCTGAACAAGAAGAAGAGGGAGGGAGACGTGTCCGGAGGCAGGAGGAGAGGAGGAAAGTAAAGAGAGTGGAACTGAGGGTAGGAACTTTGAATGTTGGCAGTATGACTGGTAAGGGGAGAGAGTTAGCAGATATGATGGAGAGAAGGAAGGTTGATATATTGTGCGTGCAAGAGACTAAATGGAAGGGGAGTAAGGCCAGGTAGACTGGAGGTGGATTCAAATTGTTCTATCATGGTGTGGATGGGAGGAAAAATGGGGTAGGAGTTATTTTGAAGGAACAGTATGTCAAGAGTGTTTTGGAGGTGAAAAGAGTGTCAGGCAGAGTAATGATTATGAAGCTGGAAATTGGAGGTGTGATGATGAATGTTGTTAGTGCATATGCACTGCCCGTTGGGTGTGCAATGAGTGAGAAAGAAGATTTTTGGAGTGAGTTGGATGAAGTGATGAACAGTGTACCCAAGGGACAGAAAGTGGTCATTGAAGCGGATTTCAGTGGGCATGTTGGTGAAGGAAACAGTGGAGACGAGGAGGTGATGGGTAGGTATGGTGTCAAGGAGAGGAATGAAGAAGGTCAGAGGATAGTGGATTTTACCAAAAGAATGGACATGGCTGTGGTGAATACGTATTTTGAGAAGAGGGAGGAACATAGGGTTACATACAAGAGTGGAGGAAGATGCACACAGGTAGATTACATCATATGCAGAAGAGTTGATCTGAAGGAGATTGAAGACTGCAAAGTGCTGGCAGGGGAAAGTGTAGTTAAGCAGCATAGGATGGTTGTCTGTAGGATGGAGATCAAGAAGAGGAAGAGAGTGAGGGCAGAGCCAAGGATCAAATGGTAGAAGTTGAAAAATGAAGACTGCAAGGTTGAGTTTAGGGAGGAGGTGAGATAGGCACTGGGTGGCAGTGAAGAGTTACCAGACAGCTGGGAAACTACAGCAGATGTAGTAAAGGTGAGAGCAAGAAGAGTGCTTGGCGTGACATCTGGAAAAAGGAAGGAGGAAAAGGAAACCTGTAAATGGAATGAGGAAATACAGGAGAGTATACAGAGGAAGAGGTTGGCACAGAAGAAGTGGGATAGCCAGAGAGATGCAGAAAGTAGACAAGAGTACAAGGAGATAAGGTGCAAGGTGAAGAGAGAGGTGGCGAAGGCTAAAGAAAAGGTGTATGATGAGTTGTATGAGAGGTTGGACAGGAGGGAGAAAAGGACCTGTACCGATTGGCTAGACAGAGGGACCAAGCTGGGAAAAATGTGCAGCAGGTTAGGGTGATAAAGGATGAAGATGGAAACGTACTCACAAGCGAGGAGAGTGTGTTGAGCAGATGGAAAGAGTACTTTGAGAGGCTGACAAATGAAGAGAACGAGAGAGAGAAGAGGTTGGATGATGTGGAAATAGTGAATCAGGAAGTGCAACGTACAGTATTAGCAAGGAGGAAGTAAGAACAGCTATAAAGAGGATTAAAAATGGAAAGGCCGTTGGTCCTGATGACATACTTATGGAAGCATGGAGGTGTTTAGGAGAGATGGCAGTGGGGTTTTTAACCAGATTGTTTAATGGAGTCTTGGAAAGTGAGAGGATTCCTGAGGAGTGGAGAGGAAATGTACTGGTGCCGATATTTAAGAATAAGGGGGATGTGCAGGACTGCAGTAACTACAGGGGAATAAAATTGATGAGCCACAGCATGAAGTTATTGGAAAGAGTAGTGGAAGCTAGGTTAAGAAGTGAGGTGATGATTAGTGAGCAGCAGTATGGTTTCATGCCAAAAAAGAGCACCACAGATGCAATGTTTGCTCTGACGATGTTGATGGAGAAGTTTAGAGAAGGTCAGAAGGAGTTGCATTGCGTCTTTGTGGACCTAGAGAAAGCATATGACAGGGTGCCTCAAGAGGAGCTGAGGAAGTCGGGAGTGGCAGAGAAGTACGTAAGAGTTGTACAGGATATGTATGAGGGAATTGTGACAGTGGTGAGGTCTGCGGTAGAAGCGACAGATGCATTCAACTTGGAGGTGGGATTGCATCAGGGATCAGCTCTGATGACATTGTGATCTGTAGTGATAGTAGTGAGCAGGTTGAGGAGAGCCTGAAGAGGTGGAGATATGCTCTAGAGAGGAGAGGAATGAAGGTCAGTAGGAACAAGACAGAATACATGTGTGTAAATGAGAGGGAGGTCAGTGGAATGGTGATTATGCAGGGAGTACAACTGGCGAAGTTGGATGAGTTTAAATACTTGGGATCAACAGTACATAGTAATGGGGATTGTGGAAGAGAGGTGAAGAAGAGAGTGCAGGCAGGGTGGAATGGGTGGAGAAGAGTGTCAGGAGTAATTTGTGACAGACGGGTATCATCAAGAGTGAAAGGGAAGGTCTACAGGACAGTAGTGAGACCAGCTGTGTTATATGGGTTGGAGACGGTGGCACTGACCAGAAAGCAGGAGACAGAGCTGGAGGTGGCAGAGTTAAAGATGCTAAGATTAGCATTGGGTGTGACAAGGATGTATAGGATTAGAAATGAGTACATTAGAGGGTCAGCTCAAGTTGGACGGTTGGGAGACAAAGTCAGAGAGGCGAGATTGCATTGGTTTGGACATGTGCAGAGGAGAGATGCTGGGTATATTGGTAGAAGGATGCTAAGGATAGAGCTGCCAGGGAAGAGAAAAAGAGGAAGGCCTAAGAGAAGGTTTATGGATGTGGTAAGAGAGGACATGCAGGTGATGGGTGTAACAAAGCAAGATGCAGAGGACAGAAAGATATGGAAGAAAATGATCCTCTGTGGCAACCCCTAATGGGAGCAGCTGAAAGAAGAAGAAGATTTTGTTTTATATCTTCTTCAACATTCTAAATATAAAATCAAATATTGATGCAATAGTGTTTCACAATTATTGGTGGTTAGATTCTTTATTTTGCATTTTGGACTTTGGTTGCAAGATTGTCTGCCTGTCGTGGATTAGGGTGAAGGGCTTAATGAAGTGTCTTTCAGCATTCAGGAAGAAAAGGTAAAGAAAGGATCTGACCTTGGGCCAAGAGAAGAAAAGGCATAATTCTACCTGAAAAAAGAAAGCAGGAAGCAATATTCATTATTATAATACAAATTTAAGTATAGAAAAATAAGGTAGGGACCATGAGGAATAAGTTTGCTTTACCTTCTTTAAAAACTGGCTATTTTAGGCTACTCAAGAGTTGAAGAGAGTCCATTCATCCATCCATTATCCAACCCGCTATATCCTAACTATAGGGTTGCGGGGGTCTGTGGAGCCAATCTTGGCCAACACAGGGCGCAAGGCAGGAAACATACCCTGGGCAGGGCGCCAGCCCACCGCAGGACGCACACCAAGTACACACTAGGGACAATTTAGAATCACCAATGCACCTAACCTGCATGTCTTTGGACTGTAAGAGGAAACCAGAGTACCCGGTGGAAACCCACGCAGACACGGGGAGAACATGAAAACTCCACGCAGGGAGATCAAGAAGAGAGTGAAGAGAGTGATTTAACTAATTCATTTCATAACCACACATGGCTCTACATAGGAACCAAATACATTAACTACTGTATGTGGGGGAGATTTTAAGCATTGTTATATAAAAAAAAATTTATCAACTTTGTATGCCACTCTTTCAAAAGGCCTTGTAAAAATGTAAAACAAAAATAAATAAATATTAAATAGAACCGTAAAGTTCACCTTCAGCCCTGGAAATACATTTTAATTTTATTTTTAAAGATTAATTTGTATTAAAAATAATATATCTTAAAATGAGTTCTGTTTTTATTTGCAAACACCAAAAAAATACAGAAAACAGATTTTAATTTTTAAAATGTATTTTTGCTTGATGTACACAATATATTATATTAATAACATCTTCAATGTGATTTCCACCATTTGTGACGCAAAGTTCAATGCACTTTGCGAGATTCACATGAACCCGATTATCTCTGCCTGTTTCTTTAAACTTTCTAAGCACCTTCATCATGGTGGAAAAGCCAATTGGGATCCTTCTGGGATGACATGTATTAAAATCAGCTGCTATCTTTCGATATGACCATCCTTCACGTCCAATGGGAAGTACCAGTTCAATTCCTTCTTTTTTCGACAAACTCATATTTAATCCGTGGGGCAAAAAAAATGTAGTTATAAATAGTGCTATTTTCTACATGTCCAGACTTTAGGGACACCCTCTACATTATTAAGCAAAAATAATTTATTTACATCTTTAACATTTTGCTGTACCATTTATGGTTATCAAAACATAATTTAAATAAATAATGAAACATAAGAACAGTATGGCACCATAGCTGTTAACACCACTAGCTTATGGGTCCAGAGACCTAGATTTGAATGAGTGTGGTATCTGGATGTTTGCTGCAAACTTCACCATCCTTCAACAACACTTGACATTGTATGTGTAATTGATAGGTGAGTCTTTACTGATCCTTAATCAATATGGGTGTGTGAGTAAGTGAGGCCTGCAATTAACTGATACTGCATCCTGGATTCATGTCTATGTTGTGCCCCTAAGTGGCTGTAAAAGACAGAGTCAGTGTCACCATTTTGCACTGAGTGCCCAGTGCAAGAGCCCCTTCATTCTTCAAACAACAGCAGTAATGGTGTGGTAAAGAATTCTTTCCAGTTTTCATTTAAGAATATTAGTGTGCATTGAAAATGCATAATCATACCATAAAACAGCATACAGTCTCAACAGGATGCTTACTGCATTTGCAGATCAATGTTTCTCTTTGCAACTGTCCTTTGCAGTCAGAGCCGCTCTGTGGAGTGCCTTGCAATGCAGGTGTGAAAAACAGCAGAGTGCAACAGGCTATTGGGTTTCCTTGACATTGTCTCACACCCTCTAATCCCCTCATCTCCTCCACAACTACGCTCTGCGAGAAAGGGTATTCAGCATATTGGGCACTTCCATTCCCATGCTTCTGGATAGTGGCTCTGTGTAGTGGAATAAGCAGGTTTAGATGATAAACGGATTGAAAAAGTTTGCATTTTCATTTATATGCAATCAAACATCTTTTAGATATGCCCGAATGAAGAATAGGTTTACAAATTGCAAATAATTTCTAACTTATTAAATTTAAGCAAATGCAATTTACTATTTTTACTTGTTAAATTAACAAAGTATGATTTTTAATTAAGCAGATGTCTTCTTTTTGCATTGTGTGTTGAAGTTTCTTAGATTTTTGACTAGTGCTAGATATCTTAAATATGCATAACATAATGCGGTGACAGTTCTGTTAACAGCATTATGTTTTATAAATTCCACACATTTAACAAATGCCTGCTAAATCATAAGCAGCCAAACAGTGTATCTCTTCTTTGACTAAATGGACACTCACTTCACTAATTGCAATCAAGAATCATTCAGGTTTTAACACTCTATAATGTAACTCAAAATTCCTGAAAGCAAAAGTAATATAGCATACTTGGCCTGCAGAAAAAATGCTATTTGGAAATACTGTCTATTCAAAAATCCACATGCTATTCATAGAATCATGAAAAAAAATATATCTGCAAAACATGCTAGGTGCTATAGACATGCATCTTCCTGACAAAGGATAGGCAATATGAAACAATAAAGATACTTGTCTTTTGACTCAACAAAACTTGCAGTGACTGTTATTGCATTTAGTCAAATAACACTCTGCTGTCATCTGCTAATAATGAACACTCACAAAAAAATGAAAGCACAAAGAGTGTTTACTTACATGTAACATACACAGCTTAGAAGTGAGTTTCACATTTCTTTTTTTGCTCTCACTCAATGCAGTGAGGAAAAATAATGTCTGTCCATGAGTACTCCAATGAATACCTCATTTCAAAAGCAAGGAGTTAGCATGCTGACAGAAAAAATGTCACTTTTAGTTTGAAATTAAAATAAATAAGATGGCATTTAGAAAAAAACAGTGCAATATTGGAGGAATTATTATAAGCATCCATAGCATAGGAAAAAATGTAATGCGATGGACTACATAATGTAGGACATGTTTTTCTACAAAATTTCACACATCAGATTATGAAGAATAATAAAGAATAAAATGAATGAGTTTGCCTCTTTTTCATTAATGGCTCCCTAATTATGGATGCATTAATACTATTAATATGGGCTAATATGTTGCTATTATCTTGACCAGCAACACATCTCCTTTCGTGATTCCTTCATCTATCCTTCTATATACTTCATCAGCTTAATCCTATTTAGTGTCACAGACAGTGTGAGTCTCTATTGACAGAAAAAGGAAATATTCTTTGCTTACCTTTCTCCCTGCCATAAACTTCTACACTTTATAGGCCAATCCAATCAGTGATAAAGACCTCACTCAATCTTATAGTGTAGCCGGTACAAGTTTCATCAGAAAACCTCCTGAGATGAGATGTACATTTCCCCTGGTGATAGATAAAGAAAATTCAATCAGTTCAAGCATTTCATCAGGTATGGATGCAGCCAATTCATTTCTTTGCTGGTGTAGTGAAGAAGGAAAAACTCATATCAAGACTGTGTAAATTCTGACGAACACATGTATACACCAGCTATCCACAATACACACTTAATACCCTGGAGACTTGCTTTTTGAACAATACAAGAAAATACTTCAAAGAGTAGAAATCACAGTCTGTATATATATTGTTTCTTAAATGAAAATAAAATCATGATTGGGTGACCTTTTATTTTATTTGTTCCTCAGAGTTATAAAGTATTTTTTTAACTATATACACCTTCTTTCTTTTTTTATAGAATTGGTTAATACAGTCTAATATTAATTTTTAATATATTATTGTTATTATAAACATAAAATTTGCAAATATGAAACTTAAATAAAGTATTGTTTGACCTAAAAATAAATCAGTTGTTCTTGACTTTTTCCTGTGGTAATACAATTACAAATGAAGTAAAAAAAAAAAAAATTACAACAAATATTTACAGAAGATATGGTACAGTAGCTATGAGGCACTTAATCATGTTCGATAGCTCTAAAAACGCTATGCACGGTATGTGCCTGTGTCGACATAAGACAAATGGGAGCATTCTGAATCGAGAAGCGATCTGTATTGAGATGCAAAATGAAGAGGGCAACCAGGAGGAGGCATTGATTAGCTCTCTGTTAATGGTATGTTACTATATATCTGTAAATTAAGAATAAAATAAGCATTATTAAAACAAATTGAGAGCAAATTGCATTTAGATGGTTTGAGAATATTATGTTATTTAAATATAAAGAATATGAATGCAAGAAATAAAAACTTACTTTTATAATGGAAGCTTTCATAATTTTAGCAAAGATATACAGATATAGCCTTCTAATCTGATGATATGTTTTAGAGCTGCTGTCATAGCCTTGTGGCATTAGACTTGATTTAAAAATATTTACTTGGCAATGGTTCTGTGTGTTTAAGATAGCCACTAGCAGACAGCTGAAACAGAAAGAGTAATTCCCCTGCATCATGAAGAATAATACTCTCCATAAAATAAATAATTGCCATGCTTTTAACTGCCTGTTATCAACACATACTGTGTCAAAAGATCCTTCATTTTTAAGGAAGCCAAATGCGCCTTGAAGTATTTTACTGAATTACTTTATTATTTCCTTTCCATTTAATTTGACAGAAGTGTGCTTCAGCTATTGATCTGGTTATACTGTCACTAATTTTTGTATATTTTATTTAAATTACATATTTTTTCTTCGTTGATATATATTTTGTTAAAATTAAAAGGTAATCCTCAGTCATCAACTGTTTTGCTTTTGAATTTAATTTGAGGAATGTTTAAAGGAAAAGGTTTGCTCACTTCTTTGATGTTGCTGCTTTTTATTTATTCTGCATTCTATATTATTATATAGAATAAGAATATAAACTACATTGCTAATTTAATTTACAGTTGGCAGAAGGAAGGCCAGTTGACAGGAGACAAAGGTCTCTTATTCCATAATATCAGCTCAGAACAACTAAGATCTTCAGATCATATTAAATGTTGCTCCTTATGAATTCTTTGGTTATATACTGTAGGTATTTATGTAAATAAAGAGCTTGATATGCATTAACATATGTTAATGCTGTAAAATCAGGAGCCCATGAAGATCTACTTTTTCACATCAGTTGACAAAATGTTTATATATCAGGATACATATGGACAGATCCCATTTATGATTGTGCAAACTGCTCCAAGGAAGTCATGGAATTGAAGCAAAAGTTGCTACTCTTTACAAGAAAATTACATGATGTACTAAATTGTGATAATTTTAGACCTACTTATTTTGTATCTAAGTATATTGATTTAGTAGCTCTGATGCCCACTAGCAGACGAAAAGGAATACTCCACCTAAAAATTACATAGTCCATGTCAGTTATGCAGTTGTATGCTCAAAATGTGTAACCGCATGCTTTTTTACTAAATTATTTCTAACAGTTTCTTACAGAACAGACAGTGAAAATCATAAACAGGAAACTAAAGCATCATTGGAAAGAATATTTTAATTAAAGACCCACCTCTCCCCTTTATTCATTGGTCAAGAGTTCTGTCGTTAGTAGTTTTTTTTTCTTCCTTGTATGGACCTTTTTCACATCGTTTACAGTGGTACAGTATTAATCACTATTGGCTTGTATTATATTATATTTTTTTTCTCTCCACTCTTCATGAAATTTGAGATTACAAATTATTGTTGGCCAACTCTACAAACTACATGGGGCAAGTAATATATTAAAAAAAATCGCTTCTGGGTGGAGAATTCCTTTAATTTTTACAATTAAATGCTTAAGCAAGTACTTAACAGACTAATGTATCTTAATCAAATTTAAAAGTTACCATGCTTAGGGTCTGCTGGTGATCCCCTGTGAAAATTTAATGATGGAGTTGAAGCCCCACACATTTATAGATGGAGAAGGAGTACAGCAGGGACTCAGCACACTACCCTGTTTGGTTCCTGTGTTGAGAATCAGCAAGGAAGAGGGAATGCTGCCAGTTTACACATGCTGGGGTCTGCCAGTTAGGAGTTCAACATCCAGTTGCAGAGGGTGACACTAATTCCAAGTCTAGTAGCTTAGTGATCAGTCTTGATGAAATACAAGTATTAAATATTGAGATATAATCTACAAACAGTAGCCTAACATGGCATTTTTATTAGCCAGATGCACCAGGACATAATGTAGAGTAATGGATATGATATTCTCTGTGGATCAGTTCTGATGATATGATAACTGGAGGTGGCTTAGACTATCTGAAATATTCTGTTTAATGTTTCCCAGAACCATCCACTCCATGTATTTCATCTTAATGAGTATGAGTGCCAGAGTAAGTAATCATAACATTTGCTGAACCAGGCAATAGTGGAAATGCTTGCAATTCACACTGCAGAAATGTATGTCTAAAATGTGTTGAATACAGTGTGCTTTTAGAGGGAAGTAGGGTTTCCTCATTTTAATGTTTGCCCATAATCATAGTCATTAAATGTCTTGGCTTCTGGAGCATCATTTTTAATATCATGTAAATGCCTCTGTGTAAGTAAGGGTTAGGATCACCCAAAACTCAAAAATTCAGATGTGATAATTGTGATACCATGGCTATCAGGCCTTTGGCCTCTTTTGTTTCTGTTCTTTGTGCATCTTAGTCCATTGCTTGTGCCTCTCAGCATTTTCAAAGTGCAGCTGATGCTTCTGTACTTTTTCAGTATATAAAAGACAGATCAAAATGCAGAAAAACCTGCACCCACCTATCCTTCCTCTACTATCAGGCTTCCATCCCTACCTCCAAGCTCCATTATCATTGATGTACATTTCATTCTGTACGGCCAAGAAATCATATTTGGGAAGATGAACTTAAACATAGGGTATGAAACAGATAAAGCCAAAAGGGCAATATGGGCACGTTCTCATCAAAATAATACTGAGTTACACCACTCAGAAACCTGTAGAACAATTATTTAGCAAAACATGCACTTTATAAGAAGAATACAGTTTCTTTTCTTATAAATATTATTATTATTATTATTATTTGTATCGGCTGTTTACCTGTCAGGAAAGTTAGTTCATCTAAGCTTTCTAAAATGTATTAATTTTATACTGAAGGAGTTATGTTATGAGTTACACACTAATAACAGTGACTTCAGAAGGATTTTAAACCAAATGTTGTAATCCTTGCAGTAAATTTTAGTAATATTGTTTGCTTGGGAAGACAATTACTTCACTTCGCATCAAGATGATACATATACCATTCTGGCTATAATATACGTATGATAAATAGTTACTCTGTTGTTAGAGAAGTTATCACCATAACGGATGTAGAGTGAGAATTAATGTGACAATAATTGATGATGCTGTTTCATTTAAAAATGTGAAACAGTAAGCATGAGTAAATTAGAAATGCAATCTTGGCATTATGTTGATGAGGTTCAGAGACAGGTATATTTAATAATAACACATTATGTGAAAAAGTGCTGCATATATGAATGCTTTGTTTATGTTTTTCCTATAGGTTTAAAATGATCTATGTAACAAATGGAGATGACCTAAAGGTTTACCTAACCTTACCTACCATAAAGTTATGTTTAAAATGGTGTAAGGAACTAAAACAGGTTAATAACATATTTAAAAAAAAAAAGAAAGGTAGAAACACAAATTTTCTATAATGTATCTGCATTAACCTAATAGCCTTTCCACTCTTTTCTGAGTCCAAGCAAAAATGCTAGTATCTTTTATATAATGTTATATATTACTGCACTTTATAGTTCCAGTGTGGTCACACCACTTTCTTGTGCAATGTCAAGATGACCTTCTGCAGTTTGAAAATCACTTCACAAGAGATCTGCTCACATATTCTGTATGTAATTAGTTGTCTCACTGTTACTGTATTCCTTTTTATAAACACGTAGCTCTCTAATTTAGAAGAAGAACTGATGGAGCAATCCCTGCATTAGTGGTGTTATCTCAAAATCTCAAGTCAGTTTCTCCGTCTGGAGAAAAAAACCTCTGTCTATCCTTCTAATCATGATTACATACAATTTTAAACAAGCTATGCTTCATTAACAAGTATTAATTTTTAATATATGATATTTGTATTAATATTAAAGCTAAAATTACTGATATGGGCATTGTGATATTTTTTTTATTATTATTTAACTGTTTTATTGCAGTCTTTCAAACTATGAATTGTAGGTCACCTAGAAAGTAATTAGGCTACATATAGTTCTCATGTATTGAGAAGACAACTACCTTTGAACCAGTTAAACAAAGTCCTTTTTCCAGTATATCTGATACATTCAAGGAATACATGAGTGCTTTAATAGTGCTGTTTTAGTCTGTTTAAAAATGTTACATAAATATAAACGCAGTTTACTATAATTCAGCTCTTCATAAGAGCATTCTGTTTTGCCCTTAAGGGACTGCAGTTAGATGTGAAATGAACAATCTAAACCTCTCAGCAATACTAGTAGCAGTCAGGCAGATAGATAGGATTTATGTTTTCACTTAAAAGATTATACTTCTTTTCATTAAAACCAACAGTAGCAAATATAAAGCAATCTGCATGATCATGGGTGACTTCATGCAGTCCCATTTGTAACAGCAAGATGCTGAATATCATTCCTTAGTTATAGACTATATACTCTCAATTGAAAAATGAAAAGAAAATGCTACTGATATGTTGATTTTACTTGCCTAATTCCAAAATAATTCAAAACTGTTTTGCCATTTAGATGTACGTATCATGTTCATTTCTCCTGTCTTTTACTGAAGCATTTATTTTTCTCTCCAATGAAGGTCATTGCTGTCTCAGTTGGTAGTTTTTAATTTATAACTGCACACAAAAATATTAAGTGTTATTTTGGAATGATTTTTACTGTCTGCTTATCATGCATATGTTGTCATATTGTCTATTTTGTATGTTATTTCATCTCATCTCATTATTTGGAAACACTTCTTCAGGTGAGGTTTGCAGTGGTAGCAGGCCAATCAGGTAGGCCCAGACTTCCCTGTCCCCATCTGCAGAATTCAGCTCTTCCTGAGGAGTTTTCAAGTGTTCTCAAACTAGGTGAAGATATAATCTCACCAGTGTGTCCTGGATTTGCCACAGGGTATCTACCTAGTGGGATGTGCCCAGAGCAGGTCTAGGAAAAGCCACCTAGGAATCATCCTTACAACATGCCTAAACCCCGACAGCTGGCTCATCTCAATCTACTCTGAGGCTGAGCTTCTCATCCAATATCAGAGAATCAGCCCAGCAGCCACATTTCCGCCACTCGTTCTTGTGATCTTATTCTTTCGATCATCAGCCACTTCTCATGGCTGTAAGTGAGAACAGGGATGTAGATCGACTAGTAAACCAAGAATTTTGTCTTTAACAAGGGCATCAGTTTTACCCCATATTTCTGCAGCATTTCCCACAACACATGATGAGGGACGAGGTTATATGCTTTTTCCAAATCTACAAAACAAATGTAGATAGGGATATTATATTCTCATGTAACAACCAGCAACTGCTCATGGGGGAAGAGCTGGCCTACTGTTCTGTGGCCATAACAGAATCCACCCTGGCCTAGGCCTTACATGGGAGGCTGAAGAGCATGACTCTATAGTTGGAGCATACCCTCTGATCACCTTTTTTTAAATATGGGGCCCACTACACTACTCCTCTAGTCCATTGGTACTTTACTTGCTTTCTTTACGTCATTGAATGGATACATTAACCACACTATCCTATCTGGTCAGATCTCATTCATCCCAGCACTCTTACTACCATGGAGTCATCAGACCACCATAGTGACTAAAAATCTTCTTTCCGCCATTAGACAAGTTCAGCAAAAGAGGTCGGCACCTCTCCATCCCTGCTTAACACTGTCTGGGCAAAGTCATGCCTTCCCCTTCTAATGGGGTTGAACAGTTTGCCAGAACAGCCTCAAGGCCATCAAATAGTCGTTCTCCATGGCATCTCCAAACGGCTACTATGCTTGTGCTTTTGCTTCTGCAACCATTTTGCTGGTGTCCTCTGAGCCTGTCAGGACCTCCCAACTGAGTTAAGAAATCCCACAGATATAATTTCTCTAAAGGCCACCTTCCTCCGTTTAACAGCTTCCCTTATCTCTGGTGTCCACCACTGGTGCTTAGGATTGCCACCATGAGATGACTTGACTTCCTTAAGAGCACAGCTGCTTCCAAAACTGAGATCTTGAACAGGGTCAATTCAGACTCAATGTCTGCACATGGGAGAAGTTTTCTTAGAGGTTGGAGTTAAACTGACCACAAATAGAAGCCTCACCCAGATGTGTCCAGGATGCCCTAACTACTCCTTATGGCCAAAGCTCCTCACTTCAAATTCATGTTTCACCAAGTGCCCAAAATACATGTTGTGGAAAATACTCAGTAAATGAAGAACAGTCTTAAGCTATTGTTATATATATTGTTATATCCTTTATTTACACTTACAGGTGGAGTACCACATGCTCTTGTTAATGCAGCATGGCAGACTGTCAAAATCTAGCTGAAAGTTTCCTTTAGTCAGCTAGGTTCTTTAGCATATAATGACTATGAAGCATTTCAAACACACCAATCAGAACACAGATAAATGGTATGGCCCAGAAATACACTTCTGCTATTAAATTTTAGGTAAAATTTCAAAATAGTTAATCATTTAAGGGTCATGTTCGATACCTGATTAAAAAATTTAAGACTTTATATGTAACTGTTATCAGAGAACAAACATAAAGTTAAATATAAGATATGATCAAATTTTCTAATTTAAATGTACTGGTACAAATGAAGTCAGGATTGCCCAGTTTCACAGGTAGGCAGTTTCAAGTGCACTTTCCATTAGACACAGGTACAAAGTCTATCAAAGTCTATACTTTTGTATGTTATGGTATTTTAAATATATATGTAGTCTCAATAAAGTGCATTGTTGGCGTAAAAGGCTGAGGTCAGTGCTGGCTAGTTACAATTTTGTATTTTAAACCAGAACTGATTATGTGATCTAAAGCAAATCATATAACCTGTCTGAGCTGTACATGTCTGGATACAATATGTACAATTGCAATAATATTTTAGAAAATGCTATATAAAACAAGAGATAGTGTTTGTAATAAATAATGTAATGTAAAAAATATATACATTTTTATGACTCATGTACATTACAGTGGTCGCATTAATCCAAAATGCAACTGTGCACTAACTACATGTCCAAGAGTAAAACAAGCATAGTTCCTCCACAACATGTAACTGCACAAAGATTACAAACACCATGGCAACAACGGCAGTCAAATGTGTCTCTCAGGCTACAGTGGGTGCAGTAGATGAACTTGTCTTCTGAAGCCATTCTTTGTTGTTGAGCTCCAAGCTTTCAGAAACCTTTTTTGCACTTTGCAGCCTAACTATACTATAACTTCTAGACTAACAGTGAGCTCTAGGATCCAGGAAGAAACCTCAAAGTTGAAGAAAACAATGAATGAATAGATGAGTTGGGTGAAGTTTATTTCAACAACTACAGATTGCTGGATAGCAAGATGTTTTAGCTTTACTGGTATGGCTGCCTTCTGGAATAATGAAAGCATGTTGGAAAGATGTGCTACTCTCGCATGCAAATGTTTAAAAGAGTCTCAAACAAGTTCTTTTTGGGGCCATTGATTACATACCCTCCAAATACAACATCAGGGAGACTGATATTTGGTAAAATTTTCTTAAAGTCATTAAAGTTTTTGGGGAATGATGGCAGACCCAACCAACTGAGGATGAGCTACACTCTGAACCAGAAGAATCTGAAAATGATAGTGAAAAAGTTGATTATCAAGATACTTGCCACATACTAGAAAATGAAACTGGGCTGGAATATCAACTTCCCAAACATCACCATTGTGCTTGTCATCTGTTAAATTTTGTTGTAACAGTATATTCTGCAAAGGCAGGGTCCACACATAACCTACAGAAAGCTGTCATGGGCAAATTGAAAATTCAAGTCTATCTGGAATAAAACAAGACGGTCAGCAAACACAACTGAACTTGTAGGTGGTTAACACAAACTACAGTTTATACATCCTAATCTGAATCTGAATTCATGTTACCTACCTGTGGAGAGAGACAACACATCTGTTACAGGAGAAGGTAGAAGAGGTCATTAGGAATGTTTGCATTATTATCAAGATTAAACTGTAAGTGTCTTTTCATCCTTTGTTTTAGGAAGGATTACTTTTCTAAGATATTTGTTATGCATGTGGTCATAATTATGTGAACCATTTTACAGGCTGAATCCTGCAGAAATTCTATTCTTGTCTGAACACTGTGCAGTAATGAAGCTCGTGGCTGTGGCTTCCAATGTTCTACAGCTGGAAAACATTACTTACATGGCTGTGTTGCTGTGTACAGTCTACTTGTAGAAATTTTGAAGAAGATGGAAGTATCATCCAGAGTTTGACAGAGTCTCCAAAGGCATTTTGAACGAATGATGGAGGATTGAGAACTCACATGTGCTCCCATTTTTTGCCAAATTCAAGACATCATGATATGCCAATGATGTCTAGTCAGCTATGGAACAGGGTTTGCAGAAACAACTGTTTCGAGTAGCACTGAATTGGTGCATTAATGTTCACAGCAATTATGTTGAAAAATAACTTTAATGTTTAATATATCAAGTTCAAAACATTTTATTACCATTTGCATCATTCTCAAACCCACTTATTGTTATTTGGAGTCATGGAGTGGCTCAGGGTCTCCCCTAGCAGGGTTGGAAATAAGACAGGGGCAACTGTAGCTAGATCATAAGTCAGGTCTCACTCATTCGCGTGCCCTCACTCACACAAGGAGTCAACTTAGAATCACCAGTTAACACACATCTGTGTCTCAGATGTGAGAGGAAATCCTGAATACCTGCACAAAATGACAAGAAGACACAGGGAAAATTCACATAGACTGAAACTCCACGCAGCAGGCAAGTGACACGGGAATGTAACTGAGTGTGCTGGATTTTAGAGGCAGGAGTGCAATGTTCTACTGTGGTTCCCAGACAGCTAATCATGAATTTGCAAAGGAAAAACTAGCCAACAAGTAATCAGAAACTTCTGATCTGACAGGGGTTGTATGAATGAATGTGCTTAGGAATTGAGCAGCATTCAATTTACAGATTACTGATATCTTTTGCCTGTTGATACTGAGATAAGCTTGGTCTTTCCACAACCAAGTGGAAACATAAAGGTCATTTGTAATACTTGTCTTCTTAAGCTACCCTATACTGAAATGACACCAGCATCACTTCAGCCATGCATAACTGGAGTTGTAATTACATTATGAAATGGGATTGGATAGAGCCTCCAAAAATAATTATATTGATGCATGAAGTGGTACGGTAGTAACTGAGTGGAAATGTTGAGAAAACAATCTGGTGTAAAGTGAAAAGATGTTGAAAACAAATTAAATATGCTGTATTGTTGTGACATATGAAATGGAAGATGACAATTCATTAAATAAGAATGAATTATGTACAGGCTGTATATAGTAATATTTACAGACAACATATGTCCTAGTGTTGACAAACATAAGTAATATTAGGTGAATGTGAGACTGAAGTTAGAGAATGTGATCCTGGCCAACAACTAAAAAACTATTCAAATTTATAAAAACCTCACTATATGTCTTTCATTGACCAAAAAGATTTTATGCTGAACTAAATCCTTAAATATTCTTGCCTTCTTCTTATAATCCCTTTAAACCAATATTAGGGCTATCCAGATTATTTATTAATATAGTTAACATAAAACAGAAAAAACTATTAGTCTGACGCAGGGTTCTCAAACTCCGGTCCTTGAGGGCCACAGTGGCTGCAGGTTTTCATTCTAACCCTTTTCTTAATTAGTGACCTGTGTTTGCTGCTAATTAACTTCTTTTGAATTAATTGTAATTGACATGTTTTTTAGATTTGTTTCCCTGAATTTTTCCATCATTCCTCTGAATTGGTTTATTTCTTTCCTTAAATGGCACCCAAACAGAAATGAAACGTGAAGTGAGTGAGCCAACAGAAGACCAACTAAATCAGGGCCTTAAATTCCAACCAATTACACCCCAAGCAGTTGCTTAATTAGATGCCAGTTCTTGTTGTTAATTAAACTCGTTCTTTAATTCCATGGCTTGTTGCTGCTCTTATTGTGCAGTAGCAGACATTTCTGAAATTATTGATCTTTTCTAAGAGCACTGTTAAAAAGATTTGGGGACCTGAGCAAATCAACATTTCTGAGACCTTCATCTTTCTTTATTTTCAGATACTGTATAATGGACACAGTTTCCTGGTCATGGTATAGCTCATTTTGTATCTCACTACTGTTCGGCAACTAATTAAGGAGTCTGCATTTTCAAGAACAAATCAATTATAATTAATTCAAAAGAAGTTAATTAGGAGCAAAAACAGGTCACTAATTAAGAAAATAGTTAGAATGAAAAACTGCAGCCACTCCCTCCAGGACCAGAAATTTGAGAACCCTGGCCTACCTAACGCATAAGTGGATGAAGGATTAAAACATACAGTGTTCTAGCACATCCATGCTAGACCTCTATGCTAGAGTGAGATTAACAGCTTTAGACATACATCTTAATTGTGGCTTACCATTGGCTTATATACATTTACCAAATGTTATGCATACTATGCATTAGAGAGAAAGGAGTACCAGAGAAGTATGTGAAGACTGTCTAGGATATGTATGAGGGAGCAAAGACTCGGGTTAAAAGCAGAGCTGGAGTAAAAAGTCAAGATCCCAGTTAGAGTAGGTCTGCACCAGGGGTCTTCTTTAAGTCCTTACCTCTTTTATGGATGTGTTGAGTCATTAGATAAAAGACCAATCCCTTGGTGCATGCTTTTTGTTGATGACATTGTGTTGTGTAACACCAGAAAGGAGGAAGTGGAGAGCATGTTGGAAGAATGGAGAAGGGTTTTAGAAGATAGAGGATTGAAGGAAAATAGGACTAAGACAGAATATATGAGGTTTAATGACGATCAGGATTCAGAAGTTAGCTTGCAGGGAGAGCTACTGAAAAGAGAGGATATATTTAAATATATAGGATCAGTGGTAGCCCGAGATGGAAAACTAGATGGAAAGATAACTAGTAGAGGGCAGTGTGGATGGAACAATTGGAAGAAGGCATCAGGAGTATTGTGCAATCATAGAATTAAGGCAAAGGACACAGTAGGAAGACCAGCAGTGATGTATGGAGCTGAGACAATACTGCTGAGGCAGTAAAAAGAGAACAGAACAACAAGTTAGTTGTGGCAGAAATAAAAGTATTGAAATGGATGTGTGTAGTTACAAAAAAGCACAGAATAAGAAATGAGACAATCAGATGTACAACAAAACTAAGAGAGATGTCAAAACAGGTAAAAGTAAAAGAGTGATGGGAATAAAACTACAGGGGAAGAGAAAGTGAGGGAGGTCAAAGCGAAAGTGGATCGATAAAGTAAAATAAAATGTGAAGGAAAAGGGCTTGACTGCCTAGGAGGTGCAGGACTGAGCTGTATGGAGAAAGTTGATGAAGCCCATTGACCCCACATAGAAGTGGGAAAAGAAGAAGAGGAAGAAGATGATACTTATGTAGATCATAGACAGTAGTACAATTCAATTAAGTTAATGCATAGAGGCAGTTGACTTAGTGGACCAAACAAGAAGAAGAGGAAGAAGAAGATATTATGTAGATCACAGACATTACTACAGTTCAATTTGTTTATAAAATACATAGTGGGAGTGGACTCAGTGGACCAAACATGCGGTTATTACCAGTCAAAGATTCTCAAGAAGTTATTTCTTGCTTCTTTCTCACATTCTGTGATGATCTCCCTTTCATGTAGTGAACTAGACCTTTATTGATCAGCACATACCAAGCCTCAATGGGCTGAGGAGGCTCTACTTACTGATATTTTTTCATGTTCACCAAACTATTTTTTATCATATGTCTATTTTTATGCTTATTATAGTTCAAAGTAAAGGACCATATCAAGATGTTCAAAGTTAAAGAGCTCATTGTTGCTGAGTAAGCACTAATTAAAATGCATTAATATTCATTTCAAATAAATAATGCAAAATTGTAGGCCATTTACAAATCAAGCCTGGCTTTTAAGGAAGGCTTTTTGACAGGATCTTCCTGTTCTCCCAAAGGGCAAATAATTTCATAATTTGGAAGCAAATATCAAGCAAAGTACATTATGGTATGTTTTCTGAAATGAAAATTAAAGTTCTGTCCTTGCTTTTATGAAAGCACTTCTTATCAAAAGTGAATCATGCATTAATTTCTGTTTACTACACACATTTAGAATATGAGAAGTACTTTGTATAATGACTTGCACAATATTTTGAAGACCTGATGAAGATAATATGTGCTTAAAGTGAAATTATTTAGTTAAGCTATTTGCCAAAGGGCAATGGTTACAGATATCTTTCCTTGATTAATTTTTTCATTCCCTACTTTGGCCCTTGAAATGATGCTCCCTCCCCAAGTTTTGTTTCTGATTTTCTTATAGGACTGGAAACTTTATCTACTAGTGACTTAATCATTTTTTCAGTTGTCTTTTTTCTGTGATTCTACAAAAGAAGAAACAGTTTAACCCAAGTTTAGAGCTAACAGACATATCAGTCTGGATATTAAAAGTACTCAAATAACTGAGGAGCTAAATTCATTTACTTTGCAAGATTACTTTCTGTTTATTTTTTAACCATAATTTATGCATAAGAGACTTCAAACTCTCTCTCTCTCTCTGTCTTTGTCTTTTTCTACTTATTTCATGAAGCTGCAATGCGGGGAACCCATCAACTCTTTACAAGTTGTTTCAATTGCTCTGTTTTTCGTTTAGTCCAGTTTGAAAAATGTATTTTCAAGAAAATAATACCGGGTTTTGTGTGTATTTTTTTTTTTTTTTTACTCTCATATGGTACTGAAACATTACATTTATCAACAAGATACATACAGCAGCCAAATTTTCCTCAGTATCATTTTCAGTTTTCCAATAGTGTAATAAATAAAAAAAACATGCAGTTCTGTCACCAGTAGCAAGATGGACTTAAAAGAAATGAGCCTGAAATCCATCCATCTATTTTCTAATGACTGTTTTTCCTTGCAAAGACTTGGGGCAAAAGCTATACATTTAAAGTCAGGTAATATTATCAAAAAATTGTGCATACCAACAAATGTTTTGAGACCATATGAGTGTTAGGTTAGTTTAAATATGCTACAGAACATTTGAGGAAAATAATCTGAAAAAAAAAGAAACACACAAGCACGATGAAAAGAAAGAGGTCCCCAAAATGTTAGAGGCAGATGTGTGCCAACAGGGTGGGCAGGAACCCTCATGTTTGGGAGAAGGATGTGTGCTTGTGGATGTTTAGAGTGTTTAACAAAATGAAGAGTTCCTGCTATTGTTTCATTAACTATTAAGCAGGTAAAAGGTCTGGAGTTGATTCCAGTTGTGGAATTTGCATTTGAAAGCTTGTAGTATAAATTTAACATCTTATTAAAGAAAGAAACATCCTCTAACAGGACAAATCAGTTATCAGGCAGGAGAAAGGCTGTTCATTGTATCTTTTAATTACTCCTCTGCAAAATGCCTTAGAGGGAGCAATCTTTAAAAGCAGTCTGTTTTTTTTTATTTTATTAAAATCAAATAACATTCCATACAAATAAATCAAGTTTTACAAAAATAGGTTTAAAACAAATCAACCCCCACCCCTGAGAAATAGAGCTAGGCCAGCAGAGTAAAACTTTAAGCTAGTAAAAATAAGTATATTGATAAATTAATAAATGAATAAAGATAAATGGAGTAAAAGAGGGGAGAGACCCGGCTTCCTCAATTTAAATTTAAAAGTAGTCTGTTACAGTATGGGCAGAATTATCAGAGAAACAAAGAATAGAAGTTGATTGAAACAGTGCTAGAAGTCTTCTTGCTTGAGGCTCTTCAACAGGCTTGCAGCTTCTGTCTTTACTTCATCCACTGAAGAAAAATGTGTTCCCTTCTGGTCACATTTGATTTTCGAAAATAAGTAAAAATCACAGGGAGCTAAAATGAGCGAATAGGGAGGATGATCGAGGACAGGAATATTTCTGTCAGTCAAAAACTAGTTTACTGAAAAGGCAGTACAATCATTTCAAACAATCTAATTCACTGTTTTGATGTTTTCATCCGTCCGAGATAGCATGGGTGACCTGGGCGTTGAACGTCTTCCACGTTTGTGCCACTCAAAAACTTGTGTGCGAGACAAACTGCTATCACTGTACACTGTTTTTATCATTTTATAAGTTTCTGTGGCCGTTTTGTTCAATATTGTGAGAAATTTTATTTTGATTCATTGTTTAATTTTCTCGCTCAACATTATAGCGGCAAGTCTTGTAGCGATTGTTGTGCATATACTGACTGGGCTATTCACAGGATATACCTAGCCGGTCGGCAGTTTGAGAGGGTGTGTAGGAGGGGATATATTCTGTGATTTACATTCGGCCGACCTCCAGACAGTTTTCCAGGAAAGCCCCAAGCCCAGTCCTGTTATTTTTGTGTCTCACCTCGTATAACAATTGTCCATTCTGGTTGTTTACAGGATATCTGCTGATTTCTTGGTCATCTCTTAGTCACCTTTTAGTACATTCTGTTGTTTACTTGATCACTATTTGGCCTCCTGACATGCCTGAAATGGTTTCTGACATTTGTTAACCCTTTATACTATTTCTTTAAAATATTAGCTATATTACCCTAAAATTATTCTTCCACAAGCTGTCACTGTGAACTCTCAATATGAGGTCCAAAGAGCTATCCATTCAAGCAAAAAACAGTCCATCATTAGGCTGAGAAAACAAAACAAACCCTTCAGAGAAAACAGCAGAAACGTTAGGAATGGACAAATCCACGATTTGTTAATTCTTAAAATGAAGGAACACACAGGTGACCTCAGCAACAGCAGAAAGTCTGGAAACCCACAGAAAACAAATGTGCTGGATGATTGCAGAATTCTGTTCTTGGTGAAGAAGAACCCCTTCACAACATTTAGCCAAACCAAGAACACTCTCCAGGAGGTAGGCCTGTCATTGCCAAAGTCTACAATCAATAGAAGACTTCATGAAAGTAAAGAGGGTTTACCACAAGATGCAAACCACTGGTTATCCTCAGGCATAGGAAGGACAAATTAGACTTTGACAGAAAACATTTTTTTAAAAGCCTGTCCAGTTCTGGAATAATTATCATTGGACAAAGGAAACTAAGATCATGTCACAAGCTCGACTCAGAGTTGAGAAATACTCAGATAGAAAGGTTTGGGGCAGCCACCTGTATAATTAATTTCCTGGCTGCAAAGTCGTTTAAATAAATACAGCACTAATGTCCACAAAACCGAGTCCAAAACAGAACTGAGGGAATAGGGAAAAGGTGGAGGCTTTTAAAGGGGAAGAAAGGAAATGAGGTCAAAGGGGTCGGGCTCATGAATGTCTTCAGCCAAAGGTTCGAGCCCGGACATGACATCACAGGGGCTGGAGCTGGCAAGGTCTCCTTCCATAGGCTCAGTCCCGGAAGTGACGTCAAGAGGGCCAGGTGGGATCTCCTGTGAATGGTCTGCAGGCAAGGGAGAAAAAGAGTCAGTGCACTCAAGTGCCACATCCCGGTATGACTCGGAATTGCCCTTACTCAAGCCCTTTAGCTTCCTCCCATATGCACGTGTGTGACAATCAATATATACCAGCATGTTGGAAAGAGAAGAGTATGGAGATGAAAAGAAATGGCTCATGATCTGATGAATACCACATCATCTGTGAAACATGGTGGAGGCAGTTTTATGGCATGATTGTGCATGGCTATGAGTGGAAGTCAGTCTCTAGTGTTTATTGATGATATGACTGCTGGCAGAAGTAGCAGGATGAATTCTGAAGTGTATAAGGCTATAATATCTGCTCAGTTCAGCCAACTGCTGCAAAAGTGACAGAACAACGCTTCATAGTACAGATGGACAATGAGCCAAAACACACTGCAAAAGCACACCAAGTGCTTATCAAGGCAAAGAAGTGGAATATTCTTCAATGGCCAAGACATTCGATGGACCTCAATCTAATTGGACTCATATTTCACTTACTGAAGACAAAACTAATGGAAGAAAGTCCAACGAACAAGCAACAACTGAAGACAGCTGCAGTAAAGGCCTGGTAAAGTTTCACTAGAGTGAAAACCTAGCACTTGGAGATGGCCATGGGTTCCAGACTTCAGAAAGTCATTGACTGGAAAGGATTTTCAACCAAATATTAAAAATGATCATTATATGTATGATTATGCTAGTTTGTCCAAATACTTTTCAGTCCCTGAAGCTAGGGGGCCATGTATTAATATGTCTGTCTTTTCTAAACAGCTCATACAATATTTTTGTTAAATTCCCTGAATTAAAGCAGAAGGTCTATACTTCAGCAACATCTTGATTGCTTTGTTTCAAATCCAGTGTGGTGGTGTACAGAGCCAAAATCATGAAAATTGTGTCACTGTCCAAATATTTATGGACCTGACTTTGTTGTGTCCATTTGGAGCATGCTGTTGCAATAATGACATACCTATTGTAACCATAGCATAACTAAATATTATTACCATAAATATAATGTGCTTCCTGAGTAACAGTGTATCTAAGAATTTTATAATTATTTTTTGTTATCTGATTGCATACTTACTTTACTCACACTACACGGTAATAATATCTAGTCACAAATACACTCCAACTGCACACACATATACTTTATTGATATAGAAGTATAGTTTCTTTTTTTAACAAATATATTTTTCACAGTTTGGTCATTTTACAGGATAAGTGGCTCCATCTATGTCGCACAGTGAATAAGAAATAAGAGAGCGAACTATACAACACTCAAACATTTTAGTCCTCTACAGCACAGGTGTCGAACTCCGGGCCTGGAGGGCTGCAGTGGCTGCAGGTTTTCTTTCTAACCATCTTCTTCATTAGTGACCTGTTTTTGCTGCTAATTAACTTCTTTTGCCTTAGTTTTAATTAACTTGACTCGGGCCCCTTAGTTGTCTCTTTTTCTTTAATTAGCAGCCAAATAATAATGAGACACAAAACGAGCTGCCACATGATTAACTAACCTGTGCCCGTCACACAATATCTGAAAATAAAGAAAAGTGAAGACCTCAGTAAGGCTGATCTCTCAGGTCACCAAAACGTTTGACGAACAGAAAATCAACAGTTCTGGAAATGTCTGCTGTGGCAGAATGAGAGCAGCAACAAACCACAAAATTAAATAACGGGCTCAATTAATTAACAGCAAGAATCAGCTTCTCATTAATAGATTGATTGGAGTGAAATTGGTTGGAGTTTGAAATCCCAGTTTAGCTGCTCATCTGTTGGCTCGTTTCATATCTCATTTCTGTTTGGTTGCCATTTCATGAAGAAACGAATCAATTCAGAGGACTAAATCCTTAAAAACAGGGCTATTAAAATGAAGGGAAAAGGAGTTAATTAGCAGTGAAAACTGGTAAATAATTAGGAAAAGGGTCAGAATGAAAACCTGTAGCCACTGTGGCCCTCCAGGCCTGGAGTTTGACACCCCTGCTCTACAGTATGTAGTGAGCACTGTATGTATACATATAATTAAGTAAAACATGGATAACGTTGATATTGACATCAAATTGAATAACAATATGTATATATAATATCCAGTCAAACTTTCAAAACAAAAATTACTATATTTACAATCTAAAAAATACTGTTAATGGCCATATAGAGAAAAGGATATGGCATTACTTTTAATAGATTAGTTAGGCAATGCCAGTTTGAAAAGTACCTTAGTTTCAAAAGCATTTGTAAATACTTAGTTAGAGTCTGTGGGTCAATTGATATTGTGAAATATATAAACATGTTTTATTGTGTTATCAGATCATCTGTGATGTGCACATAACACAAACAGTGTACCAACCTAACATCTTAGGTTCTATTCTTAATTGGAGATAGGAAGAAACGTCAAACCCAGTTTTATGTGACTGTTACCATCTCACTATCCATATTGTGCACCGCATATTCAACCTTATGGACCTCACTCAGCAAGCTGCTCACTAACTGGGGCTGTGTTTTACTTTGTCTCCTTTACTTCAACCCAGTTTACCACCAACAGAGGGCTTTACAAGAGCATCTCCTTTGTAACCTTAAGTGACCACCACTTGGCTCACTAATAGCAATAATTTGGACAAATAATTAAATTTAAGCTTAACTTAAAAATAATATTTGCTTGTATAAAATCCAATAGTATTAAATATAAACCATTTAAATAATGATAAATCCTTGGTGGGTTCATACAATCTTCATCCAGTCTCAGATGGCATTTCCCAAATGGCCCAGTTCCTTACTTACGTATTATATATCCCAAATTTGAAAAGTGAAACTAAAGATTTCTTGCCAGAGACAGAATTCCTTGAGAAGTATCCAACAGCTAAGTAGATTGCAAGGTCCATTTAAATTTCCATGGCTTCTCTGAAACAGTCATAAAAGCAACAAGTGAACCAAACAATTCTGTCTGAAACAAAGTACCAACTGAACTAAACTAAAACACTGAACTAAACTAAAAGACAGTCGCTCCCTCGCACCATCTCCCCCAAATTAAGCACATACATTTAGTTAACTGTCCACTAGCAAAGCAGCACACTTTTATACAGTTTCTCAAAACACAGAAAAGTTATACACTGCGCAAAGCTGCAACTAGATTGGCTATACAAAACATTCTAAGGTCCTGCTTAACCTTTCAGCTTTTCAATAATGCACTTCATACCTGTCCAGCTTGACAAGTCTTTGCCAGGTCTTGGCCATTTACCTGTAATCTGTCAGTTGAAAATTCCAAAGTGTGTGTGCCAAATACATTATTTTGTTTTTATAATCTGCTTGATGGAAGTGCTTGTTTTATTATGTATACATGTTTCTTTCGTGCAGATTTTGTTTTCTAACAGGTTATGTTTTGGATTACTCATCATATTCCCCACTAGTTGAAACTGTCCCAGGAGGTGGATGTACTTTCCTCTGTTATTGCAGCTGCCATGGACTTAAATTTAATTCATTTGATACACGAAGACAGACCTGTTGAGATAAACTGGAGAAATTTCAATTATTGCCAAAAAAAGATGAGCTGGCATCAAAAGCTGATGCACTTTCACAGGAATGCCTCACACTGTGGCAGCTTCCTGCATTAAAGTTACAGCACAGCACAGAATTTGCCATCATTACCAGCACCAGCTTTCAATGACTTTGAATTTTAAATTGAACTGGCAGCATGAAAGGAGATTTAAATTAGCTAATCCTTGTGCTGTGATGACAAACAAGAATGTTAACTGACCATTGCACAGTTAACTTATGTGATTTCTATTTATAGAATGTTGTGTTGTTTTTATGATTGATTAGAAACAATGTAGAATGCATATTGATGCATTAAGTGTATGGGGACCTCATTTGGGGAAGGATTTGGGTAGTCGAATAGGATTTCCAAGGAAATCTTTAATTGCTAGGTGCCCCCCAAAAGGATTAAAGGCAGTTTTGTGTTTGTCTTTTAAGGGGGAGCACAAAGGCAGAGCTGTTTAAGGGTTTCGTCCCTGCTGTGTATTGGTTCATTTTTTAAATCCTGTAAATTAATTTTTTAATTTTCTACCTACCTGCTTCATTATTTGAACCTAGTGAACAGGACCAATGAAAAAGAACCCCAAAATATCATCTGCTATCAAGGGAAATTTTTATTCATTATGAAAAGGAAATAATTACCTTGGAACGGATCACAGCACCACTAAGTGAAGCACATATAAATAAACAAATAAATCAGGCAGACCTATAAACAGCAAAAGAGACCAGCAGATTTATTAAGGCTAAGCATCATTAATTGGGTTTGGTTTAAAATACAGATCTGTGCCCATGGGGTCTCCTTATGTAAAGGGAATGTTTTTTGATTGACATCTTGACAATGACAGTTTTAATTACAAATTGTGAGTACTCTTATTTTTAAAATCCACTTGCTACTTAATATTTCATTGAGCAAGTTTGAAGCTTCCTTTATGGCTCCTGACATTTTGCCACAAATGTCAGCCTTTAGACCATTGGCTAAAAACCCATTAATGGAGGATAAAAATTATGACTCAGTGATGCCATTGGATTACAAATGGGGGAATTGCTGAACTAATTCTAATTTTCATACCCAACCAAAGAAGTCCAGCATTGAAAAGGGATTTTGCCCATCAGGTGAAGCTTGCATTCAGTGTTCCCAAAACCCGCTTTATTAAAGAACAGAGTAAAATCCCTAAGCTGATATTACTAAAGTGTTGTTTCACACGTCCCTGCATGGCTTGTCAAGGTAAAATCCACTTTTATGTCGACAGACTCTAAACACGTACTAATAAAGAAAGTCACATACAGATTTTTTTTTTGGTAGAACCGAACAGATAGAACCTATTGCCTTACTGCCCCAACTAATTTTGAATAAATACCAATGTCACATCTTTGGAGAGTGCACGAACCAGTTTTAGAAAGCTAATGTTTAATGTTAACTTCATATAATGTTTGCTTACTTTTTGTAGAATGTCAGATTCTCATAGTTACTAGGATATGGTATAGTCTTCCACATGAGACAACATGAGATTAACATGAGTTAACATAAGATAGAATATTCTTAGCTACAGTATATCTGAAGAACAGAGTGTTAATTACACCAGTTAGGAAACAGTCTCACTGCTAGCATGGTCTATTAGATACTGTATGTTTGCAAATAGGAGATGGCATACAGTTTTCTGACTATGCTTATGTGATTAATTTGCTTAACATGCCTCATGCACAACTGCATGACCAAACTTAGAGAAATGAAACAAGATGTATAAGCCTTAAACAGAACTTTTCTTAAACAACAACTTTTCTTTTGTTTCCTATATCAATTGTTCTCTATTTTTGTGTGAACTGTTTTGCTTTGAAATTTTACTAAAACTTCTAAAACGAAGATATTTTGCCTGTCGAATTATTTGATCACGTGTCACACTGGTGCTTGAATCACCCTATGAAGCTGCAGAATGTTGGTAATTCTGGATAAACGCATCTACAGACAGTATCATGTAGCTTATTGTAACTAGCCTTGTAGTTTGCACGTAGAATGTGTGCTATAAACACTTGGTGATATGCTGTTACATTTTTGTTTTTTCACTTGCTGCTTATTTTCATTTTAAAAATTTGTTAAATAGAGAGTCACATTTCCATTCAAAAAAGAAAAAGGAAACATGTCAGAGGTGATTTTTTTTTTTTAATTTATTTGATCCACCTCCCCTTTTACTGTTAAGAATGACACCAGACTTTATATCATTACATCACTCTGTCATTACATTCCCCCAATATTATCACATAAATCTTTATTAAAATAAATTAACTTTTACTTTGTTTAGTAATTGGTGAAATTAAATAGTTCACATGTACTACTCTTGAACCAATTCAGACAAAACATGACAGCATACTAAAGAAACTAAACTGCTTTATGGAGTTGAGTATTTTTCCAACTTTTTTGAAAACTAGTTGTTAACCTTCTTTTTAATGCTGCTCTGTATTAGACAATTTTAAATGTGCATTATCTTCAGGCTACCTTTTTAGGTAAAAGTCCAGAAAATTAATTTATAAGCAAATACATGAGTATTTGAATAAAAATTTTATTCTATAATAGTGAAAGTCAGGTTTTGTGCTCGGTGCGTCAGCACGCTATCAGCACATGCTCTACTATTGTATCATTTCAATTGCATATTATTGCTATTAGTATCTGTGTTTTTTGCCATTATAATCATACTATTCTTAAAGTAAACTGTTCTATAATTTTTGTAAAGAACACATTAGATTTTTTTAAATTGATTAAAAATGCTTCACTTTAGAACACAATTTCATGTTCAAATTAATACTGTATATACTTGAAATACACCCAACATATCCTGTAAGTGGTTTGTGAGTGTTAAATTTCAGCTTTACTATTTGGAATGCTTTCTTGAATATTTTGTTTTGAAAAATATATTTAAATAGCAGTTTTTAATGAAGAATAAATATTTTAAGAAACTGTTGTGTGCAAATGGAGGGCAATCCCAAACATACAAAAAATGTATGAAGAACCTAATGCATAGCACAAAGTGTGTGAAAGGTAAAGAAGTGATGAAGTATGAAGTAGAATTGGGATTCTGAAATTTTATTAAGAATAGTTTTCCAAGAGATGGGGGATATCATAGTTTCTGACGGAACATATTAGTAGAGCTTTAGCAGATGATTTCCATAGATTTGCATAGGATGATACTAGTTTTCATTTTGGAGGCAATACATATTTTTTAAAGCTAGTGCAAGGTAAAGTGGAGAGGATAACAGGACATCATTTACTTTAAAGACTGATTAGAGTTGGAGACAGAAAATAAAGCAACAAAGAACCTTGACCTCAGTAAATGGAACACTGCAAACCCAGGCAAATTATGCTGTAGATGTCATCAAGCATCTTAATACTGTGAAAAATATGGATTGACTGGCATCCTGTCCTGGTTAGATGGAGCTTTGTTGCCCGGACAGGAGACTATTGTTGAGAATTGTCAGTGGCAGACTGCATCCTCAGGACATATATTCCCCAGTACAATGGTTGTCAACACTCCTGTGGTGGTGTTCCCTTTTCGGTCAGCCATGTGTCTGCATGGAAAATGTACTTCAATGGGTGGCACCAGGGAAGCTGCCACTTCTAACTGACCTAGAAGTGTTTCTCAAGTTGCACCAAAAGTACTCCCAGGTCTGGACTAAAATGATGGTGCTCTGTCTGATTTGGGGTGCAAGACACAGGAGCAGAGTAGGATGAAACATACTGTACCTGAAATGTAGGTGGAAGAAGGAAGAACTGTTTATTATCTGAAAAGCCTGTGAAAAGTAGTTTCATTAAAATAAACCAGTTTATTTGAACCCAGACCTATGTTTGATTCCAGTTGTGTCTTAGGTCAGGGGGGCTTTAATGCTATTTAGTAATCACAATACTATTATCTTGCCAGGGAGGTAAAAAGATTGGATTGCCACAAATACATTATAGAAGATGGTGGGTGTTTCTTTCTCACACAGTTGGAGAGCTAAGATGATTCTTCACCGTTTGCCACATTTGAAAAGCATATGAATCTGAAGGGCTTAAATTACAGAAGTGCAATATTATTTTCAGCAAGGTGTATAAAAGTACAGAAAGGACCATTTTTAAATTCAGTAGAAAACCAATGATATGTAAACAGGAAGATTTAATCAATTCGACATTGCCTAGAACCAATGATATAGTTCTAAATTATGCAAAGACCCTGTCTATTGGACCTATCATGAGTTAGAATAGAGTGCTTAATGGATGGTCTTCCAAGAGACCCACGATAAAAGTTGACAAAAAATGATAGCTGATATACCCTCAGTGCTGGACGTATAATGCTGCTCGCTTTGTGAAGGGGGGGGACTGAACACACTAGAAGGAGTTGCAGTAGGATCAGCTGCTGTCTTGCTGCTGCTGCTGCTGGAGAGCTGCGTGTTCTGCTTGTCGCACTGCGCGTCAATTATTTAAAAGCATGCACAGCAGCTGTCCTTTTGCCACATCGCATCTCTGAAGCTCGCTTTGTGAAGGTGGGGGGCTGAACGCATGCTAAGGAGATGCGGTTGGATCATCTGCTGGCTTCCTGCTGCTGCTGATGAGCTGCGTGTTATACTTGTCGCGCTGCTCGTCAATCATTTAAAAGCATGTACAGCAGCTGTTCTTTTGTCTCACTGCCTTGTCTCGCGTGATGTCAAAGTGTCTCCCGAGAAGATCACGTCTCATCTCCCTTGTCTCGCTCCCAAGATTATTTTTTATAATAGAGAGATATAATAAAACATTTTTGTGTTAATATGGAGGAGGAGGAGAAGGTTGGGTTCAAGGTTATTTATCAATGATAATTACTCTTATTGTTCTACTTATGTTGTATATTTTCATTGATGTTTTATTTGTATGAGGTTCACCAGTCAGATTACATAGAATACATTATGGTAATAATAATGGTAGTAATAATCTTACGTATTATCTTACTAGTATTTAGTGAAAATATAACAAAAAAAATAAGGATGAATCAGACATTTTCAGCTTGAACTTCATAACAACAGCTGTTTTATTAAGTTACAAAATATCTCACTTTTCCTTATGCAATGCTTTTTTGCATTTTATTTCTATTTCTTTAGTGCCTTTTTCTCTAATCTCAATTGCAAAGTTATGTTTTGGTACCAGCTGTAGTGAACATGACAAAAACCTTGCCAATTAGATTAAGGAATAACATCAACATAAAATTAATGGAAAACAAGCTGGAACATCTGTCTAAAGTACATTACTTAGAGATTTGCAAATTAAACCTGATTCAAATATGATGATTAAAAGAAAAAGTCATGCGTTTTCAGGGAAAATTATCATAAAAATGCATAACTGGACATGCAGAAAGTTGTTGCAATTTCAAAGGTGAAAACATCTAAATTTTCAGATTTATTTGTGCTTACAAATGACAGTATTATACAGTGCCATACAATTTGCATAATGTTGAGTTTTAGGGAGTCTACATTTACCACCAGTACACAACGCCAAATTTTGGCCAAGATCATGAAAGAACAGAGCCTATTCGAGTGGGCAGCAAAGGCACAAATTCACCCTGGGTAAAATATTATTCTATTAAATCCTACATGACAAGTCATTTTTAATTTACCTGTCTAACCCTGTGCATATACACTGAAACTAAGGAAAGAGCATACAATATTGTTGTTTTTCTAAATAGTGAGTGCAGATAACTAACTGAGCCTCATAAATGATTAAGCTAAGCTTTTACTCTTGATTGTGATTCTTGCTGTATAAAGTACCCAAAACTTATTTTTAATTTTATTTACAATTGTCCCACGTGTGTATGGGATACAACCTCAGGGCTTATTTGCAGCTAATTATACTCCACACCAGAGGACGGTGCTGTCACCTAAAGCCTTATGTTTTCCTCCTCTGCATAACAGATGATTGACAATTGGTCCACCTCTGATGTCACTTCCGTCTTCTGTCCTTCTGAACCGTCTTTAAAAACTGGCTCCGACACCATCTTGGGGCTGTCATTTTTGTTTTTCAAATTGAACTGCTCCTAGTTATACAGGTTCACCATGGTACCCCAACCCTTTACGACATCTCCTTTGACATATTTACACCATATGAAAATCAATGGTTCCAATTTGCATATTATATTTTGCAGTATCTAATTGGTCTCAAGTCCAAAACAAAAAGGTGTCTAAATGTGCACATTATCATTATGAATATGACTGTATGGTGGGGTGCATTAATAAATTTTAGTTTCTAGGAAAGCTGTACTGTATGTCACTTCCAAAGGATTTATCCAGAAAAGGGGAAAATGTGTCATTGCAGGGGCAATCTATCATAATGCTATAAAAAGACTAGCTTTTACACATACACCAATGTGCATTTCTGACCAATAGAAGCATTTTATGCAATTACCCAGGTCTAATGTAAACCTTTCTTTAATGAATATAATTTCATCAGCCTCGATTGCTATATAGAATTATACATACTTTTTGACAGGCTTTAGATGAAATCATTTGTTAGTATATTTGGAGGATTGTTGTAGTTTTCCCGAGACTCATCCAAAGTATAGGTGCGGCATTAAGTGTTTGTTGCATCACATTATTATCTTCGGTGGCTATTTTTGGTCAAAAAAATATTTCTTATACTGAAATTTAGATTTTGTTACAAAACAAAATCCGTTACAAATGATGTTGTATAAAAATTTGTCCGGGTCAACAAAAGAATTTGTTATTCTAAAAATTTTGTTACTTCAGTATTCACTATAATGGGATTTGACCTGTTTTAGCATCAACTTATAACCAAATTTGCCCATAAAAACATTTCACATGTCATTATAAGTCTTCAATTACTTTATTCTAGACACTTCATTATGGAAATGTCCTTAATACTAAAGAACATTAAAACTGGTCTTTGTAAATATACTGTTTGAAGTTTTATGTAAATCCAATAATCCCATTATGTTGGTGAGATAGGACTCTCCCACATAAACTAGTAGTGTAATGTAAATTACTACAACAGAGTGATTATAAGTAGTATCAGTATCAACTACTTCTGTGATATCCTTCCATCCATCTTCCTAATCCACTTATTCAATGCAGTGACATGGTATAGCTGGAGCCTATTCCAGCAATCATTGAGCACAAGGCAGGAGCGACACCTGGACAAAGGTACCAGCCCATTGCATGGTGAATATACACACACAACACACATACTTCAGGGGCCAATTCTGCATCTCCAATCCACCTTTGGACTGTAGGAGGAAACCTGAACACCCTGAAGAAACCCATATGGACACAAGGAAATGTACATACTGAACACAGAGAGACACTGGATGCAAACCCTGGTCTCTTTATTGCAAGGCAGCAGTGCTACCACTGTGCCACCATACTACCATTCTGTTTTATTGGCCTACAAAATTTATTCTTCTGTTGCTGTTGATTTTGATACTGGAAAGCTAAAGTTATTGAAGATGTTTAAAGCTAGAGATTTTGGACACGTTTCTTATTTTCTTTTAAGATTTCTAAGTCTACAGCAAACGTTCATTGTTTACACAGTAGGTAACACATCAATTTCCATATGGATAATGTACTTTATTGTGGTTTAGCAAATCACTTTCTTCGTCTCAGAATTCTGACATGCCCACATACTTCACAGTTTCAATATTAAAGGACAGAAGAGGCTTGGAGAGTATCAAGATTAGGAACCTAAGCTTTGTACCTGTATAGTTTTCAGATAAAGTTGTCTCCTTGGCATGATCAGACCATGGTCTCCAGTATGCACTGCACATGTTCGCAACAGAGTGTGATATGGCTGGCAGGAGAATTAGCACCTTCAAATATAAGGGTAAGACGAATGATTCTAAGAAAGAGCTGTTTGTTCTCGTTGAGAAAAAACTTAGGCAATACCTATGGTCTTGTTCAAAAGTAGATGTAGAAGTGATCTAGGGATTGACCAACAAACCAGTGCAATGGTAGCAGCATTGCAGATGTTGTACTGGACCGTGACAGTGAAGGAGTTAAGTCTTCCCCATCCCCACCTATGCTCAAATGCTGTAGGAAGTGACCAAAAGAACAGGACTATAAGTACAAAAGGCTAAAGTCAGGTTGAGATGCAGAACTGCTTGGGTTCATGCTATGCAGTATAGTGAATATCTCAGTAAAATATAAGCATTTGCCAGTTTGACCATGTATTTAGAATGCCCACAGGTACCTTAGTCAGGAAGTGTATGTGGTACATCCCACAAATTACAGACCCACGAAAAGCTTAGAAAAGTTTTATTTCTCAGCTGTTCTTAGAGTATCTGGGAATTTTCCAGGATGAACTAGAAAATGTTTCTGAAAATAAGGTAACTTTGTGCATCTGACTACTAAGTGAAAGTGAAATAAAGTGATAGGCCTCATTGTCAACTTAGACTGAACTTTATTTGTCCCCAGGAGGATATATGGAGTTTTTACAAAAGCTGTTTAAATAAGTAAATACATACATTGATAGATAAATAAATACATTTACACATAATATGGTCTGAATACACACACCAGAATGACTAAAAAGAAAGAAAATTTAAAAAGAAAGAAAACTTCTGACTTGGCAAGTCACAGTCACAATAAAGCATTATGCAAGTGTAATCGAGTAGTTTAGAGGACAAACAGGTGAAAAGTGAGAAGAGTGAAGTACAAGGAATTCTGCAGTGGCGATTTTTATAAAATTTTTATTCTAGCCTGAACAAAACAAACATAATTATTTCTAACTAAATTTCTTTGTAGAACAAAAGGCCGGAGGACAACATTTTACTTTATATCCAAAATTTATTGATAGCTCATTGAATCACCTAACAACTTTCTAAAACATCTGTTCATAACCTTATAGTCATTTTATAACTGCTTTCTACTGTATATGTTCTGCTATACAGAATACAAAATAACTACAGTACCCTAGCATTTATATTCCAGATTGTTCTGATACAGATGACCATTCCACCTTTGTCTGTCCTTATACATAACATTATGCCAAAGAGAAGAGCACTGAAGCTGCAGGTTTTGCTTTACAGCTCAGATTGCTTTCCATGTAATCAATATCAGAACAATAACCCCAATCTCTCTGTACACATTTCTGCTGAATGGCAGTGTGTACTTTTAGAAGTACATTTTAATGGCCTATTTTTAATTTATCCATAAACATTCAAACAGGCAATGAATAAATGTTTAGATGTGCAAAGGTCACTGAATGACAAAGATGCTGGAACATTAAGCAGAGACTGCAAGTTAAGCTGCAAAACAGAGGCACTTGAATTTTTGGTACAGAGAGGGATTTTCTTAAAACTAAATAAAATTTTGACAAAGCAGATTTTCAGTAGAAGCTGTAAAAGGTTTTGTTTCATAGATTACTGAAACAATAAACCAATATTATTTTCAATTGCATTTTTCTATAGTAAACATTGGCTTAAGAAATTTATGCAACCACAAAGTTTTTGCACATTTCATCACAAAACTTATTGGGGAGCAAGTAGGCAAGAAGCGAACTAGCAGTGTTCTGGTTTAATGAATGGTATTTTAACCACTTGGCCATAATACTTAAAGCATATTAATTTATGAGAAATATTCTGTATGCTGTAAACATCTCATCTTTCCACAGTATCGTCTTACCACCTCAGTTTGTTTAAAAGGACTAGATATTACAATCCCTGATGATTCAGCACAGTACTTGCCTTGAGTGGGGTTGGGGATGTCTTTTTGTCAGGGTGACATTGATAATGACCACCAATATGACGTATCATCAGTTGTATCCTCTGACCTAAAAGGGTGTATCTGCCTTTTACCATGAGACCCCCTTGGCTGAGACAGGCCCACCACAGGCTGATCAGACCTGGTGTGTATGTCAAATGGTTACTAGGTGGTCACTTGGCAGCCCATACTGTATCCTTTTGCTTCAGCTGCAACCAGTGACTGCTTCTTTCAGCAAAAGTGTCAAGTTCTTTAACTAAAATTACAGTAAAATTCAGTTAACACTTATTAATAAAATAAGGTGTGAAATGAAATATTAGCTTTTTACTGCTATATTATCTGAATACCTTTTAGCAAATGAGTTAATTAGAGTGTACTGAAATTTTAGGAACTTGATTGGACTGTATTGTATACTTTTCTACAATTTTTTTTTTTGTGAAGTCATTGCAGAGCGCTTTTGTTTTGGGTGTGTAAAAAATAGGAAACGTCAAAAAGAGTTGGGGAAATTGCCCCGTATAATGTCCGTCGGACGTGATGAAAAAATGCATGAAATATGATCAAAAACCAAAACATTTGACAGAATACAGTGTTGAAATGAGGATTTATATACATAAAATGACGACAGGATGTGATTTGGCCGGAAGTGACATCAGTACAAAAAGGCAGAAGTGATGTCATCATGGCAGAACCAGAAGTGATGTCATCAAGTGGGAGCCAGGAGTGATGTCATTATAGCAGGACTGGAAATAACAGCATCCATGAGAGCCGGAAAGTGACATCATCATTAGGAGCTGAAAGTTGGATTTGTGTGGAGCAGCCATTTTGAGAAATCGGAAGTACTGAAGGTAAGTGTGTGGGATTGTTATTTATCTTCTTTGGATTTGTTAAGAGAGAGAGGTGTTAGTACCCAAAATCAACCCCTCATCTCATGGTAGATCACTCACCTTAGGGCTTGTTGGCTGCCTCCTAAGCACATGTGTGTGACAGGTGTTATAATTTTGTGACATGAAAATGACACCTTTTACCATTCACGGGTTTGCACATGATACAAAATGTGAGATGTTAATCACAATACTGTCATGAAAGATGTCAGAGTACTTAACAGGATGTCTGAACTGTAATTAAGAAAGGAAAAACTCATGTGAAAACTATAAGCAAAATTATGAAATTTAAACATTCACTTTTTGTTGACAGTGGCTTCTGGTTTTGCTATGAATTTGGTGATCAAGTTATTCAGTTAATTACAATTTTGGTTTATTTTTGTATAAGACTCTTTACTGAGTGTAGACTCTAAAAGCTGTAACAAGTCCACAATGCAATTATAAACTTTACAAAATTACATAATGAGTACGCAATTACATAATGAGTACACATGATGCCACAGATTTGTTATCCTGACTAACCTTACTGATCTTTGCTAGACGGCAATTCTAAAAAGATTATTTCCATGTCTGAAGCCTAGTGCTTAGAAATAAAACTTAACTTTGAAACTGAAGAGAACATGTAGCAACAGGTCATGAATTTCATTCTCATTCCTAGTAGTTGCCTTAACATCACTAACACTTTTGCCACTGCAGTAAATGTAACTTAGCAAACTATTAATTAGGAGGTGAGATTTCAAGAAAAACAGTAATATTAAGTGTAAAATATTACCTTTATTTTATTTAATAGATAAAGAGAATAAAACCTTAGAGGACTTGTAAGTGAAAGGCCCTGCTGTGTTCTGTAGTGGAATTTTAACGTACTGGGGATTTGACCAATTTAATTCTTCTGCCAATGTGAAAGCAACAATTACAGAAAAATAGAAACAATAATGACAATACACACAACTTTCTAAAGAGATAACTGTACCTTCCAAGGATGGTTCAGCAGTCTTAAATTTAAGACAAAAAGACTGACAAGGCTTAATATGAAGAAAAATCACAATATTAAAACCAAACTTATTTTTTAGTTACAAAGCAGGAGTAGCTGGAAATTTCAGTATTAAGTTTTAACATCTATGGACTTTCTGCACTCTTTTATAATGCCTTTGCTTTAATGTAAAAGCCATGATGAGCTGAACTTTTTGTTGGGGTACACAGTGTGACAATAAGATAAGAATGGTCCCTACACCACAGGCAGTGACTTTTGAAGAAGTGCTACAATTATTTTTATAGCGATGATTGTGGTCACTTCATAAGCTGTTTAATTTATCCCCAACCTTATGAATTCTGAACTGTGTGAGTCTGCTTTCATTCCATAGAGAAACATAATTGTGAATTATGATAGCTAGCAGTGTAGCACTGAGAGACTTCTCTGAAATGGCCATTTAATTTCTTCTTGTTAAATGAAATGCTCAGTAACACTCATTTGTTAAGGTCTTGTTATCTGTGACATGTTTTCATGTATATAGCTATTGATTTACTTTGATTTTGTCTATAATTAGGAGTGCAAAGTCATTCTCACCCTCCCATAAGTCCACCTAACCATACTTACATGAAATGAATCACAATACAATTGCTGAAAATGGCAGATGTAAGCTTATCTTGCAATATATTCTTTAGCTGCTTTTCCATTTTCTTTACACTGCAGTCAGCATGCTCAGATTAACCCTAAATAGTACTCAGGATGAAATATAAATCATTTAAATAGGAATATAACAATGAGTTGGGAGGCATCGTGGTACAGTGGCAAATGCTCCTGTGTCAGAAATGAATTGTCCCAAGTTAGAATTGAGTGTCCCCTTATTGCCCATATGGAGGTTGCACACGTTCACTGTGTCTTTTCCTACAGCTATGAGTTGATTATTTTGCATTAGGAAAAATAAAGATGTCAAGTATGTTAACTCATATTAGGGCTCACATCTGGTTGGATGTGCTGTTTTGTGTGCTGTTATTGTTGTTCCTGCTGTCTCATTTTGCTTGCAGTTATTGATCTTCTGGTGTTATAAATAGTTGTTTTGCCCCCATGATCGTCATTATGCACACACTCATTGTGAGGACATATAGTAGGTGTGCTCCACACTTAGCGGGTGTTCCAGCACAAGTACATTGCCTCATAATTTCACAAGTGACCTTTTTCACCTTATACACACCTCAAATTGACTTTTAAAGTGTCAGTTTTATGAATAACCCAGACAGGGAGTTGCTGTCTTAGTGAAATTCACTCCTTTCTTTGTTTACCTGATTGTTCTTACAGTCATTTAGGGTTTTTGTGACATATTTTTTTTTCTTTATCATTGTTTTCTTTGTTTTTGTTTGTATATTCTCTATATCCTTCTTTCAGTACTATGTTGTTGAGAATTGCCCTTTATGAGCTTGTTTATTGCAAGTATGCCTCCATGTCTGACAATGTAGAATCAGATGGGTAAATCAAAGGCCCTTTGCAGCCCTCCAAACCACCTTTTCTTTTTTATTTTGTTCCAAGTTCCAAATAGTGTTATTACTTTTTATTTCATCACTGTATTGCTTTTTAATTCTCAGTGGCATGGGGTACCAATTTGTGTGTGTGTTGTGCTTAGTCCAGACAGTGACCAATAACAGTTATAGTTCTTTTATGCTCAAAAACAAACTGAATAAGCATGTCTCCCACTTTCAGATAAGTTATTTAACATATTAAAATACTTGACTTATTATTTGTAAATCATTTTTAGATAGAAAATATTTTAACATGGTACTACAGAAATGTAAATAAATCATTTGAAGTCACTGTTATTTTTTTCCCCCTGTGAGATGGAGTCTAGCCACGTGCAATGTAAAACAGCTGTATAAAATCTAAAGATAACAATATTTTTGCCAACAATGTAAGAAAATAAAGAATTAAGCAACTTGGATATGTCCACTGGGCATTCCTGCCAAAGGTCCATGAAATGAAAGGTAACATCAAATATATTGTAACTGACCTTTTTAACTTGCACCATTAACCTACACAGTAAAGCTGTCCTGAAGGCTCATAACTTCACAGTACAATGTGATTCCCCAGAAAATGGATTGACTATAATTACAGTGATTTGTCTCTGGCCAAAAAACTGGACTTAAAGTTGATTAAAGGGCTCGAGCTGATAAACCATTTTTGGCAGACTTGCTGATTAGTCTGCAGGCTCTAGTGATTATATCATGATTTGCACTAAAAAAAGACATAAAAATATATTCTGGTCTTTATGTTAAATATAGGAGCTTTCAGGAAAACAAAGGAAACAGACTTAAATTGATAGGCATCAGAGTTAGATGAATAAGCAGATTTATGATTTTTCAGTTAATAAATATATATATTTAATTTGTTGATTCTTTATGTAGCAATTTATATCAAAAATATTTATAAGGGTATAATATACAATACGTATATACTTTATCTTAAAGAATGTTGTCTAAACCTACTATCTTGTGGCCAGATTAAGACAATTAAGAGAATGCAAAAAGGGACAAGTAATATTAATAATGTCTGAGACAGGTACATTCTTTCTCCCTCATATAAAGGACTAGAAGATTTAACCTGAAAATATCAGATTTTTTGAATTGCTTAAACTCCATTTAAAAACCATTTGAATAAATTTCAGTCATGTGAAAAAGTAACACGTCCCATTAAATGATTTTTTCTTTTTCAATATATGTGGACATATCAAGATTTGATCTTCACTTAAACAATAACAGGTATAGGTAATATACTGTAACAAACATAATGTCACTTTTACATTTAAATTTCACATGAATGTGTGCATCTGTGTGTCTAAGTCTTCGCTTTAAAGCATTTTCCTTTCATATCTCTGACCTTTATTCCTGTGAGTTTGCTGGCATTCTACACCTATCCATTTTGTTAAGCACCTTGTTATTAATTTTGCTTTGGAAAGCACCCCTTCTTACTCAATGGATCAAGTCGAAGTAATAAACATTGATAAGAGCCTGTCAACTCAGTTATTTATCTGATTTTCAAGGTGCTCCCAGCAATGAGATTTATCGAAACTCTTTAGCAACTGGTAAATTATTTGCCTTTTTGCGCAAAAATGAAAAATGTACATTGAAAATGTACAAAATACAATTTAGATGCATGCAGGACAGCAACAAAATATGCTCCATGGAAAGCAACTCTTCTGTATCCACTATGTTGGTATATGATTTTCTTCCATGAAGCATACATAATCCGGAAATGTGACTATTTTTTCTATTTGGAAGTCTCATTGAGACTGTGGATTTGGACATTACTGACACTGCATGGATTGGTTTAGGAACATTTTTTTGTACTTTTTCTCTTTTTGATTACATCCTGTTTGTTTTGATTTACCACTGTAAAGGAAAAAAAAAACACTCCACTACTGATCTGCTTGGGTATGACTCCAGATACTCAGAGTCTGAGTTTTGCCAGGGTTATGAGCCACGGGGCATTACAAGTGGTGGCAGTGACATGATCAGTGGTGAGAGACAGACTATGTCTTTCCATTTTTGGTTTCAAGCACAAAGATTGATTTTTTTTGTTTGTTTCTCTTTTTTTTTGTCCATACTATTTAGATTCTATGGATTCATTGGGGACTGTGATGAAAGGGCACTGAGAATATGTCACTACAGTTGCGACAGTGTATTTGGAAATAAGAAGCCAGCTGTAATTGCATGGAGTAGTGAATGGAGAGGTTAAAGGGCCAGCTTACCGAGTTAAGAGGAAAGGTAAACAGGGTGCAGAACATCTTGACACCAGCCCCTAGTACACCTGAAGTTGGGAAGGGAGGCATGTTTGAGTGTGTATCTATCAGAGCAAAGTGAGAAGCGGAATCAGAAGTTTGCAATAGAAAGTTCTGCTGTACTAGATGGCAAGAGTTCTATTGATCTGGGGCCTCATGTATAAACGGTGCGTATGCACAAAAATGTGCATACTTGTCCGGGATCGAACCTGTGAAGTTTAGATTACCAGTCAAGTTTTTTCGTAGGCTCTGGTAAATCTAGTGTTAATAAATAAATGGACATGGTGTCGCAGCGCTAGCGTAGCTGGCGCTCTGTTTATGGATTGTTCCTGCCTCATGCTGTATTCTTCTAAACATGTACTACGAAGATATTTCAATGTTCCTTAAAAGTTTTGAAGAATTGGCATTCTAAGCTTACAGATGGCTTAACGTTTATTACAGAGCTGATTGTGTGGTGATTGGGTATTTGGAGAAAGAAAAGGAAGGACAGGAATTGTTAGTACGTTTGAAAGAGACAGTACTGCTGCAATAAATTATTTCATTGAAGGTCGCGCACAGCAAAGCAAGCATCTTGCATGAGGCAGGAACAATCACTGCGTCACCGTGTTCCCATGTTTAATAACATGCTTTAACTCCTATCATCATGAAAATGATATCACGTGTACATCTCAGTATTTTAATTATTGCAGAGAGCAGTAATATTACGAATGTAATGGATTCTGTGTCCTGTCGGAGGAAGAGAAAGCCCGGGAGCATGTAGTGATTTACACATATAGAGCACATAGAAGATCAAATACAAAACAAAGCATTTAACGTGCTATTTTAGTTACGATGGGATTTGAGAAACTAGTAAATTAAACGATTTTAAGATGAAGTTTATGATGTTCTACTTTAATGACTACTTTAACGACAAAATAAACTGGAAATTTTGAGATTAAATATGACATTTCGTTCTTTTTTCCCCACTGTGTGCCTATTTTTTTTTCTCTGTACCATAATAAGCTTTCATATGACACTCAGACGGTGGGCTACAACTTGCCTTTACACGGCGACTTTAATATCTGACAACTTCTTTTTTATTTCGTACACTATGAGACTTTGTGAACTTGAGCTTTCCAGTTTCTCCGACACCCTTATGTCACTCGATCAACTTCCTTTTGTTGTTTATACCACTTTTTAAACCATCAAATAGTACAATTTTCTTTGCCTCCTCTTGGTATTTACTGAAATTCTTCTATTTTCCTCCGTGCTTTTGTCATTGTCTTTTCAGAGAAGGCTGAGCTTAAGAGCTATTTATATTGATTTGCATATTCAAAGAGGCGTAATTCTGGGAGAAGACGGGGCGGAACAGCAGGCGCGTGCATGTGCGTTACTTTTCGCGCTGACCAGGATTTATGTAGCGGAAGAATGTGGAATTTGCCGAAAGCACATATTTATGCATCTGGACTTTTTTGTGCGTAAGCACATTTCCACTTTTGTGCTTATGCCATATTATAGTGTGAATTCCACGCACGGAGTTATGCATGAGGTCCCTGGTGACCCAATTGCAAAAGGAGTACATGAGTTGATTAAACCCAGGTAAGCACACCATGTCTGAAATACTTGATTATTTTGAAAGTTAACAGTTTAACCAGAAATTTTCTGAAGACCAGGGTGATGGTGTTCTGGCCTGGGTCAACCTAAAAAGCTGCTCATCTCGTGGAGGTATTCTTGTAGTTCTTGACTTGCTGACACATAATTTGAATTGTTACACATATTTGGCCTTCGTTATTAGTGCCTTGACTGCCAGGTTATGGCTTTTGAGTTTCTATTTGACCAAAATTCATCTCCCATTTCCAATTTACATTATTTACTTCTACCTTCCCTGTACAGTCAGTTCAACATGTTTATTATTGTTGATAATAGGAGTCTCAGATATGGCAAAATACGTGTGAGGCCTTCAAAAAGATGTCAGATAAGACCAGGACCTTCATCCTTCTGCTCAGCAAAGGCACACCATCCAACTCAGCCAGCCCTCCAACTGTTAGTGGGGGCTGGGTGGTCTCATGGCCTTGGAACCCCTGCAGATTTTGTTTTTTTCTCCAGCCCTCTGGAGTTTAGTTTTGTTTTTTACTGTCCATCGGACCTTACTTTATTCTTTGTTAATTAGTATTGCCTAATTTTTATACATTTTTTTTCTTCTTTCTTCATCTTGTAAAGTACATTGAGCTACATCATTTGTATGAAAACATGATATACAAATAAATGTTGTTGTTGTTACCTGCATGCTCCTGCCAAATCCTGGAAAGAAGCACACAGGAAAAAAGCGCTAAGAAAAAAGCACACGGGAAATAACCGCACATGGAAAAATGTGGACACGGAAAAAAGCGCACATGGAAGAATACGCATACGGTAAAGTGCACACATGCAAAAAACACACGGTGGCAACATATAACTATTACAAACATAAAATATACTCCACCTATACTGCTAGACATTTTTATTATAATAAAACAATGACTGGTTTGCTCTTGTACAATGTCTCTGTTCTTCGTTTTCATTAAGGAATGGCACTTTGTGGATCGATTCTCAAGTATCTATTCCATTTGTTGTGCCAAAACGCAGATATTCAAATCCCTTGTAACCAAGAATTTGCTTGCCTTTCTGACTGGTCGAAAACTCCATCTCGCTTATTCAAAAAAAAAAAAAATGTCGACTTGCCTTGCTCGAAAGATTAAAGAAAACTCTGTGTGGCCTATTTATAGGACGACGTTTACTTATTTGCCGTAATCAAAGCTATAAACCCTAATTTGCCTACCTGTGGAATAAGAAGGTATAATATAACTATTGTAAAGAATAATAGTTTCTTAGAAATGGTAATTTATGCACAACAATGACAGTAATAAAAGGATTAATGACTATTTTATTTTATGGACCATCCAACAGCCCACTACCCCAATTAGCACAAATTAAAACACACAAGTTTATAAATACATTTAGTGAACAATTATACAATTTCGTTTATTAAATATAAAATTATATAAAATTTATATAAAATTTTTTTCTTCTTTGCATATACAGTCGACCCTTGATATACGACCAGCCTGACATGCGAACAACTTGATTTACGACCAAAATTTTTGTTTTGATTTACGACCAACATCTTGCGTTACGACCCAAATGCGATCACGTGTATCTGCTTGTGCGATTGTAAGCAAACAGCCGAGAGCGTTCGTAAGCGTCAGTCGGAGCCCAGATACATGTGTTTGTGGACGTAATTTCGGTCAATGCAGTGATTTATCTATCTATATAATTCACTAAATCATGGCAAGCAAGACACATAATTGCTAAGGAAGGAAGAGAAGGTAACGAAGGTAAAGAAAGCGATTGTTAAGGGATGTTAGCAAGCGGCCTGGCACAGCACATGATGATGATGTCATCAGGCACCAGCTTGCTTTGGAGTGTATTATTACAGCAGTTCACAACATGACCAGCTTTGAACCGAGTGCTCAACTACTGTCATTATTAACTTGAGAAACAGCGATCACAATCGAAACGAAGAAGGAAATTGTGCGGAAATATGAGAGTGGTGTTCGTGTGACCGATCTTGCTAATATGTACAGCATGTCGAAATCCACCATAAAAAATATTTGCATAAGGAGGCTCCTTCTAAACAATAACCACCTTCCGTTTCATTCTCCTCCTCCCTTCCTGCAGCCAAAAGATGTCAAATTAAATGGTGAGTACAGTATGAAATTGTTGTTTCTGGTAGGCTAGGCACTTTTTATAACTTTTTGTTTAGTACATTACAAAAATTATTGGTGTTTTGGTAAGTTATTTCCCGTGCGCTTATATGACTGTGCACTTCTTTCCGGTCTCCGCTCCTGCCTAGGCAGGCTCCAATATGGGAAGCTAGTTAACTGGAACTCTCTGGCTTGTTAGCAAAAAGAAACAACAAATCTTTATAAAAATGAATATTTATGAACAAAAAAAGAAGAAGACAAGAAAATGTTTAAAAGAGCCACATAAGTTCCAATACATAATCCAATGTAGAAATCCAATAAACAGAGCAAAAAATCCAATAACCAGAGAAACCAGAACAAAAGCAATACATAAACTGCAAACAACTCTCAATAATAACCTGAGGAAAGTCATCTTATCCACCATAATATAAAGGCAGACGGAGGACCCTACAGCAGTGACATCAAGGTGGCCCTGCCTCTTAGGGTTCCACACACAGAACACTTGGATTGGTGTAACATTTAATGATACAATACAACAATATTAAATAACAAGCAAACCTAAAAAATCACGCAGGAACTTGAAAAATAATTAAAAACAACATTAAAACAAAAATTATAGATAAGTCTAAGTTGTAATATAATAATTATAAATATTAGACTCACAGCATTAGATGGATAAGTAAATCCTATTCTGAAACAAGCAGGACTAAACTTCCTTTTTCGCTGATAAGGAATTCTGACCCCAAATCACAGTTTACTTATTTAGTATCTGTATGGAAACAGTAACTCTCATTCCGTCTAATATCACACTCAAACATGATATCATTGAAAAACAACCATAAATGGGAGGAATGTGTAAATCCCACACCAAATGTGTATATGCCTTGATTTTAACTCAGGATTTAGAATCTATGAGAGACAAGTGCTAACCACTGTTCTAAAGTACTACATTTCAGTGCAATAAATAACTACACAGAGTTTCACCTGAAAAATATATTCTATTTACAATAATTGATTCATTGATTTGTATAAAAATATATTATTGAAGTAAACTATGTTTTGGCAGACTCAGCTTTTAGCCTGCTGTCTGCATCTTATAAAATAAGCTTAATATTTCTAATTGACTTCAGTCATTTGCATTAACTTTCTACTAATCAATAAGAAACCCTTCTGCATTTGACTGCTAAATGTTTCCTCATCCATCCATCCATCAATATTTTTGTGATCAACATTTTATTTAAATATGGTGATGGAAAGAGACAAGAATATGCATCAATTTGGTAAATAATAAGAACAGTAAATGGGCCTAAGACAATCTTAACACACAATGCCCACCCAATTTCTAAACCAACACCCTATTCTCAAACACCAGGTGGACCCTGTGTTGACTTAAATTCAAGAATGAGCATGAAGGGAAGCCCAAGCTGAAATGGAATAGGAGGTACAAGCTAACATAGAAGGCTCATAAAGCAAAATACTTAAAGTTAAGGAGTAGATTAGCTAGTCACCTGACCCCATTATATTTTTTAAGATCTGGAGCTGGATGACCTACAGCATTTATCCTTGCTGTAGACAACTCAAGATAGGTAAAATAAATAAAAAAATATTTCCATAGGTTAAATCAAAGACATTTATGAGATTTCTAGTAAAAGGCTATGAAAATTTTTTGCTATTGTTCCAGAAAGGAACAACCTCCAATTGGAATAAAAAAGGGAATTAGAAGATAGATCTATGGTAAGATCTTGTGGTAAGAAGAATCGAAAGAACACAGAACAGAAAAGTGGAAATTGCAGGTCGGAATGCAAACATTGGTGAGCACTCCCAGAACACGTTATATGTAGATAAGTCCCAACCACTTTATGTGAACATAAATAATAATAAAGGTACTGTGTTTGGCCCGTAATATGTTTAGAAGGAGTATGTGATATAAGTGAAAGGCATAATTAATTTCAGCTTGTTGATAAGGGTATGAAATAAATGCCAGTCTGCCAGTCTGATCAAGAAGGATCGAAAAACTTGCACTTTAGTGTTTGATAGAAGTTTTGTGTAAGAGTTAAAAGAAATAAACACTATCCCCATCCATCTAACATTTAACATTGTTACAGTTTTTCTCAGTTGCTTTGGTGCATTTCTCACAACAGACTTAACATTTGCATAACAGCGAGTGCATTTCTCAAAATACTTAGTGCAAATGGCAAAACATCATGGATGACCAGCAAAAGCAGGTAACCTCTTCAAAATCCTCAATCCATGCCTCAAAAGCAAGTATTTACATCGCTAAATATGTCAGTGCCATCAAAATGCCAAGTCCATGAATCATCGTCCACGGACATGACAGCCAAAATGTAAAGTCATGTTATCAATATAAAATTGGCACAATCTAAACATTTTCTGATGCACAAAACATCTGAATGATAAGGGCAGGAAACATAAAAATACAAGACACCGATTGCGGGAGATTGATTCAAGAAGAATATTTTATTGACTGCACAGGTATATGGTGACATACCATGCACTGCACTTGGAGTCGAGCAAAAAAAATGCATTTCAATACTTTATGCATAACATATGAAATGAAGCAAAAAAAATTACAACATCGAAAACAATATATACATACTGAAACTCTAAATGCTCTCTACAATTGCTGCTAAACCTGTATATTGGCCCACATTTTCTCATCCACATCACAATAGATATCTTCCTTTGCAATGCAGCATGAAAAGAACCTCCTAGAATGTCTTATCCAGCCTCTGCAGGCGTCTGCTGTTATATCCCCACACGCAGCTTCCATGGCAGCAAGCAGTGTCATTTGTGTATGTGGGTTACGCTCATATACCTTCCACCTCAAAGCTGAGAAGAACTCCTCAATTGGGTTGAGGAATGGGGAATATGGAGGTAGGAATTCCATCAGCATCCTGGGGTGGTTGGCAAACCATTGTCTGATTAGGTTGGAGTGATGGAAATTCACATTATCACAAATGATCACATACTGTGGTACATTTTCTTGACCAATCTCCTCTTCAGGAATGAGATCCCTGTAGAGGGTGTTCAAGAAGGTCAGCAGATGTTGGGTGTTCTATGGTCCCACAAGAGGAATATGAGTGTGGACCCCATTGTCCGAAATAGCCGCACACATAGTGATGTTCCCACCCTGCTGGCCTGGCACGTCAACAGTAGCTCTCTGTCCAATCAGATTACGCCCATGTCTTATTCATTTGGCCAAGTTGAAGCCATCCTCATCCATGTATATGAAAATATGTGGTGGTTCACTTGATTCCAGGTCCATTATACGCTGTACCAAACAAGATACTACAGTAAGTTTGATGTAAAATGCATTTTCATTTTGGAGACAATAGAGTCAAATCTAACATATTCATGTTGCTTTCACAGCAGTAGCAAATGTGTCAAGGTGAAATCAACTGTACTGCATGTCGATATACAATGTTGGACTATTTGCTGTACAGTAGATTACAGTTACAGTATTACTGCACATGTTCAGTCTTACCTGCACATAATGGTACCGACCTTCCTTCACTTCTTCACTATTCCTTTCAAATGGTACATAGTATAACTGCTTCATACTCATTTGGTTTCTCCTCAGCACTCTGTCAATAGTTGAGATGCTGACAGACTGGACATTCTCAAACACATCATTGTCAGCAATAATGGCAGTTTGTATTTACTTGAGTCTTATGGTATTATTTGCTATGACCATAGCACAAATAGCCTCTTCCTGTCGAGGAGTGCAAATAGGCTCCCTGTCACCTCTTCCAGGAAGTCTTGAAGTCCTATGTGTCACAGTAAAAATACAACACTGAATGGACAACAGTAACATACATATTGTCTAGTGTGGACTATTGTAAATATATGACATACTGTAACATTATAAAGTAATACACACAAATACAGAGTAAAATCGTTGATTTACACACTTGTTCTCTCTGCGAAATGTCTGAACAATCGAGGATACAGTTGTTCTCCCCAAATTTGGCTGCACCCTTTGACATGCTTCAGCCATTGAAAGGCCATGACTTATAACATGGTCCACAATTGTGGCCCTTATTTCATCAGAAACTGACCTATGTGTTGAACCTCTTCTACCTCTTCTGTTTTGTCTCCTTACACCACACACCCCTACTCTTCTTGGTCTGGGCTGTTGGCCCTGTTCATTTTCTTGCTGTTCTTCCATTTTCAGGTTGTCCTTCCTTGATATGCTTCCACGCTGCATTGTGCCTTGCCTTTATAAGCTTGGCAGCTGCAGGTTCAGGAGCAATTTTAGGGGACTACTCAGTGATTAGTTGCTTGATTGATCTAAGATCTCACACCTGCCCCGAATAATGTGTCACCCAAGAGCAATTTAAGGTGGTGCAGGAATCATTAATATTGTGAATACAAACCAAAAAAAGTTTTGTAGAAACCTATAAAATACACTTGACAGCCAATGATATCTTGTTGAACACTTTTGACTGCAATGACTTACACAATGAAAAAATGACAAGTTTGTCTGGAGTGTAAGACCATGCAAAAGAGGGCTACACAATGCATTTTGATCATCATGACATAAGCAACCGCTGATGCATGATATAGCTGAGAATTGCACATAAGCATCTGCCTGAGTGAACTAAAGCAATTGCAAAATGACGAAAACACCCTGAAATTGCTGTTATGATGTGCACAACTGACTAAAGGTTGTGGGAATTGAACGAGCCGTTTTGAGAACTACAGTTCTGTTGTGAGAAATGCACCAAAGCAACTGAGAAAAACTGTAAAAGATGTATGAGATTATAGAAAATTTGGTACACTGGTGATTTTGTGCTTTGGTGTTACAGACAAGGAAACTTGATGTGCCCATATTTATTATAATTTTCTCTGCCTCTCTCTGCATATTTTGTGACTGTGTGATTTTACTTTTTTGCACTGGTCTTTGTTGCTATTCTAAACAATGTTGTATTAGCGTTCATTATGAAAAGCATAATCCATCCATCCATCCATTCATTTTCCAACCCGCTGAATCTGAACACAGGGTCACGGGGGTCTGCTGGAGCCAATCCCAGGCACAAGGCAGGAACCAATCCCGGGCAGGGTGCCAACCCACCGCAGGACACACCAAGCACACACTAGGGCCAATTTAGAATCGCCAATCCACCTAACCTACATGTCTTTGGGAGGAAACCCACACAGAACATGCAAACTCCATGCAGGGAGGACCTGGGAAGCAAACCCAGGTCTCCTAACTGCAAGGCAGCAGCGCTACCACTGCACCACCGTGCTGCCCAAAAAGCATAATATGTTCTAAAATAATTTCTAATTTCACGTGAAATATTGAAGGAGAACATTTTAATGTGGCTAAATTAATACTCTCAGAACATAGCCTTCTGATGAGAATCACATTAGAATGTACAAAATGATTTACAACCAATAAGGGTCATAATAAATGCAGATGATGTGGTTAGTTATGTACTTAATTACAACAGAGTAACTGAGTTAATGCATGACACTCTTTTTTAACATCAAACTACTCCTAAGAAACCTTTGCACTTAATGTTGTTTCTAGCTATTAACAATGTCTTTCAGAGACTGTCAAGCTCTGTCACAGTTTCCTTGAAGTAAAACTAACTTCCTTGTTCCAAATTACACCCTTTCACACTCCATCATTGAAATTCCCCCTCTACCCCTTCTTTACTGATCTGGAAATGTCAGGGGGTGTGGAAATGGAGTAAAACCATTCAAGCAAGTATTTTTTTATGTCAGCTGTGCTTTTTTATTTTCCTTGTAGACAGTTCTTTGTTGTTTGCCTGTGGTCAAATTTGTTCGTATCTTCTCAGAGAAATTACAATATCTCTGATGGTATTTGTTCCTGGTTAATATTTTTTTTTTACAATTATTACTGAAAATGGAGTATATTTTTATTTGCTTATTTAAGTTTGTTTTGTACTGACAGATGTCTTCAATTAAGTATCCAACTGTTTGCAATGGGCACTCAGATACTGCTAATGTGAACAATAAGGAAAGGAGAAAACTAAGCACTCACCCTTTGATAAACCTGATTTCATTTTGAGTTTTTGTTTATAAAATTAATAGCAATAGACATATAAAAAGAAAGCTTCTAATATAAAATATAAATTATTTACAAAAGATTTTAATAATAGAATTTGAGCATCACAAAGACAGTGTCTGGCTCTACTCTGAGTACTAAAGCACATTTTGATGCACCTCATGGCACTTTCCATGATTTCTTCAGTCTCAGCAGTATCTGTTTTCTTTTAGCTGCCAGAATCCACTGTCTAAAGAAATTAATATGAGACTTGCCAGCTGCATTCAGAAAGAACAAGGTCAGTGGCTTTCCTGGTGCCTTATGGCTTTTTTTTGGGTAACACAAAAAAGCACAAAGAGGCAATGCTTCTTTTTTCCCATTCTAAAACCAAGGGACTGTGTGAACAACTAAACACACTGGCCCTCTAAAATATTCAAAGTTCTTTTTATTCTCAAATAAATGTTCCACTCTTTAATTATTTTTCCTTACAAACATTCAACAATGTTATGTTGTACAAGCCCTTTAAATGTCCTAAACATTTTTGCTCAAAATGTTTTAATAACCCTACACTGTTTTCTTCTTAATTGAGTAACACGAAATGTTAGTATTAAATAAGATAACAATTGCTTAAGTGTTTAATAGGCATCTCCTCAACAAAGGAGAAGGCACAAAAAAGTGACAAGAAAGAAAAAGTTATATAAACTGCTCTTGATGAATTTAGTAATTATGTTAAAACAATAAATATGTTACTTCATCATAACCTATAGTTGAAAAAAAGTCAGATTTTTCAAGCCTGAACATTTCACATTATGCATATTGTTACATATGCTATACCTCATAAAGATAGGTAAATAGTACTTTATTTGTTCAAAGGGGAATGTATCATTTTACAGCAGCTAAAGGAATATTATAACAAATAACAGCAACCCTTTTCAAATACACAAAAAGAACTACAAAAAGGGAGAAAAGCCTTCTAACTTGGCTTAATGATAAAGTAGAAACCAGAGTGAGGCATATTGTAACAGGTATAAAAGAGCCCCAGTAGCGTTTCTTGACACACTTCTGCTGAATAATTAATTGGTTAAAAATACTCCATGTTAGAGTGACAGAGAGAGGATGTGCAGCCTTTTTCATAATGGCACTCAGTTTTGTCTTCATTCTCTCCTCCACTGCTACCTCCAGCAGGTTAAGAGGATGTCTCATAACTGAGCCTGCTTCTTAATCAGCTTGTTGATTTGGTGGGCCTCACTTAATCTGATTTTACTAGCTCAGAGTTGTAAAACATTTAAATGCTGGTACTGCTGACATTAAAGGGACAGAGTCTAAGAAGATAGAATCTGCCTTGCCCTTTCTTTAATAGTTCATCTTTGTTACTGGACTAGCACAGCTTGACACTGATGTGGTCCCCCAAATCACCAACTCTACATCCTCTTTCTGAACAGTGATCGGGCATAGAGGCTCTTTCATGCTGTGAAAATCAATAACCAGTTCCTTGGTTTTGCTGATGTTAAGATACAGAATCATCCAGAATTTTTGTGTGATGATCAGGTGGGGTCCGGTGGCTGTGGGGCATCTGTTGGTGAAAAGAGTTTTACTAATCTTGACTAAGCTAATGATGCTGTGATGTTAGCAGAGTCAATGGAGTCTCTATTCAGGGCTCTTGAAAGATCAAATGAGAAGTCTGAGTGTCTGGACTTGTGAGTAAGGTTGCATGAGGTCACTAGAAAGAAGTGTGTGGCGCTCCTGATATCTTTGCAAAAGGCTGAAGGTCCACATCTTTAGAGTCCTGGTGTTTCCTGTTTTGCTATATGGTTGCGAGATATGGATGCTATCCAGTGACCTGAGATGAAGACTGGACTCCTTCAGTACTCTGTCTCTTCGGAGAACCTTTGGGTACTGCTGGTTTGACTTTGTGTCAAATGAGTAGTTGCTTACAGAGTTCCAAATGAGGCACATCACCTGCATTTGTAGGGAGCATCAGTTACAGCACTATGGCCATGTGGCGTGATTTTCTGAGGGTGATCCGGCTTGCAGGATCATCATTATTGAGGACCCGAGCAGCTGGGCCAGGCCAATAAGATGCACACGTTACACCTGGCTGCGGCAGATAGATGGTCATTTCCAGAGTGTGGGAATGGACCAAGTGTCAGACTGGGGGGTTGTCAACCAGGAGCCCAAGCTGTTCTGTCATGTGGTGGGTGAAGCAACGCGCTGTACCCGTCCATGCTTCCCAACCTCACCGAACCCAAGATGCAGACAATTCTCTTTGTACCAAGAAACAAAGTTCTCCACCTGACCTCTACACTCTGTCTCATCTCCTTTATCAATTCACACAATGGTATATATATATATATATATATTGCAGAATCGCCGGAAAATTTCTTCAAGTGACATTACTGGTGTTATGTTTACAGTTCTTGGTGTACAGGGTGAAGTGAAAATGAGTCATGACTGTTCTCTGTGGTGCTCCAGTGTTGTTCACATCCACATCAGGGAAATACAGTCCTTAAGCCTCATAAACTGCAGAGTCCAGTTAGATAGGCCATTATCTTTGGTTCATCCACCTGCATTTTCCTGAGCTTACTCCAAAACACTGATGGTTGGATGGTATCAAAAGACACTGGAGAAATCAGAAAACATAATCCTCACTGTGCTGCCAGATTTGCCTAGATGAAAATAAGCCTTATGGAGTACATAATTAATGTCATCTTCCACTGCATTCTTTATCTGACAGGCAAACTGCAGTGGGCCCAAGTAGACTTTTACAAAGGAACACATATAGTCCAGGATCAGCCCCTTGAAGATCTTTATGATGTGTGATGTAAATGCCATTGCTCTTAAGTGATTAGGTGAAGAGGCATCTGCATTCTTTGTAACTGGAACAATGCAGGAAGTTTTCCATAATGTTGGCATTTTCTAAGTCTTAGTGACAAACTGAACAGGTGAAAGAAGACACCACAAAGTTGTTCAGCTCAGGACTTAAGAACTGAAGGACTTTCCTACCCACTTTGTCATGAGTTAATGGACAGCCCATGTTGATGCAATAAAAATTGCATGGAAGAGACTGGTCATTAGAAGAGGAAATTATGGTAGGAAGGAAAATCTGTTACAAAATTGGTTTAGGTTGTTAGCTTTGTCCTCATTCTCTTCCAGCACCTGATCACTGGCTTGCTCAAGTTCAGTAATTAAGCATATTCAATTCCAAACATCCTTCATGCTATGCTGAGTGTGTTTGCTTTCTATTTTAGCTAAGTAAGCTGCCTTCCCTTCACTCAGCTTTTTCTTCAGCAGTCGCTGTATGCCCTTTAGAGCCTCTATGTCACCAGATTTGAAAGCTTTTTTCTTATCATTCAGAAGACATTTGAGCTCCTTAGTAATCCAGGGCTTGCTGTTTGAAATGCTGTGCAGTTTTTACAGGTATGATAAAAATATCAACAGCTACAATAGCACTAAATATGACTATGAAAGATATATAAGTCATTTAATATTGGATATTTGGTAGAAATATTAATTAAACAGTAAACGCATTTCAAATGTTTGGAATAGAATTTGTGTGGATACAACTGGCAGAGATCTCAAGGAATTCAATCTTCATAGGCTGAAAAGAATAAATAAATCACTTTATATGGGGATTACTTTTAGGAAGGTGTCATGGTTCTCATTCTGGCTCATAGATCCAAATTAACCGCTAATTAGAATATAATTTTAAATGAAATAAAGTTTGTTATAAGTGCACATAAATTGAATATTGTTTTTACATTTTTAGCAATACGTCAGACATTTTATTTTTTCTTATTGTATAAGCTGGCATGTTATACAAGAAATCACACCAAGAATGAAGCATAACCTAATCAAACATTATTAAGCTCACAAATTTGTCTATAATGTGTATGGCAGGAGAAGACCTTTCTTTAACTTTTTTTTTTTTTACATTTTCAGTATTTGCTGTGATAGAATTCTTGACACATTTCACCAATTTAACATACTGTTATACTCATACTGTATGTTCTTAGAGGTTTTTGCAGTAGTTGTGAAAATATATAATATTAATTGAGGATGATTACTAATTCTGATGCCAGTCATAAATCGATTTTATTTGCTAATGTCAAGTCAAATGTGATGATTACATAATGAATCACTTAAATGAAATAAACTCCTTTAAACACAAATAACTTGCCCATTGAAAAATATAAATGTAACTTGTGTCTAACAAATTGAAAAATTGAAATAATTGCAAAAATTCTGTAATGTTTTTATGTTACCTTTATGAGTTCTTCAATAAGACTCATGCATTAATCAATCTAACATTCACACTACCATTCTTAGAAAGATAGCGGTGATTTAAAGTTAACTACTAGCCTAACATGCACATGTTTGCAAAGCAGAAGGAAAACAAATGAACTCAGAGATAAACCACTTCCTACACTCAGAGACTGAGCAAATTCCACACAGACAGTAACAAGGCTGAATCCAGACCCTGTCTAATGTAGAGAGAGTGAGAGAAAGTTTCCTTGTTTTATTTGAGAGATACAAAAAAAGAGTCAGGCAGGCATGGTTTGATTTACTAAGACAGCAATATAAAAAATAAATAAAATAAAGGACTGTTCAAGTTATGAATTATTTAACAGGCAGAGATTCCAAAGACCATTTAACCCAATAAGAATTTGAGTAGCAAAAAGAGAAACAGATTAGATTCTTAAATTTGCAAAGCAAAGAGAAGACTCTAAGCAAACCTTGAGTAGATCTCACATATCTTTGTTATATATCTTTTTTTTAATATCTGCGACTTACTTGTGCCTCATAAATTTTAAATTTATGCTATTTGTTTTTTGGACTTTAAAAATATATTATCATTATCACAATCACATTTATTCAACATAATTTTAGGATCTTTGGTTTTCATTGTCATTGCCAATACAGACATTCATGTTGTTTATAGTTACAATGCCCATTGCCAGTGACGTGACACTGAAGATGCCGAATGAGCTATGTCATCACATTCTGCCTATTTAAAATAGTGGTGCAAAGCTTATGGCTTCCTATTGCCAACTACTAAAAGCACATTACAACCTACACAGGCCTAAAATTAGACTTTTAAAGTCAAAGGTTGGTTGAGAGCATGCACACATTACAGCACATTACTGCACCGACCACAGCCATGCAATGGGTGACACCTCAGCACCACACTGAACAAACAGTGTGAGTTTTTTTACAGTGATTGGAGTGCCAATCCTGCCACCAACCCCTGAGTTTTCCCTGCAAGTTGAAAATATACATTAAATGCTCAAAATACACGAAAATGCCTACCTAAAGAGATGAAGTGTACAAAATCTGGCAATGCAAAATAAAGTATCTTTAAACATAAAGAATGTATTCAAATAATCAAAAAATAATCTAATTAATAATATCCAAAAACAGAAGAAATTGATCCAGAACCTGACTTATCAAAGAAAAAAAATACTCACAAAACTCCACTAACGATCTTTAAACCCCCACTGGGACCTCCATTCTGGTTTTTACATAAAGGCGGGTTGCAACTGCAACATCAGTGTCACTACCTCCTGGGGTTCCACCCACAAAAAACAAGGAATGGCAGAGTATTTAAAAACACAGTACATTAATATGAAATTATAAACATAATGGAAACAAAATGAAAATTAATAATTCAAAAATAACTTAAATAATAATAAAACTAAAATATACTTAAGCTAGTCAATAAACCTTGGCTGAAAAATAATACAACCTAGCCTTGGATCACTTCTGTCAAAAAGACATTGTTAATGATGGTTAGGGGTAATTTCACTGCTAGAGTGCACCGATCACAATTTTTGATGGTACCTCGGTTTCTTTCACATCATATTTTTCTGTGGAATAATTTTTTCTTCTTTAAGTGCACTTTTTTTTACACACAATGCTGCAAACAGTCATGACAGCCATGACATCATGCATGGCATTATGCACTCATGAGATCACCTCAAACAGCACACAAGCATTGCAACTGAGAAAACAAAAAGGGCACCAAAGATGATGTTACTAATGTAAATTTCAGAAAATAGATAAAAGCAAATAACAAAATGACTTAAATCATAAAAATATAAACTCAAAAAAGGCAAAGATAGAACTAATCCCTGCAGATGTGTGAAATGTATGTAAATTGATTTATGTGTAGTGTTAAATTGATGGATTCCCCCCATTTTTCAAAATACTATGAGTCCAATGCCTTGAGGTGAATGTGGCAGAAATGGCTAAAAAGCCCCTGTGCTGCTGGTTTGAGAGTCAGGGGTGAGGAAACGTGTTGCTATTGTGTATATTGCAAAGTGTTGGCTGCTTTAAAGTTATGTTTCAACCTTGTTAAGCCAGGGTGCCTCCTAGATTTAGGGAGTGCTTCAGCACTGGGGTGAGAGATAGATTTTGGCTGCTACAGAGCCATTTGATTATTTACCAGAACTACTTTTTTTTTTTTTTCCATTATTTTCCTTCTTATTTGGCAGCTTTGGACTATCTGTATTTTCATCACCCTTCCTTGAAACTACAGTGAATGAAAGTTTCACTTATTTATTGAATTTCACCTTTTTGGATATGACTACTTTGTTTATGCTTGATTGCTGCATATTAGTTTCATGGATTGTTACCTTTTTATAGCACCTTTTTCTTGTTGATTTTTTTGTTCTTTTTCTCACAAAAAATGGTTTCTAAATACTTTATGCTTAATCTGTGTTTTAGGGTATCCTGAGCACCATGCGCTTATGAACTACTGGCGGGCACTGTTGTATGCCAGTGAACCATGACAACCTTCAGCATCATCTTGTTTTGCAGTTTGGCGTTAGATGTTTGAACTTGAAAAATTTTCTTGCCATTCAATATTCCTAGCTCAAGCAAAAATACTTTAATGGGTTGTCATACATGTGTATATAGGGGACATCTTAAAGACTCCTCATGTTCTGATATTTCCACCCTGGATGGTTGTGCTGATGGGGTGTTCACTGTCATTGATTGGCTGTTCTTTTTCTGCCCACAGTTCTGAGTCTCGTTCCCAAGAGCACCCATGAGCCAGTTCAATTTCCCCCAGTGGCTCCTTTGACCCAATTACATATAAACACCCATGTAGCTGAAAGCCACTGGAACCATCCAGAAGGAAGTCAAAGCATACTTGAGAACCTGAAAAAAACTTTGTTTGCACCCTTGAGTTCTTGTGCTTTTGACATCTTTTCCCACAGTATTGATTGGGGTTCTCCTTTCGGAACCCCACATCTTTTTCTTTGTAACATTCTTATTTTTGAACACTCTACAGTGTGTATAAATACAAGCTTCACCTATGTTAAAATATATATTTATAGTAAATATAGAAAATATACAGTACCTATAAAGAGTATTCAGTACTTGTATGTTTTCACATTTTATTGTCATACAGCACTGAATCAAACTTAATTTAATTTGGCTTGCTTGACACTGTTCAACAGAAAAAGACTCTTTAAAGTAAAAGTGAAAACAGATATTTGTCAAGTGGTTTAAATAAGTTACAAATATAAACAACAAAATAGTCAATCACATAAGGATTTACCTTTTTTAATCTGACACACCTAAATCATCACTATTGCAGCCAATTTTAGAAGTCACATAATTAATCCTGTGGATATCACCTGGGGTTTGTTTCCTGCCTTGCGCCCTGTGTTGGCTGGAATTGGTTCCAGTAGACCCCCATGTCCCTGTAGCTAGGATATAGCGGGTTGGATAATGGATGGATGGATATATCACCTGTCTGTATTCAAGGGGTTTCAAATGATTGTGTATAAATACACCTATATCTGGAAGGTCCAGCTTGTGCTGAGTCAGTATTATGGCTTAACCTACGCAGTGAAGACAACAAAACACTCCAAGCAACTTATAAGCAGACCAGGAAATGTAGACAAGAAAATTACTCGGAATGCAGTTACAGATAATTGATTGTTAAGAAGTAGGAGGCACAAATATAGTTCTGTCTAGAACAGTCTGCCCCCAAAAATGAAAGAAGACTAGTGAGGTAGGCCACTAAGAGGCCTATGACAACACTAAAGGAGTTACAAGATATGGTGGCTGTGGTTGGAGGGATTGTCCATACAACACTGTCACACACGTGCGATTGGGAGGCAGCTAAAGGGCCTGAATAATCATGTCAGACCAAGGGGTGGCGAGCTGCATGACTTTCTCTCTCATTTCCGTGCAGACCATGGGAAATCCCACTAGGTCCCGGCGCCATTGATGAAACCACTTCTGGGTCCAGCACTATTGATGACATCACTTCCGGTCCCAATGATATCACCTGCAGTTCCAGGCCCGATGACTTCACTTCCTGCACTGGCCTTTAAAGCCGCCATATTTTCATCATCAAATCAGTTCTGGTTTTGACTCTAACCTGTGAGTATCTCAGCAAAATTATCCATTTGCAGCCAGAGCATTATACGGGTGGCTGCTCCAAATCTTTTTTATGTCTGGTGGTTGTTTTTGTGACAAACACATAAGTAAATTGGTGCTCCATCAGTAGTAGCTTTATGGGAGAGGGGCAAAGAGAAAACCACTGTTAAAAATCATCAAATCATCAGAAGACACATGGGAGATTCTGATGTTTGCTGGAAGAAATTTCCATGCTCTGATGTGACAACAATTGAGCTTTTTGGTCATCAGACTAAATGCCATAGCTGGAGTGTGCCAAACAGTGGCGTGGACATTATCAAAACACATCTGGAAAACTTATGAAGGTAGAGTAAAATTAATCCTGGAACAAAACCTCATACCATCTGCAAAGAACCTGCACCTTACAAGGAGATTCGTTTTCCAGCAAGACAACAGTCCTTAAAAATAAAGGCAGGAATGGCTTAAAAGCAACAAAGATAACATGCTGGAGTGGCCAATTCAGACTCCAGATCTCAGTCCAATTGAGAATTTGTGGCTGGACTTGGCCAGGCTGTTTACTCACAACCCCCATGAAACCTGACAGAAATAACACGGTAAAACAGGATTCACAAAGATTACACACTTCTTCAGCAATTAACATTATATTTGGATTTTTTGATATAGAAAAAGCCTGGAGTACTTGAACAAAACTCATGCAGCAGTGAAAAGAATTTGTAAACTTCTCCACAAGCTGTAAATACTGTGAGGCATTAGTGCTAACCCATTGGAGTACCTAAATTATAGAATAAAAATATATTTGATTTTCCTAGGCCTTAATGTTAAATATTAAGGTTAACTCATATAAACACTGCTAATGTGTATGGTATATAATGAAAAAACTATAAAAATCGATAGTCATTTGGAAAAAAATAATCAATTTACGACCTTCCATCACACTGATTGATTGAGCATCTGTCAGAAAAAATGTTTGGTTTTAGATAGCCAAATGTAAGTGGTGTGTACTTAAGTGAGGAAAATTAGTGGGCACTGGTGATGACATCATGTGAAATGGTCCGGAATTAAAAAAAGGTTATTATTTAAGCTGTAAATGGCAAAGCACCACAACTACAATGTGCTGACTGACAGGACAACAGATTAAGCATGGAGTGTTTCATTAACCCAGCAGCTACAGTATTTTAGGAAGATGTTGACACTGTGCCAGCACATGTCTTTAAATCATTTTGCAGATTTATGGGCTTATTTTAGTGACTGGGGCAAGAGTTATTGCCCTTGCTTATATAAACAAAGATGGAAATATTAAAACAAACTGCTATAAATTTTCTATCTATAATCATGTGGTCTTGTGTTGTTGTGGTAGCTACTGAGATGACAAGCTGCTTTGGCAACATTGTTCAAGCCTTTAGCCCTTCAGCTATTTTTGTTTATTTTTTCTGTCACCTTTGTGAGGCCATAGCTGGAAGTCAGCTTTGAGTCTTTCAGGTCAAAGCACAATTTTATTCAGAGGAGTTGCATACATGACAAAATTACCAGCAGGCACTATTGACAGTTTGTTAACTGATTCCTATGTTCCATTTCCCCTGAAAATGTAAGATTTACTGATCAGCAGTGAACTTTAATATATTTGCATGAATGTGGAGTGAATACTAGGACTTAACTTACATTTTTGTTGGATGTTTATCATTCAATATACAGTATATAATTTCATATTTATTTGAGTTTTTAAAGTTGAAAGGGGAATTGATTACGTGAAACCATATCAGTACCTCCTGAACACTTCACTAAACTGTAAAGCTTTAATAGATAGATAGATAGATAGATAGATAGATAGATAGATAGATAGATAGATAGATAGATAGATAGATACTTTATTAATCCCAAGGGGAAATTCACATAATCCAGCAGCAGTATACTGATACAAAAAACAATATTAAATTAAATAGTAATAAAAATGAAAAATGAAAAAAATAAAAAAAAGCAGACAATAACTTTGAGTAATGTTAGCATTTACTCCCCCGGGTGGAATTGAATTAATATTAATAATGAATTAATAATAGGTGGATATCATTCCAGAGTTTCTGAAATGTTAATGCCAAAACCACATATAAATACTGAAATTTCTAATTTATGATTACTTATTTTTATTGTCTATCTTGCATTTTTGCTACGCATGTTGGTTTACTCCTTTTCTTTTCATTTGCATGCATTAAAAAGACTTTTAAAGTGAAATAATTCAAAGCATTAGCATTAAATGTTTAATTATTGTTATGGGTGGTATAGTAGCTACGGCTGCTGCCTTTTAGCTCCAGAGTCCTATGTATTAATCCTAGTTTGTTTTGTATGTTCTCCACGTGTTTGTGTGGGTTTTTCCTCTAATTACCCCATTTTAAATATAAAACTTAGGTTAACAAATACTCCAAATCTTCACTAGTGCAAAACTGCATTAGCTCAAGCGTCCTTCAGATGTTAAAGAGTGGAAGGTAACATCAGAAAATGTGAAGTGAGCAGAATTCAAAGTCAAAAGGGAATGCAGAGGGAAAAAACCAGGAAGTCAAAAAATGTGTCAAAAATCAAGTGGGGAAAAATTTATATTTTAAAAGGTAAAGATCAAAAAGGAAAACTACAGTAGAAAATCAATGAGTGCCTAACCAAAAATTGGTAAACCAAATGCAAGTAATCAGTTTGAATTATCCCAGAGCTAGAACACTAGAAACTGTAAGCCCCCATCTTAAACAGACAGAGTGTGATGCTAAAATACATCAATGCTTCTTTCATGTCTGGACCCGTTTATGGCTTCTGTTGACCTGGCATGACTGGTGGAGAGCACTTCCAGGTTATTTGAGAACCAGAACACTTCTCCCCTGACAGTATTCTTGAAGCACCCAGGGACCCCAACATGGTTACACTTTTGGACTCCCATTTCCCATGAACCCCTGCGGATGTCCAATCTAAGATACCTCCAGTGAACCACTGCCACCAAACATATGGGGGATGGAGTCTTCTCTTCATCCATCCCCTGGTACCTTCTATCTTGGCAAGAGGTCATTCTGTACTCTCTGACATGGCACATACAATTAATGTAATAGTAAGTAATGTATCACAGTTTTTTTGCAATCTAGGTAGTTGCCTAAATAATAAACCCTCAAAATGAATATTACTGTGTTACTTTCATGCTATATGCATAGGTATAATAAATACTGTATAGGATTAAGCTATGTATTTGTAATATAATTCCCCAGTACACTATGAAACAACCCATTTGTGATTTTAATGTCATTAGGCATTTATGTCCATGCCTTTAAGATAATAAAGTAGGTGTGTAAGAATCATTGCAGATGTTTTTCTATAAAAAGTTACACTACTACCATAGCTCAGTGACCTGCTGATAAGAAATTAGCCCTTGCTCTTGTAGTGGTGGTCATAGTGCAGCATTTTGATCATTGTATTTCTCTTGCTTGGCCTGGCTTTTCTTGTGCATCATTTGCAGAGCTAATAGATGACTTGGGATGGTAGAATTTGCCATGGTTCGAATTGTTGACCATAGTTTTTAAACAATTGTGGAAAAACCTTTGATCCCCAATCCTGCAGTGTTCTTGTACACAAAAGCACTCCAGACTCCTGCAGGATGCAAGATTTTATTTAACTAAGGTGCATCACAGGAGCACAGCACACGTTTTACGTATATCGTGCTGCAAATTGCCATTATGCTAATATTTCTTTGCGTGACCAAGGCTTTTATAGGGTATTCTAATTATACAGAGGGTTCATTAACATATACCTGATAAGAACACGGAATTCATGTATGGAATTCTAAGACAGTCTCAGCCTTGTTATATGATAAGCTTTTGGAATTACTCAAGGACAAAGACTGTACAGCTGCAGCCTAGAACAATAATAAATGACCTTGTGAGCCCAAGAGTCCAAAATGCTAAAGTATTACAAAAATATTTCTCTTACACAGCATTCCAGTAGAGTGAGGAATGGATGCTGCCTTTTGCCTTGTGCTTTGTCTAAAATAAGAATATCACTGGCAATTTCTTTCTCTCTTTATTTTTTTATTTTTTACAGAATTCAAGCAGCTTGGGATGTGTTCAAAGTGACATGTCACTGCAGTATGTTTACACTTCAGTAGTGAATGTTGTGGGATGTTATCAGAAACAATTATTTCTGGTATTCTTTATCTTGTGAATATTGCCTTTAGCTTCAGTATTAAGGACAATGATCTCATGCTGTCACTTTCCAAATTTAAAGAGTGTACTATAGCTGTCAATATCTATAAGATAGCTGTCTCTGGGTCAGTATATTGTAGTGACCAGATTAATCTGCCCATAAATAACAAAAATAATTATGTTTTTTTTTTCAATTTTAATATAATACTGAGTGGAAAAGCAGAGGCACTAAGACACAAAACAGCTTTGCATTTAAAACAGGAAAGATCAATAAAAAAAATATAAGTCAGAACATGGGAGATTTAATGTGTGGTCAGTAACATTCCAAATTTAAACAAAAATATCTTAATTTTTTTTTCTAAGTACTTTCTAAATAGTTTACAGTTCTCTTAGAATTAACTGCTCCATGTATTTTTCAAATTCAGATAACAACATGAGAGGTTTGTTTTATTGTGTTAGAAATAGTAGTAGTATCATCTGTACAGAGTGACATAAAATTCTTACTTCATTGTCCAGCCAACATTCAACATGTCTCCACTCTCAAGTTCGGCAATAAACAAGAATACAATACTTAAATTCATTTGATTTATTAGAAAACACAATTTACTCCTTACCTCTGTTTCCATAACACTTGTTCAGTTATGCTTTGATTTCCTGAAAACTTACTGTTTTATCAATTATCATGAAACATACTAACCTCTTTCTTAATGTGGCGTAGAAAGAAATGTCAAAACCAGTGATGTAATGGCTATTTGTAACCTCTTATCTGTCCCATGGTCTGTTGGGTACCCCAGATATTTTACCCTACTGACTTCTAAGTGGTGGCTGCTTGGCTAACTGGGACTGTGTTCATTTTAATAATATAGCGCTTCACAAGAGCTTCTTCTCATGCCTTTAAGGCACCTCAATTAGACAAGGAATGAATAAATTAGGTTCTCGGGATGCTAGTGACAATCAGACAGAGACATTGATTTAAGCTTTTAAACTTAAAAATTGTATTTATTTGCATAAAAACCATTAACAGCAAATATAAAGTGATACAAAGAATCATACATGTATCTTAACTCTTCATTCATTCCAAGTAGTAATAACAAGATGCTAATGACCATTCCATTCCCAAATGCTAAATTTACTGTGGATGGTGTGTTCTCAAGCAAAACAAAGACATAGAGAGTTTTTAAAAGCAGCAGAGGCAGGGGTGCTTTGGTTCTTTTGAAAAGCATCTTCCTTACCCAAAAATGAATAAACACACAAAACATCTGGCATAATGATTATGTTGACATGATTTTTTTCAGATTCTCACAGCATACGAACAGGATTCTGGTATCATTATCCAAGGCTCAAGGATAAATCTCTCAGATTCAAAGGTAAGTAAGCAGAAAGTATGAAAAAAGAAAAAAGTGCCTTCCAGTTTTGTTTTATAACTCTCCCAGCATGCACTACATTCCTTTTCAGCTTGACAAGACTTCAAACTAGAAGCAAAAGGCCTCTTACCTGAAGAGTTTAAAGTATATGCTGTACATTTGTGGTGAAAAGCCCTGAGAAAAAAGAGTAAGATGGCTACGCTAATGTCAATTTGCGGTACACATGCCATGTAATGATGTCACATGTCTAGCAAAAACTTTGACTACCAGAAGTCAATGACACCAACAATGGGAAGTGACTGAGAAAATAAAATGTTTTGAGCAGCATGTTTTTATTTACTTAGTATTATTCCTTATATGCAAGCATACTGCTTATAAGGTCTTCTTCTTCTTCTTGCTCCTCTTCATCTTTTCTCACTTCTATGTGTGGTCAATGTGCTTGATCAATCTTCTCCATACAGCTTGGTCCTGTACCTTCTCCCCAGTCAGACCCTTACACTTCTAATCTTCTTTTTACTCAATCCCCCTACCTCTGCTTTGTCCTCCTTCACATTCTCTTCCCCTGTACATCCATTCCTATCACTTGTTTGTCCACAAATACACAGTCTCTCCTCATCATATATCCGTACCACTTCACCCTACTTTCTTGTACTTTCTTAGGTATCTCTCCCACTTTTGTTGTACCTCTGTTTGTCTCATTTCTCATTCTGTCCTTTTCTGTAACTTCTTAATGTGGGGTAGAAAGAAATGTCAAAACCAGCGATGTTTTGGCTATTTGTAACCTCTTACCTGTCCCACGGTCTGTTGGGTATCCCAGATATTTAACCCTGCTGATTTTTAAGTGGTGGCTGCTTGGCTAACTGGGACTGTGTTTACTTTCATTCCTGTTCTTTACACCCCAGTTTACCAATAATATAGCACATCCATCTCAACATTCTTATTTTTACCATATGTAACTTCTCCTGCTTTCCCTTTACTGCCCATGTTTCTGCTGCATACACCATTGCTGGTCTTATGACTGTCATAAGAACCTTACCTTTAACCTTTGCCTTAATTCTTTGATCACACAATATTCCTGATACCTTCTTGCAATTGTTCCATCCACACTGCTCTCTATAGGTTATCTATGCATCTAATTTTCCATCTGAATGGGATGATCCTAGATATTTACCATACTTCTCACTGCAAGTTAACTTCTGAATCTGAATCATCAACAAACCTCATATGTTTTGTCTTCTTACTATTTATCTTCAACTGTCTATCTTCCAAAGCCCTTCTTCATTCTTCCAACTTCCTCTTCACTTCCTCTTTTCTGGTGTTATGCAACACAATGTTACCAGCAAAAAGCATACGCTAGGAAGATTGGTCTTTTATCCCATGACTCAACTCATCAATAACCATATCAAAGAGGTAAGAACTTAAGAACTGGTGCAAACCAACTCTGACTGGGATCTAGACTACTTCCTCAACACTACTTTTGCCTGAGTCCTCACTCCTTCATAGATATCTTGTACAATTCACTTATACTTCTCTGGCACTCCTTTCTCTCTCATGCACCTCGAGACCTCTGGACATGGCACTCTATTATAAACCTTCTCCAAATCAATAAACACCAAACATTTCTGTTTTTCTCAGTGCTTATAAGGTATCATCATAAAAAATGATTTTCAGATTTGAAATGAATTCAGGCTACTACAGAGATCTTGTATGTTTTGTTCCCAAATCAAGCTATTCTTACTTCTGTCCATCCTGACTGAGTGAATTTGTTTAGACAAAGGGAAGTGCCATTCTTGTTGAATTACTGTTCAATACATGGAACGTTTTTCATCACCTAGCATATTGCTAATCACAGGATGTGTTTGTGCATTCATGCCTTTACTCAAAGATATTTCAACAAAATTCATTGACTTTCCTGAGAGTGCAAAAATGTTTGCCTGGTCAATGGATGATGGTAAGGCTGCTTTTTTGTAATTGCAAACATATACAGCATGTGGCACCAGAGTATTAAAAAAAGAGAATCTGTTTCTTTTCCCAAGGCATTCATATATCATCAAAAATGAAGGTGGCATGTTAAAATCAGTAGTGCATGAAGCAGAGCTGTGGGAAGGCAACAGAAAAGTTTACTAGCATTTACACAGGTTGAATGATGAAATCTAAGAGACAATGTGTGATTCGCCTCTAGAAAAATGCTTTGAAATTCCTCGGGCTTTGTGAAAGAGTATATAGGCTGTAATGTTTAAGATGTGCACCAGGGCATAGGAAGATTTTAACTTGAGTCTCTTTGGTAATAAATTAGTTATTGGATTCCCTCACAGGTATAAGGTTTATTTCATAAAACATTCATTTCACTAATATGTGTTAGAGAACTACACAGATTTGTAAAATGGCTACTCTTTTCAACTACTTTTAAAATCTTAAATATTTAAAGGGTAGTGCATGAAACTGCTGATGTAAAAGATGCTATCCTTACATCAGAAAGAAAATGCATAAAGCGTCATTTCCTTGTGACTACTTAGAGCTGTTTAGCAGGTTTAACTGAAATGATATTGAAAAAATTAATTCATATTGTAAAGTGTGAATCCCTATCTTGCACCCCAAAACATGAGGCTCAGTCTCAGTACTAGCAAAATCAGCTTTATTCAGCTTGAAACAGGAACAGCACAGTTATTTATTGTAATGGGATCTACCACACTCCTATACACAGACACAGCAATCAGGCAGGGTCATGGCCAGGTTAGTGGCCAAGTAATACTGTTTCCTGCATTTATAATTTTCCTTGCGTCACCCATCGATGACAGGTGCTTATAGCACGACTACGATTGGCTCAGATTTTCTTCTGCGGGGAGCCGCTACAACGCTGGGAGCACACGGTTGCCCTGGTAATGGGTAAGCTGTCTTCCACAGACGTGCTGATTGCCCTTACAATATTATAAATTACAGGTTAGACCAGTGGTTTCCAAACTTCTTCCTGGGGACCCACTGTGGCTGCAGGTTTTTGTTCCAGCCAGATTCACAATCGGTGATAACAACTGATCTCCTTTAATTGCTGGTCTTTTTTACTCTTCTCTTATTCTACATTCAGAAATAAAAACACAGCAGTATGGTTTTTACATTTATAAGACATTTAGTAATATTTCTATTTTTTTTCTAAAGCTATAAATGCTTAACTCTCTTTTATTGTTTTCCTATTATTTTCCCCTTTTCATGTGTAGTTTGCTCCCTTCATTTAACCCTAATAGTGACAATTAACAACCAGCATAGAAGACACTCAGGATGATGAACGCTGCAACGACTTCAGTGTCAGACCCCCTAATTAATAAATAATCAATTAAATAACCAGAACACCTGGAAAAGCATTATTAAAATTTGGTTGAAAATATTGTTAAAGAATAAAAAAAAAAATCTTAAATATTCCCTATATAACTGCTTATTACATTTTAATAAAAATCTACCAAACTTAGTTTGTAATTTCTACATTGACTCCAAAATACAGAAACTGCAAAATAATGACTCACTTAATTAGGTTAAGAGTCCAATGAAAAACGAAAATTGGTTGGAACAAAAACCTGCAGCCACAGTGGGTCCCCAGGATTGAGTCTGAGAACCACTGGGTTAGACTATTGAAAGTTGATGACAAGGTGGTGTAGAGGTAGCGCTGCTGCCTCATAATATGAAGAACAGGTCTTCCCTGCAATGAGTTTGCATGATCTCCCTATGTCTACGTTGGGTGCTTCACTTTCCTTCCACATTCCAATAAAATCCAGTTTAGTTGGATTGGCTATACTAAATTGGCCAGGGTGTAAGTTTACCTTGCAATGGACTGGTAGCCTGTCCAAGGTTTGTTCCTGCCTTGCACTCCATTTTAGACTCCACCCCGCCCCCTTGTGACCTAGTTCATATCTAAGTGGGTTAGAAAATAACTGACTGACTGTTAAAAGCTGTCATAATATTAAGTTAATTCAAATATTTTCAAGTAGGTTTTTCAAGCAATGATTTAAAGATCCTTAGTATTCTAGAGTAAGCGTCAATAAATACAGTTTCATTACAAAGTATTAATCTAATAAAATGAAAAAAAGTCAATTGTAAGAATTAAAATGTATCATTATTCAAAATTTATTTGAAGCCACAGATATTAACTGATGTATCCCTTTTTTACTTTCCAATTTTTTTTTCACAGGGTATGGCACTTGCTTATGAATTATAGAATATTTATTCTTACTTGTAATTAATTAAGTTGTTTCTTTATAAAACTGGTGGTCATATATATTGATATTTTTATTTCTGTTGTAAACTGCACATTAAAATGGCAAAGGAAGCTTGAGAGATGTACTGTATAAGCTCCACTGTAATAATTTTCAGGCTCATTACATCAACCTATCAGTCACAGTCACATCTTAAACTGATGTTCTAAAGTCATTACCATTTTGATAACTAGATATGAGGCTGACAGAACTGATACAACAGTAAGTTTAATTACCCTAATCTAATGCAAAGTTCACCAAGGGGAAAAACTGCATGTGAATGGCTATACTTATCCTGCATATATTATGGGTTGTGTCAGAAAATGCATAAGGATGGGATGGTTTCACATCAAAATTAAACATAAAATATTGGTTATGCTATTAATCGACTAAATGAAACACATTCAGATTGGCATTAGGTTTATTTTATATGCAGTTCTAGTCTGCAAGGTATGTCCGTAGGGATTTGATTGTCATTATCTAGGACACATATTCATGGATGCCCCAAATGAAATTGTTGCTCCAATTAAGTGAGAGATGCTTTGCCATGCAATAAGTATTGGTTTGTTCTTTGCTATGCATGAAGAAATACTCAGAGGACATGAATAAAAAAAAATAAAATTATAAAATCTATGTAATAAAGAGTCAATGGAAAGCATGGTGACATGGTGCTGAGCACTGCTAACCAGGGTTCACCTTCTAATTCAATCCCTTTTAGTGTAGTGTCTCCATATTATTCTTACATTGTTGTGCTTTTCTCTGAGTACTTTGGCCTACATTCCTTGGTCAGGTGGAAGTAGGAAGATTCCCATTAGCAGAGAGCTTGACACCAGGAAAAGGAGATTGTCAATGTTTAGTCTGATGTACAGTAGCTACTGTCATACAGATAATTTGTTATTTATGCCCCAGAGTTTGAAATATAAGGATCCACTGAACTTTTAAGTGTGCTTTGGAGTTAAACCATATAATTCAACTTGTTGTGTGGCAGAAAGAGTTACCAATTAAACAGACTCATGGGAGTGAAAGGAAAACTGCAGTAAGTGGAGAAAATGTATTCCCAAACATCTGGAAAATGTGAAAGCAGTCTGTTCATGCGCTGAGATTTTAACTTAGGACTGTCATCTGTAGTTGCCAAGGAAAGGCATAGATTGGCTTTGACTCACTCTCAACAGGTACATTACAGGTGCAATTTGTTTCTTTTGGATGAGCAGATTGGATTGATAAGACTTCAAGTTGTACAGAGGAAAAGTTTCACTATTATTTGCATATGAATATCAAATGACTATTCTGTTGTTTTGTCATTTTGGAGACTTTGAACCTGAAATCCAATAGAAGTAATATGAATTCTAACTCTCCATGAAGAAGTGAACAAGCTGTTGCAGAAATATTTAAGGAGTCATCAGAGTTTATAAATTCTGTCTACATTTACGTTGTGTACTAAGAATAATATTATTACTGTGTATATTGTAGAAGGTGCAATAATGGTATGGAATTCTAGGGTCAATGCTCTGGTTTCTTTGGTCCCAGTGTTTTTATGATCAGAGCTGTTTTTTACATTCTTGCCATTATGTCAGTTCCATTCAGTGTGGGCATTGGACTCCATTGAAGAAACACATTATTTGAGAGTCTTCTTAATGTATGGGCACTGGCCAGGGGCCCCAGGAGCATGGGGGCCCATGATGTTTCTGATGCCTAAGTATGTTTTTTTGCTATCAAAACAGGGGCCCCAGTGCACTACTTTGCCCATGGTCCTATGATGATGTTAAGACGGCCCACTTATCTCCACTTTCCGTGTTCATGATTTTCAAGGACAGGTTCTGAAGGAGTAGCCCAGGTTTAGATGGTTTCCATTTCTGCTGTTTGCAGATATGCTGTCTTCTTGGTCTTATCGGAGTGTGATATCCAGTGTACACTGGAATGGTGTGCAGCTATGTGTGATGTGGTAGGGATGACAGTTTGCCTTCAGGTTTAAGGTCATGGTTCACTCTGAGGAAAAAATTTTTTTCCTACAGGTATCAAGTGATAGATAGATAGATAGATACTTTATTAATCCCAAGGGGAGATTCACACAGCTACAATCAAATAGAAGAATTCAATTACAAGATCTAGCTCTTGAGACATGATGAGTTAAACAAGTAAGTTTCAATTAATGAAGCTGACCCTAAAATATTGTATTTTTGGGGGAGTTTTAAAAAGTTTTTTGGGTGGAAAACAAAGAATATTGCTCCCTAAAGCCAAATTCATGTTTACCTCCTTTCTTTTCTACAGCAATGCAATGCATAAAATCTGTCAGACACTTGTTAAACCAATTCGTTGTATAACTCTCATTCACATCACTGTGGAGTTGCAGGGCATTTTTTTGTAAATATTACGTGCTGCATATGGTCCATGTGAAGAAACACCAAAATTTCCCATTATACACTTTATTAGTTTTTTTTTTTTCATAGAAATATCTAACTAACAGGAAGCCCCCATAGTGTCATGGCACCCCATTAACCAGCAACCACAATTTGCTATTTCTTGATTTCCCGTAAAAGAGGTTAAAAAAGATTTGGGTTTCTTTTCTTCTTCCAATGTAGCTATAGGATGGGGATCGCCAAGATTGTTATCATTATTGACAAAGCAGAGATTGTGCTACCAGAACATGACTGTCAAATAGACGGCTGATGTCAGAAGGTCAACTGAAAGTTGAGCTATTTCTTTTTTGAAGTTTACAGAGCTGTATATAA
>JANRMT010062854.1:74481252-74494131 GCA_026402145.1 Polypterus bichir lapradei | reverse complement strand
TTCAGATGTGATTAAGGTGCACATTGCAGACTTTACTTTAAGGGTATTTAAATACATTTCAGTATCATCAATGTAGAAATGACAACACTTTTTATACACAATTTCCCCATTTCAGGGAACCATAATGTTTGAGACAATTGGTTTCACAGGTGTTTGTGATTACTCTGATGTGCTTTATTTGTTCATTAGTGTAGGTATAAGATACCTAAGCTTGCTTCTACCTGCAGACTACCTTTGGAGTCTGTAGCTGCCATTGTTCAACATTAGGACGGGGCTGTGATAATGAAAGTCAAAGAAGCCATTATGAGGCTGAAAAACAAGAATAAAACCATTTGAGAGATCGGTAAAACCTTAGGATTACTTAAATCAACTGTCTGGAATATTATTAAGAAGAAAAAACTAATCGGTGAGCTCAGTGATCGCAAAGGGACTAGTAGGCCAAGATTAAACTTGACTGCAGAGGACAGAAGCACCTTCACTATGGTAAAGAAAAAAACCCTCGCCATTATGTTCCTTTTACTTTTATGGGCAACAAAAGGTCTCTGGACTACACTTCCCAGATTCCCCTGCGCTATTACCTCATCGCAGCTTGGCAAGGCACGAGCAAGAGGGGTCAGTTTTTCAGACGCAGACATGCTAGTTTAATGGAATAATTTAACAGAATTTTTGTTAGCGTAGCATTTAGTGACTGGAGCATGGTTGTTTTTTTTTGTTTTTCTCTTTTCAGGGGGATTTTGGGATGATGGTTGGAGCCTTGAGAACAATGTAACGAAATTTGAAAACTGTCACAGATTACGGTCAGATGCTTGAGATGTTAGATGCTTCTTCTCTTTGTTACATACTTATTCTTTTTGCTCATTTTTAGTTTCTCTGTGAATAGGGTTAATCTGATCATTGTATCATGGAGCATTTGGTCCATGAACACACTGCAGAAACAATCGAGTATAGCTGACTTCCTGTTTAGGATGAAATTAGACATCTTTCTATAAGAAACCCCCTTGTTACCCCATGATATTCTACAGAATTCTCAGTTTCATGAGTACTTAGAGCCCAAATTAGAAGAATTTATCTCCATTAATATTGGAACTGCTCAGAACCCAACATTTGCATGCCTTGCCATCAAGAGTATCCTTTGTGATATCACAATTGCTTTTGCTCATGACTTTATGCACAAGTCCCGTCAACTGATCTTAAATTTAGAAACTCGCCTTTCTCATTTAGAATGTTCTCACCCTAATGTTGTGGCTCAAAGACATGAGGGATTTTTTTTTTGCCAATACTAGAGCAGAATTGATTGACTTCATTGCATTCGGGCTCGTTATCATATTTCCTGTTCTAAACCAAGTAAATTTTTGGTCCTTAGACTGAAAAATTGTGACAAATCTTCTTCAATTCTGACTGTCAAAGTCAGAGTGGGACTCCTTACTAATAACTCTCATGAAATAAACAAATGTTTCTCTCAGTTTTATTCAAATTTATATAAATCAGATTCCACTCCTCCCTCTACAATTACTCCTTCCTAAAGAATCTTTATGGCTTTATGGTTTTGCTTTGACATGCACGGCTGCCACAGGTACTGGCACACTTATCTTCAGTGACCAATGAGTTCTAAGGTGTACAGAAACAACTTATCTGCTCAAATTCCAGTAAATGCCTCTAAACTCATTGGATGGCACTTCATCCTACAACAAGATAATGTTCCCAAATATACTGCTAAGGCAACACAGACATTTTTGAAAGCTAAAAAATGGCCAAGCCAGTCACTTGGTTTAAATCCACTTGCTGAAGAGAAAACGTAAAGGTACAATCCCCCAGAATAAACAGGACATGAAGATGGCTGCTAGAGGCTTGGTAGAGCATCATCACAGAAGATACTCAGCACCTAGGGAAGTCTATGAATCACAGACTTCCTGCAGTTATTGCATGCATGGGATATGCAACAAAGTACTAAATACGGCTGTTTTAATACACCTCACATTGCTATGTCCCAAACATTATGTAGCCCTGAAATGGGGGACCATGTAGAAAAATTTCTACATGATGTGACTGAAATGTATACAATTAGCCTAAAATGAAAGTCTGCAATGTGCACAATACAGGGGGTCCTTGGGTTACGACACAGTTCCATTCCTACAACAGTGATGTAGCCCAAATTTTGGTGCAAGTCGAAACACACCCTAGCCTAAGTCACTTACCTATCCTAACACATTTGCAAAATCATAATCTAGAACATAAAAACACAACTAAGCCACAGAAAAAGGAAAAGGACATATATTGTACTGTACACTGTAGTGTAGTAACAGAAAAAATGAGTGTAAAAAAAAATCCTTACCTTTATTCCTTCACACGTCTCAATTTTTTTTTAAAGTATTTACTGGAGTGAGCGTTGTAAACTCGAAACGTCATATGTCGAGATGTTGTATCCCAAGGACCCCCTATAATCACATTTGAAATGTTTGATTTGTAATTTCAAACTGTAGAGGGGAGGGTAAAATCAAAGAAAACTGTGTCTTTGTCCCAAAAATCATGGAGGGCACTGTAGGTGTCACATCTCAAAAAAGCAAGACAATACCACATGATTTTCTCAAAATGGACTGTTGTTTCCTTGTTCACTATGCTGCCAGGACTGGTTCATCTATTTGTCACTGAATTTAATTAAATTTGGGAATGTTAAATTATATTACGCGGTTATGTGTTTCTATCAATGTTTTACACAAATGAGAATTTCTGTTTATACAGCAAAAGCAGCAATCTTTTCTTGACTTTTGGTACTGAGCAATATAGTGGTGATGTGGTTTGTACTGCTGCCTTTACAACTCTAAACTAATGGCTTTACATTCTGACACACTGCCTATGTGGAATCACAATACTAAAATATGCACATTAAGTCAACTGATGATTCTAAACTAACTGAGTGTGAGTGCCTGAAGGTGTGACTAAATGTGCCTTTGTAGCAATGTACTGTCCTCCCAAGTGTTGATTCGGTCTTGGTAATCCTGCCACTGTAAAGCTAGAGCCTCCTGTGACCCAAATTCATAAAATGAATACATGAATGTCCCAATACTTATGAAAGGCCCTAAATATACTTATAGGTGGCACATTATTGGATAGGTGGCATGCAACTACTTAACTCAATGTTAATGTTCCAGTTCCATGTTGGGAATAATCAGAATATCTAATCTGCTAATTAAAGTAGTGATATATGTAAGTTATTTCTGATGATGTGGGAAGTTTTTTTTTTTTTTTTATGTAGCTCAAAATCACACAACAAGTGCCACAATGGGCTTCAACAGGCCCTGCCTCTTGACAGCCCCCCAGCCTTGACTTTCTAAGAAGACAAGGAAAAACTCCCAAAAAATTATACCCTAGTAGGGAAAAAATGGAAGAAACTTTGGGAAAGGCAGTCCAAAGAGAGACCCCTTTCCAAGTAAGTTGGGCATGCAGTGGGTGCCAAAAAGAAGGGGGTCAATCCAATACAATACACAGAGCAGAACACAAGTCATCCTCAGTACAGAATAAAAATAAAATTATTACAAGTACGGAGCAGAAATGTTCAGAAAAATAGTCTTGGGAAAATAATAAAAGCTTTGGAGAGATCAGACATTGTTAAATTTAACTGTACTCTAAATATTACTATTTTTTATTCACCATCTGTGCTTCAGTGGCACATGCTTATGTGTGGAGTCAATGCCTGATGTACAGCAACCTCCAACTGTGCTGTGTGTGATAAGTTACATCTGCACTAAGAGATGTGCCAAGAATCACCTTAACATGCTGAAACTGACCTCTGAATGACATTTGTCTGTGTGTAAGTTTATTCAGCTTTTTAAGCAAGCAATGCCACTCCTGTACAAAATATTATCTAGTGTAAATTTAATAAACAGACACACACAGATAATGGCCTAAGTTGCTTCTGCTAAAAGAGTTGGTGTCATGGTTAAGATTTTCTGTCAGCCTATAAAAATGCAACCAAAAATGCATGACTTCTTGAAACTGTGATAAAGGTGGTCAAGAAAGCACCTTGACCATATATGCATTTCAAAGTAGTAAGTATAATATTGAGGGTATGAAATTAACAATTAATAATATAATAATATAATTATTATTATAATATAATAATATAACAATTAAATTTGACAGTTTAAACAATACATCTGTACCCTATATTAAGATACTCCTCTTAACAATTGAGCAAGCTGGATATGTTATAGAGTATATTATTAGATTGCTTTAATTTATAGAATATGTATTTATTATTAAATATTGTTTAACTGCAGTTCATTTTCATGGGACTACATTTAACATTTTAGATTTTTTACAATTTATGTTATAACCTATGCTTAAATGCCATTTTGACTCAACATTTTGGTGTCACATGAGAGGAACCAAAACAGAAGTAAAATGTTTGAAGTGAAACTTAAAACCAAACTGTATATAACTCACAGACGTAATATCCTTAGTGGCCTTTATACAGAATATAGTTTATCATCATTAAAACAGAAATAAAAAAATTTTAACTTACTGTAACAGACAATGTTTCGTTACTTGTAGATTACAGATTTTGCCAGAAACAATTTAATAAAATTTAAATCTACACAATACATACCTATTTAATATCAGACTACAATTTAACCAAGATTTGTCCATGGGAAGGTTAAGTGAAATACAGTTTCTGAAAACTGCATAAACATGTGGAACATGCAGGACTGGATAGTATACTTTATGTAGAACTGATGAATAATTTCCTCAATGTAAAGGTTGTTTTGGAAATATATTTTGTACCTTATAAATAAACAAACACTTAATGATAAAGATGTGGCCACATGACATGAAGCCTAGTATTGCTCTGAGAGCCCATTGAGAGATTCATCAGGTTCTTCAGGACAGACAGGAACCTATTGGATTAGGACAATTTGATAATTAATGAATGGACAGATGAGCACCATGAACAGTACAGAGATCTAAATGAAATGTAGCAATGATTTCTTGATCTCAAATGCTTAATTTTCATATAACACATGAATAAGTTGGAGATATGAAACATTCATGAACAAAACAATTTATACAAATGTCATTATTGTGCTTTTGTGGATGCAGCTTCACAATTTATACAGTATAATATGATATTGAAATGCATCATGAATGTTGTTGGTGCTCTAACATCTCTTCTGGGACCCTAAAGGTTTCCATGAATTCATGAAGTTTACAGAAACAATGCCCCATCATTTGAAGATTTTGTTTCTGTTCCATATAAAGGCCATGTCACATTACATAACTTTTCAGTCACAGACTTCATTTACATAATCTTAGTGAGTCGAAACAAATGTGTTGCTTGACATACCCAGAAGTTTAGTCCAAGCAGTCTGCGTCTTGACAAGCAAGTTTGATTTTGCCATAAGTGATAGGGTTGGGCTCTTGTGTATTTGAGATTTGACAGCCAATGAGCTCTTACCCAGAAGTAAAATAAAGCTATATGGAATAAGGAACATGGGTGCTTTGGACCTCTCAATCAGAAGAGATACTCATCTGTCTAATGTCTTATGTTTTATATACCACATCCTCTGTCAGGCAGCATGTCATTGGCTGTCATAAAAATGGTTGACCTCACATTGTTACTACAGCTCAGTGGTGTTGAATCCTGCATTGGACACTGCCTGTGTGGATTTTTCACATTCTTGCCATGCCTTCTTGGGGTTTTCAAATGGTAGTCCAGCTTTCATCATAACAAATTCACTTTAAATTGATTGGTATCTCTAGATATGCCCAGTATGAACTAATGTAATTGTTTTCATGGATTAGAGGGCCCTTTTGAAGACTACTGGTTAATTCATACTTTGTTCCTGCCTTACACCCAGTTGTGCTAGGGAAGGTTCTAGTACCCTGCAGTCCTTAAACTCAATTAAATGGGCTTAGTAAATGAAGGATGGAAATATGCGCTGATATGAACAGAATCCTTATTTTTGCAAGTGATATATATATATAAGACCCAGTTCTCAAAAATAAATCTACTGTAGTTGTCTAATCAGAAAAGTAGTCAATCAAATTATTTTAAATTACACAAATATACAAATTGTTAAAATAAAAAACCTGAGCAAAGCTCTTCCTGACACTAAATATTGTTTGCTTTTCCAGTTCAATTATCCGTAAGACATGTAAGTTTTTACTTCACAAGGCTAACTGTTTACAGGCACGATTTCTGGTTATGTAATTTTGTAGTAAAGTAAATAAAGAGAATATTGCAGTTGTAATATGTTGGTTAGGGCACTGGACAAGCACAAATTCCTAAGTTCAGTCACAATCACTGAGCAAATCCCATAATCTGCCACAGCTTCAAGGGAACAAGTACATTACCCATTGTGATATATCAGAAAAGCACTGTTGGATGTTGATTATAATGGAAAGGCAAAGTATAAAGTGATGGCACAATATTTAGCTCCACTGCTTCACTACCTTTTTGTCTTGCATTTCATAATGCATTATCAAGTCTACAGTGTTGAATACATTCGCAGCGTTTAAAGGCCACTAGACAAAGTACAGTCTGCAAGTAATTTACATTTCTTGAAGAGGTGCGTTATGTGGTTACTTCTATACAGTACAGTCTCCTACTGAAAAAAATTATTTTTTTTAAAGAAGTTCACTTGAAGTGACCCATCTGTGTTCACCATGGTGGCATGGAAAACTCTGAACCCCAGGTATTCTGACCAGGAAAAACTATTGGAAATGAATTGATGGGTTATTGGATATATATTTTAGAGCTGACCTGTGGATCAGTCTGGTGAAACTATGGAAGTCCTTTATGTTACATACAGTATGACCTCCTACTACATATTTCAGTGGATAGGCAATCTGCGGGTTACAGAGAACAACAAGGAATTGTACAAAAAATAAAAAGAAATACAATTGTATTGCTTGGCTAAAAATGACGGAGCGCCTTATATGCTTGACACCACTGTTCAACTGAAAGATAACACCCCCATAACTTCTGTTTTTCACAAACCAAAAAACAGACAGGCATACTGGAGAAGGCATAGCTTTCAACCCAAGCATATAAAGCATTCCATCACTAAATAATGATGGCACACTGAGAGATGTATTCCCAGAATCTCGCCTCCTGGCCTACAGACAACCAACAAACCTGCAGCAACTAATTGTCTGAAGGTCCCTGAGTGCCATGATGTGATAATGGTACATCTCCATGCCTAAAAAACATGTAAAACGTGTGCTCACATAGCTTATATAGATCGTGTAGTCATACCACATTGTCAACTAGAACTTCGCATAAAGGGATCATTTTCCTGCAGATTATCTAAATCTGGTCTACCTAATTCCTTCTATGAAATATCTCAACAGGGTACTCTATGCGGGAGAAACTGAACAAACACTCCACCAAAGAATGAATTTACACAGGTTCCACATCAAGCATGGCAATAGGGATGTTCCTATAGGAGTTTATTCCAGCAGCCATGGACACTGTTAGAAGGACATTAAAGTCACAGTGCTTATGGGCAAATTCAAAACACTGCAAGAGGGAAAGGTATGTGAAGTTGAACTGATGTTACTATTTAACACATTACAACATGGTTTAAATAGAAACAAGAGTCACCTCTCTGACTGACCCAAAGACCCTGACTACAAACCCACATTGTATGGAAAACTTATCAAAATCTTCCAAAGACTTTGTTAGGACAGTTATCTTATCCAAAGATCTTGACTATACATTGTTCTCGTCTCTTGCTAAATGAATCTTAGCCTGAAGACATCTACTAATTTTTTACATTTAAGATGTCTCACTTAAAGGTTTTCCAATGTTATTTGTCCTGGTGCATACATAAACACAGGGAACTCCAGTTTCTGTATTACATCTTGCCTGAAGAAGTGGCCTGAGTTGCCTCGAAAGCTTGCATATTATAATCTTTTTAGTTAGCCAATAAAAGGTGTCATTTTGCGTGACTTCTCGTTGCTTTCGTAATGGCTAACACAGTCAACATCCTACTACTAGAGAACAACAGAGAAACATTATGCTCTCTGCTATATAAAAAATTATTTGAAATAACCAGAATTTCTTAGGTAGGTTTATGTAGATTTTTATAGCAACAGATGCAAAAGTCAATAGTGAAAAACATATTACGGAATTGTCTTTCTTTCTTTCTTTCTTTCTTTCTTTCTTTCTTTCTTTCTTTCTTTCATGCATGTGCAAACCAGTGACACACCTTGAATTCCTACTGCTTTGTTAATGGTACTTTCCACTGAAAAATGTTCATCTTTAAAACCATTTAGTAAAGATGACAAGTCATATGTGCTTCACTGCTGTCTTGTTATAGTATTCAAATAATCTCACACATCATAGTTTTTGGAACTTGCTAGCTTTTGTATGACTAAGATTGTGGAATTCTGATTGACAAATTAATTTAAGGAAAACTGTTCACTGAATTTCATGTTGTCAAGTATAAAAAGAGTACAAGCTCCAAGAAACTCAGCTATCACCGTGCCAACTTGCTGAAGCTTTCTGCGTTCTGAGCCAGCATTGCTAAATTCACTCAAACAAAAGTCAGAATGTGAATAATGAAGCAGGCCAGGCTGTGCTGCTCTCTTTTGAAAGATATCTATAATTATGATCAATCAAACAAGCACACTTAAAGGAGGAATATTTGGATTTTCAAACCCTGCTGAGGCTGGCTAGTGTTTTCGTAACAATTTCTGCAATCAAGAAATCAAGATAGTTAATAATAATCTTTAGCACATGCATATCACAATGCACAAATGTATCTGGTGTATTTAGACTTCATTGTGACAAATATTGACATCAGACTACATGTATATGGAAGCTACAACTTATATGGGTCCCTGAGTCTTAACAGTTATTCTATTTATTTTAATAATGTGCACTTTAGTGAAAGATTTGATCTTTGGCTTTTTCAGCATTACAAAAATAAACATTGACATCAAAGTATTCATTTTCCCTGCTGCTGAATGTCATGTTGTATTTTATCAACATGAAACATAAAGAGTTCTTTGCAATATATGCTTTTAGATATTTGACAGACTATTCTGATTGAAAACCCTTTTTTCTCTGAATTCATTATATATTATATTTAATGTTCATGACTATGTACTGGGTGGTGCAGTGGTTGCGCTGCTGCCTCGCAGTTAGGAGACCCGGGTTCGGTTCCTGGGTCCTCCCTGCATGGAGTTTGCAGGTTCTCTCCGTGTCTGCGTGGGTTTCCTCCGGGTGCTCCGGTTTCCTCCCAAAGACATGCAGGTTAAGTGGATTAGCGATTCTAAATTGGGCTTGGTGTTTGTGTGTGTCCTGCAGTGGGTTGGCACCCTGCCTGGGATTGGATTCCTGCCTTGTGCCCTGTGTTGGCTGGGATTGGCTCCAGCAGACCCCTGTGTTCAGATTCAGCGGGTTGGAAAATGGATGGATGAATATGTACCTGTGTGACTACAAATCTGACTACATTCTAAATAATGTAAATTCCATTTTTTCGGATGTGCATAAATGTAATCCTATAGTAATATACATATCTGTTATTTTTTTCATTTAATGTGTATAGGTACATCTCCTTATTATTGATCCTGCAAACAACCAATTACTTGCCTAAAATTCAATCTACTTAGCATGCAGAAATTATCAAGAGGTTTAATTGTTTCAAATACAGTACATAGCAGAAGATGGGTAATCTAAGCTATCTGGACCATGGCAGGATTGTTGGTTACAGAAGTGTTATTCAGAACAGACAGAAACAGCTACCATTCTGGGACTTATATGCACTAAAATCTCTAGATATTACAGAAAATAGCACAATAAGCAAAAGATATTCAGTGAGCAATAATTCTGTTGGTGATAACACTTTTTTAATGAGATCAGATAGAGGACTCATTCAAGCTAAAAATGAGACCACAACTACTCAGATTGTAGCTCTTTACAACAGGAGTGTATGCAGGGCCGGATTTTCCTATAGGCTAACTAGGCTTCAGCCTAGGGCCTCAAGATCAAGAGGGGCCTACATTCAAATTGTTAGCAATTTGAACAAACTTAAAAATGGGAGATGAAAGGGCCTCATAAGTGGAATAGCCTAGGGCCTCTTTTCATTTAAATCCGACCCTGAGTGTATGTTACTGGCCTCAGGCCTAGGGGATCCTGGGCCAGGTACAAGCCACCGTTGCTACAGGGTGTAGCCACAGCGATATGGTGAAAAAGCATAAAAGAAGCAGACAGCAGTGACAAGTCTCAGATCATACTTCTCTGTTCTACTTTATTCTCATTTACCCAAAAATATATAAATGCTTCAATCTCTGCATAGATCAACATGATGATCAGTTGAACAATGGTGCATGCCAATTTCCTCTGCAGAACAAATAGTGTAAACACATTAACTTTGGTTGAACAATGGTATTGTGATCAGCTATCAAAAAGTACCTGTCCCCAGGACTCATTAAGGTATACACAATTTAATTGCATAACACTATGCACCTTTAAGTTGACAGACTACAGCAGCATGAAACATTCATTATCTCTGGCTGGTTTGCTGATGACGATGGCCTGTGTGCCTTTGAATTGAGGAAGAACACTGTAACACCTGGAGGAAAAACACGTATACAAAGAGAGAACATACACTCTCCACACAGAGAGCACCTGGGGCTTGAACCTAAAACAATAACTTTCAAAAACGGAATACATTCCTGAGGTATATCACTGCCTGTGGAAATGCTTAATGTAAAATTTAATAAAGATGAAAGAAATTTGTGGGGTGCAGCTCGAGGATATGAAGATTTTTGAAAGGATACTATGAAAGGTCTCTCAATTTAGTCACTTGACGTATGGTGCTGAATAAAGTAGTTCAAAAATTACTTAATTAATGCATCTCATTTATCTTGTCTTAAGAAAGCATTTTTTGAATAACATTTTTAAAATAAGTTCCACCATTGTGGGATATTGAAAAACAAATTTTAACTTGGATAATTAATTATCAGTGTTGCCTTTGGCAATACCGGTAATTAATTAAACAATTCCACAAGGCTCCTACTTTATTTATCTCACCTTTCTCTGTTGTAGGAGAGGGTCTTCATCCTTTAGACTTATATATACTCAGTTATAACAATTTATTATATACAATTTATTAATAAACACAAAGAACAGAATAATACAATGTATTAATTAAATAAAATGGATCTTGTGTTATAAATGCATATATATTTTTTTTGCTTAATTTTATTGATTTTATTGTAATCATTCCATACAAATAGATCAATTTTTACAAAAAATTGGATTGAAAACAAGTCATCCCCCACCCCTGAGAAACAGAGCATAGCAAAATACGTCTGCGTGCCAATAGTGTAGTGAAGGTAATCACAGTTTGTTTGTCCTTCTCCACTTTAAGCCCATCTGGGAAAACGCCAAACACAGCTGTTAATGGGTTAGGAGGGATTGTGAGACCAAGGCTGTCTGAAAGGTAATTAAAAATTTTGGTCCAGTAAGATGTTAATTTGGTGCAGACCCAAAACATGTGACCCAGTGAGGCTGGAACTTGATTGCAGCGTTCGCAGGTTGGATCTTGCCCTGGAAACATTTTGGAGAGTTTTAGGTGAGACAGATGTGCTCAATATATAATTTTGAGTTGAATAATTGTATGCTTTGCACACATGCAAAGAATTATTATTATTATTATTATTATTATTATTATTATTATTATTATATGGAGCTTGAGTGAATTCTCTGCATTGCTACCTTCCACTCTTTTTCTTTTTCTGGTCTCAGAATTAATCTTAATAAAAGTGTACTCTTTCCAGTGAATTCACAAGCATATAATATTAGATTAGACACCCTACCTTTTATCATTGCAGAACAGTTTAAATACCTAGGGGTAAACATCACAAGTAAACATAAAGCTCTTTATCAACAAAATTACGCTGTCTGCATGGACAAAATTAAGCAAGACTTGCATAGATGGTAAACGATTCATCTCACTCTAGCTGGAAGAATTAACACTGTTAAGATGAATACTCTTCCTAAGCTCCTTTTTTATTTCAAAACATTCCGGTATACATCAATAAATCATTTTTAAACAACTAGATTCAACAATAACCTCATTTATTTGGAACTCAAAACATTCACGTATCTAAAGAGTGACCTTACAAAGACAAAAGGCAGAAGGTGGCATGGATCTACCTAACTTCCAGTTTTATTACTGGGCAGCAAACATACAAGCTATGAAAACCTGGACACAAATAGATGAACATACACAGGCCTGGTCCGCAATAGAACTAAAATTCTGCAATACTTCTTTATATTCCCTGCTCTGTGCCCCAATAAATGCAAGTTTTCGGCAATATACTAATAAGCCAATTGTGCTTCACTCACTCAGAATATGGAACCAATGTAGAAAGCATTTTAAGATGGAGAAGGTTTTATCTGTGGCACCTCTGCAAGAGAACCACCTCTTTCAACCTTCACAAACATATGCAGTTTTTAATATCTGGAAAAAATTTGGGATTAACTTGCTTAAAGATCTTTATATAGACAACGTCTTTGCATCCTATGAACAATTCCATTCCAAATTTAACATTCCAGCTACACATTTCTTTCACTATCTTCAAATTAGGAACTTTGTTAAACAGAACCTGCCCGATTTTCCTCATCTTGCACCCTCGTCCATGCTGGAAAAAATATTGCTCAATTTCAAGGACTCAGACACCATCTCTGCAATATATAGAATTATTTTACAGTCCCTCCCTTTCAAAGATCCAAGAGGACACTGGGAAAAAGATCTCTTAATTAATATATCAGAAAAGGAGTGGAAAATAGCAATGCAGAGAATTCACTCGAGCTCCATATGCGCAAAGCATACAATTATTCAACTCAAAATTATATATTGAGCA
>JANRMT010062854.1:74435545-74481152 GCA_026402145.1 Polypterus bichir lapradei | reverse complement strand
CATTCATCTCTATTGGCTTATCAAACTCATCAATTTAGGTATGTTTACAAGCCTTAAGTTTTACTCCATTGGCCATGTCTCTCTCTCAGGGGTTGGGGTCGACTTGTTGTCAATCCTACTTTTTGTAAAAATTGATTGATTTGTATGGAATGATTGCAATAAAATTACGCCTATACACCTATAATTGTAATTAAAACATAAACAGAAAGTGGCCAAGAAGAGAGAAGGATATATAATTATGGTACCAGTATCGTTGCAAGCAGATCAGACAGCAGGTAATATCTTCTTGCCATTTCATGGCAGGATGCGACTCACTATCGTATTTTAAAAAAGTGTCGGGATCAGCTTTCTTAACTCCTTTTCTGCTTCCTCCATGGTAGAGAAGATGTAAAATTTGTCTTGAATATCCACTTTCAGCTTGGCAGGATACACGAGGCTGTATCCGATATCGGCTTTCCGTAACCGATGTTTAATGTTGTAAAAAGCGGCATGTTTAGCAGCTGTTGACGGTGAGAAATCAGGGAAAATACGAATGTGATTATTTTCATATATAATCCTTTTTGAGAAGTGACATTACATTAAACCTAAATTGTAATCTCTCAAAGCGAACAATTGAAGTCCTAGGTTTAGAGGTATTTGATCCACGTATGCAATAAGCTGACGCTATCTCGGTATCTAATTTAAAGCCCTCTCCAATTATTTTTGAGAATAGTTCAGAGTTTGACTGGGTTTGGACTTTCAAGATTCTCAGGTAGACCTTCGATTCTAATATTATTCCTTTTGCATCCATCTTCCAGAGCTGCAAGTCTGTCTCCAAGTTTTTTGCGTTCGGAATTCGCAGCTGTAGCTTTTCCATCAGCGGTAGATGTTGTTTCAATTCGAGTCGAGAATGACTGCTTAACATCTTCTAGCTGATCGGCAAGTGCTTTCAGTTTGGACGCATTTTCCTGAATGTGTTCCTGAATTTTTTCCAGCATACCTTTAAAGGCTGCATCAAAGCGATTATATATACGTTATTCCAAGTCTTTATTATCCTGCCGCAGCTCTTGCAGCTCCAGCCACAGCTTCTCGTTTGTCTTCTCTCTTGTCTTGAGCAAGCCATTTATTTCTTTATATTTTTCTGAATGTTTTTCTTGAGCTCATTCTTGAGGTCATTTATGACTGTGGCAGTTGCCGTGGCCAGTGTTGTGATCACCTTCAGTTCGGACAGATCGTTTCAGCTTTCGTGCTCCGTGGGTGAAGTGGCAATCCCCATTAGAGCCAATGCTCTCTGGCTTACGAGGAATAGATGAAGGTGCGGAGTGCAAGGCCATTTCCAGTTTCAAGTGATCTTCTGGAATCGGCAAGCTTTCATGACCTGCATCACTTGCACCTTTGCGCCCATTTTCACTCTCGACTGGAGATGATGGAGTGGAGCGGGGTCCTGGGAAGTCTGTGCTTTTGCCTGCCTGTTCCTGGTCAGTCTCTGAAAGGCCGTACCTCGCACTTGGACTTGATGCCTGTCTAGACTTGGATGTAGCTTTAGATTTCTTTTCCGTTTCTTTCTGACCCCCTTTCTTGTTACTCATGTTTATATACTGTAGTAAAAACTCCTCAGGATAATAAGAAATAAGAGAAATAAGAAAAAAAATAAAGCTGCTACTAACAGAGCTCCACTTCAGACGTCCATCTCCCGTAACAGACATAAAAGAAAAGACACAGACGGACTAGACAGACAAACATATAATATATAGAACACATGTGTTCTACTTTGTCTTGGCACAGATAAATAGTTTTACAGTACAAAGTCTTTAAAAATGATGTCTGATGTTGTGTGGAGTTGCTACTTTGTTGTTGGTCCAGGTTCAAGCATAGAATTCTTCTTCTGTGATGCTGTTTTGTCATCATTCTTTTTGCTGCTAGGCCCTTTGCTGTGCCTTCTGCAACTAGGGAAATGCATTATTCTTTCCGGCACAAGAGTTTAGATGCTGAAATTCCATTTTTGAATTGATGGCTGCTTCTCAGCCTTCAGACGGCTCTCTGTTTAACTTGGAAAACTGGATCTCATCTCTCTGGTTCACAAAGAGAAGAGTCTGTATGATGCAGCTCTACAAGAATATCATCTATATTTATAATATATATAATATATTTATAATATATATAATTTATTTATAATATATAATATATATATATATATATATAATATAAAATATATAACATATATATTTGTGAATTTCCCCTTGGGATTAATAAAGTATCTATCTATCTATCTATCTATCTATCTATCTATCTATCTATCTATCTATCTATCTATCTATCTATCTAAGAAGAGCAGCTCAGTACTTCTTAGGTTTCTGAAACCAAGTTTCAGAAGGTCATTTTGCATGTTTCCCACTCCCTGAGAGAATCTTCTCTTAACCTGTCATTCTTTCCCTCTGTTTTCTTCTTCCTTTTGAGAAATGGTATGCATGTTGTTTTAAAAGAAGTTTTAACCTTCTGTAACTTCTAGTTACAAAACCAGTGTCTCTAATAGGCAAGTTCATCTGTCCATTTTAGTTGTGATCCCTTGAATTATAGGCCTTTGTTCTTACTTGAGTTGCATTTCGCACCTTCTGAATTTAACAGTCTGCACATGGACCTCTGGAGAGATGTCAGTGTAACTCTGATGTATGACCTTTGTTATCAGATGAAGAGCTGGCAGATCCTGGTACAAGCTGGAGTTCAGTCATTTAATTTGGAATGCAAGTAGAGCAAAGCGCAGCTGGACGCCTACATCACCTTCAAATTTGCTTTCTCAACAGGCCTGGTGTGCGACTAAAGCCTAGCAGAATGGGCAAAACCCACTTTGTCCTATACCATTAACAATATACAGTATTTTTCTAAATGAGTCGGCAAATAGTTTAATACAGGTTTACCCTGGGTTTCATTTAACGGTTCAATAAACTGAGTAAAAAACAAACAGAAATAAAGTTAAATTATTCTTAACAAACATATTTTATGTAAAATGTAATGTTATACGTATTTAATAAGAGAGAAGGAATAAACTCTTACTGAATATTTACAAGACTGGTTTGAAATGTTTAACTCTACAAACTGACATCTTCTTGAATGTCTATTACTTATCTCAACCTTTTCACATTTTCTGGTGTTATTACGGCTCTCGATGGTCTAACAAACACATCCTTACAATATCAGTTGATGGACATTTATCACACTGCTTCATAAAGTATGACAAAGAGGAATTCTTCCTTGCCAATGCATGCTAAACGTAATGCAAAATGTTCTTTGCACTGCTGCTACAGATTTGCATTCAGTGTATGCCACAACAGCAAACATGCATATGATCCACAGATGAGTTTTTGCATACAACATTTATGTAATAATATATATATATATATTGTCATACACGCATGATTAGGGAAGAGTCAAAAGGCTGTCAAAAGAGAAGGGGAACTAGAACGAAGCACTAATGCGTTTCTCTCCTTTCATCTACAGAAAAACACCTGAATAAAACGCTCCTACCAGACGTAATGATCCAAGTATCCACCTCCATTCCGACTGTATAGAAGACTTCTCTTCTGGCTCCATAGAATTTCCTCATTTATGGTCTCCTCCCGATGACCTCAGTTCCGTACCCCTGCTTCTGATATCATCTGCAGCCACTGCATTGTATGACACCCGCTATTGATGTCACTTCCTCCCTGTTAATTGTACTTCCCGGATCAACTCCATAAAAGCTCAGAGAATTTCTGTTATTTTGTTGAATGTGTGATTTTATATATACAGTATATGAATAAATATATACACATATATATATATATATATATATATATACTGTATACACCCCCAGAGCACCCGCGAATTGTGAAAAACCACGAATTATGTATGTGGTTAAAAAAGTGCCTATTTTTATAGTTCAAACCCTAAATATGCCCCCATATTTAATGCATCCCTGGACGCCAAATACTTTTTTGCTGCACTTTAAGTAAATGTCACAATTCACAAAGAAAAAGGGAAATTTTAATAGAACACATTTTTTTCCATGCAAAGAGCATCACAATTACTGCAACACTGATCATTTTACACACTGCTAATGAACTGTAAAAACTATTTAAAAAACTACTGAGCTTGGACTGGCAGCAAGTAAACACACAGCGGTAAACGCTGACGCTGTCTCAATCCCAGAGACAGTGAGGCTGCAGTGTGTCACGCTTAAGTCACAGAATTGCACAGAAACACAGGAAATTGTAGAGACAGGAACTTTATTCAAACACTTCAAATTTACAAACATGTCTCTTTCAGAAGTAAAACAAGTTCAGTATGCAGTTAGTTATCGATTAAAGAATAGACAAACATCACAGGGGAGCACAACCCCCAATAGGAGCAGAGGATGTCTGGGGGAGGAGAGAGAAACAAAGCAACCAGCCAAAAATGACAGATGCTGCTCAGGCTTTTAAGTCAGCTCCTGCGTGCTCGCAAATGGCGCTGGGAATCGACTATAGCTGGTTGTGGTGGTTTAAGAGTTAAAAGGAACAAAACGGAAAACACAAGAACACTCAGCTGGAGATGCCTCACAGTCAATCAGCAGCAAGGAAAAATGAATAATGCTGTAGCAGTCCAGTGCCGCTAAGATTCACACTGTTGAGAAGATGGCAATTTATTTGTTTTTATGGTGGAGATTCCAGGGACGCACCCAGCCTTGATCCCACCCGGATGCACTCACAGAGACAAAAACAAAGCAATCCAGTAATCAAACAGCAAATAAAGAATGTAATGAAAACAAATGAAATAAATAAAAACAACGATACCACCCCTGTTCCCCTTACAGCAATTACACATTAAATACAACCCCAATTCTAATGAAGTTGGGACGTTGTGTAAAAAGTAAATAAAAACAGAATACAATGATTTGCAAATTGTTTTCAACCTATAATTGAACACACTACAAAGACAAGATATCAAATGTTCAAACTGATAAGCTTTATTGTTGTTTTGCAAATCTTCACTCATTTTGAATTTGATGCCTGCAACACATTCCAAAAAAGCTGGGACAGGGGCATGTTTACCACTGTGTTATATCACCTTTCCTTTTAACAACACTCAATCAGCGTTTGGGAACTGAGGACACTAATTGTTGAAGCTGGGTAGGTGGAATTCTTTCCCATTCTTGCTTGATGTACAACTTCAGTTGCTCAACAGTCCGGGGTCTCCGTTGTCATATTTTGTGCTTCATAATGCGCCACACATTTTCAATGGGAGACAGGTCTGGACTGCAGGCAGGCCATTCTAGTACCCACACTCTTTAACAACGAAGCCACGCTGTTGTAACACATGCAGAATGTGGCTTTGCATTGTCCTGCTGAAATAAGCATGGACATCCCTGAAAAAGATGTCGCTTGGATGGCAGCATACAGTATGTTGCTCCAAAACCTGTGTGTACCTTTGCCTTCACAGATATGCAAGTTACCCATGCCATGGGCACTAACACACCCCCATACCATCACAGATGCTGGCTTTTAAACTTTGCGCTGATAACAATCCGGATGGTCCTTTTCCTCTTTGGCCCGGAGGACATGACGTCCATGATTTCCAAAAACAATTTGATATGTGGACTCGTCAGAGCACAGCACACTTTTCCACTTTGCGTCAGTCCATCTCAGATGAGCTCGGGCCCAGAGAAGCCGGCGGCGTTTCTGGGTGTTGTTGATATATGGCTTTCGCTTTGCATGGTAGAGTTTTAACTTGCACTTGTAGATGTAGCGACGAACTGTGTTAACTGACAATGGTTTGGTAATATCCTTTACAGAATGATGTCAGTTTTTAATGCAGTGCCGCCTGAGGGACCGAAGGTCATGGGCATCCAATGTTGGTATTTGGCCTTGCAGCTTACGTGCAGAGATTTCTCCAAATTCTCTGAATCTTTTGATGATATTATGGACAGTAGATGATGAAATCCCTAGATTCCTTGCAATTGTACATTGAGAAACGTTGTTCTTAAACTGCTGGACTATTTGCCCACGCAGTTGTTGACAAAGTGGTGAACCTCGCCCCACCCTTGCTTGTGAACGACTGAGCCTTTTTGGGATGCTTCTTTTATACCCAATCATGACAAATAACTGTTTCCACACCTGTGGAATGTTTAAAACAGGTGTTTTTTGAACATTCCTCAACGTTCCCAGTCTATTGCTGCCCCTGTCCCAGCTTTTTTGGAACATGTTGCAGGCATCAAATTCAAAATGAGTGAAGATTTGCAAAACAACAATATCAGTTTGAACATTAGATATCTTGTCTTTGTAGTGTATTTAATTGAATATAGGTTGAAAAGGATTTGCAAATCATTGTATTCTGTTTTTATTTACGTTTTACACAATGTCCCAACTTCATTGGAATTGGGGTTGTACAACAAAGCACCAACAAAACACACACAGTAAATCATGAAAAACAGCAACGGATGAAATGTAATATGAAAATAGATAGTCCAGAGATCCGCATGTTGAATGGGAATGTAAAGATAGTCCTACCGCTAGTTCCTAAAATAGTGAAGACGGGTTCAGGAGCGCTTCTTTTTTTGCAGGATGGCCATGAATCCACTTACAGTCCTCGTGTACACAGGCAGACAATACAGATGCCAAACACGAAACGATCCAGGACAAAACAGGTAACCCAACAGAAGGCAGGCAGAGAGACAGAAACTTAAAACACAAATTACAAAAACTTTTTTTGCTTTTGGTCACCGTCCCCCTTTGTAAAAGCTGCGCTGACATCCTTTGACCCCAATAGCCCCAGCACCCTCAGCAGAAGACCAATCAGAGCCACTGCAGGGACTGCTGAGAGTCGCGGTTTCAAATTCTGTTGGCTACTTTCACCATCCCAAGCCGCATTTCCTCTACATTTGCTTCCTGTTCTGTCTACAGTACAGTATTGCCATGAAAAACGTCATAAACATTGCGGTGGATATTTGCAGTTTCTGCTAATAATTGTTAGATAGGTTCTAAGGAAAAATCCGCGAATGACTGAGGCTGCGAGCTGTGAACCGCGACTTCACGGGGGTCTACTGTATATATAAAATGTATAATATATATATAGTTATATATATATATATATATATACTGTATGTATAAGCAACAGTCTGTGCATATTTTATAGGTAGAAATCCACAAAGGGTGAAAATGAATCAAATATCTTAAAATAGTCCTGAGCATTCGACACCTATCATGTATGATCATTAGAGAAAAATGACTAGACATACAGGTGTCAAAGGCAATATATAACAAATGCCGAGGCGATGGTAGGTGGGTATAAGAGTGGGTGGATTAGTAAGGTGAGGGTTCAGAGGGTCTTAGTCATAGTAAGTATTTTTTTTATTATTTGGCCATTCTTCTTTTTAAGCCAGCATACTGTATGCTGGGTTCATGTCCAAGTGTCTGTTAGTGGCCTTTTCATTTGATAGCCAGAATTCAGCCAGCTCTCTGGCACTCTTAGTATTTACTTTCTGTGATGTAACCATTAGCAACCAAAAATTAAAGTAGTTTCATACACATGTATTTATATAAATTATACACATGTAAATTCATGCATGCGCATGTGCCTATAAACATACATGATCCCATGTAAACTTGTATTAAGTCTAATGGTTACACAAATACACATACAGTATATTTAATATGTTAAATTTCAATATATTAGCTGAAAAAGTGACCAGAAAGAAAATAGAAGATATAGTCTCAGCAAACATGCAACAAGACCAAGTTACAAAATGAGTCTTCTTTACATTGCCATTATATAACTCATGTTCATGTTTTAAAGAATGTCATGATTAGTATTTTTAGCTCTTTTTCTCCCTCTTCAGGATAACTAATGTATAGAATTGGCCATCAACTGTTACTTTCAGTTTAACTGGAAATCTGATTTCAGCTTTGTGTAAGCTCTGTTTGATGCTATTAAATGCAGCTCATTTTGCAGTAGTTGAAAAAGAGAAATCTGGGAATATGTTCCTTCTATATCTACAGTATCTTCAAACACTGCTAAGTTATCAAAAAGAACTTTGCATGCTTTTATCCCTCCAGATCAGAGAATGTCCAGTTCTATCTGGCTCTTACATACAAGGGACGGTGCATGTGCCCAAAACATTAACATTTATATGTTACTTACATAAAAGCCAGATTGAATGTTATTTACCCATTTACCTTTATTTATTTACTTACTTCCTACAGTCACAAGTAGAGTGCAGAGCTTTCCATGTACATACTGTATACAAAGTACAGCGATGACAAAAGTGCATTTTTGATCCGTTGTAGAACTGTTGTCATGAGTTGAGTTTACCTCTGTTATAGCACGTCTATGTGAAAACAGCAGTGTCAAATAGGGGAGGGAGTTTTGGGGAATTGGAATCGTGAACGCGGCTGAGAGAATAAAACTGAATAAAAAAAAAAAACAAAGCTAACCTTTACAAGTATCATAAATTACACCGGCCGTTACAGACTGGAATCAAATGTATGTTTTTATTCTAAAATAGTAAGAATACGAGCAGATCACTTCTCAAAACAGACTCATCCAGGATCGAACCCATGAAGCTTTGATTACCAGTCAACAGTTGATACAATTGCGCCACCGAAGCTGTCATAGCAACTGCGTGTCAATGTCGCACCCTAACGCGGGTTGATTTTCTGCAGTTTTATTTTTGAATGGAAGCGCATTTGTTCTATAATATTTGTACCTTTTGTGAAAGTGTTTCTTTGATATTTGGAATTCAGGCTTCATACATTATACACTTCATGTCTACATTTTGTCAATTATTACTAAAACATGAAAAATGTTTCTGTTTTAATGATTTGTTTACATAAATCGTTGTAGACATGGAACACACATGAAATGCAAGTGTTCCAAATAACGATAAAGTATTTATAAAAGGTGTCATTTTGCTTGACTTCTTACTCTATACAGCTCTAAGCAACTGACACGCAGGTAAACAGACTTGAGCTGAGAAAACTGTGCGGGGTGGGGGATGTGATTGCAGGATGCTTGCTGTTTGCTGCTTATCAACACATTTAAAGGACAAAAGACACTGATGGAGAGGTGCGAAGTGTTTTAAGGTGGGACGGATCTACGAGTTTTTTCGTAGACTCTGGTAATTCTATTGTTAAAAGTACCCCCTGATTTTTTATGTCTTGGTTCAGCTAATCTGTACTGCTATGTGTTCCTGCTATAGCCTTCTTTATATCCTTTGTGGAGTACGGCCGGACATTCATCCCGGCCAATACCCCAAGGCCACCAGGTGGAGCCCTTCCTGCAGCATGGAGGTGCCCTGAATTCCAGCAGGGCATCATGGACAGTGGAGTTTTCCTATACAGCCCTGCTGGATAACGTCGGGGCCGCCAGGGGACGCAGCAGGGAGAACCAGAGATCTGTATTTTCCCTACAACCCGGAACTACGTCCCAGTCATATGGACAGAGGAAATGACGTACTTCCGGGTTGAAGATGAGGAGTTTTTACCTGACCCGGAAGTGCTGGATAATCACGTGGACTGAGGGCTCAGAAGCACTTCCGGGTCATGGACTATAAAGGACTCTGGGAAATCCCAGATGATGAGCTGAGTCGGGTGGCAGGGTGACAACGCATCTGGGAGAGTGGAGGATTGATTAATGTTATTGTGTATTGTTATTGATTAATGAATATAGTGGAGTGGAGGGTGCTTTGTGCACTGTAGTGTCCTAATAAATTTAATATTTGGACTTTTACCTGGTGTCTGGCATCTAATCTGAGGGTTCAAGGGGACGACAGTGCCCCCTATCTGTCACACCTTTATCATCATTCATATTATGGTATGGTAGTAATGGGTAATCAATACCTTCAACTCATACAGCTTTACTTCATTTCCACCTTCTTCATGCACTGAGGTCAGAGTTTTGTATCCAGTTTACTCACAGGGGGTGTTGATAGCAGGGATAAAGTGGCCATGCTCGATTCAGATATGCCACTCACTTCCATTTGCTGTCAGCCAGAATGAATGCTGTATTGTGAGGTCCTGGCTGATCCATTCCTTTTTTTGTCTCTTCCAGTTCATGCCTTGGCAGGCTGAATTTTGAACTTGAGATCCCATGGACACAATTCTAATGTGTTTACATTGCTTGTATTGGATTCTCATTTTTTATTGTTTGCATATTTTATCATTTTATGTGTATGTTATTCAAATGGCATTGTTGTGTTATGTGAATTCTGGACTTCCATTTTGGTCATTTTGGCAAATGGTCACTAGGCACATGATGCACATCCTATCAGACACAATACATCACTTCAGCTAGGATATACAAGACGGCCATTTATATGGCAACAATGTTCGTACATATATACATTTTACTTATGTAAGTACTATGCAGTACTGTAACACTTTTGCTGGCTAATAGAGTCCTCCACTACAACACAGCTTTGCTTGGCACCATAAATAAATTGGTGTTGACTTTCTGACAATTGATATATGGGCTAGGGTTTTTATTCATTGATAACAACATGTAAATTGAATGATTTCTTTCTCGTTGGTTATACTCTTGAATAAAAGTGCACTTTTTTTTTGTACCATTTGTGAAAGTGTTTATTTGGTATTTGGACTTCACACATTATACACTTCACATCAGCATTTTGTCAATTATTACTATAACATGAAAAATGTTTCTGTTTTTGTTATGTGTTCAAGATTTCTTGCTTTGCATTTCCTGTCATCCTACATTTATCCAGATCAATGTAGACACAGAACACAAATGAAATGCACGTATTCCAGATAAAAAATACATTATTTGCCCTATACAATTACCTGACACCTCACATTGAGATAAAAAGACTTGTGCTGGGAGAACTTTACGACTGACTTCAGCTGTGTTGGGGGAAGGGATAGCAGGCTGCTTGCTGCTTGTGCTGATTGACACATTTGCAAAACAAAGACGCTGATGAAAAGGTGCAAAGGATTTTTAGGTAGCCCAACATTACCATTTTTTCTTAGGCTTCAGTGATGCTAGTGTTAAATACCTTTGGGGTCTTGTTCACAAGTGAGGGGAAAAGGTATGGTGAGATCGATATACAGATCGGGGTGGTCAGCACAGTTATGCAGTCATTATACCAATCCACAGTTGTGAAGAAGGATTCCGAGTCATAATTAAAGCTCTTGAATTACCAGTCAATATACAGTACATCCCTACCCTCGCCTATGATCAAAAGCCTTAACTCATTTGGTGCAGATGTTGACTTTTGTCGAAATTCAGGGGTAGGGGACAATAATCAGGTGTAAACTGTGACAAAATTCACTGTTATGTTTTATTTCAGTTCTTGTTAAAGTTAGCTTCATTAAGTTGACCGAGATTTCCTGCGCTCGCTTGAGTAGCAAAGAGTAAACCGCCTCTAAAAAGGCATTTGCATCTGCTGAAAAACCAAAGCGAACGTGCAAAGCAAAATACTCTTTGGACAACGTTTTGCATATCGTATCGCTGAATCAGACTCTGAGTTGTCAAATTTCTGGGGCTTGAAAATGAAAGGAGGGACCAGCATCAGCCATTCGAAGTGCTGAACATGTTTGTATAGCTGATGTGCCTATGCCAGTGTTCACCTTTGAGGACCGCCACTTATGATGACAAGAGGTACAAACTAGATTGTGTCACACTGCGACTGCTACTGCTGCATGAAGACAGCCAGGCAGTTGGTCCATCACGTATTCATCGAGCTTCCCCTGCTCCTGCTAGGGACACCGAACAGGCACCGACAGCAGCCATGGCACACAGCAAAAGACGTTTTATATTGATTCATGTGTGAAACTATTGCTTTGTGTGCTTTTCAGAAAATTGAGTTTTTCAGAAAAAATATTCAGCCCTCAAAGAGTTAAAGAAGGAGACTGCAGGTGCAATTGGCCAAAATGAGCTTACTCTGCAGGGTGGCTGGGCTCTTCCTTAGAGACAGGATGAGAGGCTTGGAGTAGAGCTGCTGACCCTCTGAATTTGAGAAGAGCAAACCAGGGTGGTTTGGGCATGTTATACGGATGCCTCCAGGGCGCTTCTCTGTGGTAGTTTGACGGGTATGAAGAGCTGGGATGATACCACGGGGAAGACCCTTGATGTGCTGGGAGGATTATATCTCCTAGATGGCCAGGAAACGGCTTTGGATTCCACAGTATGAGTTGGCAAGTGTGGCTGAGGTCAAGGGTTGAATGAATGTGTTATGTTCTACCAAAAATATGGTGGACAACAAAAATGGACTAATATGGATAATAAAATAACAAATGTAGACAAAATGTTGTTTGAAAATCACAACATTTTTTATTCATATTTTGGGTACATATTATAACACACAGAAAAAGTCAGTATTGAATGCTTCATATTAATTACCAGTGGACATTCCTTATGTATATATGTTCCAGGATATCTGAATAGGTTTGTTCATGAATATGTTGTGCTCCTGAAGATTAACAGCCAATACCTGAAAAAAATGGAATGCTTCATAGGATGTACTCTATTGCTCTGAATGTACAGTACAGTGTAAATAAAATATAATGAAAGAACCTATTACAAGATAAATCTGTCTTTATAAAAATTTACTGTAAATCAGTGTACAATGTTATAATAAAAGTAACATTATAATTAGTATAGGTAAATGGTAGTTAAACAACAGGCAGAAATGTGGCCAGCTAAACAAAAAAGGCAAAGTCAAGCAAGCGTCTGTACTAGGCAAAAAGGTAATATGCACAAGATTTGATGATTTTCCTGATATAAGTGATGAAACATAAGATGTAGCTGGTAATCTCTAGCTGCAAACATAAAATGTGGTTGCTACTACATTCTTCTTTTAATATGCCACGAGAAAAAGGAGTTAAGAAGTCACTGCATAGTTGCAGGTACAATAACCAAATCAATAATACTGTGGTCTAATCACCACAGGATGTAAAACAAAACAGAGACAGTATTGACATTAACCAAGTTATTGCTGTGAAAAAATCACTATTAATTGCATCAGGGCTATATCCAAACTCTAAGATTTAACTTTTGCTGGATCTGATGTTCAGGCTTTCCATTGGAGTTGCTTAGCTAGAAATGCAAACAGGTCATTAATCTTATCCTAAAAGGATTAGAGTCATTTTACTTACCTCTGTATCAAGATTATGGGTGAAATTGAGACTACGTATTTCTCTTCCATCATAAACTGCATTCACCTCCTTGATGAGAAGGTTTCCTGAGCCCCAAACATTAAGATGTCCTAATTGTAACTGTCCTGCAGTGTTGTTTCCACTGTCATGTTGGATATAATTAAACAGAATGTTCTAAAATAAAGAACGGAAGAACAGGACCATATTCAAAGGTCATAAAAATAAATAAATGAGAACACTAAAGAGAAAATTGCTCATTAGACATACAGTACCTTGTTCACGGCAAAATTGGCAAGAAAGTAGTCTCCTTTTTCATAGGTATCTGCACAGAAAAATGCAAAGTTATACAAAATATTTTAACTTTTCTAATTACGTAAGTATGAATTGTCTTGAACCCTCCACCATTTTGCAGTTTTTCCTCTATGTAAAACTGTGGCTTGCTTTCCATCTTTATGTGCTTTACAAACTTTAAAACAAAAAAGCTCTATTACTGCACTTACTATGAAGTAGAAATGGTGGTTTATTATATGAATGTTTGGTAAAGGCCATATGTACAAAGGAAATTGGAATAAGGAAGAAAAAGACTGAGAGATAGTAAGTACAAACGGAGCTACAAGAAATATAAAGAAATCAATAACCGAGAATGTGTCTGAACCAAATTACAAAAACCAAATCACAAAACCAGAATCAAAGTCAAAATGAACAATGTAAAGTTCTTACACTAGCTTGTTATGGTTGCTTCATGTAAACATGTCAGATAAAGTCTGTTATGATCACAAAGGCACATTACATGACAACATACAGTTACGTCCATAAATATTTGGACAGTGACACAATTTTCATAATTTTGGCTCTGTACAACTTCACAGTGGCTTTGAAATAAAGCAATCAAGATATGATCGAAATGTAGACTTTCAACTTTAATTTAAGTAGTTTAACAAAAATATTCTATGAGACTTTCAGGAGTGACAGACATTTTTCTGAGTACACCCCCAATTTCCAAGGGCTTAAAAGTATTTGGACAATTGACTGACAAGTTGTTCTATATCCAGAGGAGAGCAGTTCCCTCATTATATCAATAACTATTAAGCAGGTAGAACGTCTTCAGTTGATTCCAAGTGTGGAATTACATTTGGAAGCTGTCACTGTGAACTCATGATATGAAGTCCAAAGAGCTGTCCATGCAAGTAAAAACAGTTCATCATTAGGCTGAGAAAACAAAACAAACCTATCAGAGAGATAGCAGAAACATGAGGAGTGGTCATATCAACCATCTGGTACATTCTTAAAAAGAAGGAACACACTGGTGAACTCAGTAACACCAGAAGGCCTTGGCAACCATGAAGATAACTGTGCTGGATGATTGCAGAATTCTATCTTTGGTGAAGAAGAACCCCTTCACAATATTTAGCCAAACTAAGAACACTCTCCAGGAGGTAAACCTGTCATTGCCAAAGTGTACAATTAAGAGAAGAGTTCATGAAAGTAAAGACAAAGGGTTTACCACAAGGTGCAAAACACTTGTAAACATCAAACATAGGATGGACAGATTAGACTTTACCATAAAACATTTTTTAAAAGTCTTTCCAAGTCTGGAACAATTTTCTTTTTGGACAAAGGAAACTAAGATCAGTATGTATAAGAATGATGGAAAGAAAAGGCTATTGAGAAGAAAAGGAATGGCTCATGATCCGATGAGTACCACATCATCTGTAAAACATGGTGGAGACAGTTTTATGGCATGACTGTGCATGGCTATGAATGGAAGTCAGTCACTGATATTAATTGATGATATGACTGCTGGCAGAAGTATCAGGATGATTTCTGAAGTGTATAAGGCTGTACTGTTTGCTCAGAAACAGCCAAATGCTGCAAAACTGATAGGACGATGCTTCACAGTACAGATGGACAATGAGCCAAAACATACTGTGACAGTAAACCTAGTGTGTTTCAGCACAAAGTAGTGGATTATTCTTCAAAGGCCAAGTCATTTAACTGACTTTAACCCAATTGGACATGCATTTCAGTTGCTGAAGAAAAAACTAAAGGCAGAAAGTATAACAAAAAAGCAGCACCTGAAAACAGCTACCATAAAGGCCTGGCAAAGCAACAGTAGGGTGGAAACCCAATGCTTGGAGATGGCCATGGATTCAGACTTCAGGCAGTTATTGACTGTAAAGGATTTACACCCAAATATTGAAAATGATCATTATAATTATGATTATGTTAGTTTGTCGAAATACTTTTGAATCCCTGGAAATTGGAGGGCTATGCAGAAAAATGGCTGTCATTCCTAAATGGTTCATATATTTTTACTCAACCCTTTGAATTAAAGCTGAAAGTCTACACTTCAATCACATCTTGATTACTTTGTTTCTAATCCATGTGCCAAAAATTATGAAATTGTGCCATTGTTGCGTCACAAATACTTATGGACCTGACTGTATATGACCCTTGTCTGGCCATCAGAAACAATCATAAATCAACATTACCCTGATAAAAGAAAAAATAAACAGAAAGAAAATATGTCCAGAAATTTTGGAAATGGGATCAACCACAACAAACAATACAATTTTAGGATGACTAACAGATTTAAAAACGTGTGGCAGAAAATTAACTTTTGCTTTAAATAAAGTATAGAAACTTCATCCATTCCTCTTTCAAAAATTTTCAAACAAGTTATGGCAAATTATATTTGACGTTTAATGTGATTATTTTTTGCCCTGTTTTATATTCTATGATTTTTTAGTTATTTGACTAGTTTCAAAACATAACTCTGGCAATTAAATCAAATGGCTAATAGATTCTTGAAATCCAAGGATGGATAGCCTCACATTGTACACCTCTTAAAGGCTCCATGTTATTTGAACAGAGATAGCTGTCTCTCCACTGTTAACTGATAGATATTGCTTTATAACTCAATTAATTTGCTTTCATGATACTGTACAATACAATGAAAAGCATTTGCTATTAGTCTTGCTGAAACACAGGTTCAAAAAGTTAATGATATGATACATAGCACCATGACATAATGCAGCAGGGCAAAGATTATTAAGCAAGCAATAGCAATGAGAAATATTTTAGCATGGCAGAGTGCCTACCAGCATTGACTCAACAGACTTTTGCTCATTTCATTGCACTTTAAGGTAGTTCGCTATCCATAAAAGGACGGCTTGCTTTACCTACACTAGAATGGTGACAGTGTGACTGTAGCAGGATTGCCCTCTTTAAAGGCTGGCAGTAAAGCTGTCCATGTGAATAACTGAATGCCAGGTCATACTGCTGCTGAATCAGCACTAATGTCATTCCCAGCTCATGCAAGAGACAGCGGTGTTACATTGTCAATGAATATACAACAGTAATAAGTGTATACAATTTTACACTGCTGAATTAATACAACTAAAATCTTGTTGTCCACATTGGTAATCAACAAAAATACAAATGAAGGAGGATTAGAATGTGGTGTCAACTTCGTACTAGATGTTTAGTCAAAGCTAGGTCTCTAAATCTTGATTTGAATTCTTTTGCTAAAAAGGATTCTTCCCCTTGGCTTATTTAATGCTCTACTCCTGGCTTTATAGGGAGGCGAGGTCCCTTTGTGCATTGTGTAAGGGTAAAGTAGCTTCAGCACTGTTTTCACAGTTATTGAGTGCACTGCATATCATACTGACATCAAGTGATGCCTTCTTCCATACCACAAATAGTACATACAACTGCTAACTGTAGTAAATGAAAAAACATAATGTAGAAGGGTGCTATGGACAGAGCAGCTACATCATACAATTGGAGCATTATGTAAGGCAAAGTATAAATGTGTGTTTGAAATCTGTTATCACTTATATACAAAGTGATGAAGCTTTTAATTATTATTTTGTTAAAATAATTGGGGCATATTCAAGATGTATGGCTTGTTCTTGAACATCAACATACAAATGGACTTAGTTTACTGTAACTTATTATGTGACCTCTGAAGAAAATTAATTGAACCAGGACCTATTTAGCTGGGTTATAGCAAAAAAGTGAGTACTTATCTACTCTGTATATATGAAATCCAATTTTGTGCCACAATTTTATGTGACATTTCTATGTCACGTTTTTTGTCATGCTTTAAATCTGGCTTATTTTAAAACCTATTTATGTTTGGTATCAATGTTTTCAGAATTTATCGAACTTTAATGTGATGTTGTTAGATTTTCAGATCCTTATTCCGTTTTTAAATTATAAACTAAAATATCAAGAACTCACGTGTACAGGCTTTTAATTGTTCGAAGCGCTGCTCGAGATGCAGATCACACAATTAATTTTACACTATCTGCAGAATGTTCTCACATTGAAATTATATATATTGTAGCAATGGACACTTCTTCTGATTGGATGCTAGTGACATGAAAGTGTGAACTGTGATGTCACAACAGTAACCACCTACAGCATAGATTTGAGAGGTGCCCCTTAAAAACAAAAGGATGCTTTAGTGCTTAATGGCAGTTAATTCATGAGCTACCTTGCTTTTTCTCCCTTTTTGCGAAAGTGCTATCCATAAGGTGTCAAATGTTCTTTCATATACCCTCTGTAGTATTTAAGTAATAACGATGCCCATTTCATGACTTGCTAGTTGATATTGGTTTGACAATGTTAGACCTGTGAAGACTTTGGCACAGCTTCATAGCAAAGGTCAAATGCAGGAAATCAAACCCAGTGTTCTTCTTTTACTAACATCTGTCAACACCACCTTTCCTTCACTTTGAGGTCAGACTTTGTGAAGATCCTGGGTTTCTGTTACAGAGAGGGCATGGCCCTAAGATTCTGTGTCCTCAGAAAAACAAATTCTCCAAGTAACTTTTTATGGCTTTAACTGGAGCTTGATAAAGTATAGAGTAAAACAGGCAGTAATGTACAAGGAGCTGTACTGGGGCAAGACTAAATTGGCTGACAACTTAGATATTGCTAACATTGTTTAAGGAACACCACCTGCAATGAGATCAATCCTAACTACAGGCACCAAAGACTATCCACAAACTCATCAGAGCCAAGAATCTTTATATATAATATGCTACCATGGCTATCCATTCGTCTGTCCAGGATTTTAAATCACCAGTAGCTTGCAAACCGTTTGAACTATTGACCTGAAATCTGGTACACATATACTATGTGACATCTGCTATCCGCTTTTGGGGTGATGAGTGACCTCCAAGGTCATTCTATTTATTTTATTGTATAATCAGCTCTTGGCAGCGGCCAGCTGGGTGGCTGTGCGGCGCATGCGTATGGGCGCCGTTCTCATCCCTACCACCTTCACTGTCACTTCCCCTACCTCTTCATATCTTAAATCATTCTTGAGACAGATTGAAGACTTAAGTGCCAGCTTAAGTGAAAAGTTAAAGAAAATGTACTAAGTAACTGCAACACAAACACTGACTTAATCAGTTTTAACGTGAAAAGATGCTGATGGAAGAAGAGAAGAAGCACTAGGGTGGAGAAAAGAAGAGCTGCTCAGGAATCAGCAAGCGCATCATCTTCTGAGCAAATGAATGCTAAACATACTGAGACAGAGTATGAAAACTATCATTCCTCAGACAGGAAGTTGGCATGAAATGTCAGCATAGTGGGAAAAATGTATAATGGGTGGAGTATCCTGTCCAGTATGGTTGGTGTTCCCTTTTCCAATAAGGAAGACAGAAGAAGTCAGGGGCAGTGGGAGACTGCACTCCATCTGCATGTCATTTCTCAGTACACTTTGTGGTACCCTTGGTGAGCCCTATTTAGACACCCACAGTGCAACATGGGCATTATGGTTCCATGGGTGCCACTGAGGTAGGTGTGACAAGAAGGATCCCCTATCTTCAGGTGATTCTGCCCAACCTGAAAGCTCTTTCTGAAGACTATGGTAGTACTCTGAACTTCAAAAATACTCAAGTATTAGGTTTAAAGGGAGTCCTCCATGTTGCCCAGGGAGTAAGGTGCGGAAAAGAGACAAAACTCACTGGAGAGGTGTGAGAAGAAAGAAAAAAGAAAGAAGTATGTTATACCTGTATAGTGGAAGAATCCTGTGACAAAAGTATTTTCTTTTTAATAAACACGGTGATTTGAACCCTGTACTCATGTTTTTGTTACAAGGGTTTGGGGCTCAGGTAGCCTCCTGGTGGCTGCAGTATATAAAGTATATTATGTTGTAGCGTTGGACAATTACATCAGCCAGAGATGAGTCACCCATAGTATGAGCTAGAATTCCATCACCAGCAGCAGGGGCACCTCTTAAAATTGCAAGACTACAAATTTGCATTCTTTTCTATTTTTGTGTGGCTTAGGTTAGTGGTACCTTTAATGATAGCATGCTATTAAAAGAGCATAAAATGAGAATACATCCATTGGATCAGTGCTGCAGGTACAGTACAGCGCTACTATATATACTGTATATTGAAGTAGGACAGGATGTTGTACAGATGCCTCAAGAATTTAACTGATGAAATTTAGGTACAGATTTAATTCAGCAAGGTAAATGCATCATATCACAGATGTGCTTGAGAGGCAGGCTAAGAGCTTAACCAAAGACGAAAAACAAGAGCAGGTTTATCCTATAGATCTCCTAAAGAGAAACCAGCATAAATCTCCACTTCCTGTTTCCCTTTCCTAACCACGCCTCCTACCAAGGTCACTTCCAGCCTCAATTACTGGACCTCACCTCTTCCTTCCTGGCTACTATAAAAGCCTAGCACCTTTCCTTTTTAGATGTCCCTTTTTGGACACTGAACCAGACGTTATTCTGGATCCATTTATTGCATTTGTGAATTTTGTTGCATTGTACGCTGTACAATACTGTATATGGGGCAGTTCCGCAAACCTTTTTCTGCCTTCTTTGTGTCTTTACAGCATGTATGCAAAAGCTGTAGCTGAAAACTGATCCATAGGAAGAACGTAGGTTAATTTAGAAAACAATTCTTATACATACCAATGCTGTTTCCATCATCCCAATAAAGAGAACCTTGAGCAAATCCATTATCATCCAATGCAACTGTCAGGCCCATCAAATTGTTTCGACTATAAAACAAAATAATAAATTTTATTTTGAATTTTAGATAAAATTTTGATATCAAAAAGTAAACATTAGTTTCAATAAATAATTTCTTTTAGGTATTTATTGAAGAGTTGGCTTTACTTATATAATTCTATTGCAGATTCTCATTCTGCTTAGCTTACTTTCCATATAGGATTTTTTTCTGTCCACAGATATGATTTCATGCTTATTGGTACTCATAAATAGTCCTGTTGTATTTGGAAATGCATAAACTATATGCATGCATCATACAATAAAGTGGCAGTTTATCCACAGAGGGTTCTTACTTTTCATTTTTTGCTTTCTCATTAAGTTGTGTCCCCTTATATACATGACTTTAACTAAGTGGGGAAATAAATAGATTAATAGGCTTATTAATACAATATTTGTACAAACCTGAACATATTTGCCTTCCTCAACCTTTCCATATTAAATTACCTTTCAACAGTTGTTCTACTTGGTTCTTGCCATGGAATGACATAGCCCCCCCGGATATGAAGATTGATGTGATCCAAGGGTGTTGGCATGTCTACCCATTGACCTCTAATTCCAGTGGAACGTCCCTGAAAAAAAAATAATATGAAAAAAAGAATAGGTATTAATATCAACAGTATTAATTGTCTAAATAAATGTCTTCACTAAGTAGTTCATTAGCCAGTATAAAGACATAAAATTATATAAACATATTAATAAATGCCACAAATCTAAGGACAATATTTTAAAACAAATGTAGTAAAACTTAATTTAAATCAATAAGATGAATAAATCTTATATGTATTAAAACAGGAGAAATAGCATGAAATTAAAATTTAACCTCGGCCAAAAACCATTTCACACAAGAAGATTGATAGTCTTTCACATGGCAAATTTAGAAGATTTTTCAGTAAGCTAAGAGAAAATGATGTGACTCCTAATAAGCTATGAGTTAAGACAAGAAGAAAGGCAATCAGTCATGAGGAACTATCAGTTGATTGGTATTATCCTGTTAAAAATTAAGTAACTTTAGATTTACTTCTAACAAAATATAAAGCCTTCTTCTGCATAGAAGTTTGAAACCACTGTTTAATCTTTCCAGTGAAAATACTTATTTCAATATTATATCTGTTTTCTACAAGTCACATCACTTGACTTTATTGTGAAACATTAATGTTAACAGTTTTCTGAACTGTTCTCTGATAGTGGCAGTGTGGTGCATCGGTTAGCACTGCTGCATGCCAAAACATCTAATACTTAAATCACATGGCTGATCACCATCTATGTGGAATGTGAATGTTCTCCCTGATTCAGCATGGGGTTTCCTGTGGTTATTCATTATTCAAGGTTTACTTTTACACACCAAAGACTTTAATGTTAATTTTTGTTTGAGTATAAGTGTGGGAATATATGTGCCCCGAAATCGAATACTGCCTATAATCCCACACAACCCTGGGTTGGATAAAGTAGATTTGAGAATGGTATGGGGCAATACACATTACATATAAAAAATGTACATAGAACTTTCTATTTATTTATTTATTCTGTATGCCAGTATATATGAAGAATTGTGTCCTCAATCTTCTTCTTTCCAGCCTATTTAAAATTTAAACAACAAAACACTACGCAGCCCTATTCTGGGAACAAATTTATTTCAATACAGGTACTTATTTGTGGAATATGAAAAAAATAGTTAATCACAAACCTTCATCCACCCATTTTCTATTTCACTTATCTAGTTAAGGGCTGTGGAGATTTGGTGCACACACTGGCGACATTCGTGGCATAATAGGAATTGTTCTTGGATACAGTGCCACTATACACATACTCACACTTACTCACACAGAACTCAGACGAGAATGATCTTTTCAACTGAAGACTTGCATCCCCCTCATTCATTGATCAGAAGTCTAAGAAACTAATAGCTCACTAATTGGCTACCATGGTACTTAATTTCATATCAAAATGCATTGAATGATCTGAGTGACATGAACAATTAAGAAAGAAAAACGAGTGAAAACATGAGGTGCTTTATCATCAGAAATATGGTGCTGTGACTTAATAAACAATGAAAGGCAGCTCTTCGATTCAAAAGATATTTTGAACAATCATCCCAGTCATTTACAAGAGGATTTTCCAGAATTCATTAATTTAACAACATTTCAGGCCGAAATACATGTGTTTGGAACACTATGAGTATATGACTAGATATCTCACATTTTCATTATGCGACACAAATAAATTTTTTAAATGGCCATTTTGATATTGCTTGTTGTTTGTTCATTGTTGGTCCCCATAGAAGCCTATGATATCAAGATATATATTATTGCCATTCAGTGTAAAAACATGAGATAAAACATTTTTTCTAGCCATCACTGCAAACAACACTGGGTACGTTACAGAATAAAAAGTATTATATCTGAGTGGAATATCCTTTTAAAGACTGAAAAACAACAAATTATGCATTATGTGGTAAATATATAAACAAACAATTTACAAATTGCTTCCAGGCTGCCAAACTGGGGTTATATATGTGAAAAGATAGTTAAATGATACGTAGGAACTTATTCTTGTCTAAATTAGCCTGATTTATGTTTTTGGGTCCAAACCTAGCAAACTATTAACACTTGGGTTTGGGAAATGACACCTCTTTGTTTCCATTCTCCCTGTGAAACTACCCACTAACAATGCTAGCAAGATTAACAAAGCTTCATAATATTTTATTCTGAAAAAAATCAGGAGTTTGCAGATATCTATACACATCTTTTTTTTGAAGCAGTGTGGGTTTTCACAGGCTCACTGAGGTAGATCGTTCTTTTCTAAATTGTCCTCTCTCACTGAAACAACTTTTATTAGTCTGAGGAAGCAGAAAATGTAAAGCCCTGATGGAATTTCTCTAGAAATTCTTTGGAGCTTTTATAAGCAGAGGTTTCATCCTCAATTCTTAATGTTGAGTTTAGTGATTGCCACCACACTGGTCCTGATTAAACCATTTGATGTAAGTAGGGTGAAAAGGAAATAGAATGTCCATTGATTCAGGAAATCTTATTACTAAAAACTGGAATTTGGTATTGTCAGTTGAGGTGGGGCCCATGGACCCCTCCATCTGACCCTTTATTTGTTATACTTTTAATGCATAGAATTTGATTGCTCTTAAACTGCATTAAAGTAACTTAACCTTAAATGAAGTGTAGTAGATGGATGAGTAGGTAAGGAATGTGGGGGAGTTGCAACCAAACTATGTTCAATGGAGAGAACCAGTCTCTACCAATTAGGGTTGAATGCTTGAATGCTACATAACCATCTTTCATTACATGGGAAACAAAAAAGTAGGGTAATTTTAGATAATATTTGATGCCTTGTACAGAAATAATGACCATGCCAATATTTTAAAAGAATTATTGAAGGAATCGACGAGAGGAAAGTGGATTGCTGGCAAGAAGGTTTTAAGGGGTATATGATACACTGACTTAAATTAATTTTGTATCTTAAAACATGTTCATTAGAGTCAAATCATCTAAAGGACTTGAGGCAGATCATATGGGGAACTGATAATTCGAAAAGTAAAATGTCAGTATACAGTGACAGGAGATAGCATGTACGACCTGTGCAGGGGGATAGCCAAGACATTAAGGAGAGGCTGAAAGGAAAAGGGGGTAGTGGACAATCTTGTGTGGTTCCTTTACAGATTTTGAAAGGATTGGAAATGTCACAGTTGGCAGGAATAATAGCAGCTGGGTAGGAATAAAGAGTTGCAATCATGGTAATGAATTCTGTTCCAAATCCTATGAAATCCAGTACCTTCCAAAATTGTCCAGTTGAAATGGCCAAATTCCTTTTTACCATTTAAGAAAGTAAGTACAGCAGGTGAAGACAGAGATGAAGCAATGCCTATTATATAGAGGAAGCAAAAAGTAATGAGACCTGATAAATGGAGTCTAATCTATGTGGAATGATTTATGTAGAACCATTTGGAGGCAAGAATTTATCTAGAGCATTCATGAAAGAAACTGTTTGGATGTTTGAACATTCGGAAAGAGCTTTATCCTGTTTCTTCAAAAGAGTAATAAGGGTCATGTTAATTGAAGTGTTCATATTTGTGGTGGCAGGCTGGTTCATTACATGAGCTTACTTGGACTTAAGTCCAGGAGGCTAAGAAAGAGGGGGGGGTGTGGGTTTGGGGCACATGGCTATGACAGAAAAAATAATGACCTAAACACAAAGGTTTTCATATTCTTCTATTGTGTATCAATTGAATGTGTTTAATAACAATTTGATTGCAAAAAGACATAAGTTCTTGGCAAGTTTTGTAATGTATTTCTAAGTGTGTAAAGTTTGTAAAAAATCATATCACTTTCATTTATAAGAAACAATGAAAAATAAATGCCTGGAACTCAGTGGATTTTAAAGTGTGTTGAACAAGGGAAATTCGAAGGGTCTCCTGAAGTGGTTCACTCTTCTACAAAAGCATGTGTAGTAGTTGAATATAATGACACACAGTGCTTCAGTAACACGTTGTCACTCTAACACTTCTATTCTGATATTAGGTTCAATACACACATTCATTTTTTCAGATTTGTGCCCTCACTCATGCTTTCAATTATCTTTAGACATATACTTGGTATGCATACGCTTTATTATCAATAAAATTATAATAATCATAAGGCTAAAAGTATGCACTTTTAAAAAAAAAAAGAAATAGAACAAACAACAAGCTGATTTTCTAAAGTATGGATTTACATGCTTGCTTATTGAAGGTGTGATTTCAATTATTTTTTTACATATACTTGGCATGTATATATCTTATTATCAATAAAATGATAATAAACCTAAGGCAAACAGCGTGCACTTTTTAAAAAAGTGAGAAAGCTCAAACAACAGGCAAATTTTGTAAAGTATGGATTTACATGTCTGCTTATTGAAGGTGAGCCCTATTCACTGTTTATTTTGTGCTCAGAATCTCTGGCCCATGGCAGCTTAAAACCTGTTAAACTTAAATGACTTTAGAAACAAGGCATGCCACACATGCTAAGAAAAATAATTGAATTCTTTTGTTGTAAGGACAGCAAATTACATGATCAGCAGGAAATCATAACTAAAGAAAGGAAAATTTCTGATAAATAACAAATGGTGAACAAAATTTACAATTGCAGAAGCCCTCAGACAACTGTCGAGAGCCTTGTTCGTCTAGCTGCCGTTGCAATAAACAAAGTCATGCAAGGTGATAAGATAAAAAAAAAAATCCCCTTTTCTGTGATATGCTTGATGATCTGGCACAAGACATTAAAGGTCAGCTGATTGAATGTGTCTTGCAGTGCGAAACATTTGCTAAAGAAAGAAGTTAAGCAAGTGTTATCTTTTCTGCCAAGTTATACAAAAATACATAAAAAAGATAAGAGATTTCTTTTAACTTTCAGTTTTCTCGCTTTCACCACACCACTCGTTGAAAAGCTGGGACAAAATCATGATGTACTTTTAGCTTTTACTGTTTTTTTTGCTTTGATTTAGGTTATGCACTGTTCTTTTTGTTTTCATGCTTCCCAAGTTGTTTATGCAGTTGTCAGTTTGTTTGCATGCTGCTCCATTTCCATTTGTTTTTGCACATGCAATTTGTTTTTGTTCTTTCTGATGTGATTTTTGCATTTTTGCTGATTTATTTTTGAAGTTTGATTTTTTTGATTTGCTTTTGTGTTTCATATTTGTTTTTGCACATTGCAATTCAGGGCCACTGCAGGAGTGCCATATATGACCTTCATGATACAAGGGAGTGCAGGAGTAAGAAAGAATTGCTGGCCTAATTGGCTAATTTGAGATTAGTTCCCAAAGTTTTATGGTTTTTATTTTTCCTTGTGTTTTGAAATTGTAAGGCTGTATGTAGTTTATAAAGTGGAATATATTTTGTTTAAGTTTGGGCTCAAAAATTACTTTGTTTCAATTTCACTTGTCATATCATTAGTATATGCTTGATTTTCTTCATCCTATTCTGTTATCCCCTCCACTTCGAGTTGTGTTATCAAATGGAGTTGGTGTAAGGGGCACAGGAACTTCATAGCCCTTTCCTTTTCACCCTACTTACATCAGAGTATTAACACTCTTGGAGATGCATTTAAGGGCACAGGCCACTGTACATTCCAAATACAGAGATCCAGATTATTTATTTCCTTCTCCTTTTCTTTTATCTTCGACTGAGATCAGTTCTAAAGACATATGGGGACTCTATATCATCTCCATTTCCCTCTTCATCCATTCATTTTGTTTGCTCAATCCATTTCTCTCATTAAGAAAACAGTAGCCACCTTATATACTGCCCTGCACGTAGCATCTTATAAATCTTTAAATTTAATTTCAATTTGGCACCATGATCTACAATTCCATATTAACCAATCCATTTAAAAAAAAAAAAATCACACTGTCGTCCAAAATCCTCAGTCATAATCATATCCAATTGCAATTTGTGCATTTGTGTGTATCTTACTCCCTAGCACATTGCTCCTGATCCCTTTTGTAAATTCCATTCAATAAACGTTCTCAGTACTTTTCTGTACAAGTTTTGGAGCCATCCATCTATGTCTCCCCAGTGGTCCTTTGTTGTCAGTTCCCTCTATAATTTTTTATTCTTGTCACTGATTTTCCCTTTTCTCTTCACATCTTTCTAATCCTGGATCTTTCATCCCTCTCTTCCGTTCAGCATAGATTTTATTTTTCTATGCACCATCGATGCCGTGCTGGCTCTGCCCTTGCATGGGAGAGTGGCTAACCTTGTTTGCTTTGACTACTGGAAATCATCTCTTTACAGCTTAACTCTGCTTGAATTTTTAACCATTAAAATCAATGGGTCATTCAGCGTTAATATTAAGTGGCAATCTGATGTCAGTCTGGTATGCTGCAAATAATGAGAATATGATCTCTTTAAATCTTTCTTCTTTTATTCTTTCCAAATAATGTCCTCCTCTTTAGCTCAGCTTTGCTCTGATCTCTGTGTTTCATGACAGCACAAGCTCTTTCTTGTATGTACCTCTTCATTAATTTTTAGCACTCACAGAATGTGGGGGTTGTCAGTGTGGGGGAGTGAAAAGTAGGTGCTGTAGGGGTTTTCTTCTTTCTTTTTTTGAACTGTTTAAAACAAATTCTGTCTGCTTATCTTATTGGATTGGTTTATTTTATCATTTTTTTCAATAAAAAAATCTGATCCTAAAAAAGAAAAGTGAAGTTGAGCCAATGACTATGTCTAAGACTCAAACCAAGACTCCTGAAACTGTAAGGTAGGTGCGTTAACCACTAAACAAACACGCTTAGTCTAACTGCACTGTCACACAGATCCAAAGTCTTTTCCTGCAGCATCAAAAGTCAGATATTGATGCCCAGCTGGGACACCCCTTCGACACTTGGTCCGGGGGAACAGCCATAGGCAGTATACTACTTCCCCCCGAAACACTTGTCGGCAGCCCCCCTGGGTTGCATCGGGGCCACAGACATGGGACTTCGGAGCTTAGCCCTTTTGGGCTCCATGGCCACTGCCAGGGGGAGCTGCACAGCTTCCTGAGCCTGTGTGGGCGTTAATACAGCCACATCTGGAAGTGCAGCCACATCTAGGTCATCAGTTACTATATCACTATAAAGGGAGCCAGCAGTCACCATCCGGAAGCCAGAGTCGGGAGGAGGAAGACAATGCTTGCCAGGAGGAGTGGTGGTGAAGACTGTATTTGCTTTGTAATTGGATTTGTGTGCTTTGTAGGACTGTGCTAGGGCTGAGGGACACAGGGAAGACGTGGCCCCCAGCTGAAGAAAAACAGTGTTTATTTTTATGTGTGCCTCCGTGTCTGTCTGTGTCGGGTCCGGCGCCTACATAGCGCCTTTGTCACAATATAATGCAATTATGGAAGGGACAATTGCCCATTACTGGGCACACTCACTTATACAGGGACAGAGTAGAACTGCATGTCTTGAGGAGTGAGAGAAATGCCAGATGATCCTCATTTTTGTTCAAATAACACCAAAGAGCAAATTGCAAGAATTAGTTTAATAATAACATTTGCAAACACAACAAAACTCAATAAGACATTTCCCTACATACTATATAATAAGGATTTTACCTGTATTAATAAGATCATTAAAAGGAATGAGCTTTCAATATTTCTTGAGCTTTTCCATCTCTTTCAAAATCCATGATGCTCAGGATTAATGGCATTTCTGCATTAAGGGATACTGGGCCATAGCTGCACCAGATGTTATATGCAAAATAACTTGTTATTAAACTTTTTAGAGCAACCCTTAGCTTTGTCTTTTTAAGCGATTTTTGATCCAATTTTGTATCATGCACTCAATGTAATTACTTACCCAGAAAAGTATTGCTTCTGGTAGTATGTGAATTTGTCATTATACAGGAAGTCTGTTTCTGGCTCAGGGAATGGGGCAATTGGCCCAACAGTGTTTTCTATACACATGGGAATGTGTGTGTGTATGAGCAATTAATTTTCCAATTTTTGCGATGGGGCTTGAAGGTTAAGTAAGGATTGCCTGTGGTCATTCCTTTTGTAATCGTGTGTTTGCCTTTCCAGTTTGAGTGTTTCTTATAAATGATAGCGATATTATTTTTTAAAAACGTTAAGCACTAAGAAATACATTACAAAACTTAAAAGAACATATGACATTTTTGCAGTCAAATTGTTATTAAATACGTTCAATTGATACACAACAGAAGAATATGAAACCCTTTTTGTTTAAGCCATTATTTTTTATGTCATAGACATGTGCCCAAAACCCACACCCTCCACCCCTTGGACTTAAGTCCAAGGAAGCTCATGTAATGAACCAGCCTGCCACCACAAATATGAACCCTTCAGTTAACATGACCCTTATTACTCTTATGAAGAAACACGATAAAGCTCTTTCTGAATGTTCAAACATCCACACAGTTTCTTTCATGAATGCACTAGATAAATTCTTGCCTCCAAATGGTTTTATATAAATCATTCCAAATAGATTAGACTTCATTTAACAGGTCTCATTACTTCTTGCTTCCTCTATATAATAGGCACTGCTGCAGCTGTGTCTTCGCCTGATGTACTTATTTTCTTAAATGGCAAAAAGGAATCTGACCATTTCAACTGGACAATGTTTGGAAGGTACTGCATTTCATAGGATTTGGAACAGAATTCATTAACATGATTACAACTCTTTATTCCTACCCAGCTGCTATTATTCCTGCCAATTTTGACATTTCCAATCCTTTCAAAATCTGTAAAGGAACCACACAGGATTGTCCACTATCCCCTCTTCCATTCAACCTCTCCTTGAAGACTTGAAGACTGGCTATCCTTTTTGCCAGAAATCCACTCTCCTCTCCTCTATTTCTATTCTATTTTATTTTGTACATTGTAAAACAAATTCTGCTTGCTTATCTGATTGGATTGGTTAATTTTATCATTTTTTCCAATAAAAAAAATCTGATCCCACAAAAGAAAAGTGGAGTACTTAGAGGATAGTCAATGACTTTGTCTAAGATTCAAACCCAGTCTCCTGAAACTGTGAGGTAGCTGTGTGAACCACTGCACAAACATACGTAATCTAACACTTCCTGTTTAAGTGTTTCTAAGGTACTGAACTCATAGAGGCAGAAAACTTTCATTACCATTGCTCCTTTATAGGTAGCCAAATTAATTTAAAAAAGGAGATAGATATCAAGACTGTCCTAAATTTGAAAAAGCACACGAAGTAAGCCTATGTGTGCCCCTTCCACTTCATGGAAAAAGTGACAACAGTATGATGCTACTGGTTAGAAACCTCTTGCAGAAAGAACAAGGTATGTAGGTCGAAAATTGTTTTTCAATTATTAGTTGGCCTTGCTCTGATCAGCAAACACCTGTCTGCATGATATTTAGATATTTATGTTGCCAGACTTTGCAGTGTACAGTTCGTGTTTTGCAGTGTGTGTTGTCTACTCCAACTTCCAGGTCATTCCAAAACATTCAATATTAGGTTGAAATGTTGCAATTTCAATTTGGGTAGTTCACTACAAATATGTTTTTTAGACAAGAGAGTGGCTGCGAAAATCTCGCTTTGCTATTACAGCATTTAATTTTATGACTGAATTTTGTTAGATCATGGTGATAGTTAGGATGCATCAAAACCATCCAACTCTCTCACATGATATAACCACATTCTGCATTCCAGGTGTACTTGTGCATTATTGCAGATTGTCTAGACTTGGTCTTGGTAATTGTGAAAATTAAGCTTCTTTGTAAATTTGTAAAATTCAAAAATTTATTTAAAGTCTTTCTTCATATACATGAATATCTGTAAAGCACTTTTTCATATGACATCTTATTATTAGGTAGAAAATTATATATGATTCACTAATACACTATTTATAGGCATTATGTTTCTCAATTTATACTTTTTATATTAAGGTAAATAATAGTACACAATAGTAAACAATAGTAGTAAAATAACATTTTTACTAATAAGGCTCTTTAAACGTTACTTACAGTATAGTAGTCATACCAGCGTGCGTCTGGCATGTACCCATGGACATCTCTGAGACCCTTAAATAAGAATATTAAAAAATATATGTTTATTTCTTGTGTACATCAAATATAGTGATTATAATGTTATAGTTCAAAAAAACTACATGCATTTAGATGTGTTGAATTTTTAACTTAAAGAAATAGTAAGTGTAAATATTTTTAAATTTACAAAACACTACATGAAAATTATGTTACTGCTTTACCATTAATAACCTTCTAGTATACACACATTATCACTTTAATGTATGTACTTAATACAGTGTAATAAAAGGAAACTGTTAAACCTTTTAAAAACCAGCTCTATTTGCCCATTTAGCCTGTACGTTACTAAATATAAATTACTAGCCATGTGCGCCCAACTACGTTGAGCGTGTTAAAGTTGTCTGTGAAGGGCTCCCTGTTTAAACGTGGCTGCCAGTTGTAAACTGGGTCCTTCGTCGCACAGCATTATGATTTTTTATAAGGGAAACAAAATTACAAAAGAAAACCCTTGGATATTGATTTGATAGGAACTGTCCGAATAGTAATTATGTGGTGGTGTAGGAGCATTTCTGCTTCTGTCCGTTCACAGTCCGTCTCGTTTTCACGATGCTATCGTTTACTCTCACGATGTCTTCTCAACCTTTCTCCAATCTCGCAGGTTGCTTTGTGGCAATCCAAAGAGTAAGGCAATATACACGGAGCAATGGTTATAAAAGGGGGACACATAGGTATCCAGGCTCTTTAAAGCATAAATAGGGATCAGTTCACTGACATGTGAGCAAGGCACGGTACAACTGTGAGACGCGCAGCACTCGCCAGCTACAACGTAACAATAATAATTTTTGGAACGTGCTGTTACGTTGTCATTCATTTTACCCACTGTCTTTCTTTCATTCATATGTTACGTAGGCACGTACCTTTTATCTTCAGCAATCTCATTCTCTAACCAGGCCTCATGAGCTAACCAGCGTAATACTGTCCACCACCCCTTTCGTTATTCCGGCACATTGTTGACATCCGTGAGTAATAACAACGTACTAAACTGGAAGGTGGTCTACGCATGCGTGGAATTCGCGGACAAACAAAGATCAAGATCTAAATGAAGATCTCTTTAGTTAATTTAAAGCACAACAATTTGTTTAGTTTGAATGTCTGTGTTTTGAGGTGTGACTGGAGTACTACAGTCTTCAGTAGCATAAGCCTGGAGGAGATTCTTAATGCAATGCCTATGTTTTAGCTGTCTCTCTACTGCCATCTAGTGCTTCTTCTTATAATTTATTTGCGGACAAACAAAGATCAAGATCCAAATGAAGATTATATATAGAGATGCTCTCAGACACTTGTCAAATATTTATATGGGTAACTGAGGTTGAAGGCCATTTTTCAGTCTTTTAAAATATCTATTTATAAACCTTCACACAATTCACACAAAAAAAATTAATTATTGCATTTACGCATTATCTTCTCTATAAAAGAAAACTAACAGCAGCCTTACCTCATCCATTGCAGGGCTTATTAATAAAGCTGGACCCCACATGAACTGCTTGTATATATCCCATGTGGTTTTGTCTTTAAAAAATCTATGGACAGAAAAATATTTAAAAAACATTTGTTTGTTTATTTTGTTATGCATCACAGGTCATGATTTTATAATTGTCAGGAATATACTGAGTTTGTGTTTTCAACTTGTGTAATGTCAAGTTGAAGAGTGGCCTAATAGTTATTAGGTGGCACAAAAATCTTTTTACTCTCTGAATTGCCAAAAATAAATGAGTATCACAATCAATGCATTTTTTAGTGCTGATTTTCACATTTTCATTTTCTTTTTAAATTTGGGCCATAGTTGATCAATTTCCCGATAAAAGCTCAATTTAATAATTTGGTTTCATACTGATATATTATAGAGTAAAACTTTTATTCTGTCATTCAATCTGCCTGAACAGCACTATGTTTAACTATTCTCTTAAAACACCACAATTAAAGATAATGGCTGTAGAACTTGAGACATGCAGTAGACTGGATGAAATAAGTATATTTCAAATGTCAAGCTCAAATACAACACAATTTCAGTATTTAATATTTATAAAGTAAGAATAAAGCATATACATACTCATGAAGGACAGGTCGGATCACCGTACTGCCTTGGCTGTGTGCTTGAAATAATAAAGTATAAAGATACGGGAGCAGAGTATATCGAATTCGAAGGACCTTCCTTGAATTGTTTGCAAAAGTTTCATCCCAGGCTACTGGATCTTGTCTCTGTTGGAAATAAAATGTAATAAAATTCTTTAAGAATTGCACTTGTGTAGACAAAAGAATTTATACCAACCTGTGTTTTATTAACTAACTGCACATGTTATGGAGGAAATCAAGAAATACAAAGATAATGTATTTAAAAGGGAATCAAAGCAGTGAATCTATGCGGGACTCAAGGTATTTTTTTTTTGCTTAAATGTTTTGAAAAACATTAACATTTTTCAACATTGATGAATCTTTTAAATTATTATAATTTATGGGAACATCTGCTGTCTTCCTTGTATACCATCACTGAGTTTAGGAACGGTGGTTGTCAGGTAAGTTCATTTAAAAATACTTTGCTGAGTTATACAATGCAATATTTTAAACTCCTTGAAATGCATATTATAGCAGTAGAGCTATATTGTGTCATATTTTGAATCCTTATATACTACATGAAAAAATAATTATATTACTGTTGATGCCATGGTGGTTAGCATAGCTGCTTTACATATTGACTTGACCCCAACTATGAAGAGTTCTTTCTAGGTAATTCAATTTCCTCCTGTATCCTACAGAGGTGCAAATTTGATTGACTGATGGTTCTAAATTGACCTATTATGAGGCAATCACTTCTATCTGCTGTTCCACAGGGAACAGGAGCCTGAACTAGAAGCAGCAAACCGTAAAGCAACCTGCATATGTCCTACTCAGGATAGGCCAAGAAAAGTGACAGTTTAAAGTGAGTAACAGTGAACTTCGTATTGTGCTGTCTGAAGTAGTCTGGCCATTCACCTTTTTTAAAATCTCTATTTAGCACTGCTCAGTTTCTCTTTTGTGATGGTCAAATACACTTTTCAGAAGGGAGCTGAATAACTGTTTCCTTGCAATTTTGACAATTAGAAGAATGACAGATTTCATCCATATCAAAATATTAAAGTCAGAAAATATTTGCCTGTGCCTGTGATTTTCTTCATAACATTTTTAACTTGTAGGCAATACAAATAGCTGAAAACTAGTCAAATATACTCACATTGTTTGGCTGAAAAATATCTTTATCTAGTGTGTTCATGCTACTTTCTTACCACCTTTGTTCTATTTGAATTCACAATGCTAGTACACAATAGGTGTGTAGTTTAATGAATAAATAGACAAATGTTTACTTGCTTGTTATGTTTTATGGCTTTTTTCAGTTTCCTGATTTCAAGAAATGTGATACTGTCCTTAGGTATCATAAGTGTTACGTGATGGTTCACCCAAATCTATATTATGGACTTAATATTTTGTGCATTTTCTGGATTTTTGCTGCTGTCAGTGCTAACTTAATTCCAGCTCTGAACTTATTCTCAATTGCCGGGCCATAGAGGCTAGAAGGGATTCACTAATGCGGTTTAAGATTCAAACATTCAAAGGTCAAAATTGCTAGCTAGAAAGAAGCAAGGCTTCTGTAAACTATTGAATTTGAATTACACTAAGCAGAATCAATGGGATTGTGCCCTGTTATTCTCTTCAGGCAAAAAAAGCAGGCATGTGTAAAATAGCTTACTGAACCTAACTAGAAAAATAAAACACATACAACTTAAAAAGCCAGGACAGCAATCTTGATTCATGAGCAGACCTCAATTATTTATTTTATCATCTTGAACTTGTTTCTTAAGGCTACAGCCATGTGTCCAAAAGTAAATGCATATATTTTTCATTCATTAAATGCATTTTACTTTTTTCAATGATTATACATGATCTCAGACTATAGCAGGAAATTTTAAATCCTGGATATGTCTCTGGTGTTTTCTTAGAAATGACCATAGTAACATATCTAAACACCAGCTGGCAGGGTCTGTCTTTTTGTTTTTGTCATTGTCCTTCAGAACTCTCAAGGGATCTTTGGGCAGTATTATTTTGTGCCAGGTTGTGAATTTTTATTGATATGCTCATGAGTGATGAAGCCATTTTCCTCTAGGGTCCGATCCAGTTTCTGTTAGCTGTATCACTTTCTGATATTAAGTGTTAGGTGAAGCAATGTGTCCTCAATGTTGGCAAGTACTGACTTGGACTTTTTATAATATGTATGATGTTAGCTCTCTTTAACATAATTCATTTGTTGTACTTTTGAATGAATTAGTGATATTATGGTACATTAAGTTTCCTTATGTTACATTTATTATAGGATACATGGACATTATCTTTCTTTCTGTATGGTTTAATGAACATCTGAATATTTTACAAGAAGGTTTTAAAAGGTCTGTGTTTGCAGTCATAAATCTGTGAGATCACACTTTGTGCCGGAAGAGGGCAGAGCAACAGCACACTTTTTTTTTCTCTAAAGTATAAACCCAAAACGGTTTTGCATACGCTGTTATCCTTAAAACACCTAACCTTGGAAAGCTAGAAAGTGTTTTAGGCCACATAAAAGTAAAGATGCCACTCCAATTCAACTTATGCAGTTATTCAGACCATGATCCATGAGAAGTGTATACTTTATACAGAGCAAGTATTTCCATTTCGTTTTGCTTCTAACTGAAAACATTAATTTGACAGTATTAGCCTTGAAACAGCTTTTACTGCATAAATAGTGCATTAATAAAATTTAACATGTATGAGACACTGTGAGAACACTTGCAAAAGCAGCTCTAGTTACAGAATGTTACTTTGCATTTGTGTAAAAATACTTTTTTTTTTTTTTTTTTTTTTACTTTTTCTGTAAACCCATAATTATCATTGCACATTTTTATAAAGTAGCACAACCAATGTAATGTTATGGTTGTACTGTTTACTAAAAAAGGAACAACAAAACTAGATTATTATGAAATGATTAAACAGCATTTGAACTCTTAGATTAAAAAAAAAGAACTTAAGCTGTATATACAGTATATACACACCACAGAAAGCACTAGTGCATGAATGGTGAAGGGTATTGTGCTGTAATATTCAGAATCATGCCAGACTTGATCATGAAGTGCTGTTGATGCCCTTCTATCTGATTAAAATGCTTCCAGATCCCCTGAGGCTTTTACAACCATACTCAACCAATTAAGCAATTAGCATGCAATTATCAGCTACCAGTGAGCTGTGCTCTGCAGGGCCCAAAGGACACTGAAATATACAGTTTTTAAGACCCTGCCGGAATTAAAACAAAAATGAACTACACAAAATCAAATTAAATATTTACAAAAAACTGTGCCTTGGAACTGCCCTGTAGGAGAAGAATCACTTCTTGAGTGTTAAGTTTACTTTCACATATTATTATGATATTTTAAAGAATGTTAAATATACCTTTTTTAATGCAGTATCTGCACCCCATTTTCAATCTTTTTTAATCACCGGTAAGGACTAGAAATTAACATTGTTTATTAAAGATTACTTAGTCTATAAGTCATTAATGTGGAATATCTTTGATGCTGTTGTGCGTAATAGGCTCCTCCTTAATACATGTTTGCATTGGCATTCTGTAACATATTTCTAGTCTCCTACTCCAAAGTATCTTTTAATAGAATCTGCTTAAGCATCTGTTATTACCAGTCAGAAATATGTACCAACGATGAATTCCAACTATACATTTTATTGTGAATTTTGTTTCTCACCTTGACTTCAAGCATTTTCAGAAATCAAAGACATAAGCGGGAAATCAAATGTAGAATTCTCTAGTGTTGAATCTGTTGTGTTATGTTTTATAAACAACAGCTACTAGTAAAATTTCTGTAGTCTAATTTTTTTTTTAATTCTTTTTCAAATTCCATTTCCTTAAAGTTATTCAGTACATTCTCATATGAGTTTTAAGAATGGTGAGAAATACAATGAATGAATGAATATACAAATAATAACCACAATAAGTAAATGAATGTCAAGAACCATGGCTAATAGAGCTAAATATTAATTAAGGTTCAAACTCCCTGATTCAATCAATAAGAATTTCTATCTTTAAGTAGAACTGGGCTTTCTTTTGCCATTATATTTAAAGAAAAAAAGTTATAAAAACCTTTCTCTCATGTACAAAGTATATGAAGCTGGTGCAGTGCCATTATAAGGCTCAGGTAGGCTTATACACACCAAATTTGCTCATGGGCCTAAGAAGCCAATATAACATATCTTTTTATTATTTTTTTTCATTAAGAAAATTAACGTATATTCCATATATACATTTAAATACACATCTTAAAATATCAATTAATTATAAACCTACACAGCACAATTGCTATTGTTACTTTATCACTGTCAGACTTAATTTAACTCTTAAAAATTGTTTTATTGATGTTGATTTTATGGCATATGTCTACATAAAAAGGTTCAGAAACAAGATGGACTTTAAAATTTTACACAATACCATTAAAAATATCTTATTTTAAAAGAAGGCTATCAAAAAGTAAACCAGCTGAAGTTACTAGATATGTAGGTATGTTATGACAGTGCAAGCTGGCTCCAGCACCCACTCCTGTTCTGGGAGCCTCTTTTACCTGACAGCATCGATAGTCATGACCGGATGAGCCAGCAGATGAGTACACTTACACAAAGCAAGGGGATGGTGAAAAACTGCAAATGTGTTTTTTATTAAAAATCCAAGTCCAAAACAAGGCGTGGTCATCTACTTCCTCCACTAACCATGGAGCAAAATGCACTTATGCATCCTGCACCTACACATGGTGCAATTATTTATTTAAGATCGGCACAGTGCCACAGACAACATGTTACAGTCCTGTTCAAGGGAAATGAGAGCAAAACAAGTAAGCTTTAGCAATATCTCGACAAACAACGATTTTAGGCTTTATTAGTGAAAGGAAATAAACAGAACTAAAAAATTTTGTAGAGTCAAATGTCGGAAAAGAAAATTTTGGTGATGTCCAAATGGCAAGAGAAAACCCTAGCAAACACTGTCAATTGTAGTGATGGCTGTGAGAATGCTAAAAAATCTACAATCATTCCATCGCCAAATATCGAAAGATAGGCCAAGGTCCCAGATTTGTGTGATTCACAGGTCACCATATGAATTGGTATTAACGTTTCCAACTTCTGTTATAACAGGTAAGATGAACAGCTTTGCAGCTCTTTGGTACAAAAGATACAGTATGTGACTGGAACGCATGATATTGAAAGAAGTAATTTTGGCAAATTTACTATTAGCTTACAAGGAATGGCAAAAACAATAATCTGTCTGTTTGCTGTTATATTATGCTACAGGTCAAAATTCTAAAAGATGTTATTTGGGTGTTTGTGCCTTGCAATGACCTCGTATCTCACACTTTTCAAAAGATGGGCAGTCATTTTAATTTCATCATTTGTAAACAGATTTAAGTTAATGTTAACAAAAATGATTCAAGTTACATATGCAAAAAAGGCAAAAAAAAAACTCATGACACCATTTACATTATGTTGTGATGTGAAATTTTGCATAAAAGTTGATAAATATTTTGTATGTCTTTATTTATAACTTAGACAAAGCAATGTAATATTAGTGTTACATTATTGATAATAACAGCAATGATTTGATGGTTTAAAAACCCCTTCCTCCCTTTTAGGAATTTTATGACAGGGTTGGGGGAAGTGCCTCAAACAAGTTTGCCTAATATTTATCTACTAAACTCTCTAAGTCAACCCCCACAGGAAAGCCAGGCTGCCTAACTTCCAAGCTTTACCTTAACATATGGTTTGGAGGGCAGGTGTGAAGGTGTTCTATCCCCCCAATGGTCTGAAGTATGGCTGTCTGGAGTTTTTAAGTACCATGACGCCCAATTGGCTCTAGGGGTTGGACAGAAAACCTATAAATTTGCTTGCTTTACCTCACCCTCTCTCTCTTACCAAACTGATGAAAGACCATCACACATCATGAACTGAAAAGGACAGCACAACGAAGAGCACAGCTCGGCAACCATACTGAGACAGGCATGCGGCCTGTTTTGAAGAAAGCTGACCACAAAATGATGCCTTAACTAGAGACATTTTTAAGTAAATAACAAGTCTGTGTGCCGCCTGAAACTACACATCAATATTTATCAGGTTGTATGGTTGCCAATATTCAAATGTACTTTGCATATTGTTATTATTTATGAATATTATCAATAATACATTATTTAAAATGTAATTTAACTCCTGCTTGTCTTTTACTACACCTAATCGCCTGAGGTTATACATGTAAAAGGGAAGGTGATAAACAGTGGTAAGTCTGTGAGATTTGAGGCATTCTGACAAAGGCTACATATTAATAATACAAAAGGGGAAAGTAGAGTAATATATGAAGACAAACCACATTAGTAATATATATTTAATAGAAAAAATTTGGACGTGAGCGTCAGTAGGCTTTGTACCCTAGGAACCAAGTTACTTGAACTATTCTATAACATTTCAGTATTTACTGCTCTGATGCTGATCTTTCTGATCATAAAATATAGGGTGGTCCAGATCTAATTATGCAATTTTCATTACGCTATAACTTATTAAGTTTATTACATAGAAAATCACCCGAAAAATCCCGGACCATCGAGAAGTGTGCGAACTGACGACATGAAGAATTGTCTTTGCACCGAACTGGAATCGTCCCCGCATAAATCAAAGTCATCCAGACAATCTGGATCTGCATAATTAGATCTGGACCACCCTGTAGGTCATTACAACAGCAATTGACAAGAGGATTCATAATTAATTGCAGAATTACAGGATTTGAGGGTTCCTCTAGAGTGCCTCTTTCTTTTGCACGATTTGGCTCAAAAATGAATCAGCACATTGTCATCTCATAACAGGCTTAAATTTTGAGTTTGGTATTTTTCCATCCATTTTTGACGAATCTAAAGCTTTCGCTTCTCCCCCATAGATGATAGGTTATAGTGGGGTAGGGCACAAAGCAACAAAAACAACATTAGGCTTACTTGGAACAAATATAGGTCCACCCTTTTATAAACCTCTGACACAACTATTAAATTATACAGTACTTTAAAAAAGAAGTTGATAGCAGTGCATATGGTTGCAGAATACTGATAGAAATTTCTAAAACCGACTTGCAAACAGGAGTTTAATACACATATGGGTTGCTGGTAAAAGGATTAGTCTGAAAATGCTGATTGGGCAAAATTATTTTTTGAGAAGTAAAAAAATGCTTTTGCTGGTTTTCTTTTAATGCATTTTTTTAACAAGAAGCCAACTTTTGCTTGTTTCTGCTGTTGTTTGGCAGCGTAAAATTCCTACTATTGTATATTTTAATTTTATGAGAAAACTGAAATCAACAACTTTTCCTCATATTTCTTCATAAATATTTTACTCAAGCAGGTATTTAATGAAGCCATGTTATAATTTATGTGCTCCACTATTTTGCTACCATGGTATTTTAAGTGCTTTGCCCATTACTTACTAGTAAAGAAAAAGGAAGAAAAAGAAAAAGTGTACATTTACTCCTGTGTAATAATAATACCTCACAAAGCTTGAAATTTTTAAGTTTGTCGCAGTGAAACAAGGTATCTCATAAAATGTGAAAATCAGTTAACAGCGGGCTGGCTTCTGATTAAGGCATTGGGCCTTATCTAGACTACTATGTGCAGTTTTGGCCTCCAGGCAACAAAAAGGACATAGCAGGGCTAGAAAAGGTCCAGAGAAGAGTGACTAGGCTGATTACAGCTAGGGCTACACAGGATGAATTATGATAAAGATTTAAAGAGCTGAGCAATTTCAGTTTAAGTAAAAGAAGATTAAGAGGTGACATGAGTGTTTAAAACTATGAAAGGAATTAATACAGAGGATCAAGATTGTTATTTTAAAATGAGTTCACCAAGAATACTAGGGCACAATTGGAAACTTCCTAACGGTAAATTTCGCACAAACATTAGGAGGTTTTTCTTTACACAAAGAACGATAGACACTTGGAATAAGCTACCAAGTAGTGTGGTATACAGTAAGACTTTAGCACTGCTAAAACAAGACTTGATGTTATTTTAGAAAAATTAAGTGGATAGGACTGATGAGATTTGTTGGGCTGAATGGACTGTTCTCCTCTAGATTGTTCTAATGTTATAATGAAAAACATCTGTCAGTGTCTGTTGGAGGATTGAAAAAGCTCTTAAAAGTATCAGCGTGCTATTTGCTTCCACTTAGTCTGCCCCCATTTAAATCATGTAGTCATATCCTCAAAATGCTTTCATTATCATCTGTTTCTTGAAGAATATTTTAATTATTATTAAACATTTTATAGAAGTTTGCATAAAACAGATTATATATATATATATATATATATATATATATATATATATATATATATATATATATCTGCTCTTGCAATTTGTCATTTTTATGGTTCCACAGTACATCACATATTCTTTTCTTTACATTCTATCTGTGACCCTAATGGAGACACTGACACAGGTCTGCTAAATAATACCATATCTGGTGACAAAAAAATAATCTATTGGTTCTTGTACAATTCTACCAACATGTTGTAATAATTATTTTTTTATATTTTAATTTTATTGATTTTATTGTAATCATTCCAAACAGATAGATCAATTTTTACAAAAAATAGGATTGAAAACAAATCAACCCAACCCCCACCCCTGAAACTGTAATAATTCAAATATCTGACATACAGTTTCCATATGTGGTTTAGTATTCTATATCTTAACAATGTAGCTTGCAAAATGCTAAAACAGTATATACAGTAAATGAAGAAGTACTATAGGAAGCAACCAAGGCACTGTGTTTGTACAAGCCAGAAAACCTAAGAAACCATGCTACAAACAGAAAGTTATTTAAAAACTGTTTCACTTGGCTCCTGCAGTGCAAGACATAGCATAATAATTCTGTATCTGCAAGTGGTTCACATCTGTATGGAATGTTTTGCTTCTAAAAGATAACTTACCTGGTGTTTCATGAAAACATTAGTCTTCAGAGACAGCTAATACTTTGGATGAAACCACTCGCACAAATAAATTGTTCCTTAAAATCATGACAGCGCTGCAGCTGTAGGAATCTATCAAAGCAGCATGCAGCAGTTTTCATTTTTCAGGTTTTTGATTATCATCTTGTCCCTGTTAGGAGTCTGGAAACTCTGTGTTATTCATTCCTCAACTGCAAAGCATTAAAGGACTGTTATGCTCAGATGCCCATTAATTTCTCCGTAATTATTATGCTGTGTCTATTCAATCATTCAGACTCATCAGAAAATGTAATCATTTCTTCTATTATTATAATGTGGTCCCTCCTACAGAGGGCCAATTGAAAATGTTTCATGCTCATAAACAGATGGCCTGAATGTTCTTGTCTTCAATTTATTTAGAATTTCACTTGTGAACAATTCTTTAAGTTTGATGTGGCTTTCTTGTTTGCAAAATCACTGGCAATGAACTGATGGCATGAAGTTGGCATGATCAATGCCTCTCCCTCCATACTTTCAGAAAATGATCATTTGTGAATATCTGATCTGCCCAAGAACATTTGTAAATCACCAGACTTGGCTAGCAAATAGCGTTCATTGGACATGGATATGGATTTCTACTTTTACTCAAAGAGCACCACTAACAGATAGAAGGGCATATGATGACACATAATGTGAAAGAAGCAAAAACTGAGCCCTGGCTTAATTAAGCAGCAGGACATTAAGTGACGATGTTTTATTTAGTGCTGTTCAGAACAAAACAAAAAAAAAAGTCAAATCCATTAACTAAACATAATTCATGATAGACAGTTGCATTTAATGATTTGGAATGTAAATCCTTTTACCTAAAATAAAATAGATGTGTGCTAGGTGTCAGTGTCAGCTCTAACTGTCTCCCAAGTGAAGTATAGTAGAAGATCAGTGTTTTGAAGAAAGAAATTCACAAGCATATATTTCTAGAATGATCAGAGTCACCTATCTGAATATAACATGTGTTGTTTAAAAAAAAAGGACTAGAAACAAATACCATATATTTTAAATAATACATCTATACCCACAATAGTATGACACCGGATAAGCAATACTATATTCAATGTACTGTAATTTTCACAACATATGAAAACTAATGTTTTCTGAAAATATCTATTTCTTTATACAAGAATTATCTATGTCTTCTTTGTTCAATACCATAATTTTTGCAATACTGCAGGCCTAAATGCTATCTGCACTTTTGTAGCATCTATTTATATAAATATATAAGAAACCTGCACAGAATAAAACTATTCTCCTTGATCATCAAAGAATCCAGGAAGACAATAATCCAGACAGAAAATATATATTTCATTGATTATGTCTCTGGCTTGCAGACAGGTACAAACTGAAAATGGAAATAAATATAATCTGTTACAACAGATATGAAAACACAAGCATAACAGTAAATTAGCACAATTGTTCTCAAACCACATTTCAGTCTTATGTTAACAAGGCTGCCACTGAATTTACTTTCAGAGAAATATAGATGACTGAGGGAAGGCTAAACTATTTAGCTTCTGCCCAAGCCTCAATTCTTTTTCCTCACTGAATTAAAAGTTATATGGTTGAGCATCCACATTTCAGCTTAGGTAGTGAAAAAAATAGATGTCTTTCTGGCCTGAAATTAAATATTGAAAGGAAAAATGGTCACTAAGGACCATGTACTGTATCTCAGAATGGAGCACTGAAGATTATAACTTTTTCATGGTCTGCGGTATAAGAAAAATGCATTTCTCATGAGATCCCAGATGAATCCGCAATACCTCTTTATAGTTGAAGACTTATTTATCAAAGTGTGCATCTGTAAGTGTACACTTATATATTTTGTGCACACTCAAACACAAAGCATACATACAGTAGTGCATGCCAATATTTCTTCAACTTCCTTAATTATAATAAAAGCCAGTAAAAGAGATCTAAGATATTAAAAGTAAATTAAGTTATGTCAGTCTACTTCAGACAGTACATTGATCGCTGTAGAAAATGACATTCTAAATGCTATTCCATATTCCCTTTTCTGCATTCAGTAACACACCATCTTAAAGGCATTTAAAAGCAGAAACATGTTTTTTCTTACCTTCTCAGTTGGCATTTAATAGCTGAGGCACCAGAGACATACTGTGGTCTGTTGTTATGTCTTATATATAAGAAGTGAAATAGTCATCATTTGCCTATACTCTATCTTTCTCAGAATGAAATTAACCACCCTCAGTTTAATACCAGGTTGAACTACAGTATATTGTCATGTTTACACAGCACAACGTGCATTTCTTTTTTTTTCTCATGCCTACTTGCAATCTTATATATAAATGTCTACATGTGGAAGTGTGTGTCTCTGTCTGGCCCGGAAGTGAGAGGTGGAGTTGGGGTAAGGGCTCCACCTCCGAGGTTACGTAACCGAGGCGAGCACATCAGCAAAACGGTATCCCTTTTACTTTTCCTCCCGCTGCTAAAACAAATGTGAGGCGAACATGTTGGCAAAATGAAACCTCCTAGGAGAGGTGCCCAGAGTAGTTCCTTTCAATTACCTGACATCTCTACATTTCAATTTTTTTTTTCCAACGATTTCAATAGTTTCTAGGACCCTGACCTTTTTACAACACAGGCTTACAGAGCTAGTTATTTTATAATCCACAGGATTTGTAGTGCAATTAATGAGGATAAATTAAATCAAAATACATGCACACACCTAACCTCACTCATGTAGGTTGAGCTTAGATTTGCCAGTCAGCCTGATATGCAATCTTTGGCATGTGCATGGAAACAAGAATACAGAGGAAAAAAACATTCAAACATAAAGAGATCATGCAAACTCGGCAAAGACAATACCCAGGAATTGAACCCTAATCAATGAAGCTGTGAGGTAGCAGTATTAAACATTGTACAATACTTAAACATTTCTGTGATTACAATTACCTTAAACAATGTTGATAAAAATCCAGTAAAGACCTCAGTGTTGCTGTGCCATCTACTTACTTTACTTCCTTTTCCATTGTGATTTCTTGAATATGGGTAGAAAGCTCCAACTTGCATCCAGCGCGTGCACATTTCATAGGTTGCATCTTTGAAAAATCCACAAATGTCAGCGCCAGTCTAAAAACATTTTTAAAATATTTTTTAAGGAGTATATTTGTAGTATATATAGCAAATATCAGATAGTTATACATTTAGAAGTAAAATTTTCCACTTACATAGGATATTCCAAATAAACTGAATTCCATCATACCTGAAAAGATTAAGAGAGCTGTTAACATACAATGTACAATTTTATTGATGTTTGTTAATATTATTACATCATATACTAGATTAGTCTCCCATTTAGGAACTAGCTTAATATGTTTTTAAATATTATAACATGAATTTTACACTGTAAGCAACTATTGCATGAGTTAAAAGGACAACATATCTTTTAACTAACCACAACAAGACAGAAGGAATGAATGGCCTAAATTTTGTGGTTTTTTTTATGATCAGCACTTTATCAAGTAATGACAAATTGACAAGATATATCAATAAACGGACATAGCATATAAAGTAACCCAACCCACCCACTCCCACCCAGCCTGATTCAAGGGATAAAAAAAACAAAAACAAGGAGTTACAAGCCAAGATTTACACAACTGAGCGGCAGCAGACCAGGATTCAATTAATTTGTAAATTTTGTTATATTCAAATAATCATATTCTAACAAAGAACTGGCAAATTACTATTATGTCAAATACGTCAATGTGAATGAATTGCTTTGTATGAGTGTAGCATACAATAATGACAGTCAAGTTGCAGTATGATAGATAGATAGATAGATAGATAGATAGATAGATAGATAGATAGATAGATAGATAGATAGATAGATAGATAGATA
>JANRMT010062854.1:74408164-74431719 GCA_026402145.1 Polypterus bichir lapradei | reverse complement strand
ATAGATAGATAGATAGATAGATAGATAGATAGATAGATAGATAGATAAACCATGTTGGAAACAGAGTTGCTTAATATATAAAATAATGGAGATGATTTCATTCTGAATAACTGAAGATTCTGAATAACGGCAGGGATTGTTAGTAATATGAATTTCCAGGGTCAGAAAAAAGCGCCAAATAACAAAATTACACCACATCCAAAAAGCCTGTATAATTTATAAACTCAAAGAAAATAATGTTATCTGCAGAATTGTTTTGATTATACATAAAGATATAAATGGCAAAATTCTGGATGTGGTCTATTGCAGATATGAATACGTTACTTTCAGAAAATGAAAACATATTAGAAATGCCTATCAAATTCATAATCCCAGAAAAAAAATATTTGCAATTTTGTTTGATTATAAGAATGATTCATCTTTATATGATAGAATAATACAACAAAGCCTTAAGACGTATGCCAAAGAGGCTTAATACTTTTCTGTGAGCTGCAATTGTAAATAAGTTTTACATCTTGAAAAGGCGAACCACTGGTCAAACATGTACGCACATTGAGCACTTATACTAGAATTCAGGGATTAGATAATTTGGGGGTAGCTAGGTTTAGCACATACTGTATCACATGCCATGATATTATAGTACCTCATACAACACTGAATGAAATGTATTTCTTTTTTGCCTTTTCCTGTACAATTTTTTTTACTCAGCGATCACTTTGGGAAATTAACAAGCTCATGAATAAAAAAAAAATGATGGCTGAAATTCTCCCTTAATAGAAAAGTACATGATGATGAAATAGTAAACAAGAAGCTGAGTGTGGGAAAAGTTCCCTAAATATCAAAAGCTATGGAAAATTTAAGTAGCTTAGCAGGTGATTGATTATCTTGCCATGAGCAGAAGATGATGGGGAAGGGATTAAATTAGCCACAACATACTCAGAAAAAGTAAAACAAATATCATGTGGCTGTAGTTTGTTGTTTGTCTCATTTAAAAATGTTGGTTGAAGAGGCGTGCAAGAATGCTGCACAGCTTTAGTAATGGATAACACTGAGGCCATTTACAGACTTTTGGGGCCGCTGATTACCACAACTGGAACCAAAAAAGTTTCATAACAGACCAAATTGTGATTTATTGTTAATTGATATATAGCTTACGTAACTTACCTGAATTACGTACAGTATAACACGCTTTAGTGTATTGACAAAAAGAACACATGACACATTGCATGAAACTGAATCTTGCAAACTGCAAGATATTTAGCTCTGGTTGACATATTATCTTAAATTCATGAAAACTTAATTGAGCAGTGTCTGAATGTAAGCATTCACCTCACCATATTCTTGCTCCATTTCCCTGTAAGATCATACAAACTACTTTTGCTTATGAGTAAAACTGTACAAAGCATATGATTGTTGTTTGTCATATTTTGTAAATATGTAAATGTTAAAAAAATTGGTGAGAATTCTGCCTTCCCAGTATTGTGATTATGACATAGTGGGATGCCTAATGTACCTTAATAATCCTTACTGATAGGGATCCTGTTACGATTGGTCTAATGAGAGAGATACCAGACACGGAACATTCCATTCTTGACCCACCTGATAATATCAACAGAATGCAAAGACAATCTTGCCTGAAAAAGGAATACGACAACCTAATAATGGAGTTTGAATGCGAGGGCTGGGTAGCCAGGTGAACTATATAGCCTGGCCAGGCCTAATCCAAATAAAAGTTGTGTGTAGTCACAGGTACAATATTAGGCAATAGGCAACAGTGGGACGGAGCCAAGCATAATTGACTTGGGATGTGGAATAAATTTCCCTGTTAGGCAGGGAGCTGAAGGTCTTGCAGGAGGGTGAATAATTTGGGCAACATATTGTCAGACTAACCTCTGCATATGATATTGGCTTTTCAACTATACATCATAACCAAAGGTTGCTTGTCTCCAACTCTGGAGATAATATACAGGAGAGGACCCAGCCAGGTGTAGGATACTCACAAGCCAAACACTTACGGTAGATTTGCAAGCATGCATCAAATAACTATTCTGAGTGTTTTAAATTGTTTTTAGAAACTCTGGATTCTGTGCTTGAAAAAGTGCTATACACTGTAATCCTACTAGGAGACATAAACACTCATTCTAACTATTAATAAAAATGTCTGGATAGGCTTGATTGGCAGGAACAACTTACCTGATTTGTATCCAAGTGGTGAACTACTCTTAGATTTATGTGAAAGTCTTGGATCCTTCATAATGAACACCATATTCAAGCACAAGGAAGCTAAAACGTGTACCTGATACTAAAGTACATTGGGCCAAAAGTTTTTATGATCAGAGGCTTTATATTCTGGACACTCACATAAAGAGTGGTGTTGAGCTGTGAGTGTCAACGAATAACCTCTTGCTTCTGATCTGGCTCAGACAGAAAGAGAGCTAACTGAACACATTTGGAAAATGCAGCTAGTGAGTGTTTGTTGGAAACAACTAGCAGATACTTCTGTTTGGGATGAGTCAAGCTTTCACCTCTGGAAGAGAATCTTGCCTGCATTTTGGGAGAGGTGAGGGAAACAGAGTCTGAATAGACTCTGTGACTAAAAGATTATTGGTGCCTGTTATGGTGATTGACTGCCCTAAGACCTGTTCAGAATGGATGAATAGTAACTTTCTCAAGTTAAATAAAGAGAAAACTGAAATCTTAGTGATTAGCAATAATGGATACAATGAGGCTATTAGAAATAAACTGGATACATTAGGATTAAAAGTCAAGACGGAGGTAAAAAGCTTAGGGGTAATTGTTGACTGTAATCTGAATTTTAAATCGCATATTAATCAGATCACTAGGACAGCATTTTTTCACTTAAGAAACATAAGTAAAGTTAGACCTCTTATATCACTGAAAGATGCTGAGAAATTAGTTCACGCGTTTGTTTTCAGTCGACTAGATTACTGTAATGCACTCCTATCAGGACTACCCAAGAAAGACATAAGTCGTTTGCAACTAGTGCAGAATGCAGCTGCTAGAATCCTAACTAGGAAAAGAAAATTCGAACACATTTCTCCAGTTCTGATGTCACTACACTGGTTACCTGTGTCATTCAGGATTGACTTTAAAATTCTGCTTATGGTTTATAAAGCCTTAAATAATCTCGCCCCTTCTTATATATCGGAGTGTCTGACACCTTATATTCCAAATCGTAACCTCAGATCCTTAAATGAGTGTCTCCTTATAATTCCAAGAACAAAACTTAAAAGAAGTGGTAAGGCGGCCTTCTGCTGCTATGCACCTAAAATCTGGAATAGCCTGCCAATAGGAATTCGCCAGGCTAATACAGTAGAGCACTTTAAAACACTGCTGAAAACATATTACTTTAACATGGCCTTTCTATAACTTCAATTTAACTTAATTTAACTTAATCCTGATACTCTGTATGCTCAATTTCCTCATAATAACTCTTCAGGGTGACTCTAAAATCCGTACTGACCCCTACTCTCTTTTCTGTTTCTTTTTCCGGTTTCTTTGTGATGGTGGCCTGCGCCACCTCCACCTACTCAAAGCTTCATGATGCTCCAACAATGATGGATGGATTAAAAGGCAGAATTCTACGTGACCATCATCATCAAGCCTTTCCGTGAGAACCCTAAATCCAAAGAGGACTGTTTCATTTATGTTAGGTAGAATGCCCAGAGGGGACTGGGCGGTCTCATGGTCTGGAATCCCTACAGATTTTATTTTTTTTCTCCAGCCGTCTGGAGTTTTTTTTTGTTTTTTCTGTCCCCCCTGGCCATTGGACCTTACTCTAATTCGATGTTAATTAATGCTGATTTATTTTGTTTTCTTATTGTGTCTTATTTTTCTATTCTTTATTATGTAAAGCACTTTGAGCTACTGTTTGTATGAAAATGTGCTATATAAATAAATGTTGTTGTTGTTGTTGTTGGTGAACACCAGTCATAAGGAATCCTGACTTGTTGAAGAAATAAGAGTTGCATGCAGTGGTAGCACATGGGTCTCCAGAACAGGACAGAAACACACTGGCACACCGAAAAGAAGAAATTATAGCAGTGGCAAAAGTGAAAGTCAGAATGTGGGCGAGGTTGGTTAGGTCGTGAAAAATGATGTTCAGACATCCTCAAAAGGATTCTAGTAAACCATTTAAAGACCCATAAAGTGTAGGCAGGACATCACCTAGATAGCTTTTTGCAATGTTAGGGAAACATTATCCTTGACTATTGTTGAGAGTTAGAAGGAGCACTTAAGTAACTCCTGTACCTGGTGGTTATGCCCTCCTTAGATGAGGCAGTGTGAGAGGCCTAAGATGGGGTTGGCTCCATCTCAATGGTGAAGGTCAATGCAGTGAATACAAAAACACTGTATTGATAAGTGATAAATGTAGTGTGAAAACTGACCATAACTGCAGAAAGCACTGGATACTGTTGGGGTGTTTTGACTACCACATCTCTTCAGTGTTGTTTGGAAGGTGAAGACAGTGACATGGCAGACAAGAATGTTGATCTCCATTTTTAAAAACAGGGACAAGGGGGTGTGTTCATTTACCAAGGGACCATACACCTCAGCTACCCTGAGAAATGCCTGAGTACTGGAACAGAGGTTCCAGTTTTTGGGGCCTCTGGTTTGCATCTGTTCAGTCTACAGAATATGTTCCCCTAATGGATTTATTAGACTGTAATCTCCAGCATGCACTGGAACAGTGTGCAGCTGACAGTGATGCACCTTGGGTATGAATCAGCATATCCAAATCAACATCATGGAAAACAGTTGCTTGTTCTCTTCTGTTAAAGGGTGAAAAGCTGCAACAAGTTGAAAAGTTCATGTAAATTTGGATGTTGTTCACAAGTGATTTTAAGGTTAATTGATAAATCACTGTAGTTGCAGGTGTTTACAGATAGTTTCCAGTAAGTAGAAGACCTTGAACAAAATTTTTGATTTGTCAGTCAGTCTGCATCCCTATCCTCACCACAAGTTCTGCATAGTGATCAAAAGAATAAAAACATGAGTCTAAGTAAATGAAACGAGGTTCCTTTACAGGAATGCTTAGCTCACTTTTTGTGTGATACTTATCACACAGGAGGACCAGTGATAAGTCAAGTTCAGTGGCTGTAGAAATAAAGAAAATGTAGAAACAGTCACTCAGCTTATCACAGACATGAGAAAAAAATATTACAAATAGTTTTCATTTACTTGTTTTAGCTTCCCTTTATAGATAAGAATGGCAGCAGCACAAAGTTTCACCAGCAGTGTGCGCGCCACGACGCTCAAAGGGCTGCCTTGGGGCCTACAGATGATCCAAGAGCAAGTCGTGGGGCTTGAACTAGCCAAAGCCATGGCACACGTTTGAGGCCATTTTTCGATCGCGCTCACAGTTTCTATCAGCAAAGAGTGGAGGCACACTTCCATAACTGCTGCAGGAGAGAAGGCGAAAGTGCTATATTTAAAATCAGAGGAACAGGTCAGAAAGACAGAGTAGCGGGCAAAGGGAATTCACACATGTGGTAAAGAATGGAAATGAAAGCGAGTGGAACTACACAGCACTCACCTAACAGAGGCTGAATGGATAGCCATCATTTCACCAAGACAGACAGGTATGCATGCGCGAGTGCAGGAACTTTTAAATAGGGTGAACTGCACCTGAGTAAGTGTTCACGTACTGTGCATGTCCTGACAGGGGTCGTCATTTGACCAGGTCTTCAGGTTTAAGTGTAGATCTGTGCTACTGATTTGCTTAGTTTAGTAGTAGAGATACATACTGACCTTTGTGCATGTAGTAGGTGCTTAGTTTTTCATTTTTTAGATACATTTTTCAGTCTGTCCTTTGTGAACTATCTGGTTGTTGGACAAAGGAGGAGGAGGAAGAGTTTTTTTTTTTCCGTTGTTGTACTCACTGTAAATATTACAAGCAACCCCTGCACTAATTTACTTTTCGGAAGTGTCTTTGCATTGAACTTTGTAAATATTTTTGCAAGACATTTGTTTCTAAAATAGTTTAGACATTGCTGGAATAAAACAGACTCTTTTTATTGAATAGTCTTTTTCAGTTTGAGTCTCTCTTACTCCATCCCCTGGTTGCTCAGTTTTGTCTACTGACACCCCAAGTCAGGAGTTGCACAACAGTGTCCTTACCCAATGTGTCACAGGACCCTGGAGCAGAACTTCCTACCTTCAGTTCAAGAGGAGTCAGATGAATTGTTTTGGGCAAGTAGTTAGAATATCCCTTTGCACCTCCCACAACAGATGTAAGGGCAAGGCCCACTAGGGCAGAAAACTTAGGGACAGACCCAGCAGATGCTGGATAACATCTCTCAGTTGGCACACATGTTTCTAGAAATTCCCCAGAAGATATTAATAGAAGAAGATGAGGATAGGGTTTGTTGTTAGGCATGTTGTTAACACAGTCCTCATCAGGATAAGCAGAGTGAAAAGGATGATGATGAAAATGAATTAACAAAATTCTGCTTATTTCTAACTTTAGTTGTACTTGTTATGTGTTTATAAATAAAATAAACTTGAGGATAAAGGCCATTGTATACCACTGCATCTAAAAGGTTCAGGATATGCTCTTTCTTCTCGGATAAAAAAATGCATTTTTTTTTTCCTTGAGTTATGGAGTGTGATGACCTTGTTGTATTTCCTGTACCTGAATTTCTGTATTCTGTAAATCAAATCAGAACTTCTACACCAGAAATAATATGGTATTACTGTGATACTTGTATTATGACACTGCCAATGTGCCAATCCAATTTGCACTTATAGCTACTGTGATAACAATTTAATGAGCCTCATGTGTTTAGGAAACTGATATTCAATGACAGAAAAATGATGGGAATTGCCTTTATTTCTTAAAAAAATTTTATTATTAGTTTTCATATATTATACTTCACAGATCACTATTGCAACTCCTCATCCAACTAATGTCACAGGATTTTTATTTATTTGATACATCTTTAATATGGCAGAAATAGTATGATTTAAATACAATTTTAAAATCAGGAAAATATCCAGATTACTGTGAAAAAGTACTTAAGGCAGGAAAAATGTGACTCATTTAAAATTTACCTAGTTTACATATAATTTTTTTTTTCTTTCATAGCAATAAATTGTACTTAGAATAGAAACCTAAAAAAAATTAATGGCTGTCTGCAAGATCCTGAAATGCAGTGAGGTGACATTTATATAAAAATACACAAGTTTCAACTTGAGCTCTTCCTTGATTTTAGCACTTTCTTCATATGTTTCCCTAACACATTCACTGCCACTCATTCCTGACCTCCTCCTGATGTTATTGTCCATGTTGATGTTTTCACAATAACATGACAGCAGAAGTTTGGCAGGTGTGTCACTCCTGTAATTTAATGAACGGAAACCCCGAAATTCACAGTTATATTCTCATGATGATATCTTTATTGTGAAGCAAATTCTATATTCAGTTCTGACAGGGAATGTTATATGTGCAATGCATTTTTGAAAAAACTGTATTTTATCTGAGGTAAAGAAATTATGAACTTGAGGAGATAAATCATTCCTCAATGTAAAACAAAGCCATATTTTATGTGTGTCTACATTTGGTGCTTAGTCTATTTTTTAGAAGCTTGCCGAAAGCAAACACTAATACACCTGTAATTATTCTGATCCAAATATATTGCATTCAGATTAAAAGCACATATTTTACAGTGGTATGCTCATTTTTTAAACATGATATTGGTATAGTTACAGAGGCAATGATCCAGTGAAATGGTTTCTGAATGAATTACCAAGCAGCAGGAGAGTCTGTGATTCATTCATTTGGCAAGGTGATTAACAATTCAATGTCAAAGCAAACAAATAGAATCTGGAAACAACTGCTTTGTTGATGGTGTCATGATGCAAATTGTTATTGTAATATATTAAAATTAGAAAAAAAGGACATACCAATAACAGATTTGTAGATCTGATCCCAAGCCGCTGTGTTATCACCAAGCCAGTGACCTACCCACTTTCCACTAGATGGAAAAGTTGATCGGGTGACAACTATTCCTCTCTGTCCTGTCACCATGTGCACAGCACTGTTTCAGTAAGGACGAATAAAAAAGAAAATTTGTAATGAGATGACCATGGCATCTTCTATCATTTTTATTAACAAAGCCTAGTGAAAAAAACAAGTCAACTGCCCAGATTACCTGTACATTTACAGAATTTAAAAAACCCTTCAAGGAAACGTCAGTGCTTACTCATATGTTGGCTTTGCATGGGACCAGCCATAAAGGTTATGTACATCGTAGTGTCGAACTGGAGTTCCGTCTTGTAAAGTCTGTTCACTTTCCATGCACAATGTTTTATGGGATAGTCCTAAATGTTTTGATTCTAGAGCTAAAATAAACATTATAATGTCAGAAAATACAAATATGTAAAATCAAAATACACTATATACTATAGTTCTACTATTTACTTACATGGCATGTAAGGTGGGTTATTTAAAAGATTATTACTGCAACCACTGGTTGATCCATGCACAAAACTCGCTGGCTCATTCATGTCCTGAAAATAAAAAGTACACAGAAAAAAGAGATTCACATTTAGAGGTCTGTGTTGGTATATACAGAACTACAGGAAATATGTGGGTTTCCCATAAACTTTTAACAGTAATTTATTTCTGTACCAGCCATGACCTGTTGAAGAAAAGTAACAGAAAACATTTAAAATGTTTGCTATCTCTTGCCCTGGCTGTTCCTTCAGTGTCTTTCCTCAGTATCCTTGTGTGTCTGAACCTCTCTTGCCCACTACATCCTCTCTCAATTGCATTCCTGTAAAGCCTGCTTCTCAGACTTTGTCTTTTGGAAGCACCTTGTCTTGTGCTAACAAGAAAAAAAAGCATCTATCCTCTTCTTGTTATTGTTTGAATCTTGTATTCACAGTCCATTATTCTCTTCTTCAATAACCATCTTGTCAGTGGCGAAGCCAGCACGGAAGCAGATAGGTTAGTGTGTATTCATCTCAGGCTGAACTGAGATGGACATGACAAAAAAAAGTATATTTAACAACACTCTGGTACATACTAATATAAAGCATCATAAATAATATAAGACAATTCAGTTTTGAAGTTTAAAAAGGACACATGTAAACACATCACATCAGCATAACACTATTTTCCGTCATACTCTCCTGCTAGAAAACAGAGCACACATCAGGCACATTGGAGTGCACAAAACAGAGAGAAAGAGTTTTCTTTGCTTTAACTTTGACTCCACTCACATACTGTACTTATTTACTTCAAGCCAACAGAACACTACACCTGGTCAAGCTTGAAATGGCAAAGTACATGAAGAAGAACAAAGTGACTAGGTGGAGAGAGACAGATCAGCCGGTTAAGAAAGTAGTGTAACTCTGCAAATACAGAAAACAGTGTGATTGATGCAGATGAAAACTTTAATAACAACAGAGAAATAAACATTGCAGCAAATAATTAAAAATTAAACTGTCAGTGGCCCATCACAACTTAACAGTGGTGACAATGCTAACTTAGCACACTTGTTCAGATTTAACACTCAACAAAGGTACTCCACCGATTTACACAGGTTTTAAAATCAGATTCACATCCCTATGTCATAACAGCTTTCAAAGATCATATGCTAAATCTCTGGAACTTGTGTGTTTTATGTGGCGAGTGTGGATTATGATTGTGTGGTGGTAAGGGTGTGCTGCTTGAGGTGAGTCCAATAATGAGTGTTGCCCCCAAATTCAAAAGCCTTGCTTTATCATTGCTTCTCATCACTACCAAACCTTTCTTTCAGATGGCATCCTTGAGGGCTCCAAAAAGCTAACAATATGAGGAAGTAAAATCTGGGCTATAGTGTGCATGGGGAAGAACATTAAAATTGTGGTGTTTTCATACTTGTGTGTGTTTGTTCACTGTTGAGCTAAATGAAGGTTTCAACAACATTTTTTGTGATGTCAATCTCTTCTGACATTTTTAAGAGATTGTATTTACAGACTCAGCAGTTTTGATCATGTGGCAAAATGTCTACCAAAAGCTACCTTTCAGCAACCAAAAAAATAGTATCCATAAAAGTCAGTGTCAATGACTTTCCCAGCTGAAGGGGAAACCTTAGAATTCTTCTAAAGGAAATTTTTTGATAATGCCTTTCCGCTTACTATCTTTTGATATCTAGCTGAAAATGTTAAATGTGTTTTGTTCTATGATGAGAAATCTAAATCCTCTTAAAGACAGCGAACATCTCAACCCACCTCTTTCCACCAAGTTGAGCTCAACTTGCAAAAACTTTATAGAATATCCTTGAGGCAAACAGGACATTTTAAATTAACAAAAAGCATATGTTTAAAATATCTTGTTACTTTTGATTGAAGTTTATAGAAAGTGTAGCAAAATGTTACAGGAAACCCTACTACACATTAACAACGAATACCTTTAATTTCAAAATGAAGGATAAAAGTGTCAAGAGTAATTTTTTACTTATTCAAACATTCACTATAAAACTCAAATGATTTAAAATGTGAGTTAGTAATACTAAAAACACAAAGAATACTGCTAGGTTTATTTACTGATACTGTACATGTTCCATTTGGCTATGAGCCCCACTGTGCTGCACCCTCTGCTCATTCCAGATTATCTCTGAAATTCACACATTAATTTGACTTTGGTAAATTTTCAAGTAATCAGATGAACTGTCTTTGTGTACACATTGAAAGGAATGCATTTAGCAGCCATACCACAGGCACTTTAGAACACGTAATCCACCTGAAGTTAGGCATGCTCATTCCTGACCAGTACTAGGATGGGAGATCAGCTATGAAAAGCTTGGGTTTCTACCGGAAGAAGTGTTGGCCCTATGATCGGTGAGTGGATCTCGATGCCTTAGTAGAGTGATGGGAACACAGTGCTATAAATATGGTGCCGTCCTTCGATTGAGATATAAAATGGAGGTCCTGACTCTTTTTGGGTATTAAAGATCCCTGGGCATCCTTCATAAAGAGCAATGTGTATTTCGATTTCCAGGCTAAATTGCCCACTATGGCCCAGTCGTTCTGGCTCCCCAATCATTCGCTGTCCCTAATTGACCACCTCTCTCATGTCTTAATCAGATATTGTAATAGCTAATGTGTGGCAAGCATACTGGTAGAAAATGGCAGCCACTGCATCATCCAGTTGGATGCTGCACAGTGGTGGCAGATGAAGTGGCTCCTCACTCTCTATGTAATGTGCTAGTAGTAAAGAATGTAAAGAATTATCATTATTCATGAACATTGTTTTTTTTTCTAATAGTATTGTATAGGTAAAACAAAAGGTAGCTGCTCTCTGTTTTCTTAGGTGTATTAATGGGCGAGAGTTTTTTTTTTTCCCATGCTTATTTTATGTAGATCTTCATAAAAGATGATTATTAAAATCGTCCCATTCCTACATTGATCAAATATAAAGAAATCAGTGAAAACAGCATATTATATGTTATTCTCTAAAATGTTTCAGTTAGAAGGTGAAATTTATCAAATAGTTTGAATCACATCTAAATATTTATAATGCTTACAATCCATAGGCCATCGAACTTAAGGGTTTTGTTGTAGTAGTCTTCAATTTCTTGTTGCCACCACTGAGCAGTTATATTCCGGAAAAAGTCTGGAAAGGCTGCGTAGGCTCTATAGAGCTGTACAAAGATTTGAAAATTATATAAATTTAATGTTGAATTTCATTATGGATATAGACTCTAGCAATGTAAAACAGGACATTTACATTCCTACCTTCACCTGCATTTCCCAGTCTAAAGATTCATTAACCACAACATTGGGTATATCTGGCCAAACCTAAATATTCAGAAAAGAGCATGCTTTAATTAAAACTTACATTATAGTGACCAAAATTAAAAACATATGTTATGCATCATGTTTTAATTCAAGATTATTTTTTGACTGTGAGAACATTGAGCTGTCAAGCTGCCTATTTTTTCTCACAATGCTATTGAAAATGCACCATCTTCAACAATCATTTAATAATCAACACAGGCACTTCATTAGTAATACAATTAGAATCTAAAGACAGGGTATCTTTCAAGATGCCAAACTCGCTGCATTTAACTGTACTGCCACCAAATCAGCCCAGTCAAGTATTATGTATCAGGAAATCACTTTCCTAATGTTGAAAAGCTTGTTGCTGACATAAACTATATTGATTGCCACAAATAAGTGATGGTTAAACATTTAATTTAGACAAAGACTCTATTTAACTGCCTAGTACGAAAAAAAACTGAAATCAGATCTATGACTAAAGTAAACTTAAACTTGCAGAAAATCCAGTATCACCTTCCTAACATTCATATCTAATATTTACTTGTATAACATGACATTAATAAGTACAAATGAGGACCACACCCTTTAAGCATTGGAGGCTATTATAGCTTTTTATCTTATAATATATGCTTATAATATGCTATTTAATCTCCATAACCTAAAGCCACTTTACACTCAACAGACTACTAACAGCCTTTATCCTCAAACTGCATATTTTCCTGACATAACGAGGAACCCTTTTCTTTCAGGGCATCTTCCAACTTATCTCATACCAAAAACAAAAATGAGGAATTTAACATTAGTGAGCCTCTCAACATCACCAAACTGCTCAAATTTTTACTAAACAAATATGAGATCATAAAAAGGTATGAGAAAATATCAAATCTAGCATTAGCCTTATTTTTGCACAGCATACCTTTCCCCAAACTATGTCATTAGTGCCCGGAAATTTGATGAAGACATCATCCTGAAAACCTCTGGAAAAGGGCAAATATTGTTTTGTTTCATTGCCAGAAATTGCTGGATCCTGATGAGACAACGTAGCAAAAAGATTAGATCAGTCATTTGTTAAAACCAAATTAAACAATAAAACATTTTTTAAAGATGAAATAAACTAATTAATGTTTTGTCTAAACCAGGGGTAGGCAAAGTCAGTCCTGGTGGGCTGCAGTGGCTACAGGTTTTTGTTCCAACCCAGTTGCTTAATTAAAATACAATCCTTGTCCATTATTCAGTTTCATAGCTTGTTAGTGCTTTAACTCTGCCATGTCAAGTCATTCTCATATCCTACATTTTTTTCCTTTCTAAGGATATCATTCAAATGATTTGAAGTCTAAAACAGATGAGTAATTCTTAGTCCTTCACTTTTTTCTCTTCACTTTCCTTCCAAGTATTTAATTAAGCCAAATAGTGCACAATAAATACACACAGGTGTAAGTGGAAAAAAGATAAATGGAGAAATGCTGGTCTCTTTTGTCATTTGCATGTTATCGCTAATTAGATACAATAAAAAAGCAAGACTACAGCTATTTAAGACTAAAATAAGAAATAAGGGTTCAAAATTTTAATGAGTGAGACAACTAAAATGAAGCAGAAGTGTTACTTGAGCAACAGGCGCTTCTTATTAAGAAACTGGGTTGGAACAAAAACCTGCTGCCACTGTGGCTCTCCAGAAATGACTTTGCCCATCTCTGGTTTTTGAAATAACTATTTTAGTAACACATCTGACTTTTTCTGAATTATACAGTGATAAGCGTTCCATGCAACTGTGCTGATTTTAAATAAATAATTGTGCCCAAGCGTGCTGGTTGGGAATGAGGTGTAGATATGTGTTAACAAGCTTCACTCTGGTGACGGTTTGACTGCCTTGCTGATTGTGTATACACATGCGAATGCGAGTGTCAGTCAGGTGTCTCTTTAATGCCTCAGAAGGAGCACCGTCTCATACTCGCGCCCATTAGGTAGGTGATATAAAATAGCCTGCACTTCAGAGAAAGGGATCAAAAAGAAGTAAAAGAACAGAGAAGGAAAAGGTCAGAGGTTAAATGAGGGAGTTGAAGGCAGGAACACAAGAGTGCCAGTGCAGAGGAAAGCAGGCAGGCAGGCAGGCAGGCAGCTGGGATGAGAGCCCCTCAGAGAACTGTAGAGCTGATACTTGGACTGAAGTGGATCGTTTCTGCTGAACGTGTTCAGGGAGCTGGAGTGCATGCATCCCTTCGTGTAAGACTGAGAAGGGCAACGAGATTTGAAGAAGGGAGGCTTAGTGGGTACACCCTGCAGGGGCTACATATGGCAGTAGGGTCCCAAGCCTAGAAGAAATGAGGTTCGGCACGGCACCCTGCTAGGGCCACAGATGGCTGAAGGGACCCGAACCTGGAATTGAAAGCTTGCTGTGCCTGTCACTTAGGGGTCTCCTCTGCTGCTAGGTCCTGGGCGGGGTAAGCAGAGGAGATGTCAGTTTTACAGGAATACACTGGGGACTGAGATTCTAGAAAAGTTTCCTGCCCTACAGATTTTAACCTTGCTCTTAGCGATTATTTATTTAAACTGATTTTAACCTCCACTGCTTATCATTTTTTTTATTCATTGAAGATTGCACTGAACTGTTTTGGACACTCTTTATTTGGAATTGTTATTAATGAAAGTACTATTCACTTTTCCGCCTACCCCTTGCTGCATGAGACTGTGTCCTCATTTACCCGGCTCATCTCGGTTATGATTATCAACGGTGGTAGGTTCAAGAGGCTCCCAAACAAAAGTGGAAGTGTGTTGCCAACCCACACCGTCACATAAATAAGGAATTTAGTTAATCAATTAGCCATAATGTTATCATCAATTTACATGAGATCTACTGGTAAAAAATGGAGATGGTGGGTCATGTAAGTATGTTCTGATTCAGGTAATATTTCAATGCATTTTCATCTGAAATAGGAATACCAATGGAAAACATGGTTCTAGGTGAAAGCAAAAGCAACTGTCACATATAAAGAAGAACCTACAGTACACTAATAAATCTCAAGTTATGCTTAGGATAATTTCCTTATATTGATCTATAACATAATATAAAAAGGAACTGTTGATTTCTACTTCGCAAAAGTTATCAACAACAACAATATCTTTATAGCATTTTTGCTGGTGGGGTTCACAGCAGTATCTTACAGAGTTGGAAAGACCAAATTTTACAAACAGTAACCTCAGTTCTATTTAAACAGGTCTCAAGACCAGCTTGCCCAGATGAGAGATATAATCCCTCCAGTGTATCCTGAGGCTATATTAGCATCTCCTACAAGGTTCAGAATGAAATGCCACAACCACTTCCACTACCCAATTTGATCTGTAAAAGTGGTTGCTTTTTATATTTCTGTGGGCTATTGGCATTATTGTGAAGCTTTAAAAGACTGTGAAGCCCTAGCTGTACAAACACTTGCAGATACTTTACTTTTCCCTCATCTGGTTTTTCCCTCTCATTTTGGTTTATATACACAGATTAAAAATGTTTTTGTTCAGGTAAAAATGAAAGATTACTCTTCCATGTGTAACACCAACATATGTTTTAGTATTTTTCTTTTAGATCATGTGGCAGATGTTAAAGGATTTAAGCCATAAAACAGGCAAGGGGTAATCGATCGTGTGAATATTGTTAAAAGTACAAAGTTAAATTTGTAATCATGAGGAAAGTTGTAAAGCTAAAATTCAAAAGACTTTTTGAATTAAACCCAAAATGTAGATTGAAAAGCACATGCATCTCTTCATTCTTATATAGAATGGTAATCAGAAAGTCACAAATTGGCTCATGGTCATTGAAACTGGTGCACTATTAAATTAAACTGAGCCAGTGCAATGGAAAAGTAGAAAACGCCATCAGAGGTGTGACAATAATAAACACAAGGAATCTAAACATGAAAATATTCCCAACATGCAAAGGTGGTTTTAAATGCTTTTCTGTATCCTGACACATAAAGATAGATCAGTTCATATACTGCACATTAATCTTGCCTTTCATATGTTTTCTTATATTTTCACTTGGAAGCATTGACACAGGACAGCCTCCTGGACATCCTTGCTATAATACTTTCCTGAAGAAGTAATATTAGCTGCCAACCACTTTAGCTACACAGGCACATATTCCCATAAAACATCTAGTTTCTGCATTTGTATAATAAATAATTACATTATCCTTCCTGCTAACATGCCCTAGGCAGCAAAACTTATGCAATTTCTAGTAGGACCTGAAATGTTCATCAGCAAGCCTCAGCAATAAGTCCTTCAAATAGCATATTACTTGTTGTTTTTAGGTCCTTTTTCTGTATCATACTTGATTGTTCAAAATGAGAAGATAATCTGAACATACTATGATAACTGTTTTCTAATATTTTACACTCTCCATCTTGGCTCATCAGGCAAGTAGAAACTTTACATATAGGCATCTGAGCTTCTGTTTTACCACGCATAATATGTTATTATAAGTAAAATACTGATAATGTGTTATTATAAGCAAGAGTACAGATTTTTTTTAGATAATGCTTTCAAATCACCAGCTACTTCTTTAATAGTGGCAAGTGAGTTGTGGTAATGGCACAACAGACATGGAAGGAGAATAAGCTTCTACACAGATAATTAGATAAAGCCACTGTAACCAACAGTCATGTATGAGCTCTTTTACAGGCAGGTATAGGGGCCAAGTAGGCTTGGTTTCTGTTCCTTTTTATATTTTGTGTCCTTATAAATCATACCTTCATATTATGTTTGCATTAATAAACCAGTATTTTTGATACAGTTGAGTTTGGTGACACTTTTTTCAATTAACAGTTATCAGGCATTAATAGGGCACTTAATATGCATTTGAAATTACATGCAACCCTTAACACTTTATAACTTAATGCACTGATAATAAAATGCAACAGTAATACAACAAAACTATGGAAAACACAATAAAAGAATACAGACTATTGTGATGTTTTAAATATGTGAAAAACATATCTTAGTATCAAAACATTTCATTTTTCCAGAAAAGGACAAAAAAGATATTAATAAAACCTTACCAATATAATAATTATTCTCATTCCCTCACCCCTCATTTTATTGATCAGATCAGGAAAACCTTTAAAATCGTCACTAAGAGTAAAATCCAGTTGTCTCTCCATGTAATCAATGTCAGCATATTGCACATCCTGAATAATACAGGCAAGAAAAAAATGCAGTGATGCAGTTAATCATGAGTACATTATCTTTTCAAGACCTTTAAAAGTTGACTTAAGGCTTGACTCAATTTCTTAAGCAAAAGACAATTTTGGAAAGGGAACAATTATGTAAGATTAGGATAAAAAAAACTTTTTCTGTATAATACAGTGGCATGAATAAGGTGGATCTGACTAAATTGAAATAAGAGTGAAAAACAGCCAATTGTCATTGTTAAATTTTGAACTGTAGTGTCTGATTCTACATGTGGTTGGTGGAGAGTGCAGCAGTGGTCAGTACTGCTGTGTCCAAGATCCTGCCTTGGAAATAGTAATAAATCTTTCGTATTTCACAGGGTCTCATGTGTTTTCTGACTCACAGAGGGGAAGGTGAGGAATCTGTTAAGGTTGATTTTGACTAGCAGTTGTGGAACATGGCTAATTACAAAATTAGCCATGTGGCACAGTGGCGAGTGAGTTAGTGCACAGGGACCAGTGTTATATATTCAGTTACAGTACTCATAATTTTGTCATTATGGTCAGCTAATGTACCCCTCAAATGAAAATACCGCAAGTTTTTTTAAACACATGCGGGGTGTAAATACAGACAGGGTAGTGACATCAAACATGAGCAAAGCAGATTGTACAGAAACGTAAAATGTGAAGGGGAGTACAAAGTCATGTGTTAAAGTTCTGCACATAGCTGCTACAACTCTGTGATGTCTTACTGGCCTCACAAAACATCATGTGGCAGTAGTAAAAAAATGTTCACTTTAAGCTGGCCACAGCAAATTTGCTGCAAAAAAAAACGCTTTGGCAAATTTTGCAGATCAACACTAGTGTGTAGTTTGTATGTTCTCCCTGTGCCTGTGTAAACTTTCTTCTGACACCCTGAAAGACATGTAACTAAGGTTAACTGGTGGGTCTTATTTTGCACCGATTGAGTGACCATATGTGTGCACCCTGCTTAGGGTGTTTGCTGCCTAGATAGACTTAAGCCCGCAGCCTCTCTGAGTTGGATTATGCAGACCTGAGAATTTTTGCACACTATGAATGTAAAGACTATTTTGGAAAAATGTCCTGAAAAATATTGTGTATTTCCTTTAAAAAAGTTGGTTTAATGTATTTACTATGCTTTTTGTTTGGACTAATCAAGTTATAACTTGCTGTATTATTGTTTGAAATTACCCTTTCTTTTGTTGATTACTTCATACAAATTAAAAAGTAACATTATGAAAAAAGGCACAGCAGCATTTCCATTTCCTCTGGCAGCTATAGAAGGCAAGCTTTTCTTCACCCCAATCTCACCACACCATTGAGAGTGTTCTGATCAGCTGCATCACTGTCTGTTTTGGTAACTATTATGTATCTGACTGCAAGGTCCTACACATGGATAGTGCACACAACAGAAATGACCATTGGGACCTCTCCATCCTCCATTAAAGACACCTTTACATAGCAAGGAATTTTCAACAAATACAGTATTGTGGTTTCTTTGTCCCACTTCCGTCTTGCAGAAGGTACTGTAGTATCCAAACTAATTCTTCTATCTTTTGGCTGTCTGCACTCTGTGCAGTCCCCCTGTCTTTAAATCTGCTCCTAGTAGCTTATTTATATGCAGTACATTTGTTACACTTGTCACTACTGTTGTTTTTTTTTTTTATAATTGTTATTATTTATTATTTATTACTGTCTATTTCAAATTATTACTGTCTATTGATTTACCTCTTATTTAAATACCTATTTATGGCAGAGCATAGTTCTTTACTTGTCTTACACTTGTGTTAATGTATATATTGCACCATGGTCCTGGGAACCGCTGCTGTGTATTTATGACATGACAATAAGGCTACTTGACTTGAATTGATAAAGTCTTTATAAAATTTATATTTTTGTTTAGTTAAAATATTTATAATTAGTAATGAATCTTTCAGCTGTGTATTAAATACATTTACATATAAATAAAAATAAGAAATAAAAAATTGTGAAGTTATTACAAGTGCTACAGTACTACACAGCTATACACATCATTTCTACTCTGACAGTTATTTCATTCATTTACGTAAAAACAAAATTTTAACAAATTTTATTGACATTTTTTAAATTGTAGAAGTTAACAAATAAATCCATATTTGGTTAAAATGTAATATATTTAATAATCATTAACTATTTATTTAAAACCTAAATAAACTATTAATAAATCACTTACATATGGAATGTCAGCTTTTTTCATGTCTTCATAAAGCTGTGAAATTTCAGAATCATTCTGATATCCATAGCGGCAAAGTTGGAATCCCAAAGACCAATAAGCTGGAAGAACTGGTCGTCCAACAAGCTATTAATGAAAGAAGCATTTGTTTATGTTAAAGTGTTAACTTTTTATTGTATTTGTTTTTTTCCCCCAAAGCTTTTTAATAATGTATTGTATATCCCTCCTGTGGGCTACTTACTGCTGTGTATTCCTGTACAACCATTTCTGGGGTTGGTCCCAACACCATGTAAAAATCTAGTATACCTCCAATTGTACGGTATGTCAAGGCGGGTGTAGACTGGAGTGTTACATCTAATAATTTAAAAAATACAAAAAGACAGACAAAATAATGAAATTACACAGTGAAAGAACTGAAGGCAATACAGAATATTCCATCCATTCATTTTAACCCACTTACTGTAGTTGTATATAGGGTCATGGAGCCTGGAGTCTATTTCTATAGTATATAATGCAAGGCAGAAACTACACCTATTCTAGATGCTAGTCTACTGTAGGTCACAAATGCTTATACTGGGCTAACATATGCTGTAAGTATTAATCAATTAAAATTGCACAGAGTGATATGTGGGAATATAAGTGCAGTAATGTAGCAATAAGCTGGAGCACTCTGACAAGATCTCACACAAAAACATGCAAAATGTTCACACTCCGTACAGACATTGTCTGGGACTCTGAGACTCTGGAACTATGGAACTATGAGACAGTAGTATTAACTATTACACATCTGTGTCAAATAAAAACAGCACATTACCTGTATATATAAAACAGAATATCTGTCTGTTTGTTCCTTATACAATCCTATACCCTTTAACTAATCTGGACAAAATTTAGCAGAGTTGTCCCATACTATCATATGGATAAGATAGACTACTTTAAAAAAATGGTACACCCGGATTCCCAATGTGTCTTTTTTTCCCTGTGTGCTACAGTTTGCAGACCAGTGACATGAGCAAGTGAAACCTCTGAATAGATTGAAGCCAGACTATCAGACAAAACAATCAGAGCCTAACATTACTTACCTGGGCAACAGCGCATGCTACTTCAATCTACTATAATATGAAAAGTAGTATTGAACGCTTTTGCAGGGGGGTGTTGAGTAAGGCTTGGTCAAGAATGAAAGTGCAACACAGCACAAAGGAGAATCAAAGGGCTGTTGTTGTCATTTCTTCATAATTTGAGCACTACGAACTGTCCTCTTTAAACTAAGATGACAAGAAAGACGTGACATTATTTATGGTAAGAACCCAGCAAAGAGTTACTACAAATTTGGAATCCAAGTGGACCTGAAAAGAACAAATTCTCGACTCTCTGAATACGAGTTACATCACTGGATGTGCACTCCCTAACTTTCAAGATATCTACACTAAGTAATGTTCAATAACAACAACAACAACAACAACATTTATTTATATAGCACATTTTCATACAAACAGTAGCTCAAAGTGCTTTACATAATAAAGAATAGAAAAATAAGACACAATAAGAAAACAAAATAAATCAGCATTAATTAACATTGAATTAGAGTAAGGTCCAATGGCCAGGGGGGACAGAAAAAACAAAAAAAAACTCCAGACGGCTGGAGAAAAAAAATAAAATCTGTAGGGATTCCAGACCATGAGACCGCCCAGTCCCCTCTGGGCATTCTACCTAACATAAATGAAACAGTCCTCTTTGGATTTAGGGTTCTCACGGAAAGGCTTGATGATGATGGTCACGTAGAATTTTGCCTTTTAATCCATCCATCATTGTTGGAGCATCATGATGCTTTGAGTAGGTGGAGATGGCGCAGGCCACCACCACAAAGAAACCGGAAAAAGAAACAGAAAAGAGAGTAGGGGTCAGTACGGATTTTAGAGCTACCCTGAATAGTTATTATGAGGAAATTAAGCATACAGAGTATCAGGATTAAGTTAAATTAAGTTAAATTGAAGTTATAGAAAGGCCATGTTAAAGTAATGTGTTTTCAGCAGTGTTTTAAAGTGCTCTACTGTATTAGCCTGACGAATTCCTATTGGCAGGCTATTCCAGATTTTAGGTGCATAGCAGCAGAAGGCCGCCTCACCACTTCTTTTAAGTTTTGTTCTTGGAATTCTAAGGAGACACTCATTTGAGGATCTGAGGTTACGATTTGGAATATAAGGTGTCAGACATTCCGATATATAAGAAGGGGCGAGATTATTTAAGGCTTTATAAACCATAAGCAGAATTTTAAAGTCAATCCTGAATGACACAGGTAACCAGTGTAGTGACATCAGAACTGGAGAAATGTGTTCGAATTTTCTTTTCCTAGTTAGGATTCTAGCAGCTGCATTCTGCACTAGTTGCAAACGATTTATGTCTTTCTTGGGTAATCCTGATAGGAGTGCATTACAGTAATCTAGTCGACTGAAAACAAACGCGTGAACTAATTTCTCAGCATCTTTCAGTGATATAAGAGGTCTAACTTTACTTATGTTTCTTAAGTGAAAAAATGCTGTCCTAGTGATCTGATTAATATGCAATTTAAAATTCAGATTACAATCAACAATTACCCCTAAGCTTTTTACCTCCGTCTTGACTTTTAATCCTAATGTATCCAGTTTATTTCTAATAGCCTCATTGTATCCATTATTGCTAATCACTAAGATTTCAGTTTTGTCTTTATTTAACTTGAGAAAGTTACTATTCATCCATTCTGAGATACAAGTCAGACATTGTGTTAGTGAATCAATAGAATCAGGGTCATCAGGTGCTACTGATAAATACAGCTGTGTGTCATCAGCATAGCTGTGGTAGCTCACGTTGTGCCCTGAGATAATCTGACTTAACGGAAGCATGTAGATTGAGAATAACAGCGGACCCAGGATAGAGCCTTGTGGAACACCATATCGGATATCATGTGTCTTTGAGTTGTAATTACCACAACTAACAAAAAATTTTCTCCCTGTCAGGTAGGATTCAAACCAATTTAAGACACTGCCAGAGAGGCCCACCCATTGACTAAGGCGATTTCTAAGAATATTATGATCAATAGTGTCAAATGCAGCACTCAGATCTAAGAGGATGAGAACAGATATATGGCCTCTGTCTGCGTTCACTCGCAAATCATTTACTATTTTAACGAGTGCAGTTTCTGTGCTGTGATTTATTCTAAAACCCGACTGAAATTTATCAAGAATAGCATGTTTATTGAGGTGGTCATTTAACTGCATAATGACTGCTTTCTCCAGAACTTTGCTTAAGAAAGGCAGGTTAGAGATGGGTCTAAAATTTTCAAGAGCCGAGGGGTCAAGATTATGTTTCTTAAGAAGGGGTTTAACTACAGCAGTCTTAAGACAGTCTGGGAAGACCCCCGTATCTAATGACGAATTTACTATGTCCAGAACATTATCAATTAGCACGCCCGATACTTCTTTGAAAAGCCTTGTTGGTATTGGATCAAGGACGCAGGTGGAGGATTTTAATTGAGATATTATTTTTTGTAAATCAGGTAAATCTATCCTAGTGAAAGAGTTTAATTTGTTTATAACAGAATGCTGGGGTTTAGGAGGATCCTTAGTGTTGGAGGGATATACTATGTTATTTCTAATATCATTAATTTTTTGATTGAAAAATACAGCGATAGCCTCACAGGTTTTACTGGAAGTACTTAGGAGGCATTCCTTTGAGTTACCTGGGTTTAGTAGGTGATCAATTGTAGAAAATAAGACTCTGGGATTACTAGCATTGTCATTTATAATCTTGGAGAAATAACAGCGTCTCTCAAGACGGACAATGTTATTGTATTCTGTTATTTTGACTTTTAATATTTCATAGTGGATAGTTAGTTTAGTCTTCCTCCATTTACGCTCAGCTCTGCGGCATGTTCTCTTTAAATCAGACACTCTTTGGGTCTTCCATGGTATAACAATGCTAGAAGATTTTTTTCACTGTCTTTTCAGGTGCAACTATGTCAACAGCAGCTTTCACTTTAGTATTAAATCTTTCCACTTTACTATTTACATTATCCTCGCTATTATAGTTGGCACTATAATAAGGGCAAAGGAAATTCTCAGTGATACCAACCATCCCAGCAATTGCCTCTTTTCTATGCTGTGGTTAGGTAAACACTCCCATTCCCTAAAGCCTGGTCTAGAGAGTCTGGGAAGGAGCTTTTTCTCACCATGTGAGAAACCACTGTCATCCCATTTTTCATGAGAAACTGCCGCACACTCAGTACTGTGTGGGCAGGAGTGTTGTGAGGCAGAAGCCACTTGCCTAATTGTGAATTTCCTCTTGGGATTAATAAAGTATCTATCTATCTATCTATCTATCTATCTATCTATCTATCTATCTAT
>JANRMT010062854.1:74389578-74408154 GCA_026402145.1 Polypterus bichir lapradei | reverse complement strand
CTATCTATCTATCTATCTATCTATCTATCTATCTATCTATCTATCTAATCGCCACAACTTGGGTTGTTTTCTCCGCACTGCATCACGTAATCGCTTGAGCACTTCTAGGATGCCACTTGGCCAAATGATGCAGAGGGCAGTCTACTATACACACCTAGTGGCAAATGTCGGAACTAACGACCCTCCGGACTCCAGAGAAAAATTCTCATTATTTTTGGGTGCCCCTTCATATTTATAATTCTATATAATATAATTTGTACAAGATACTCCTTTTTATATTACAGCGGATAGAAGCAGAAAGTGGGAAGTTGAGTATTTGTTCTTTTTGGGTCCAATTGGATTCCATAATTGCTGTAACTGGTTGCTGGATTTTAACCATGAATGGTGTAATTTCTGACTCGTCCTCTTAGTTCAAGGTGGACATTTCATGGTGCCTAAATTATTAAGAAAAGACAGCAAAGAAGGAATTAAGCACTTCGATTTTCCTTTGCATTGCTCTGCACTTCCACTCTCGATCAAGCCACACCCAGCACCCCCCATGCAAAAGCGTACAATACTAGTTTTTATGTTACAGTACATAGAAGCAGTACATGACATTATTGTTAAGGTTTAGTAATTTTGTCTGCTAATATGGCTTTAGTCTGTTGGAGTTTTCACTTGCTCAACGCCAGCAGGTGGCACTGGTGTAAAAACTGTAACAACGCAGGTTAACAAAAAAAAACACTGAGACTCCAGGGCTCACATTTTAAGTTCCAATGTAGTCTGTCATTTACTGTATGGTTCTTGATTAAAACAAAGCAAAATTTTGCCCAGATTGATTAAAACGGAGTAGAACTGTAGAACTTGCCATGAGTCAGCAGGTGGCACTAGTCTGCAAACTGTAGCACACCAGAAAAAAAAGTAAGTTTTGTCTAGAAAAGTTTTAATGTCCTTAATTTTTCTTTCCAACTGGGCACTCAGATCCTTGTCAATAAATTCCATTCACTGTTCAGTGTGACTGTCTGATGCATTCGAAAATGAGATCTACTCTCAACAGTAAACATGCAAATGCCTTTAATCATGCAGTCCTTCGACATTGTCCTTCTCTAAGATGCCTACTGTGTTTTGTGAATTTTTATGACAAGATGTAACTTGCTTAAAAGTGTGTTCTCTTGAGTGGTTAACTGACAAACAAAAATGTGCTGATGAGACTCTAAATTTAGGGCTTGTATTGATAGCTATTTTTTCCTTTCCTGTGTAGACAAGTTGCTAGCATAATTAGCATGCTTATTTATGAAGTTCTTTCCAGTGTTGTTCTCTTTGAAGACACTCCCCTAACATAAAAGCTACACTGCTGTAGAGCCAACTAAATGAAACAATTATTTCTGTTTGGTAGAATGACAATGCTTATGGAGGAATGAATGTGCTTACACTACATAAAAGAGGCCACCTAGTGGAAATTTACGGAACCTAATAGAACTTACTAAAGGATAGTACTCTAGAGGGACCAAATGAAAGATATTTTAAGGAAAAAATGTCCAGTAAGCTTGGTTAATATTTTAAATGACTACAAGCCCAATTAACCCATGGAGAAGGCTGGATCCATTCCAAGGGCCATAGTTTGTGTCCTAGATTGTGGCTCCACTTATTTCACTCCATGCAGCATCATTTCACTGACCTAAACTTTCCAAAATTGCTATCTTCTCTTATTCACTTGGGATGCAGCATAACTAAATAGACTTTAACTGATCCTTAAAATGTTTTTATGTGCAAAAACAGAATAAAACATTTACAATTACTACTCAAAGGTATCTTTAGAAAATTACAAAATCAGTCAGTCAATTATCATTTTTTTTTTACCAATAAACTACACTTTGAGGAAATGCCATTCATTAAGTATTTGCTCCTTACCCATACCTTATTCTTGATGCAATTAGCAAAACATAATAAAACATAGATTTGCTGTACTAGATATGCTGCAAAATAAAGCAAGGCCATTGCAACATATCCTACATATCCTGAGAGTACCTAATATTGCACACTGTATAATAGAAAAAAGCTACGCTAAACTGTAAAGCATTGATCAATTTTATAGCCATTGTACAAAGTGTCTGGTGCCAGTGCTACTCTCATAACAGCAGTTGAGTCTCAGGGAAACACATGGTTCCTCCCTGACAGATCATACTGTTAAATTCAACCTCATCTGCGGCTAGCAGATGTGAGCACTTGTTTTACTGTGTGAGCTCAGAAGTGAGAGCAATTTTTTATTCCATTCCCCAACAATATTGCTTCTTTTATGATGAAAGCAAATGCTAAATCTGATAGAGCACACATTTATTTCCCTCACTTCGATTAAAAAGAATAAAGGATCTCTAGGAGATGCTTTCTCACTTTGTATGACCCATTTGAGCATCAGTAAAATAAAGCTGAACGTGTTTCAAATGGCACACAACCATTGTTCCTTTGCAGCTCTTGAAAGCATCTCAGCTTACTATTTGGCACACTAAAGGGCTTATACATTATATGTTACAAATGTAGAATACATAATCTTTTAATCATTAACGATACTGAGAAACTGGCATCACTTCACTATAGATAATGTAGAGCTGGATTATTTGACAAGCTATACAAACCTGAATGCAGACAAACTACATCTGTTAATTTTAAATTGGCAATTACTAAGCAAAAGGCAAAGCAAATGATACTATTTACCAATTAATAGTAATAAAAATAATCAAAATGCACTGTAAACTCCACACTCAACTGTAACTAAATGTTGATTCATCCAATATTCTAGCACAGCAAAGATGAATGGAATCTTCTATTCAAGTGTCACCATGAACAATGGGATAGAAGCCCATTGCAGAAAAAAAAAAACTCCTTGGACGTACACAGGAATGCATTAAGCCACACTTGTAATACAAATCTCTGCCAATGTGCCTTTTTTTACTGCATATCAGCAGCCAGACCTTGGTTCCATGTAGTCTTTCAGAGCTCCACATTCTCTTTCCATAATAATATGGGCATGAGCTTGTCAGAGAGAGAAAATTCAGATTGAGGTACAACTCTACTAAAGGATCATCCATCTATCCATCCATCCATCGATCCTTTAATCCATCCATCCATTCATTCATTTTGTAACCAACAGAGAAATACCGAATAAAAAAGCAACTTGCAAAATCTTTAGCTTTTATCATAGTGGATCGTAGAGCTCACCTTTTCTCTACAGCAGAAGACTTCCTATATTCAATGAGCCATTTACAAAACAATGTGTAAATGCCTTATAGATTTGTATGTTGACTACAGCTTTTAGCTGTATCAAAAAATAAGAACAATTTAAAATCAAACTCACAAAATAAATATTTTGCTCCCTTAATTACTATGAAAAAATATGTTGAGTGGATTAAACTATCTTAATATTGGTATTAGTCATTCATAACTAAAACAAAATCTGAAACACATGTCTGTCCAGTAGCCATTTTTCAGGTCCAGTATATGGTGAATCTACACAGCTTTGATGTCAAAACACAACTGGCTGTTTATCAAATTTATGTACAGGAAAAATTCCGTTACAACAAATATCTTTACAATGAAATTTTCATTACAACAAAGTATTTTTATGGTCCCGACAGCTTCCACATATGACACGAGTCTATAGAAATCTTGTTACTACGAAGTATATTCAGCAGATACTTTCATTACAACGAAGTGCACATAAGACCTTGAAATGCCTGAATGAATCATCCGCAGAACAGTTAGTTCTGTGGCCGCAGCTCAGTTGTGCACAACGATCCCCAAACAGAAACACTGTAATTTTTTTTCTTTCTTCAAAGTTTCCTTGTACTGTTTTTTTTTTTTTTTGCCTTTTTGTTTCCTGCAGTTTTAAGTAATACCTTTTGCTTATTGCTCATCAACATTTGAAAAACATCCATTGGAATTTAACTCATTATCACCGTCCTATAGAAACAGCAGACATGAAAAAACGATAACAGTTCATATTAGAAAAAAAGTACTTGACCCTTGTTTTACGAGTATAAAGTCAGGTGCATATTCGCAGCTACTTTTTCAAACAACTCAACAAGGATCAAATACTCAGTTCAAAATATTAGTTGGAGCTGCTTTGGGCATTCCATGTCAAAGTACCTAAACTAATACAGCCGTTGCAGCTTACTTTATATCAAACTGGCTCATTCGCCTTGTGATCGTCTTGTCCGATACACCATATAGATCTGCAATCTGTCGTATGTTTAAACCGCATAACAGAAGGTGTTCTATTGACTCAGATGGAATGTCAAAGGATGGACGTCCAGAGCAGGGAACTGTGTCACCTGAACTGGAGTGTAGTAGAGTCCGTTCCACCTGTTCTTCGATAATTTCAAAAATAGTTTCATCTATATGGGAGTCTAAAAGGGTCGCCAACATTGTAATTTCTTCCGATAAATCTTCAATTCTCTCTCTGAAATACGTAATATCTTCGGCAGAATCCATTTCATCGGCAGTAGTAAGCATTTTTCTAATTAATTCTTGTGCTATCGATTCACCAATCAGTAACTAGAGGGCGTGTTAGAGCCCACCCTCTCAACTTTGATGAGTGAAAGTGACAGTTTTATTTCAAGTCGTATTTCATGGCGGTTTGCAGGAATGTTACGGACAAAATGAAATAAATAAATAAGCAACAAAAAACATATTTTGTGACACATTTATTTATTTATGCTCTCATTTCATGACATATTTATTTATTTAGGCTCTCATTTCATGACACATTTATTTATTTATAATCACATTTCACAGTACTTTTATTTATTTATTTATTTATTTTTTATTTTTTTTTTATTTTGTCCGAAATATTCCTCCATAACTTTCATCCATTTACCACTTTTGACACCTGGCTCAGTTAATGCAATGCATGTTTTTTAACCATCCCTTTTCTCAAACTAGCTCCAGTAACTTTCCATCCCCCATGATGCCTCAGTGTCTCCCTCTCATTGACTGTTAGGATTAGTCTAATCCTCACCCAGCTAAATAGTGCAAACATTTACACAGTACAATGAAAAATACCTACTCAATTGAACAATGCAACAACTACAAAAATAGGTCAAAATAATAAATTGCCCAGAGTGTTTCAGTCCTCATTTGTCTTATCCAAGAGTAATGGAGAAACCCTACTGACAATCTTACAGCAGCATGATGCTGAAACTCTTTTTCCCTGTTTAAGTGAACTCTCAAAATGTATGCCACATTACCTGTCACAACAGCCTTAGCTAAGTGCCCATTTTCAAAGTTGAAACAAGTGAAATCAAAACTATGCAATAGCTGTGGTGATTACAGGCTTTCTGACCTCCATTGACCAATCTGAAGTTATTGATATATTCAAACAGATGTCTATGAGGTATGTCTATGTTGATACCAATCCAGAAACAGCTTAAAAAATGAACAGAAAAGTAAAAAAAATGTTCTTCCCATACTATTATGTAGGGTACATAACAATCTGCTTTACATTTTGTAAGCTTAAAATTTTTTTTTTCATTTTAGTTAGAGACAAGCTTTTAGGTTTAAAAAATAAGTTACTTTTTGATGCATTGTATCAGAAAAATAACACATTTATATCAAGATATTTGCAATAGCTGATTAATTTTAATTACAAAGATTGGTTACTACACTGACCAGAATGACTAGACTTGAGTGTAATTATATTGTAGTCCAAGAAATTATTTTAGTATGGACTTTTGTTAAAATTCTGGAATGTGCCCAAGAGTTTTGCACCTGCCCCTTTGTAAGTCTTTGCATGCCTCTGCTCCTCAAATTTTACAGAGGCAGCATCAAGAGTGTTCTGACCAGCTGAATCACTGCCTGGTTTGGGAACTGCAGTGTCTCTGAGTGAAAAGTCGTACATGGCATAATGCACACAGCAGAAAAGATCTTTGGAACCTCTCTACCATCCATTAAAGACATCCTTATCAAGTATCTAAACTAGCTCTACCAGGTTTTATAACAGTTTCTACCCCTTGGCTGTCTGGACTCTGAACTCTATGCTGCCTACATTCCTTCAGATCTGCTCCTAGTTGTTTATCTATATACAGTACATCTATTACTACTGTTATCTTTATTATTGTTATTAGTGTTATTGTTAATTTATTTATTACTTTCTATTTTAATTTATTGTTATCTATTAATTTAGCTACGCAAGATTGCATGGGTTTGGACATGTGCAGAAGAGAGATGCTGAGTATATTGGGAGAAGGATGCTAAGGATAGAGCTGCCAGGGAAGAGGAAAAGAGGAAGGCCTAAGCGAAGGTATATGGATGTGGTGAGAGAGGAAATGCAGGTGGTGGATGTAACGGACCAAGATGCTGAGGACAGAAAGATATAGAAGAAGATGATCCGCAGTGGCAAACCCTTACGGGAGCAGCCGAAAGAATAAGATTATCTATTAATTTACCTATTATTTATCTATTTATAGTATAGTATAGTATAGTATAGCATAGTTCTCTGTTTGTCTTGGACAGTGTTTATGTATATTTTGCACTGCAGTCCTGGGAAAGATTATTTTGTACCACTGTATGGTACAATACTGTGTATGGATGGTATGACAATAAAGCCACTCGACACTGTAGAAACTGCTCTCATTAAAGGAGTTCATGACTTATACAGTACCTTAACACTGAGGCACTTTAATAATTGTCCTTTTAAATTTGAGTGCAGCATTTGATAACATTGAACATAACATTTTTATTAACTGTCTTACACAGTCTTTCTGGCAGTGGATTGAGTTGATTACATTTTTATGTAACAATAGCAATTATATGTCAGAAATCCATGGTAGTAGGTATGGTGAGGCACATGGACGTACTTTGGGTCCCTTATTGGACTTAATTTATATGCTCTATAAAAATATGTAATATTCGATCATTTTTCCTTAATAAATAAATTATCAAGTATAATATTTTTGTCTCATGTGTTTAACTGGTTTCTCTTTATCTACTTTTAGGACTTGAGTGAAAATCTGATGATGTTTTAGGTCATATTTATGCAGAAATATAGAATATTCTAAAGGGTCATAAACTTTCAAGCACAACCGTATGAGACAGAAGAATTATTGACAATTATAAAAGAAGGCAAGACAAATCATTGTCAAAAATAAAAGAAAGGAAGACCTTTAGAGAAACTAGAGAACTTATTCTTACTAAATAAACTTTCTAATTGCAATCTAAATGTTCTCAGGTTTTCAGTTCACTTTTGTTAAAATGTCATGTTATTTGACAATTCTCTTTTTAAAAAAATCACACTACGTGCTGCTTCTTTCTTACTTGCCCCGCAATCATCTTTAGGGAGCATATGGCTTTGACTCTGACGCTGAGTGTGTCATAGCCAATTTCTTACATAATGTCAATTGCATAAATCATGGACAAGTTACTGCCCACAAAACAGTTTGTGAACAAGTATTGAAACAGTAGAACGAAATAATATCCTAAAACCTGCTTAAACCAACTCATAAGGCAGAAGCTTTTGTTGTCTTAAGCTCTGTAGTGCAGCCAGGCCTTTCACTGTAAACATACAACTTTCATTTTTGGCATTTGTGCACATTGAGTTTTATGTTTAATGATCTCATGTATTAATGTAATGTAATGTTAATGCATGTCTAAGACCATTTAAGTATCACTTAAACTACAACCCAATTTCAGTTCATAAAACTACTTACAAAGCCCTAAATCTGGGCTCTCCAATCATTAGTGTCTTAATTATAAACTACTTTCCATCTTTTATTAGCTCAGTTACCAATTTATTCTTTATATTGGTGGATTTCAAATTTAATGTAGTGTGTGTTTTGCTTCCACACTTTACTCTTTATTAGAATTTTGTATTAAAAGAACTGTATGTATACAAAAACCCTCTTCTTCTCTTCATCAAGGGGAGGGGATCAAGTACTGCATACAATACCCTCCATGAATTTATGAAAAAATAAGCATATTATCCTGTTGGTTAAAAGTTGTTCATTCCTTATTTGTTTGCTTTCTATTGGGCAAAGTGATTTTATTGCATCAGTTTCATTCTGAACTTTTAAGTGATAAATTTGTATTCCAGCTTATAATGTTAAGTGAAATAGAGTGGTTCCAGTTTTCCTCCCAGAATTAAAAATTTCAGACCCTTATGACATTTTCTAATGCAGTTGTCAATGTTTACTTCATGAAATGTTAGCTTCTCAAGACAAATTAATAATATAGTGCATTTAAGATTTATATTTTAGCTGCTAGTACTGTAGTTCTAACCACAGTGGTATCTATAAGTATCACTATTAGCTCTCCACACATTATTTAAAGGAGCCATACAGTATAATGAGTTTGGCATTTCTGGTTATTTGCCCTACCTTTCTTTTAATTTTAATTAGGTGTATTACTTTCTATGTTTTGCTGCCATGTGTTAAATGTAAATATTCTATTTATATATTTTTTAAATTATTTGCTTATTTGGGCATGGTGGTGTTGTGCAGTTTGCCAAATTACAATTACAAACTAGTTTGATTCTACATTGGATTATCCTTGGTTAATACTTTGCATTTTTGTTAGTTTCTTCCAGAACTTTCCATTTCCACTCACAATACAAAGACATGCTGTTATGCTGGACACAGAGTCTAAAACTGACAATGTATGTGTGTCAGAGTATCTGTGAGTCTGTCCCAAAATGGACTTCCATACCAACCAAAGCTACTGCTACCAACCACCACTACTGCTAGAATATCTTGTGGTCCCTGCAACCCTGTATTCAGATAATGGTGAGAGAAATAGGAAATATAAATCATGTCTCTTAATTAATTAATCAATCAAATTCCAAAATCTTCACTGAGTTCAGTGTGGGAATATTTAAATGTAAAATCCCATTTTATTTAAATTGCTTTGGATTTCCATAGTGCCTGGTTTGCCCATATCGTAATGTACTTTTCACATAAAATGCAGAAATTTCTAAAAGCAGTTGTGAATAAATATTTCTAATGCTAATGTTGAATTGCCAGCAGCACACTATTTTATAGCTTTCAAGACAACAAATACCACTAAAACAGTGTTTCAAACTTTTTGGCAACATACTGTACATGAACAAAATCTAGGGCTTAGAATCTAATTCTGAGGGATGCATGAATTTAATGTCAGTGTGGAAGAAGCAATATTGGCTATTCAAATATAGGAAAGGAAGTCCAAAATCCAGGTGTAGATGATGATACTAAGTCCCACATCTTGGAGCTTGATAATCAACTTTGATGGAAATTAGTATTAAAGGAATACCCCACCCAAATATTATATTTTTTTTAATGTTTCTTACCACATGTGGTTTGTAGTGATGGCAAAGAAAAAAATGTAATATCAGGTTTTCATGTAGAGCTTGTACTTTATTGGAAGCAAGTGGTGACCAACACAGGAAAACAGCACATAATATCAAAACATTCATGAAAAGATTTTCACATTACTTGAGTGGCATAATTCAAACCAAGTTATCCAATCATCTTCTTGAAAGTTAAGGCAGGACTTTTGGATAATGTATCTGTATCTGGAAGAGAGGTGTGGCTTCAAATCAAAAGTGTGAGTTAATTTGACTGTCATTTTTACAATATTTAAGCAAAATATGCATGCATTTTGCATGTTTTGAGTATGCAACCAGAGGACTTATGCATCACAAATAATGTGAGTTTTTTTCATGGATGTTTTGATATTATTTGCTGTTATCTGGCTTTGGTTAATATCTATTTCTGTTCAAGCATAAACTTTGTTAGCTCCATTCTGAATCAAAATATGAGATTACATTTTTTTACAGTCATCATTACAAAGCACATGAAGTAACACTTCATTTTTGGGTGGAGTATTCCTTGAAATGCTAAGCTGTCGTCTGCAAACAGTATTTTACATAGCAGTTTTTATTATCAAGGTGTGCCAGGATGACATGAAATAAAAAAGATATGGTACCCTTTGTGTACCACACTACATGGAATGTTATGTTTAATCATAATATGTTTAATGTTATCTTTCTAAAGTAGGAGGAAACCATAGATTTTTTAATGACATATAATAAAACCTATTCTACAATGCCAGCTCAGGGTATTCAACTGGTAATGTTATACTGTAATGTTTACTCCTATATGGTAATGCCGCTGAGTAATTCGGGCCCAGCTTTAACTTCCTCACTCATTTAAAATATATGTAGCGTTAACACAGTCACTGTACAGTAGTTTTCATTAACTAGAAAAAGCACTTTGATATAAAAAGCACTACTTAAAAAAGAACAATTAACTGATATATTAAATTTCAGTATTGTTGTCCACAACAAAAAGGCTCTTATGACTTCCTCATTTGAATGTCTGATATGAAAAATGTACAGCTTTAGCATTAATTTAGTGGTTGTTACCTAAATTCTACTCTCTACTTGAACAAAATCTTTCCAAACCAAGTTAGCTTCCCCCGCCCCCTACACATGAATCTAAAATATGTTCATTTTTGTGATGGTGTGAAGTGTTGCCAGTAGTTATCAAGGATATGAGAAGCATTGTTTTAGTTCATATTTTGTAACACAGTAAGGAGTCTTTTGATATTCACTGCTAAAATGCATTCATTTATTGATTGGATATGTTTTTGATTCTACTAAATTAGCATGCATTTGGAGGCAAATAACATCTTCTTAGAATTATGGAACCAGATCTGGCTTGAGGAGATCCCCACAGAATTCAGCATGTGAGAAAACCAGTGAGGGCTGACACGCTTTTGCTACAACAGGACCAAATGAGAGAAAATATACTGTTGAATGCCTCTGCTACTTAAAGATGCAAATGAAACAGCCTAAAAAAGTCTTTTAGGATTTTATATGATACAGAAGTAAATAATTAAACTGAGCACAGTGGTTTGCATTAGAGACATATTTATAGTTTAAACATTTGTAACATCCTCATTTATACTATGTGCAGAAAGGTCTCTTACCCATTGCATTACTGTTTAGTAATAGAACTCCATGTGCATTTGCATCTTCTTCCAGTGCCATGTAAAATGGATGACTACCATAGCAATTCATTTGATACTAGATAAGAGAAAAATGATACAATTAATACATTTTGTAGGTAGCTTAAATTGTTTTACCACAACTAAAGCAAAACAAAACTTTTTTATTTAATTTGTTTCTTTGTTAGAACCTTTTCCAGCTCCTAATCAGTACAAGTCCTACTAGCTTTATAATGACAATGGTATTTGTCTCTTTTAAATGATCATAACCCTTACATATTAAATATCTTGAAGAAAATGTATGATAACTACACTGGACATTCTTGGCTATCTCCCTTAGCTATGCCCTTTTAACACTTCTTTTGGAATGCCTGGAGAAGGGACTTATGTTCTTCCGGTTATCTAAAAAAATGAAGAATAGCGAAATAAGATCTTCTATAGATTCCATCTGTGTTCAGATTCAAAACATTCTTAACTGAGTTACCAAAGCACTGAGAAGAAAATTGATTCAAGCCATCAACAGAAATAAAGGATACATTTGGTTTTATACTGTGGAAGTGAAATGATTGATACTATCAGAGGTACAACAAAAGTGGGGAAGATATCTAAAAAAGTACAAGAAAGTAGGTTGAAGTGGTAAGGACGTGTGATGAGGAGAGACAATGACCATGTTATCAAAAGAGTGATGGGAATGAAGTTACAGGGGAAGAGAAAATGAGTGAGGCCAATTTGGAGGTGGATGGATAAAGTAAAAGAAGATCTAAAAGAAAAGGGATTGACTGGTAAGGAGGTACAGGACCGAGCAGTTTGGAGAAGATCGATCAAGCACATCAACCCCACATAGAAGTGGGAAAAGATGAAGAGGAAAACGAAGCAGATGTGGAAGTGAAATGATCAAGGAGGAATAAACATGATCTGACTATGGAAGTAGGTTTAACAATACTGGGTGGTCCAGGTCTAATTATGCAATTATGAAAAGGCGAACACATTGCACCCACTGTTCAACTGACAACTGTCTCCCCGACATTTTGGAATCCAGGGCAGGTGCTGCCATCTATCGGCAACAAAAATTATTTTTTGTAAATTCTGTATGTAATAAACTTAATAAGTTATAGCGTAATGAAAATTGCATAATTAGATCTGGACCACCTTATACATGCGTCAATTCTGAATTTTGTGAAAAAGGTTAATTAACTTGATATATGAAACCAGGAATTGTAATGCCAAGTGGATTTTTCTAGTTGAAATAAAGCCAACAAATATTCTGACAGCCTCCAAAAAGTTGTTCTAAAGAGCCAGAATTAATTACTTTTTTCTGTCCCTGTATCTGTTACGCCATCATATCATTTTTTTATGGTTTTATGGGTGCCTTCTGTATAAAGGGCTTTGTTCATATTCTCTTTGGTAGTGAAGAAAGAACTTCATCATTCTGCACAACATGCAGAAAGACAGTACATTTAGGTCATGAACCTTATAAAACTAAATAAAAAAGTACTATTGAATAGTATCACGTGAATTAATCAACAATGTAAACCTAGGTAACAATAAATGTAAGTATCACATGCCCTGAGATGTAGCTCAAGTTCAAGTTTACTGTCATATGCACACAATACATAGTGTACATGTACATAGTACAATGAAATCCTTACTATTTCCAGTTGACAGTATTGCAAAACAAAATGACACACACCAAAAATGTATAGGTAGCCTGCAATACAATATGTATAATATATACAGTACTTGTAAGTATTTGTTTCTACATTTATAAATATATATTGCGTGTGCACATTGCTTTTTATGTTATATTATTTCTTATAATATTTTAATACTACTGGTTGTTTTGTAACCTTATGAACTATTAACAGATACTTTCCAAAATTTAATGGTGCGAATGTCAATTGCCCTGTGCCATTTATCAGATTGAAGGAGCGAGAAAGGCGATTGTCTTGTATTGTATTTAATTATATTGTGTCTTTCTTAGGCAGTGGATGTTGTGCATGTCCTGAGCAGAAGGCAGCTGTGTGCTGATACTATTCTGTGCCACCTTCATCATCTTCTAAAGGGCTTTACAATCTTGGTTCAAAAACTAGCCATAACAGGATATGATGTCAATTAACAAGCACAGATTTCACTGAGAAATGATGGAAAAATGTGAGACATCTGAGTAAGCAGAGGCACTAGTGAGTCTTTTTGAGGTGTTGTGTCCACTTGAATTCATTACTGATGGTCACTGCAAGAAGTTTAACACTGCTCAGCCTTTCAACGGAATTTCCTTCTAAACAGATGTCAGTGTGGTCTGCCTTCTGCATTCTAAAATCTATGGCTGGCTCCTTGGCTTTGCTTATATTAAGAATGTGATTGTTGCCCTGGTACCACTGATTCAGTAGGTAAACCTCTTCTCTGTAAGTTGTCCCATCGTAGTTGGTGAACAGGCCTATGATGGTTGACTCCTCGGCATATTTAATGATGGGATTGGAACTGTGCTTAGCTACATAGTTGGATGTGAACAATAATAATATAAGGGGATTCAGCACGCTACTCTGTTGAGCACCTTTGTTGAAGTCCTTTGTTGGATTCACTGAAACCATACATACTAAAGGATGCTTGCTATTAAGTCCAAAATCCAAAAGAATAATGCTTGATTTTCAGCTTTCCTGGAACAACAGTGTTAAATGCTTAGCTGATGTCTATAAGAAGTACTTTAGAAAAACTGTTTTTATTATCCACATGTACCAAGATGTTATGAACTGTAAGGGAGATGGCATCCTCTGTGGAGCGGTTCTGACAATATGAAAGCTACAAGTGATCATTGCTATCTGGAATTCTGTGCAATGTGTTCCAGAATCTGTCAAAGCACCTCGCCATGATCAGAGTAAGTGCCACTGGTCTGTAGTAATTCACGCAGTCCACTTTTATGACCTAAGGTGCAGGGATAATTGTTGTCCTTTTGAAGCAGGCAGTTAACACATTAACACAGAAAAATGTTCAAGATGTCAGATAATTGATTGTTGCAGGTTTTTAAAACATCTTATAAAATTCCACCCAATACTTAATTTTCAAAATCGGGATTGTTTCTGAGCACCTGGTGCAAACAACACTTTTTTTTTTTTGCTTGTTTTTCTATAACTGAGACATGCTAAACCTGCTATTCAAAAGCTATAACCCCGAAACAACCTTTGGAGTCAACACTGGCATTTCTCATAATTTACTCAACCTACCAGTGCAAAGTGTGCTGAGGGCATAGGTCTTAATACTAACAAATAATTAATCTAACTGCCTCTGAAAATCTTATTTTTTTTAAAGTGCAATGGGCACTACCTACCTTTTAAGGTCTACTGGATGTTCCAGGAAGCCTAGCCATCCCAGAAAAGATGGATGGCAAAACATAGTGCTGTCCCATCCAGTTACATGAACCTTCCAGCAGAGTATAAAAGGGAGCAAGGAAAAAGGAAGGGCAGTTTGATTTTATGTAAAATAACTGTGCAATTCCACTGGAATGGCTGCCTCAGGTGGGAAACTGACCCTTGCATGAAAGGGGAGGCTGGAAAGATGTTTTATTTTTTTTAACTTTGAAACTGTTATCTTTCTATTTCAGATGAAAAATCTTTGCAAACTTGGAACAGAGATTAACAGAAAGTGCACACAGAAATGTTTCAGTTTAAAAATCTCCAGTATGTCAGGAATTAGGGACTTTTTGAGAGGTCTATTTTGTCTTATACAATAGTATCTTCTGCTGTCACAATGTTCCTTATACACAATACATTCCTCAATTAATCAAACTTTGCATACAGTTCAGCAAATAAAGTAATTCATAATAAAATGCTCACTGTTTAAAATTATTTATAAATAGCAGTCTAGTTTAATGATCACAAATTATAAAATATGCAGTGTTACTCAAATTAACCTGAGTACGGTCTGCTCATGAACAGTGGAAAACAGGAAAAAGGAGGTAGAGAACAAAAAGAGGACTGCCAGAATTATCAGTGTGGACAACAGAGATCACACATTGAACAATGAATGAACATTCAATTTTTCAATACTTTGAAATGTTTTTGGATTATACAGTTAAAAATGTTTTACTCACACCAGGTGGCTGATCTTTAGCTAACATGCCCCATGTAAGCCAGTTCAGATCATGACGAAATGAAGTATGTTCTGTTTCACCAAAGCCATAGACGTACTTGGAAGGAAATCGAGTTGAAATCTGAATGAACATGTCAGTGAAAATAAATCCTGGAAGAACAGAATCCCATCTGGAGTAGTAAAGCACAAAATATTTTACACAAACAAGCACACACATACTATAGTCATTTATTCATCCTTTGCACCATTTATAGTGAATATTATTTTATGTCTAAAAATGGAAAACAACTGAAGATTTTTTTTCTACGCACATGACTGTTCCAGTGCTCTTGCGTTTCACTTTAATTCCAAATGGTTGGTTGCTGATGGAGACATCATAAAGCTGTTCTACTGGATTGACTTCAATGCTGGGCACATTAAGCGGGATGGGTACCTCATATCTTTTACTTTTTGGATCTGATATCTAAAGAGAAAGAAAAAGAATCCTCCATTTCCTAGATCTGTCAACTCTAATCCTCCATTCTCTGAATCTCTCAGCACTAATTAAAAACATTAGCACTAAGGCATAATTCATTTCTTGAGGTACAATACAGGCATGTTATCTGCAAGAAGTCCAAAGTATAACCTTGCTACTGTAGTCCAGCTATATTGGCGGCTGATGTACTTTCAACCCTAGGAAAGATACTGATCAAAATCACTGAACAGTCTCAAATGTAGCTCATAAAGACATTAGTGACTCATGTCTGTACTGATATAGCATTAATATATTTTTCAAAAGTTGCTACAGGCATTAACCAGCAGTGCAACAGGTCATATCCAGTTATCAGAAAAGGAACCAGTTCATTATCCATGATGTTATGACACTTGTTGTTTCTCTTTTGCAGTAAAAAGTAAAAAAAAAATTGACTGTGGCCCATGGGGAAACCCAACTTGAAATTTGATTCTTTTTACAGGAGAACAATATTGCTTTACTACCTAGGGTTTTAAAGGCATATTCAATGGTTTTACTTTATTTATCACAATTATACCTTGTGATATATGTGGACAAGTCACCAGACTTACAGAGGCCAAATTAGAGGGGAAACTGGGGAAATATGCTGACGTGACACCTCACACTCACTGATTGTTGTCTAATAATACAACTGGGAGGACTGTGATCCAGAACACTTCCTCTGAGCCCACCACTGATCAGTCAGTATCACACCCCGATCTCTAGGGTATTTTGCTCCAAAAAACAGCATAAAACAGTGAGTGTAACTGATGCACCAGCTGTTCGGTTTCCATTGTTTCCATTACCTATGCTATTATACATGGTTGTCTGAGGCAGACCCATTACAATTTTTGAGCCTTATGCTGTCTTCTCTTTGCAGTCAGAGACCTAAAAATGTAATCCACTTTTTCATAAAAGTAATAAAAAAAAAAGTTTATAATATTACCTTAAATTGTAACATATAGTTGGATAGATACTTTACATCAACTTGAAGTACATCTATAGGTGGGGAGGAACTGCCATATGGTGACACATATGCAGTATTTCTTGTAATTGTGGCACGAATTCCTTGGGGAATGTGTTCTGCTTTACTTACGATATACCCATAGTCTTCTGGATAAAAGCACCATGGGACTTTTGGAGTTACTGCAGGCTGCAAAATTAGAAAATTAGAAAAAATTACATTGAAAGACAACATAGAAACAAAACACATTTTAAACAAGCCACTTATTAATGCATAAATAACTTTATATAGTGCTGGTCAAAATATCCACTATCTAGAGTCTCATAGTGCTTGAATTCATAGTAAAAACATACTTTATACTCAATAGTATGTTGCCTGAAAAGAAGTACTTTAGTGTAAATCCTACTTAAACATTTGCATTTTGGCCTTAAAAGGCAAGTAATCGTTTTATTTTATACACATTAAATTGTATTTTTTCATTGCTGTTTTGTCTTTTTGAAGAAAGGCAAGTAATCATTTTATTTTATACACATTAAATTGTATTTTTTCATTGCTGTTTTGTCTTTTTGAAGAATAATGCTAGTAACGAATCTGATTGACTCCACTGTATAGATGTTAACTACTATCCTGTATAAGCTGGGTATTTTTAGCTTTGTCAATCATCTTAACTTTTATTATTAGCAAGGCAAGGTGAGCTACGTTCTACTTGCATGGTTCCTTCCTGTTATGTATACTTTAGTACTAGCAAGGAAATGTTGACTCATCACAAACCTTAACTGATTTCAGAAACTTCATTCATAAATATAGTGTCTTTATAAAAATGTAAACTATTCAATCCCACTTTATCACATTTAAAAGTCTCATAGCATTGTTGCTGAATGCACCAGACAGCAATGTTGCCAGTGTTAAATAAACTATTACCTTATCAAACTAGCCCATAAAAGTGGATAGATAGATGGAAAGAATTGACCTTTACATACACTCAAAGTATTAATATAACACTTGTGATTTTGCTATGCAGGATGCAAAATTTCACTTGTGAGTCACACATTCCTAGCCCTTTCCATAAAGACAAAAAACAGTACATTTAAGCAATTCTTTCAGCATGCATTCTCCTGGTTTAAGTACTTTGTTGAACCACTTCAGGCGTCTATAATAGCTGGTAATCTTTCTGGAGTAGTTTTTATTAACTTTATAAAATATATTGTACCCTTTTTTCTGCTTTGTTAGTGTCAAGTGATGGACAGTATCTTTTGAAGTCTTATCAAAGACTTTTGAATGAATTAAGGTCATGACTATGACACAGCTTCTCAAGGACTTCGGTTTTGTTTAATTTAAAGCATTAAAGTGCTGCATTATTGAAAGAAAATCAATAAACAAGTTTGCAACTGGTAATATTGTCTATGCAATCACCAATCCATTTTGGGCCATTTTTTTCTTTAATTAAAAGCATGTAAGAAGATGGATTCTAAGACAGCAACAGTGATGTGACACTAGTCTTTTTCAGAAGATACTGACAAACACATCCAAATTGTCTTAATTCTGTGTTCAAGCGACAAGGAAATATCATGGAAATTTATTACTAAATGAAAAGGAAGGGAACTTTCAAGACAAGCAAATGACAAAATACACTTAATTTAACTAATGTACTCTACAAACAAGTATATCATTATGTTTTCTTCTCTAAAATATATTTCTAATTCATTTAGTATGTTATTTTTTTAAGCAGGTTTGTATTTGGAAACCTCAAGAATGCAACATTACTTTAATTTCGTCAGCAAAAAAAAATGGTCACTTCACTCTGTGCAATACAGACTGATATTAGCAGACAGTCTGAGTTATGATCTTTGCTATTTTTAACAAGTAATGTTCTTTTATGTTGTAAACATATCACCTTGAGTAAATAAGTGTTTAAATTGGAGAATATTTTGGGGAAGTCAGCATCAGTGTAGCATGGGTAATATTTGATGATGCTGTGAGCAGGCATAATAGCCTTAGATTACAATGTAAGACCACCTCCTGTGTATGTATATATATATATATATATATATATATATATATATATATATATATATATACATACACA
>JANRMT010062854.1:74362887-74389478 GCA_026402145.1 Polypterus bichir lapradei | reverse complement strand
GTAAGACCACCTCCTGTGTATGTATATATATATATATATATATATAATATCTTATATATAAACATCTATGTGTGAAAGTCTGTCTGTCTGACCCGGAAGTGAGAGGTGGAGTCGGGGTACGGGCTCCACCTCTGAGGAAACAGAAAACGCGCTTAGCCACTAATAATACAAGGGGGGCGAACACGTCAGCAAAAACAAACCTTAGAAAAAAGACAAAGTCGCTTAGCTGCTAACATCGGTAAAATGGTATTCTGTTTAATTTTTTCACCAGCCACTAATATACAAGCGAGGTGAGCATGTCGGCAAAACAAAACCTCAGAAGAAAGACAGTCGCTTAGCCGCTAACATTGGCAAAATGGTATCCCTTTTACTTTTCCTCCTGCCGCTAATGCACAAGCGATGCAAGCATGTCGGCAAAACGAATCCTTATAGGAGAGAGATGCCCAGGGTAGTTCCTTTCCAATTACAGTGATCCCTCGCTATATCGCGCTTCGACTTTCGTGGCTTCACTCCATCACGGATTTTAAATGTAAGCATATCTAAATATATATCATGGATTTTTCGCTGGTTCGCGGATTTCTGCGGACAATGGGTCTTTTAATTTATGGTACATGCTTCCTCAGTTTGTTTGCCCAGTTGATTTCATACAAGGGATGCTGTTGGCGGATGGCTGAGAAGCTACCCAATCAGAGCACATATTACGTATTAAATAAAATTTCTAAATGATATACGATATGCTTCCCTCGCGGTGCTTCGCACACTTAAAAGCTCTAACAGCACGTATTGATTTTTGATTGTTTGCTTTTCTCTGCCTCTCTCACTCTCTCTGACATTCTCTGCTCCTGACGGAGGGGGTGTGAGCAGAGGGGCTGTTTGCTTAGAGGATACGGACGCTCCTCTAAAAAATGCTGAAAGACCACCTTCACATTGATCCCTTCCTTGCGGCCGCTTTATCTTGGTGCTTCCACTTAAAAGCCCAACAGCCCTGTTGATTTTTGATTATTTACTTTTCTCTCGCTCTCTCTGACATTCTCCGCTCCTGACACGCACTTCTTTGAAAAGGAAGATATGTTTGCATTCTTTTAATTGTGAGAAAGAACTGCCATCTCTGTCTTGTCATGGAGCACAGTTTAAACGTTTGACTAAAGGGTATTAATTCATGTCTAGAGGGCTCTAATAATATTCAAAAACGTATTTAGAAGGTCGTAAACAGGTTTTCTATGCTCTAACTGCAAAAATATTAGATTTATAAATAAAGAATCCTACTTCGCAGAAATTCATTTATTGCGGTAGAGTCTGGAACGGATTAACCGCGATAAACGAGGGTTTTCTGTACCTGACACTTCTACATTTCAATTTTTTTTCTGACGATTTCAAAAGTTTCTAGCAGCACAGGCTAGAATATATATATAATATATATACTAGCCGAGGTACCAGGTTATTTTAAATAGTGACCCTGTTGTTATGGTCATCCACACTTCCTCTCCATGAATGTGTCTTCTCTCTTTAGTTCTGAATGTATTCCTGAGTTGTGGTAACTGCTTGCTGGGATATAACCATGAACTGTGTCACGTATGACTCGACCTCTTAGTTCAAGGTGGACAGTTTATAGCTAGTGTTAAATTAACATTTGCAGTGTATATATGGACACACCCTTTCCATTTATACATTTTAAAGAATACTATCACGATAATAGTTAATTTAAAATTGGCAATTTTGCTGAAGTTTGCAAAAACAAAAATTAGTAATTTGATTTTTTTTACAAATCACCAAATTTTCAATATGGTAAATTATGTAGGAATTTCATTGTGTATAATGTAGCACATATATTCCATGCTTGCAAAGGTCATGCCAATGTGCTTGCCAGTCAGGTAAGCTGCTTTAATCATTTATACATACATTTTTTAAACATATTACCTTTATGTAACATATATTAGAATGTCTGCAGTGGGCTGGCGCCCTGCCTGGGGTTTGTTTCCTGCCTTGCGCCCTGTATTGGCTGGGAATGGCTCCAGCAGACCCCTGTGACCCTGTAGTTAGGATATAGCGGGTTGGATAATGGATGGATGGATATTAGAATGTAGGCAGTTATTGAGATACTTGTAATTTGATAAATATACTTTAGTATCACAAGAAGCCAATAATTTGCATATTTTAAAACATTGCAGTATACAGTACTGCAAGATGTATTAATATATTTCTAAAGGTATATTTTAAAATACTGCATATTCTTTTAAAATAAGGTATGTAAAAATAGAAAAACATATACATTTCCATCTGGGGAAGAAGCTCCTGCTATGCTCAAGTGAAGATAGCCTTCTATGGAAGTCATCCCACTTGTTGTCTAGTGTATCATTGGTTACATGATTTAACAGTTATCCTTCCAGATCAAAGGGATGATTTCTTTCCTTTCTGAGAGGTGAGAGGGTTCAATATTCCAGATGTATACTAGAAGCAACTTGCAGCAGAATCACTAGGTGTGTGAACCAAACCCAGTTGCAGTCATATGTGTTAAGCTAAGCAGAAGATGTATTTGATAATAAACGTTAGGGATGAGTTTACCTTCCAGATGCAGTTACGAGCCAAGCAAGCTGCTTCATTTGCATTTTCTTCTGGGTGACAATCAAATCTTTCCAGTTCATTAGGATTTACATTCCATTCAATGACATAATTCTGGCCTAGTTCCAATTGAAGTCCAGTTACTATTACAGTCTGCAAAAACAACAAAACAACATTAAATAAATTGAACAAGGTAGCTTCATTCTGTTGAATAATTTTCAAGTGCCTTTGCAATTATTTTTTATTTGCAATTAATTACATTTTTCAATTCAGTTAATTAATTTGAAGAGTCAAAAAGTAACAGAGCATTATGGGATGCCCCAGATGCACACTGGCTTGAGAGACAGATGGGTTAGGGTATGCTTCAACGATACTTCTCAGAGATCTGAATAGTTTGTAATTCAGCCTATACTGCTGGAATAAGACATATTTAGCTTAAAAACATGGCCTAAACAATATCTAAAAAGTGCACTAGTAAATGTCACAGGATTAATAGTATTGAAATATTATAACTTTTAGACTTACTTTCACTACCCATTTTTGTCTTTATTAACAAAAATGTAAAATTACACAATTCAAGAAGGATTATTAATTCAAATTATAGCAAGTTCTATGTACCTATGATATTTTTTGTGATATAACCTATAAAAAAAGTCTCCACATTTTTAAGACCCTAGATAATACACTACCTCACTCAGCAAAAAGCTTTTTTATTACATGAAGATTGGCTGAGGCGTCTTTGACACCCTTACTAATGAAGCCAAAGCTATCTTTTTAATTTGACCGTGTACTAATAAAGCTTTTAATTGCTTATCTCCTCCTATGCTTGTGAGGTTATAAATGATTATTTTAGTAACATGTTAAAAGAGAAAAGAAACATCCATACATCTTCTTTTCAGCACACTTTTCATTTCAAAAGGAAAACTGCAGTTCATTCCTAGTTGTTTATTCACACCTTCCTAATCACTAAAACAGTGGCCAGTTTTCATCGGTATCTGAAACCCTCTTATTCCATGGCAGAACATGGAGTTATAGATTATTCTGGTAAGCACTGGGTGAAAAAAAGCAGAGATGAACCCTCGAAAGTACTGCCACTTAGTCTATCAAAAGGTAGAAATTAAAAAATCAGACCACCCATTCTTAGCAAACCTTTACGTAACTTTCCACGCAAAAGTCAGGATCTATTAAAGAAAACTTGACGGGAATACTTGCGTATATTTATGGTAACTCTGACCCATCCTCAACTTGGAAATGACAACACCGAGGAAATGCAGCCAAACCAGCTAAATTAGGACTCACGTGTATAATTTATATCACCAAGACATTATTATAATGTGTGTTGATGTGACAACCATTACATTTCAGAAGTGATGAATATGATGTGCAGACTAGTTTACTACCCTTAAAAGAGGGCCAATGCTGCATATCTGCACTATTTATCATTAGTTTGTGTAGCCTACCTGTTGTCACTTCTCAGGGTTAGAAACAAAAGTGCAGTGAAAACACAGGTGTAACTCACTTCCTGTATAGAGAAAGTTTGAAATTTCTGTCCTACAGCCTATTCATAGCCTAAAGCTTTAATACAACATACATTGCCTTGCACTACTTGAAGACTATGCAACTGGTCAAATACGAAGAGAACAAGCTTTCAGGAATCCATCAGATTTTTTTGCCTATGAAAATGACTGGTTGATAAGCTGATTTAGACTTTCAAGAACAATTTTCTTGGAACTATGTGCTGAGAAACACAGACTGTATGACATCAGGCTCTACTTGTTGATTTCCAGGTTTTAAGAGTACTTGTCTTTCTTTCAACGGCACCTACGAGAGGGAATTGGCTAACAGGTCAGGAATATCTCAGTCAAGTTTCAGGGCCATCATTCCCATTGTGCTGACTCGATGAGGCAGTACAGTTAGTTTTTGTATGGTGCAAGTGTGCAGGCCAACATAAAAGAGCAATTTGCAGACATGTATGCAAATGTTGTGGTTTGGTGGCATGGGTCAACCCATGGTTCACTTATAGTGAGGCAAAGTGGCATGGACAGAAGTGAAGTGATTGCTGACTTGTTGGGAAGGTAACTGGTTGAACACTGTTTTAATATGGGGTGTGCTATTTGACGTAACAGTAATCACGTTATTATATGGTGATGGTGCTACCTCCTCAGACACTGGCACCTTATGTCTTTCCTTGACCCCAAGAGTGCAGAGAAGAGCTGCTTTAGTGCACCATAGGACTCCTCAAATGCAAGTGGAAATGTCTAGACACATTAGGTGCTCTAGCCAATAAACGTCTGCAGCATCGTGATTGAATATGTATGAAGTTCATTAGCATAGTACATACATGGTTGTTTCAGGGTAGCAACTGAGATGGTTTCATGGTGCATTCACATACACAGATTTAAAAGAAGATTGTCATATATTAAGAGTAAATTGCATAGAAATGTGTGTAAACCAGGTTTTATAAGTCAGATTTTTTTTAATGATGTACTGTATGTATTTCCTGTTTTTTCATTTGTGCCTATTTTCACGCTCAAATCCATGCAAAATTTTATAAATCACATCCCATGTGTCGTTCCTGCCTTGACCCAGTGATTGCTGTGATAAGCTCCAGCTGCCCAGTGACCCTACCCTGGATTAGCTGGTTAAGAAAATGAATGGATGAATTGACTAAACACTGTAAAATCACACCGACTTCAAAAGGAGGTTGAAAAGATGCTATAAAAAGAGCTGTTAAAGAACAGACAATTTTCAATCTTCAGTACCCTTTGAAAAACAAATGCGCTGAACAACTCTGACAGATCCCATGATGAAGCTGCACAGCACCAGACATCTCACTGCATGTCAAAATGAATAATTAAAGTCTAATTGGAAATGCCAAACATGCCATAACTGAATGTGGTCACAGTGTCTCATGTATATCCATAGACGGTCAGTTCACAAATAATTAGGAATGTTATACTAATGCCGGGTAGGGCCTCCTTTTGCTCTTAAAACAGCCTCACTTCATCATGGCATGAATTCTACAAGTTGTTGAAAACATTTGTTTGAGATTGTGATCTATGTTAACAAGACTGTGACTACCAAGCCCACTGAAGACTTCTAAACTATCATGTTCACAAAACCAGATTGAGGAAACTTTTGCTTTGTTACATGGTGCATTATCATGCTGGAAGTAGCCATCAGAAGATGGGTAAATTGTGGCCATGAAGGGATGTACTGTACATGATCAGAATCTATACTCAAATAGGCTGTGACATTCAAGCGATGATTGATTGGTATTAATTAGTCCAAAGTGTGATAAGAAAACACTGTCCACCATTACCACCAGCCTAGACTATTGACACAAGACAGGTTGGGTACATGAATTGGTACCAAATTCTGACTCTATCATCTACAGTATGTGCCTTGGTAGAAATCAAGATTTATTTTTCTAGTCTTTAAATGTCCAGTTTTGGTGAGCATGTGTCCACTGCAGCACCTGTTCTTGGCTGACAGGAGTGCAACTTGATGTGGTCTTTGTCTGCTGTGGCCCATCCGTCTGTTGGTTTGACATGTACATTATGAGATGCTTTCCTGCTCCCCACAGTTGTACAGAGTGGTCATCCGAGTTACCATAGCCTTTCTGACAACACAAGCCATTCTGGTTATTCTCCTTTGACCTCTCTCATTAACAAAGTGATGCCGTCTACAGAATTTTCTGGTCTTTGGACATTTTTATTTTTCGCACCATTCTCAGTAAATTGTACATACCATTGCATTTGAAAATCCCAGGAGATCAGGAGTGTCACAAATACTCAGGTCAGGCCTATCTGGCAAGAACAATCATGCCACAGTGAAAATCACTAAAATAACCTTTATTCCCTATTCTGCCATTTGATATCAACATTAATTGAACCACCTGACTTGTATCTGCATGATTATGTGCTTTGCATTGCTGCCTCATCATTGACTGATAATTGCATGAATACAGAGGTGTACAGTTGTTCCTAATAATTTGTCCAGTGAGTACATGCTAACTTGCAATTTAAAAATGGAAATAGTATGTAATGAAATACACATATTATAAAGTCTTATACAACTCATAATGACTTCAGCATTTGATCAAGGTAATGAAAATATTGTTTCATTTAACTCTAAACACAAGATGCTGCAATTTATTCAATATGGTATAAAAATAGTTCAACAACAGTAAGAAGTATTTCTCATTTGTGTATATGTGGCTCAAATTAAATGCCAACTTTCTGAATTCAGATATCACCAATTAACTTTTTTTAATTGCATTTCTTAAACAACAGACACACACCATGGATGTTGTCTTCTAATTATAGAAACAGTAGCATGGGACTGAAATTAATACAATTGTAATGGAGCTATTTACAGGATAATAAAATTAAGAGCCGAACATTTTCACTGAGTTAATGTGTTATGTGCTGTAGATATAAATACAACGTATTTACAGAACTTTGAAGATATGCAACATATAGAGTAACATAGCATAAAGTCTAAATATGGATATTGTTATGCTACAAATTCAGTATACAGATAGTCAATGTTTAAGATATAGCTCTAACTGCAACATACTGTTAATTTGTTTAGTACGATTTTTAGTCAGAAATACAGAGATGTTACCCTGTTTTTTACTATGTTTCATGAACTATTCAAGAACATTGTAAATTGTCTCAGTAGAGTTTTCAAAAGTCAAAAAAAGTTTATGTTGTCTTGAAACGTAAATGACTATGATAAATGCATTCTTCACATTTGGAGGTCATTAACATTGTTTTTAGCTATTAATACTATAAATTAATTTTCAGTGTTTTCCATACTGTAAAGATATGAATGCAATTAAAACCACTTTTTATAAAAAAAAATTATACTGAAAAAATATATACATATTTTAAATGATATAAGGAATAAGGCAATTTAACATCAAACAGGGTATTTTTGCCATAGAATGAATGTCCTACAGTATACAACATTCTATACAGCAATTATTTGAATAAAACACAAAAAATAAACTTTTTGACCTGGCACCTACCTATAATCCATGTTAGTTATGTTAAATATTCACAGTGAGTCACAGCATATTACATTAGTCTTTGGGATATATATTAATTTTTGTTTTAAACAGCTAAAACTTTATGAAGACTGTTCATACAGTTCCAAGATTATAGAGCAAGAAAGGTATTTTGTATGTCAAGTGTACAACCTCTTTAAAAGGAGACAGTTAAAGTGGAGGTAAACTATTTAAAATGTGTTATCCCACTTCCATCTGAATGTCTAGGATACCATATGGAGAATTGTGTTTATGAGAGTTGAGAACATGTCTAACCATATTTTTAATATACTGTATATAGCAAAATATATATTGTATTTTAATATGCTTCTTTGGCCTTTTAAAAGTTAAAACCTTTTCATTATTTCCATGCAGAATTCTAGAAGTTATTACATACCAAAATCAGCATAGTATGAAATAAAACATTCCGATTTCTAAGTATTCACAGTTTATGTGAATTACTTTACTACATGCTAAAGTACATTCTGATACAGAAATGGGTTTCATACCACCAAAATAAACAAATAAAATCAATATTCTTAAATTCATATTAATTTTGCTACAAGCCTGAGTCAGAAAACACTGAAAAACAGATAATTAATGAGGGAATGGTTAAAAATTGACGGAGGGAGAAATATCTTAACAGTTTCCCTCAAACAAAATAATCAATAGATAAACATGAAGCTAGCAGCAGTAAGTAGGCAACAGCAAAGCTATTGTAAGTCTCAAGAGTTAGTTTAGAGAGTTATGTCGACTGCCTATGTACTGTATGAATGCAGCTGCAACCAGTAACTTTGCCTGCATTCATTCAGAAGTAATTCATGCTAAAGGTTCAGGTTTTAAGTTATTCATTACAAGGAAGTACCAGAAGAAGCCATGCAGAATGTAATGATTAAATTCAGGAGTAAACAAAAAGTCTGCCTAGAAAATAATACACATGACCACATTTTCAGGAGTAACAAATGACCTAAGCTAGTTCACATACTGGAAGTGACCTAACAAACATGCCACTTTATGCTGTTGTAACAGGGCTCAATGATGCCCAGTTACAGCAGTTAAAAGCAGGACATACCTTTAGTTTCACAAGATCAGTGCTTGCTTTTGCAATATACAAGACAGACAGACATATATATTCTGTCCTTCTGCAGCTTACTGGAATGCACTATAATAGTGTCTACTATAAGTTAGTGCTATATAAAAGGCCTAATTGACTTATACGTTTATGAAAAGGAAAATATGCCTTTATAAAGATATGCAAAGGATGACTTTTTAAATTTACTTGTATCTTGTAAGTTTCTTTATACTTTTTATGCAGAAAGTATTAGCTTGTGGTAGGCCATTACTGTAAAAGAACATATATAAATATTTATTTGCTGTTTAACATCAAAATAAAAAATTTAACTGACTAGATCATTAATAATAAATAAGCAAAGCTACATTTTGCTGATCATTCCTGTACATTATGTCAAGTTTCATTTATAATGTTATTAATGATGGCAAAAAAGTACACAGCCATGATGCACAAAGGAATCACACAGCTGCCATACCACATGCACTTCAGAACATGTCATCCACCTTTTAGTTAAGCATGTCTGCCTGGCCAGTACTTCGATGTAAGACCCTCTAAGAAAAGCTAGGGTTACTGCTGAAAAAGGTGTAGGTGAAGCCAGCAGGGGGAGCTTACCTTGTGGTCTGAAGGTGGAGCCCAATGCTCCAGTGCAGTGACACTGTGCTGAACAAATGGCACTGTCCTTCGGATGTGATGTAAAATTTATGTCCCAACTCTTTGTGGTCATTAAAGATCCCTAGGCTCCCTTTGTAAAGAGTAGGGTGTATATCAATGTCCTAGCTAAACTGCCCACCATGGCCTAGTCATACTAGCTCCCTATTCTTCCCCTATCTTTAGCTGGCTATCTCTTACCTCTTCACCACCAGAGCATACTGGTGCAAAATGACTGCCATCACATCATCCAGTTGGATGCTGTGCATTAGTGCTGGATGAAGTGGCTCCCTACTCAGTAGGCAAAGATTTTTGAGTAGTGAGAAAAGTGCTACATAAATGTAAATAATTAGTAAAGGATATTTAAAGCATGAAAATAATTTTAAAATTAGAATATCATTGCAATATACAGTACAATCTATTTTTTTATCTATTTCACTGATCACTTCTACCACTTTCTTTTATGTGGAATTGCTCCCTGGACACTTTTTAATATTTTTACTACTTGACATGGATTTTTACATTTCGAGAATCGCCTATTCAAGTAGTCAGCTTAAAGCACTGAGAAGAAATGCACATGCCGGTGTGGTTGCTTATTTACCTGACGAGGTAAGAAGACGATATCGGGGCAGCCGAGCCGGCGCAAAGATAAAAGATAAGATTAAATCGAGACAACTTGAGAGAAAATGGCGTTATAAACCGTCGGTGCCTTCTGTGATCCTGGGAAATGTGAACTCACTACCAAATAAGATTGACGAACTGGCTGTGCTGGTGAAAACTGTCAGAACCTACAGAGAATGCAGCTTGCTGTGTTTTAGTGAAACGTGGCTAACAACTACCATCCCAGATGCTAACGTGGAGCTACCCGGGTTTAGCACAGTTAGAGCGGACAGAGACGCAAGTACCTGCGGGAAGAAGAAAGGAGGAGGACTCGCTCTCTATGTCAATACAAAGTGGTGCAACTCAGGACATGTAAGCGTTAAAATCTCCAATTGCTGCAGGGACATCGAACTGTTGGCCGTAAGTCTGCGTCCGTATTACTTGCCCAGAGAGTTTGGACACGTGATTGTTGTCATTGTTTACATCCCCCCTCAAGCGAACGCGGAGATAGCGAGTGACATCATCCATTCCGCAGTTGCTAAGTTACAAACGAAGCACCCTGAGGCACTTGTGCTAATCGCTGGAGACTTTAACCATGTAACGCTGGACAAAACATTACCTGCCTTCTCCCAGTATGTGGATTGTAACACCAGGGGAAACAGGACTATCGACCTACTGTATACAAATGTTAAAGACGCATACAGTGCCACCCCGCTGCCTGCGCTTGGGAAAGCAGATCATAACCTGGTTCTGCTACAGCCTCAATACAAACCAAGAGTGAGGGCGCTACCTACAACCACACGCTCATTCAGGAAGTGGTCCCCTGAGGCAGAGCAGGCTCTGAGAGACTGCTTTGGAACTACAGACTGGGAAATATTCCTGGGGTCACATAGTGAGAACATTGAAGAGGCTGTTGAATGCACAACTGATTACATCAACTTCTGTATGGACATTGTAGTTCCAGTAAGAACAGTACGCTGCTATGCTAACAACAAGCCATGGGTTACAAGTGACATCAAGGGCCTTTTGAACCAGAAGAAAAGGGCTTTTAAAGGTGGTGATCAGCATGAGCTCAAGCGCGTGCAGAAGGAACTCCGAGTCCAACTCAGGGCGGCGAAAGAGCAGTACAGGAGAAAGCTGGAGCAGAAGTTGCAGAACAACAGCATGAAGGAAGTGTGGGATGGGATGAAGATTATCACTGGTTGCAGCTCGAAGCGGGGTGCCGCCATCGAGACAGACGTGGAGAGAGCAAACCAAATGAACAACTTCTTTAATAGGTTTGATCACCCTAAACCACTATCACCTCGAAGTACTGCATCCTCCAACCATCCTTCTGCTGGTACCAGCATAGGTGAGACATCCCCACTCACAATTACAGCAGCCCATGTGAGCAGAGAGTTGAAAAGACTTCGTGCCAGCAAAGCAGCGGGTCCAGATGGTGTATCGCCATGACTGCTGAAGGCCTGTGCGTTGGAACTGGGGAGTCCTCTACAGCGCATCTTCAACCTGAGCCTGGATCAGGGGAGAGTCCCAAGGCTTTGGAAAACATCTTGTATCACCCCTGTCCCAAAGGTATCACGACCTAGTGAGCTGAATGACTTCCGGCCTGTTGCTCTGACGTCACATCTGATGAAGACCATGGAGCGGCTGCTGCTTCACCACCTGAGGCCACAGGTCCGCCACGCCCTCGACCCTCTGCAGTTCGCATACCAGGAGAAGGTGGGAGCGGAGGATGCCATCATCTATATGCTACACCGATCCCTCTCCCACCTGGACAGAGGCAGTGGTGCTGTAAGAATTATGTTTTTGGACTTCTCTAGCGCCTTCAACACCATCCAACCTCTGCTCCTTAGAGACAAGCTGACTGAGATGGGAGTAGACTCACACCTGGTGGCATGGATTGTGGACTATCTTACAGACAGACCTCAATATGTGCGTCTTGGGAACTGCAGGTCTGACATTGTGTTCAGCAATACAGGGGCACCGCAGGGGACTGTACTTTCTCCGGTCCTGTTCAATCTATATACATCAGACTTCCAATATGACTCAGAGTCCTGTCACGTGCAGAAGTTCGCTGATGACACTGCTATTGTGGGCTGCATCAGGAGTGGGCAGGAGGAGGAGTACAGGAAGCTAATCAAAGACTTTGTTAAATGGTGCGACTCAAACCACTTACATCTTAACACCAGCAAAACCAAGGAACTGGTGGTGGATTTTAGGAGGCCCAGGCCCCTCATGGACCCTGTGATCATCAGAGGTGACTGTGTGCAGAGGGTGCAGACCTATAAATACCTGGGAGTGCAGCTGGATGACAAATTGGACTGGACTGCCAATACTGATGCTCTATGTAAGAAAGGTCAGAGCAGACTATACTTTCTGAGAAGGTTGGCATCGTTCAACATCTGCAGTAAGATGCTGCAGATGTTCTACCAGACGGTTGTGGCGAGTGCCCTCTTCTACGCGGTGGTGTGCTGGGGTGGCAGCATAAAGATGAAAGACGCCTCACGCCTGGACAAACTTGTTAAGAAGGCAGGCTCTATTGTAGGAGTAAAGTTGGACAGTTTAACATCTGTGGCAGAGCGACGGGCATTAAGCAAACTCCTGTCAATCATGAAGAATCCACTGCATCCACTTAACAGTGTCATCTCCAGGCAGAGGAGTAGCTTCAGTGACAGACTTTTGTCACTGTCCTGCTCCACTGACAGACTGAGGAGATCGTTCCTCCCCCACACTATGCGACTCTTCAATTCCACCCGGGGGAGTAAATGCTAACTTTTTTCACTTTTATTACTATTTAATTTAATATTGTTTCTTTGTATCAGTATACTGCTGCTGGATTATGTGAATTTCCCCTTGGGATTAATAAAGTATCTATCTATCTATCTATCTATCTAGCAATGGTCAGCTTATGTTTAAAGTAACATATATCCTTGTACTGTATATGAGAATCATTTCTATGAAAAAACAAAGTTACCTAATTCTTTTAATTTGAAAAAAAAAACAACTTTTTAATCCACTGATTCATTTGTCAGAAATTTAAAAATATGCTTTTAACCAAACAGAAGCAAACAGCTTTGTGCTTACAGTTAATATTAGCCATGTTCCACCATGAAATGTAAACAAGCTGATCTGTCAACACTATTTCTGGTCAAAGTAAACTGAACAAAAGGTCACACCATAGAAGAAAGTGGTAATCACAAGCCAGGGGACCTTTTCTTTTGTGTAAAACAACATCATTTTTGAAATTGTATAACCTTTATAAAATAAATAAAGCTTCTAGTAAAGACCCACATTAATACACAATGCCCATAAATATACATTATTACATTTCTATTAGCATCAGGATGAAAATGTGGAAGACCTTTAACACACAGTACAAAACAATAATTTCAGACAGTTAGAAAAAGAGAAGTGCACTGTAGCATTAATGTCTTAAAATGATTTGAACTTTAATTAGCTCCACAGATGACTTGCCAGTGGCACTGAAAACAAAGCCTGTTTTGTATATCACCTTAATGTATAAAATTAATAAAATCTTACCTTGGTGTTTTTGTTGTAACTAATATTTGTTGATGGAACAGAAATATTGCCTAAGTCACTTCTTATAATAACAGTTAATGGCTGAACAGACATTCCGAGGATTTTAATTTCTTCAAATGTTATGTTGTTTGGATCCTTGTATCCATTAGTTAAAGGCTTTATTTTTAATATTCCCTGTTTGAAGAAAATAGTGTATTATATTTTGATAAAGTAAACTGTTAATATCCATAAGAAATGCAACCCTAAACAGTTATGAACAGTATATAAAGTTAACAGTACTGTATATAAAGTTGAGGTGGTATATGGTGGCTCTTAGGCTCAAGATCTGTGTTGGTAACTGGAAGGCTGTCAGTTTAAATCCTGTTACTGTCAGAAGGGATCTCACTACTTTGGACCCTTGAGCAAGGCCCTTAACCTGAAAATTGCTCTGGGACACTGTACAGTGGCTGACCATGATTTCTGACCTCCAAAGGTCATGCGAAAAAACAGTTTCCCCTTGGGGATTAATACAGTGTACAAATATATCTATATATAACATAAACATACTGTATATATAAAATTAACATTCTTCTTGTTGTTGGATGGAAAAGTGCACTACTGCCTGTTGGGAATACAATGTATGTAAATTCACCCCTAAGCAAACTAGAATATTTTAGATTGATGAATAACCATAACTTTGTGTATTATAGCACTGGTAAATTTTAACATTTAACCAGCTTTAACGGGCTACTATTATTTTCTGGTTATTATTCTTAATTTGGGATGATTACAAAAATAAAGCATTACGGTGTAACCACTGCTTCATTATATCAGGAAAAATGTCATAGTAATTGTAAAAAATGCATTAATAATTAAAATACTTTTACTGCATATAGAATTACTATGTAATTATACAGTATAATTGCATTATTAGTATAGAGATCTGTAGAGTTACGTTTTGTATGAAAATATAAATTCTTTGTAAGTCAAAAGCTAGAGACTTAGATTTGGGAGTCTCAACACAGGAATGTGGTACCTGCAGGAAAACACTTCAATAGAAAAATGAAGCCTTTACTTTTATACAGGCATGCTCTGAGTCTTAAAAAATCCATTTAGGATGCCTATACTTCATGAATAAATAAGATGACTACTCAGATCAATGTAATGTATAAACTCTGAGACTATGCTAAGAAATTATATAAATTAGAGTAGAAAATCAGAAACTAGGAAAATTTGTCCTAGTCCTAAGTTTTGACTCTTGTTAACAATATTTTTACTGCTGACAGTATGTACTATATATGCATAATTTTAAGGCCTTAATTATCTAATTTAAAAAAAAAAACTACTGTGTAACCCCAAAGGTTTTGACATACTGTAAAACCTGTAGAAGAAAAAAAACTGGGGAAGTTTTTCAGTGGTATAAACCAGAAATATAAAATAAGGGCAAGCCAGAAATGTTTATGGCTACTACATATAGTACTTTGGCTCAGGGCAAGTTTTGGAGAAAATTCAATTTTTCCCCTTTCAGTTGTATTTTGTAGTGAGCTGTAGTACATTTCAGTGCACAGGGATCTCTGGTGAAGAACAGTAAACTGCCACTAAACATTCTATTCTTGACAAGTCCCAGTCATGTTTTAGAACAAATCACAGTACAGAAATTGCACTGGTTAAGCCCCTTAGCGTTGTATTCCAAAAAGACATGTAAAAAGCGTTGCATCTTTTTTAGCATGAAAAATTACATTGCTCTTTTTGATCTATATGCTTCCTTTAGGTCAGATTATCTCAAAGCACAAGGTGAGCTACCACATCTATGCAGACGACACACAGTTGTACTTATCAATAGTGCCTGATGACCCTGACACTCTTGTCTCTTTGATCCTGTATCTTACTTGTATTTCCAAATGGATGAGCAGCAACCTTCTCAAATTAAATAAGGGGAAAACAGAAATCTTAATGATAAATGGATATAGCAAGGGTTTTAGAAATAAACTTTATCCTTTAGGTTTAAAAGTCAAGTTGGAGGTAAAGAATTTAGGGGTAACTATTGACTCTGACATAAATTTTAAATCACATATTTAGCAGATTACTAGGACTGAATTTTTTCACTTAAGGAATATAGCTAAAGTTAAACCTCATAACTTTACAAAATGCTGAAAAATTAGATCACACTTTTGTCAGTGTGTCAGTCAAATAGACTTCTGTAATGCACTCCTTACAGGACAACTTAAGAAAGACATCAGTTGGTTACAGTTAGTGCAGAATGCAGCAGCCTGAATCTTAACTAGAAAAAGAAATTCTGAACATGTTTCACCAGTCTTAGCGTTGTTGCATTGGTTACCTGTGTCACTTAGAATTGACTTTAAAATACTACTACTGGTTTACAAAGCCTTAAAACATCTCACCCGTCCCAATATTTTGGAATGTTTGCCCCCTTACTCTCCAAGTCATAAAGTTCTGCTTATAATTCCAAGAGTGGTGAGGTGGCTTTTTGTTGTTATGCAACTAAAATTTGGAATATTTTATCAATAGAAATTCACCAGGCTAATACAGTAGAACTATTTAAAAAAACTGCTAAAACCCTTTATTTTAAAATGATGTTTTTGCAGCTACATTTTTATTGTATTACTTGTTAGTCTATATGGGCATTGAATCATCATTTTCCTCTGGGTTCTGCAACTCTATACTAATCTGTACTATTCTCAGCTGTCTTTTCCTGGTCTTTTGTGGTGGCAATCTGCACTACCACCACCTGATCAAGGTACCATGCTGCCCTGTGTTTATGGATTGAATGGTGGGTGTTCCCAATGTCCACATGACCACCATCATCTTCAATTTCTTCCATGTGAAGCCTGAAAATCATACGGACTGATTTAGATCATCTAAGTTAGGTAGAATGCCCAGAAGGGCAGAGCAGTCTTTTTGACTTGGAACCCCTGCAGATTTTGTTTTTTTCTCCAGCCTATTTTTTTTTTGTTTGTATGTTTTTTCTGTCCTCCTGGCTATTTAACCTTATCTTTATTACATACTGTATAACATTATTTTCTAATCTTGTTTGTTTATGTTTTATATTAACTTCCTTTTATTTAATTTTGTAAACTACACTGTATGAAATTGTATGAAATCGTGCTATGTAAATCAGTACTGCAAGAATACACAGTACTAGTGAATCATTAAAGTGGCCGTTGTTCATATCTTTGCTGTTTCATTTACTACGTAAAAATAATAAACTATATTAACATAAACCAGTTATAATAAATATGATACAAAAATGATGAAAATGTATTTTGTACTTACAGAGTCATACAAGAAGTGATAATGAATATAGATGCCATTTTCTATTGTATCTGAAAATCAAAAGAACTTTATGAATTTAAGCTTATTCAAGTCTGTATCCCCAATCCTAAATTCTATAAACTGTGTATTTGTGTTTGTTTCATTAAAAACATACACAAAGATCTATCTATCTGTCTCTGTCTGTCTGTCTGTCTCTTAGAATAACAAATACAAGGGGTTTAATGAATATATCATACATCTCTCGAATTATAAGATTAAAAGTACAACAAATGTTAATATATATTTTCCTGTAATAAATTACTTTTTCATTGTCTTATGCAGTAATTAATGTTTATGTTTTCAACTTTATAATATTGCAGGAATAAGTGATAATATAAAAAATAACATATTACCAAAAATGTAGAATTTAATTTTATTAGCAACCCACCTCTGGATTCCCCATCATCCCAAAAGAATTCTCCACTTGCAGCATCATTGTCATCCAGTGCTATGATAAGCCCCAGTGGATTCCTACGACTGAACAGTAAGATAACAGTATTTATTTCTCCTAACCCTGACAGTGTTCTCATATGCTGACCTATTACTGTGCCTTACAGGTCATCTTGCCTCAGTTGCAACACTAATTTTAGTGCCTTTGCACATCAACTCTTACTCCCCAAACCTAGTTTGGATTGATTTACCATCTTAACCTATAATACTGATGATCCTGACTTTTAGAATTGATGACATTTAGGATATTTTCATCAGTTATAAACAAACAAATACATTAGATGGTTCTGAAAATCCATTAAAGTCAACGGTGGGTCAAAAATTACCCAAAGGATATGGCAATTTTTTATGTGAAGCTTCTGTACAAAAATATGATATTTAGAAATCATTTTGCTTTTTGTAAAGGTAAGTCGCTTAACTAAAGCCCTTCACATTTCTGAGCTGAAAAGATGCTATTTAGGATGCTTGTATATGTTATAAACAAGCCGTAAATGAAGAGTAAAATTCATTAAAGTATATTGTGGGTCAAAATTGACCCAAAGGACATGAGAGTTTTTATAATGTATAGTAGTTCAACAAAAAGGTCACATGTGGAAACATTTTTGCCTATTTAATGTTAGGGCATTTTACTAAAAGCCTTCATATTACCCAGCTTAAAATATTACTTTCAGGATGTGAGCAAATAAACTACTATTAATGAAGAGTAAAACCCAATAAAGTCAATAATGGGTCAAACTTGACTCGAAAGACATGTCAGTGTTCAAAATGTGTAGCAGTCACACACAAATCTAGCATTTGGAATCATTTTTGCTTTTTGTAAAATTAGGTCACTTTGCTAAAAGCCTTCACATTTTTGAGGGGAACAAACGTGCTACCCTAAATAGAGAGTAAAATTTAATAATGTCAGTAGGGAGTCAAAAATGACCCAAAAGGCATTGCAAGTTGATTTTGTAGAAGCTGTATAACATATGTAATATTTAAATGTTTTTACTGTTTGACATTTTAGGGAAACGTAGAAAAATGAAGAAAAAGTTACAAAGTTTCATCATGCACAAAAAGAAAACTGGGTCAAATTTGACCCAAAGATGTTGTAAGGGTTAAAGTATGATTTCTCATAGTAAATATGATTTTTCAAATATTTGCATTTGTCAATAACAAATATAGTATGTGAACAACTTTTACTTACTATGATCCAAACAAAAAACACAAATGTTGCTCTCATCAATTGATGTTTAGTATCTGGCTTATGATGATAGAGCTTTGCCACAAAGTATGCAGACATATGAGAGGCACAAATATTTCATTGTTCATACAAAATTATACATAACTGTTCAATTTCATTCGAAGTTTTTAACCAAATATAATAATTTATTAACTCGTTCAGGACTGATGTCGACTTTTGTCCAAATTCACGGGTAGAGGGCGGTAATCGGCTGTAAACTGCGACAAACCTCGCCCTTCTGTTTTAGTTTGTCTCTCCTTGCTAGAAGGAAAGTTAAGTAGCATTTTGATTTGACAGAGATTCCCTGCGTGAGTAGCGAAGAGCAAACAATTCCTAAAATGGCATCAACATCTGGCAAGTGACTAAAGCTGATATGCAAATTAAAATACTCCATGGACATTTTACATATTATCGCTGAATCGGAATCTGACATGTCAGACTTGAAATTTGATGCAAGTGATCAGGAGATGGAGATCGAAAAAGAAAGTGAGGTACCAGCATCAGCTGATCAGTTCCCAGCTGATCTTGTGGTGCTGAACATGTTTGGGTAGCTGATGCACCATGGTAGCATTTGCCTGGGAGGACCACCACTTATGATGACGAGAGGTACAAACTGTATTGCGTCACATTGTGACTGCCACCGCTGTCCACCTGCTATGCAAAGACAGCCAAGGCAGCCAGTCCACCGTGCATTCCTGCTGGCCATCGAGGTGCCCCCGCGCAGCCACAGAGATGCCAAACATGCTCCAACAGCAGCCACCGCATGTAGTCACAGACATTTTAGGTTGATTTATGTGTGAAACCATTGCTTTGTGTGTTTTTCAGAAAACTGAATTTTTTGGAAAAAATATTCAGCCCTCAAAGAGTTAAATAATGAGCTGTGTAAGCCCATGCTGTAAAAAGCCTAGATTCCTAGAAACCATGGATTCTGGCACTTCAGTCAATCAGTTGGATCGGTTGTGTATTAGCAGCTTTGTGGGGTTCTCTTTCCTCAGCGGTTTCGTTTTGCTGATGTGCTCGTCTCTGTTGTCTGTCAGTGGCTAAGCGAATTTCTCTCTCCTCAGAGGTTTTGTTTTGCTGATGTGCTCGCCTCGCTTGTGTATTAGCAGCTAAGCGAGTTTCTCTTTTCTCAGAGGTTTCATTTTGGCGACAGTTGATTTCTTTGAGCTTCATGCTGTAGACAGACACACTTCCACATGTAGATGTTTATATATAAGATTCTCAGAAGAATAATAAAAAACTACTGTAGTGTACAGTAGTGTAATGTACTGTAAAGGATATAGACTCACTTCAGATAAACCAAACCAGTTACTACACTATATTTTAGTACAGAGAAAAAATATACATATATTGCAATAGAAACATTTTTCATCTTATTCCAAAGTTGGAAAAGTGAGCTTTTATTGTTCAGATGTTTTGATTTATATATGTAAATAAACAAGTGTAATTCAATTATAGTAATATTTTTTATTTATTTTCACAAGATTCCTGCAGTTTGAAAACTGACAAGAAAAGGTATAACAACATATGTTTAGCTGGACTGATGCACATTTCTGCACTTAGTAGTGCTTGTTAAATGGTTTAGTTTTTTAATTAAATTCACTTACTACTTAGGATAGGTACACACTGTACTGCAATCAAGAACTTTGGGAGGAATGTCAAGGCTTGAAATAATTGACATTATTAATGATTGATTCTATAATAGTAAATTCTATTTATTTTGAATTTAAATTATATTGTGGTAATCATTTTATGAAGATGAACAAATTAATATATAAACTGCCACAACATAGGCTGAAACACATAGACATGTGATTTGGAAATCCTCTTATACCTTAGTTTGAAAAAAAAACAGGGCAATCTCATTTCATGCCACAGTATAGCTGCTTTCCAAAAACACCATCACGTAAAACTATTTGTGTTCTATTTTATTGTAATTTTTCATAACATCCAAAAAAAGGTTTAAGATACTGAAATTTGTTTTATATCTTGGTTTTGACACATCTCAATCTACTGATTCTTTCTGCTTCATAATTAGCTAAAAGAACAATGGATTTGTTTTATTATTCCATTTTTAGCTTTTATATTGGCATTGCTAAAAAGGGAAACAGTCCTTGCAGATTAATTAGAGCACCTGGGGGGTGATATAATTGAATTGTACTGCACATGCTACATTTTTCTAGGTTGAAGGAGTTATTAATTTTGATACAAGACCTTGGAATTACATAAGCAGAGATACTATTGAGTTAATAACTAAAATGTATATATGCTTAACATACAAAATATATGGAAAACACACCTTAAAAAAAGTCACTGTGCTCTAAAGTGATCAACATTTAGCATAATAGTGAGCAAATAAAAAAAAAATAAAAAATAAATGAAAAAAAAAATCCATTTAAAAAAAATCTTATTTAAATAGGCCACCAACGGTGTCATGGCCTTATTTGCTTTGGTAATTTAAAACAAATGTGGCAAATATATGAATATATAAAATATTAATCTATGAAAAGATCTCAAAATTATTTGTCTCATGGGTGCAATGATGGTAAAAATATTCCATAAAAAGAAGACTAAATTAATCCATATTGTGTACAAAAAAAACTGTATAAATCATTTTAAATAAGAAGTGGGTATATTGCTAGAAATGGATAGTTAGATTTCATTGCAATGTACCCTAATTCATAGCCACTAGATAATGCCCCTAATTAAAATATTATTTTGCTTAGCTAGGGCTTTTGCATTAGTAATCTACATTGTTTCAAATGCCCACTACATTCTAGACAGGGATCTATTGCAACCAAACTTTTCCGCAAAAAATGTCAAGCAAGATTTAAAACCAGACAAAACCCCAGACAACATAAACAGACATTTAAAATGAAAATAATTATTCAAACATTTAAAGAAAATACAGAAATCTGGAGTAATTGCTGGTACACCAAATCACATTTTGAAAACAATTTTAATAAATATTGACCAAAACGAATATACTGGTTCACACTCAGCAGTATATGATATTTCTCCCATATCCCAAATATATACATGTTAGGCTGACTGGCCCCTTCTCTATAATCGAGTGTGAGTTAGTGACAGTTTATAAAGAACTGGAACCCGGTATGTGGCTGGTTTCTAGCTTGCATATTATGTTGCTGAGATTGGCCTCAGCATCATTGGAACCGTATTGAAATGAGGGGGTTCACATGTTTCCAGTAAGAAGCAGGTCAAGGTCTTGTATTGTTACATGTACTATGTACTATGAAAGTCTTACTTGCGTAATGTCCCTTACAGAAACAAAAACCAACATAAAATATCAGGTTCACAAAAAAAAAAAACGATTGTTCACAGTTAAATCTGATACTAATAATAATCACAGTAACCAACACTAAACCCAACAAGAATCATAGAAAATATGTCACTTAATACATTCACTTGATTGCAGTTTATCACATATGGTACTGTTCTTAAATCTCACTGTTCAGAGGTTAATAGTTCCAAAACAATATCAAAGCAAGTAACAGGTAACTCCTGAATTACTACCGTCCCAGCTGTTTCATCCAACCTGCCTGCACACACGCATGCTGCCCAAGTCATTGGCAACCCAACTGCCACACTTTCCCCTGTTTCCACCAGGGTCTGTCCTAAGCTCAAAGGCCCAAAGGACTCAGGAACTGGGAAACGCATAAGAAAGTACTTCCACCATATCTTCAATCCTGTGTCTCCTGGATGATATGCCCCTCTAACGTTCCCCTTGGAGTTTTAAAAGTGCTGCTATTCGTAGCTTATATCAAATTTGTCCTTCACTTGAAGATTTGAGTGCACTGATAAAAAACATATTATAATGTTGTCTCCTATTTGATTTTTGAGCACGCTGCAATACAAACATTGATTCAAATGCGGTCTGCAGACAAGATCATCTTTGGATTTTCAAGCACACTGATGTTTTGAGCACAGTTTACATTTATATTTACTTACTGATGCCTTTATCCAAGGTGACTCACAACATTTGAAATACAACTGGGTACGCTTCTTTTGTTTTTTCATTTGGAGTACAGGCAGGGGAAGTGACTTGCTCAGGTCACACAATGTTAGTAGTGAGTATTGCTTCAAAGAGCTTTGTCCCCTTTGGTTGTCAGAGCATGAGGTGCGCAGGAACATAAAAATGCAGGTAGTAAGATGACCAAACTGCACATAATCCTGGTAAAGTACAATTTTAAAAACTGCATAGTTTGGTACTTTTTAGTACCAGTACACATCACAACACTACTAAAAACTACATATTCAGCAGCAACAATAAGTACACAGATAAAAGTAGCCTCTTATTGCAATTGTGTGTTTTTTAAAACCCTACCAAGAAGCACATGTATGCTTATTTCCTTTAAACAGACAATACTATACACACTCAAATCTGTGAATGTTGAGCTGCTGTGAGTGATGAAGCATGCCATGCAGAGATAAAAGTTAAGAACTGCTGATCAAATTGAAAGTGAGAATAATGTACTGAACAGCACATATTGCTATTTTTAAAGCAGTGAGTGATGAGAAAATTATTATAAAGTTCAAGAAGGCAGAGTGTACATCAGCAAAGAATTGTAAAAGTCCCTCTCTATATATTGTCCTCATGTCTCTCTTCATGAAAGACTAGTCACTTATCAAGTTCTTATTTTAATTCAGGGCATTTTTCAGAAATTAAGAGCTTATTTGAAACCTGATAAGCCACCAAGACTTCCCTCCTTTACTCTAAGACTTCTATAGTCTATCTATAGCTTTACATAAATAAAAGAGAGGAAACAGATCTATTTTAAAACATTACTGGGAAGTTCAGTTTTTCATGTTGAATAATGAATTTTAATATCAGTTATTGAGTTTTTTCACCTGTAGACAGTAGTGACAGCTGGCTTTTGAGTGGGAAAGATGACACCGCCTCTTAGGTGAAGTCCAATTTTGTCAGCTGGAAGGAACATCTTTGTTTCTTGTTTACGTTCTGTTATCCTAATGTCCTGTTTCAAAAGAAAACATATAGGATAGCTCTAGCAAACACCAGCCATACAGTAACGATGATATGAAAGACATCCTGTCAGAAGGAATGGAAATTAAACATATATTACTTCTGGTAACTGTGCTCATATTTTAAATCTTGCTCACAGAACATTTTTACTTATAGCAGCTCTCTTAATCATTTACCTGAAAATGAAACAATGATAATTTGGTTTGATATAGCATTCTTTGAAAATTCATAGTCATTACAAATGAACAAGCCACCAACTCAAAAACAACCAATCAGAATATCAAATTACAAACATTTAGTATATGGTATATGCCATGTTAAAAGCTTGTTTGCAATGGAAAGATCAGAGTCCATCTCTCTCAACTGCCTTACATGCGACGCTCTCTAATCATTGCATTACATAACCTTCTTATTTTGTTTCCAGTTGCAGCTACCATCACTGTTCACACTTATCAGAACCCAAACTATTAAACCAATCTCCAGTTTTTGAAAAATGTTCAAAACTCATTTTTTTCACAGTTCATTACATTTGGGATACATGACATGTTTATTTTGAATTGTTTGTTACCTTTTCATGTGTTATAAATCGGTGCTTTAAAAAATGTTTTTTCAATAGTATTTATTTTCTGCTATGTTTTCCTTTGAATTTGTTCCATACTGTGTAACCTTCACTTCCAGTAAATGATACCTTTACCTTCATCAGATATGTAACACTACAGTGGTAGTTGTCTTCATTATTTAATTATTTATTAAATGTTTGGTAAAGATGCACCTGCTAAACAAATTAAAGTAAACCTAGAAACTCCACCATGTTTTGATCTCTTGAGATTGCTGTATACTTTTCCCTTCCTGGTATGGCTGCATTGTAACTAAGTGCATGTTTTTTATCACACAGACCTGACACTTTCACAGAACTAACATGCAGTGGTAAGTAGTTCTAACAGCTTGGACACTCTCTCTTAAAGGCATTTTGGCACGTGTTCTTAATGTTAAAATATAAAATTGTCTCAGGGACAATTCAACACTAAAGCACAACTAAAACTACAGTTCATTTCAAACTCTAAAGGAACCAGTTTATACAGTAAAAACTACTGAAGCATCTCAAAAACAATTAAAGATCACAACATGCTTATCAATAGTCAAAGTTAAATTATTTTTTGTTTCTTTTCAGTCTGAAAAATGTGAATTGTCCTCAGTTGTTAAAGAGGTGTTTATCTAATCCACAAATCTTTTATGAGAATATGCAATTTAGGAGAATATGTTAAAATTAGTTATTTAATCTGCTATTTTACGCCGCCGCTGGGGAAACAGACAGATTAATATTTTACCCGCCTTTATGGTGTGAGACTTTGCACTAGTCTTTTGACCTGATGCTCCTCTAAATACACAGATATTTAAGTTTGTACTTTTTAATATATGTAAAGCAGATCAAGATGATTCTCACCTAGAAATGGACTATACAGTATTATACTGTATATTATATGGGTTACAAAATGACATGACAATTATTTCACCATTCAATACTAAAATTCAACAACCACCCATTCTCTTAAAAACCAACACAATAAAAAATCAAATATAGGGAGGATTAAATTTTAGAAAGATTTGCCATCTAATGTATTCCCAGTTCCCTTATTCAAAACAAGGATGAAGGGTCTTACGCCTGCTAGGGTACATCATGCATAAATATTTTCTGCATTTTTTAATTCCTAAATGCTTTTTGTAGGTCCATTGTCTTTGGCAAAGAAACCTCAGATAACAACTAACTTAGACACAGAGCAGATGAGAGAAATAGCATCAGTATAATCCAAGTACACATTTCCACAACCTCTGTAGTATTAAATACTTGACTGTAGAATCTGTTCTGTATATTATTACTGACTGCTTGGGAAAAGATTTGTAAATCATAGACTTACTGTGCTTTAGACCATTTATTCTTTTTGTATGACAACTGTGTGCCCATAACGTTTTTGTTTATCCAATATCTTGATATGCACTGTATGATTTTATTTTGTAAGTTTTTTTTTGTTTTGAACTAAATGATAATGGGCAGCACGGTGGTGCAGTGATAGCACTGCTGCCTCGCAGTAAGGAGACCTGGGTTCGCTTCCCGGATCCTCCCTGCGTGGAGTTTGCATGTTCTCCCCGGGTGTTCCGGTTTTCTCCCACAGTCCAAAGACATGCAGGTTAGGTGCATTGGCGATCCTAAATTGTGCTTTGGTGTGTGGGTGTGTGAGTGTGTGTGTGTATGCCCTGCGGTGGGCTGGCACCCTGTCCGGGATTTGTTCCTGCCTTGTGCCCTGCGCTGGCTGGGATTGGCTCCAGCAGACCCCCATGACCCTGTGTTAGGATATAGTGGCTTGGAAAATGACTGACTAAATGGTAATATTGCATTTGACAAGCAGTATGAGCCTTTAAATAATCCATACACAGTTAGATAAAAATAATATTGTGTCACATACAATATATTGTACTATAGGCTAGTAAAGATACAAAAAGCAGGCATTAGCTTATGCTGTATCACTTGGTTTCACCACTTGATGACTTAATAAATATCCTCAGCCATAACCCTGTAAAGGCTATAGATACCATGAAAACAATATATCAAATTGGTTGAATAAATGTTTTATTCAAATTTTAGAATGAGTCAATATCACTTCATTTAATTTTGAAATTCAAGCCTTACCGTTTCATATTCGTACCACACTGCATCCGGAATATAGGCTGTTACAGTGTCTGTACCCTAGAAAATGTGAAAGAAAATGCACACAAAGAATATGGTTAAATTACACAGAAAAAAATCTAGTACAGTTTTCTAAAAATAAGATTTAAAACATATTTAAAGATAACTGTAAAAATGAATGCATGTTAAATACTGCCTTAACATCATTATGAATAATTTTCTTCAGATACTTCATGGCTCTCTTTTTAGAACATGCTAATATGAGAAAGCAGTGACTGATTTCTTCAAATAAATGTTTGCCTTTAAAACAATATAATTTTTTCACATTCTGCTTATATCAGCCTCCAAAGGCCAAGCACATAACATTCTGCTTTGTGAAAAAATGTGTCAAGTTTAACACCACATATTATATTATATTATATTATATTATATTATATTATATTATATTAT
>JANRMT010062854.1:74346169-74362877 GCA_026402145.1 Polypterus bichir lapradei | reverse complement strand
ATATTATATTATATTATATTATATTATATTATATTATATTATATTATATTATAATGCATTACGCTGTATATTCAAATTGGTCTTTCACCAAAGTACAGTAGGTGAGTGTATAACTTACACAATAGCACTGTCATTATTTTCCTTACAGAGTTGTTTTTATCCTCATTTTCAAGCAGGTTTGCAATTTAAACTGCCTTATATATATATTGCTTTGCAGAATGGTGTTGGACATTTGCAGTTGGCTATTATGAAATCTTTACTGCCAATGGCAATAGTTATGGTCATGTACAGAACATTTTTTCTATGCAAGATTTTAGCCAGTAAAGTTAATGAAATCCAAGATCTAACAAAAGATCAGAGAACTGTAAACCTTGATCTTATCTTACAAGATTGGCTAAGGAAATCTCACCAGGCTCTAGTTTAGATAACAAGAATGTGAGAGTAAGCCTCATTTAAATTCACCTAATTATTTTCTAATGTAAGCCTTAGTGGCCATCAAAGAATGGTTAGTTTTACTTTTACACAAAAAAGGGAAAAAAGAGACCATGATTGCCTGACCTGTCTCTTTAGGGCTTCTTAATTAGAATAGATTTGCTATGGTTTATATAACTTTCGAATACAGACCTCACCCTGAACTTGGAATAAAATAGACAGAATAAATTGGAAACTTTTCCTTTATACGCACAAGAGCTATTTCTTTGTAGTTTAAATGAATGAATATAATAATGAACAAATGAATTATAATAAAGCTGACAGAATACAAACTAACCAAAAAATAAAAAACAAGAAAGTGCTTAATTATTTTTATAGGTTATTGCTCAATAAAATTGAAAATGTGGTTCATTCCAATAAAATAAAGCAAATGCATTATATCAAGATTAATTATAAGTTAATATTTAAAAAATAATTCTTAATAAGAAAATACGGGCATGATTGTGAAAGGGACTTTTTGATCTTAATAATGGCTTTCGATACTTTTTTGTGTGTTAAAATTTCACTTGAAAGTTTTTTTCCACATGTACCTTTTATATTAATGCATGTACAGTACAATGAAGTTAAATACTTTTTTTGCTGTATTATTATCTCAGTAGGCCTATGCATTGTGAACTTGCAAAATTATGTGTTAGAGTGAAATAAATGATTTCTTGTATTGCATACAAAATAACGGTTCATTTTATATACATTTTTCCATTACTTAAACTATTACGTTCTAATACCTTCAACGCTAACTGATAAAGCATGTTCTCACATGAAAGTTTCTGATTTGTAGGGCTAAAATTGTGACTGTAAGTTCAAAGATGGTGCTGTTCATTCTATGACCTATCCACTCTTACTGTGCTCATCCATCCATTATGGAAGCCTTTCAGTCTAATTTTTGAGTCTGTCTGAGTTATCTGGATCATACTTAGCTTCAAGGAAGTGATATTTGCATCAATATAATGTTGTTGAACATTGACTTTACTTTCAGTTCCACCTTTTGCTTTGCATTCATACTTAAAATAATGCTCCTACAAACTCAATGCTATTAAATACATGTAACCCCCACTATGGGGGTACATGTAGTCTGGACTGCACCGGTTGACATTATCAGAAGGGGTAAGCTTGATGAAACGATTGAAAGTCTGCAAGCCTTCAGTGGTGAGAATGACCACACTACATTATATGACCGGGTGTCCACGCACTGTATTGTGTAAAGTATGAATAACTCTCTGTTACGGAGCTCTATTCATCAAGTTACTCAGGGGCATGTGGAGGTCTTAATCCAGCTTTGGTTACCACAATGGGTGACACTAACTCTAGTGACACCACTGCTTTAGTTTTATGACAAGGTAAAAGCGTCTATTGCTACCAGTTCATTCATGTGTTAAGGTTGCTGCAATGAAAAAAAGTCTGAAGTAGTATAAGCCTCCGTAATTCTGAGTTTTTATAAGAAATGTATTGATTTACTCCATAAGGTAGAAGTAGTAAATAGCTGCATCAAGTATTTCAAATATTAATATGTGTGCTTCATTTTGAATGCTTAAAGTTTAAATATTCTTAGGACAATGCCTCTAGCGCTCTCCAGTGGTCAAAGACAATTCCCAGGAACACCAATATTGCATTGTGCTTTGCCAGGAGCTTCCTTCGACTGATTACTATTTGAAATGTAAGCCAATATTAAAAGAAGCTAAGTGTACCCTTTCTTGAGAGTTATTTTTATTCTTTTATACATCTGCAGAGCCATATGATGGATTTCCACCATACCTGGGAGTGATTCCAGGTAATCCTGATGAACCACCTGGAGTATTTGTAGGTGGTGAATAAAAGGAGCCACCTCATTCCAGTCTGGGAGGCAAAGTCAGGAGGAGGTGGACGAAGCTTGCTGGGAGAGGAGTGGAGGCGGCAGACAAAAAAAGCAACAAAGAATAAGAAGATGACGAAGCAAGAAAGAATAAGAAGATGATGACAATGAAGAAGAAGAAGAAAGGAATGAACATTATGTGAGGTGGGGAACAAGGGAAAATCACTGCCCTACAAGAAATAAAATGTGTGCTGCCTTGGACTGGCGTCTCTGCGCCTGTCTGTGTTCGGGTTTAGGGCGGCTGCACACCCTGGTATATATATACACACTGAGTATAAAGCTGCAGTTTCTAAAAGAACATATATTGTCAGGGACCATGTACCCACTACTGGATACATTTAATCTTTGTCATAAGTGTGTAATTTCCTGCACAAAATAAGGTCAAAAATTGCATTAAAAAATGTTTCTTGGGGAGGGGGGTCTAGAATGGAACTTCAAAAAGCCCAAAAATGATGCAAACAGTATATGGCATGTGGGGTTTTCCTCATACCGGTGAGTCAGGGGTGCTGCAAAAAAAAAAAAACTTAAGTGATTTCAAAGCATTCATAAGTAATTCTTATAAACACATTATTTTACTCAAAACTTGATTGATTTTGGAAGACATTACTTTTGAAAAATATTTTAAATCGGTACTCTTTTTTTAAACATGTAAGACTATGACAGGCTCACATTCCACTGCAAACAATATACCAGCTTTGGTAATTTGTTCAAAATGTCTCTTACATTTTTTTTCTCTTTAATTAAAGCATTGACTTCAAGCTCTCAATACAATTAATACTTTTTAGATCAATAAGATGTATTGTACAATAATATCTCCCTACACTCATCTAGATAGGAGAGAAAGTATTTAATGTAAAATAATCATTCAGAGATACTGATATATCCAAAAAAATCAGCAATGGTTTATCTTGATCAGTTTTTCTGATGACAGTTATACTGGTTAAGGTTCTTCTGGTTGAGCAAAATAAAATAGATTATCAGATTATTAACTAAACTAATGTCCCATTAGGTGTTTCCCAAAACAGAGCTGCCAAAGGGATTACTGTAATCCCATGATTATCTAATAAATAAGAAAAAGATACGAGCAATGGACATTTTTGGACCATCCAAGTCCAAGTGAAGCATGGAACCTGAAAAAACTCTTACTAGTAGAGCCTTGATCAGTATACATTTAGGATATTCTGAGTTGAGAAAGATATGAGCGATCCACATTTTAGAATTAGAATTAAAGCATATTTTGCACAGGTTGAGGAAGAGTATATTTTATTGAATCCTTACTTAGTTTCACTAAATGAAAATCTTAATAAAAGGTCCTGTTCCCAATGCCTTTTCAATTTGCAATGTACCAGAATTCTTCACCACTAGATAATGTCCCTAATTAAAATATTATTTTGCTTAGCTAGGACTTTTGCATTAGTAATCTGCACTGTTTCAAATGTCCACTACATTCTAGACAGGGATCTATTACAACCAAAGCTTAAATTTGCAGCCAAAATATCAAACAAGATTTAAAACCAGACAAAACCCCAGACAACATAAATGGATATTTAAAATGAAAAGAATTATTCAAACATTTAAAGAAAATACAGAAATTTGAAGCAATTGCTGGTAAGAGTACATTTTATTAAATCCTTTCATTAACTGAAAATCTTAATAAAAGGTCCCTTACCAATACCTTTTCAAATTGGCAATTTTTCTTTTTATATAATAGCTAAAAAGTATAATTATGCATTACATTTGTAAATCAGGTAAGATGCTAATTTTATTTAACTCTTGTCACACACGTGCGCATGGGAGGCAGCTAAAGGGCTCGGGTAAGGTCAGTTCTGAGACATACCAGGATGTGGCAGAGTGCACTGACTCTTTTTCTTCCTTGCCTACAGGCCATTCCCGGGAGATTCCGCATGGCTTTCCTGACGTCACTTCCGGGACCGAGCCTATCGAAGGAGATCTTGCCGGCTCCGGCCCCTGTGATGTCACGTCCGGGCTCGAACCAATGGCTGAAGACCTCAATGAGCCCGACCCCTATGATCTCACTTCCTGTCTTCCCCTTTAAAAACCTCCTCCTTTTCCCTATGCCTTCAGTTCTGTATTGGACTCGGTTTTGTTCACAGCAGTGCTATCATTTGAAAAGAACACTTTGCAGCCAGGAAAACAAATTATACGGATGGCTGCCCCAAACCTTGCTTTGTCTCATCGTGGCTTTTGTGACACTCTTCACGTTATCGTTAAAAATGCCTGGTTTAATGTAAAAATAGAACTTTGACATATATTGATTAAAGCAGTGCCTCAAGAACCACTATTTTTTTTTTATTGTTTCTAATTTGAAGTCAAAGGCTTATGCTGCCTTTTCCTAAACTCCAAAACATGATTTTATTTCCTAAATTGATGGTTTATACACTTCTCCATCTACAAAAAATAATCACACTTTGTGGATATTGCTTTTAAATGTGTTCAAAGTGTTATTTGTGTTTAGAAAGCTTGGTAAACACTGCTCAGTTTGTTGTGAAAAACTTATGCTTGTCTGTTAAGAGTGTTTATTCCACATATTACTACAAAATATTTTCATAATTACTCAAAACTAATCACACTTGTGAGAGATCCTGTGGTTTCTGAGAGGCTTAATTCTGTAAACCAATGATTTGCTTACTGTATCCAATCATTTAATCATGTAATAATTGTTTTTTGCAATTTGTAGTACCTAGGACAATGCCTCCAGCACTCTCAGAGTGGTAAAAACCATACTACTGCATCGTGTTTAGCTAGAAGCTTCCTTCAACTTATTATTTTTTAAAGTGTAAGTCAATATAAAAAGATTAAAAGAAAATTTATTTTGTGTAATTTTTACTCTTTCTTCATCTTATATGCTGTACTAGAAGAGAAGGATGTATTTTTTTACATATATATATTATTGCAGATAAGCCCTTGCCCAGCCGGGACCCCTATATAGTGGAAGGAGTGTGGGAAAGAGCATATTCAAGGCACTACCACCCACGGAGTGTTAGATGGCACCCCCCCAGGTTGCAGCGATACCTACGATTCCCACAGGGCTCCATGGGAGTTGAAGTTTGAAGCAGCCCTGTTAGGTTCTGTGGGCTCCGTCAAGGCTGAGCCTTTTGTATCAGCACTTCTGCCACACCTGGAAGTGCTACCTGAAGAAGATCACAGAACACCTGTAGCTCTATAAACTGAGCCAGCCGCCTCTACACTGGGAGCCAGAGTAGGGAGGGAGGTAGTCAAAGATTGCTGGAAGAGGAGTGGAGGTGAAGAGAGAGACAGAGAGAGATGAAAAAGAAGAAGAAAGGTACTGTGTTGTGTTGTGCCATTGGCACTTGACTATAATGTGCTGCTGTGGGGAGTGAGGGAGAGCGCTTCTCCACATGAATAAAATGTGTACTGTGAATAAAACTTGTGCCTTGTGTCTGCTTGTGACGGGTTTGGTCAGCTGGAGTGCAAAGGTCCAGCTGGCCTATATATATATATATATATATATATATATATATATATATATATATATATATATTACTGAATTTGAATTTGATCTTATATTTCATATTATACCTGCTTTTTTATTTTATTCTGATGAGTAGCTGACTTGCAATTGAATGACTTTTTAGGCTATAAATAAATGGATGAGTTTATAGGTATAAAATGTCATTATGCAATACAAATATATTCTCGTTTCATTATTTTTTACTTATTTCCCTTATTTATGCTCATGAGGTTCTGAAGCCTATCCCTACAACAAGGAATAAAGGAACATGGCCAGGGTAGTTTCAACTTGCTCGTTAACAGTACAGTGAAAAGACATTGGGAATCGTGTAGGGTTGGCACTTAGCCTAAACAAAAATTAGGAACACCCTAGGGCAGTGGTGTAAGTTTCGAAGGGGGGAATGGGGAATTTGTGTTTTCCAAAAATGATTGTCTATGCAAAATGCCTTAACAAATACATTGGTGCAACCATACCACCAATAGTAAGTGCAGTTCACAGCCAAACGTTAGTGTTTTAAGTGCAAATTATTTTCATTGACAACATTAAAAAAACACATAGCTCCTAAAATATTGCTGCAATAGTTTCAGCTTGCAGGAACATCTGTCTTTAGTCTTTCCTTTTCCGTGTATATTTAAAGTTGCTTCTAGCAGGCAGAACTTTTCAGTCATAGAAAGTTTAAAGGTTTAAATTCAGAGCACAATCTATGTTATTATAACTTTGATCGTGCTTCACTGTGTAGTAAATATATGCCACCTCAACTGCTGTCACCTACATATAATAACAATAATCATAAGTAGCAGGCTACTACTTTACATATATCTTTGTATTTTTAGAACTCAAGAGGATGTTTCTCCTATTAGCTAATGTTATTACACAACTCTGTGCTAGGCATGATATTGGTTATATGTAGTTCTGTCTGAATTTTATTCTATTTAGTTATCATTAATAGTTATTATTAATCAAATTAGCAAATTCAAAATATCACTGTTGCATCATTACCATGTCTGGGGTCATGTGTGAGGCAGGAGTTAATTGTGCAATACTTCTTTCCATTAGCCAGCTTCTTGACATCACATACACCAACATGTGCAACAGAAAATGCTCTATGTCACAATTTACAGTGTGCCCTTTAGGTATCTCCTGTAATGGATTCAAGCCATGGATAATGGCTTTCACAATACAGGCAATAATGCTGTAAACACCTCTATTTTGTGTCAGGACCTGGATTCACATTAGAAGCAGAAGCCATTCTCTACCACACTAGCAATAACTAACTGCTATTAACAGCCTAACTAACTAACAGCCCAACTAACTAACAGCCATTGGCACACAACAAACATGACACAGGCAAAGCAGAGTGTGAAAGAGCTCAGATTGCTTCCTAATTTATTTATTTAGCTAACATACCAAAACATGTTTTCTTAAGAAAAAAATGAATATTGCTGTATTATAGATCATTTTCATAAACTCAGTCATGTATGAAATATGGAACAAATGTCATTCAGTATTGATTTGATAAGAAGTGCAACATGTCATTTTCAAACATGAAATGATTCTATAAAACAAGGAATGGGTGGTAACCCTAGAATCATGGTGTAACTTGAGATTATAAATGAAATATGACCTAAACACTATGAGGTGGTATGAATTAAAAATGTACAGTTAAAAAGCTGTCAAACATACAGTATTTATTTATTCAACTTTATTGTTGAAGAGATGCTAAAACCAGACAATGTGATATAAAGGCTGGGCCATTGGACTTTGAGCCACAAGTTGTCAGCTCACCCCCTTCCTAAATCTGACTATATGACTCAAAGCAATTTAATGTGCATGTAAGCAATTTTTAATGTGTACTATTCTTAAGTCTCCTTCAGCAAAAGCATATACTCAATATACAAAAAAAGAAATAAGAATGAAAAATATGAGCCTGGTAACTGGACAGAACCTTAGTTTTAAATATACTATATGTTAAAAGTAAATGAAAATAGAATATTAAGAAAAAAAAAGAGATGGTACTGACTGCAGTGCAATAATCCTCACAATAGTGAGAGCTTTGATAAATTGCATTTTGCAGAATCTGGAACACAAGATACTAATTAAACTAGCAGTTCACTTGGAAAAGTGAATTCATTTCTGTTTAAGAGATTAGTTGCAATAGAAACCTCAATCCACTGCAGCTTTCATAAGTCTGGTCTTGGCTCCACTAATTGAAACTGTACTGTGCCCACTTTTAATAACTTAAAATCCAGAAGCAGTACGTTATTCTACTGAATCACATTTTACAGTAAGTCCTCATTTACATATAAATGAAAATCTGAAAATAAACTTGTATTACAGTATTTTAAAAGTCATCTTACAGGATCCAGGACTGGGGTGATAAGGAGACCAGATCCCCACATAAACTGCCGATCAACATTCCATGTCATGTTGTCTTTGGGAAACCTGTTAAAAAAAAAAGAGTAAAAATCTTACTTTAGCAATGAATGTATTCAACATGGAAAAATTGTAATTATAATAGTAAAAAGAATAAATTATTTTCAGCAAAACAAAGCAATAACTTGGACAAGGCTTATAGAACACCCTTGAATGAACATTAAGGAGCAGCTGCAAGGTTAGTCTTGGGTACTTGAGGAGAAGTGCACAGTATACATGAGGTATTCAGCTAACTGTTACCAGTGACCTTTAGGACAGCAATTGACAAACATAACAGCACAGACTATTTTCTAATCTATGAGGTTTCATTTTGCTGCAGATTATCTGTTGCTCTGGGTTTGAATTCTAAGCAAGAACATCTTACATTGGGTCACACTCTCTTGTGCCTCTTTGTCAAGGAGGCTTATTATTGTTGTCTTTTAGTGGAACTATTCAGCACATAAATACAAGATGACTTCTCAGAAAGTATTGAAAGATAAGTACATAGTCCTGCAGTAATATCATTTCTTTCATCATGGTCTCTTTAAATGTTCTCTAAATTGTTTTCTAAACTGTTTCAAAAATGTAAACATAAACTGAACTATTATAACAACTTACTCATGCATCATTGGCCGTACAACTGTGGTCCCTTTCACATGGGCCTGATAGAAGAGGGTGTAGAGATATGGCAGCAGAGTGTAGCGAATGTTAAGGTAGTTTATAGATGTCTTCACTAAAAGAGAATCTGCACCAAAATAAGCAGGATCTTGAGGCTGGCATAAACACACAGCAAATAGAGAATTTTTAATACTTAATATCTGATCATTAATATTTTATTAGACAAAATTAGATTATGAAAATCAAAAGGTCATTCTGCACACTTGGAAAATGAAGAGGCTATGCATGCAGCAAACTTTTGTTCCAGCATTTTTGAGTCACATGTTGATATAGGTGACAATAAGAACAGCAATGACAGCAGTAAACTATAATATTGGCAACAACTGATAGTGCCACTTGCCTTCTGAAATACCAGTGCTAGTATTATTATGTAGAGGCCATTCCCTTTCAAGGTTTAATTGATTTAGATTTGGTAATGGTAAAGCAGTTACCAGGATTACAAATATGATTCACCCTTTATCATGGTCGCATGCAGATTTACTTGCAAAGATGTAATGATTTTTTTTTTCTAAGCACATCATTAAACATAATTTGTATTAAAGAAACAGAAATGTGCTCAGAATGACTGATACCAGTTCTTACACAATCATTAACACATTTTCTAGCATCAAATTTTAAAAGTAATTACCCACACTTTTTAGATGTTTTCATTTTCTGAAATTAGAGTTGGACATTATTTTGAACATGTTCACCAACCTCTTTCGGGTTTGAGAGCTTGAGGTTACATTGAGTTGGTGTTCTTTAAGACTAATCCTGGCAGACAGCTTAAATAACGCAACACTAGATGGGGTGCCAGACCAACGCTGGTGATACTCATACATAAACTCATGAGCAATTTAGATTCATCAATCTATCTAGTCCTCCAGGATGTCTTTTTTACAAGAATAAGTAATCACTGATAATGGATTGGATGGATAAATTCCAGCTATTTAAGAGCCCGATATATCTCATCCATATTGCATGGTTTCCATTACGCATTGCCATAATATTTAAACGGTAAGGTTTTTCCATCTTAGCAAGAATAACTAACTTTATATCCTTCTGCATTGTGATTTCTTGCATATGGATAAAATGCTCCAACTTGCATCCAGCGCCTGCACAACTCTTCCGTGGTATCATCAAAAAATCCACAAATGTCTGCTCCAATCTAAAAGAAAGATAAAAGCACAGATAAATATCAGACAATGTAGTGTCACTGTTAAACCATTCTGGAAATCTATCCATCTGATATTCTCACATTTTCACCTGACACATTTGCTTTGGACAATGGATGAAGGGCAATAACCTTTCTTGAAGTGAACATCATTGCATTATAAAGCACAACCACATGCATATTTACATTTATCTATACTGGGTCAACTATATGGCACATTTTTCAAGTTTAGAAAATATCTGTTTTTAGCTACACTTTTACCTGAGCAATAGCAGCAGTAATAGCACTATGTATATACAGTACATTACATTTCAAGCTTATCACTTTCTTAAAATCTTGTAGAAGTTTCTTTAAACATTAGGGTGGAGTTTCAGCCAAGAAATAAAGCATTACAGATTGGACAAAGAATGGTTGTCACACATAAGAAACAGAAAAGGATGGTCTGCTGCATGACTTTACACATTAAATACTGTAGACATCAGAATAAATGTGACTAGATGGATGGAAGGGTGGCACGGTGGCACAGTGGGTAGCGCTGCTGCCTCCCAGTTAGGAGACCTGGGTTCGCTTCCCGGGTCCACCCTGCGTGGAGTTTGGGTGTTCTCCCCGTGTCTGCGTGGTTTTCCTCCAGGTGCTCTGGTTTCCTCCCACAGTCCAAAGACATGCAGGTTAGGTGCATTGGTGATTCTAAATTGTCCCGTGTGTGTGCGTGCCCTGTGGTGGGCTGGCGCCCTGCCTGGGGTTTGTTTCCTGCCCTGTGTTGGCTGGGATTGGCTCCAGCAGAACCCTGTGACCCTGTAGTTAGGATATAGCCGGTTGGGTAATGGATGGAAGCTAAAAATTGCAATGTGGTAACAAAGATTGCTTCTGGTCACATTACTTTTTACCTTATTATTTCCTCTCTGTATACATGGACCTTGGGAAGACCTTGGGAGCCTTCTCATCTATTTTGGGAAACACACCACTTCAAACTTATAGTAATGTCACATAAACATATACTGGAATATAGCAATAACATTCATAGATATCATTTTGAATAGTTCATAAAAGGTTAATTTGAAAGGCAACATATGATACCATTGACTTTAAAGGTCATTCTCCTTTTGTTTTTAAACAATTAATTAATATTTAACCTTTAATAAACTGAGCTTACATAAGGCATTCCGAAAAGGTTAAATTCCAGCATTCCAGGAATCGCCCACTTGATATCATTCCAGTTTGCTGCATTGTCACCTAACCAGTGTCCAGAGTGTTTGCCTGATCCCGCAAATGAGGACCTGGAGAGAATAAGGCTTCTTTTTCCTGGAAAAACACGTCTTATAGCTCTGCAAAAAAAAAAAAAAAAAAAAAAATCAGTCTGTGCCATTAAATGTGTGTATCATTGTATTTCCATTTATCTATACAGGTCAATAAAGGAACACTGGTGCCAAACAGCATTGGATGCAAGGTAGAAATTTCCATTACATTGCAGAGCACTATCATACCACATTCATATTTACTTTTAATAGGCAAACTGAGAGTTGATAACTACCTTAGCATTCACGTCTTTGGAATATGGGGGGGAAATGGACTACACAGAGGAAACGCAGACTAACATGGTTAAAATGTGTAAAATTCATAGACAACAGCCAAGCTAGGGACAAGAACCTTTGACACACTAGTGCTGACCACTACTTTTTATACTGCCTTTCATTGCAATGCCAATTAAATTAATTCACACTTTTGAACCCTGCATCGTCCCCTAGATAGATAGATAGATTGATACTTTACTGATCCTGAGGGAAATTTAAAGTATATATGTTCATGAGCAAAGCAGCTAAATTGATGCTTTGAGTATATTACTGAAGCTCTGCTAGCTGTTCATTTAGGAAAATATGCAACTTAGGATAATTCAACCTTAAAACAACTTGTTTCGTAGCAGTGCAAGCTGATTTCTTAAGGCTTTTGTATATAAATTTAAAATAAAACTAAAAATTTGAAATACTTTTGGTAATCCATGGATCTGCATAACATCATCTAGAAAAAGGATGCAGTACAAAGTTGTTTTACTTTTCTCAGCAGCATCTTGTATGCTAGTCATGACATATTCACAGAAATATGAAGGACATTTCCAGTAAAGCAATCACCAATCTTCTTTAATATTGATAACTTTCATAAGAGTAGTTTTATTGAAAAGAATGCATGGCTTTAAAAGGAAAATATCAGAGGTCAATTCACTGAGCAGATTTCTTACTTACCTCTTTAGTTTTTGCTCCAGCATTATGAAAATTATGTACAGTAATGATCACTGCAGTATTTTAGATAGAAATGTATATTGGTTAAACCTCCAGATTTTATGCTGTAACTATACTGAATTATTAATTTTTCAGGCACATGATGAATCAGTTCATGTACTGTAATAATAACCACTTTCTGTCTACTTCACTTACCATCAATCATTCTGTTTATCCTGAAGCTACCTATGGCATCACTGCAATTGGTTAATGGTGACCTTGAGAACAGATTTGAAAGTCTGCATGTGACACTGTGCCATGCATTTGCTTAACAAAACATATTTTCTAATGAACATGTTGTACTAAAGATGGCTACCATTTTCTGTCTTATTCATTTATTGCTTGTGTTTTTATGTTTTGGCTTGTGCTTTATTTCTTTTGCCAAATAAGGAAATGCACACATTGCTTGACAATATTTAAGTTCTATGATTTGAGCTCATCTAGCCATAAATAAGGATGCAGAGAAAAGCATGTGGAGAATTTTACCATTTCAAGTGAGATCTACAATTGACCAGTTTTTGTGGACATCTTGTGGGTATCATAGACTGCACTTGCTAGCAACTGTGTTTCTGGAATATACTAAAGGTATACTGTACATGGAAGCTCATGTATATCCTATGACACGATACGAATTCTATTAAAGATCTTTGGGACTATACAGAATCCTGAAGTGCACTTCAGAGAATACAACAAAGCAAAGTGAACAAATAGGTTATTACTGGGGGATGCTTAGAAAAAGGTTTTGACATAGCTACTACTACTTGGGACTACTTGGGAAAAGGCTTCTGGTTGCTTGGATTACAGACTTCGTTATATGAAAACACCTACATATTGGGAGTGCTATGAAGATGCAGCCTGGCTCATTGTAATGTATTATATTTAATACAGTTTTCAGTACATTGCAGCTTATAGTTTTGTTTTTTGCCTTAACCAGTGAATATACCTGGATGCAGAGCCATCTCCAATACCAACCCCTCTTCACACACCCAAAAATATACAGTATTTATAGATTCATGTTTAAAAATTTTAATAAGGACAATAATCTTCATTTTACTCACGAGTCTCACGATTTTAAGTCTAAAATTAGTTGGGGAGCAGATGCATTATTTAGAACTGGAGGCACACCTATCCTGCACTGACTGTGTAATTAATTGCCAGCTAAATGTGGAATGCAGCAACTAAACTAGCTGGAAGAAAAGTGTGGCTGTTGGAAAAATGGTGGCTACAAGATATGATAAGAACAAATGAATACAGTAGGTGTGGAAAAAGAATAGGCAGCAGAAGAGGCAAGATAGAAATGAAGCATTTAAAAGGTCTTTTGAAAGATATGTTGTAACAACAAAGAGTGACATGGGTGGTGATCTAATAAGCTAGTGAGACATCTGACAGTACTGACGATATTAGCAACAACTGTACAGGCCATTTAGGTGTTAATTTACTCCTCTCTCCAATACTCACTACCACTACCACTCCACATAAGAATCCTGTTAACACTCTTCCTATGACAAAATAACAGTCCCACCCCACCCTGCTCCCAGGAGACACCATTCCCACCTTTGGACCAGCTGACACCTTGACAAAACTCTGCCTGGACCCTCTATGATGATAGTGTATCCTAATGTTGGCACAGCTGTGCAATGGCCAAAAAGTTGCATTATATTTTCTTTTTCCCCTTGTTATACTTTATGCAGTGTGTATCATCTTGCTGTTTCATAACCATCCATTGGTGGTACAAACCAAAATAAAGGATGTGCAGATTTGCAGTGTCATCTTTTACAGAAATGTTTTCAAGCCATACTTTGGATGATTCATTTGTGATGGTAATTAATGATAATAATAACCACTTTGTAAACCTCAACACTAATGCTGCCTTATAACTATAATAAATAGTTTGAAAAAATGGTAACTATTACAGTGTGCATCTAAAGCCATTAACTGAGAGGCCTATATAATATATTGATTGTGCTATCTGAGCAATTTTTAACATGACCTTCCAAGAAAGTATGAAATCCATTTATGAAGAGAAATGACTGACAGTACACCCATTGAGAAGATTTTCTTGACAAAGATGAAAAGATATTTCAGGGGTATGTTAAGATAAATGAAAATGCATTATGTTGCACTGGGCTTACTACTCCAAACATTTGTACTTTATGTTCATCGAAGGTTCAGAATCTTCCTTTTTGCACTGCAATTTAATTATTTCAATTTAATTATTATTTCATATTTCAAAATACTTTCATGAAATTGGTTTAATGAGAAATGTATACATGTTTGTATTAATCAGGTTAACTACTGTGTCCAAACATTCATACATTCATCAGTTTTCAGATACAGGCAGAAGAGGAACAATTACTGGTTGTGGTAAAAATGAACACTGGTCCATTTTAGAATACATTCATAGAGTCCCCACTGTCCCACATAGAAAACCCATACAGAAATCCATATAAACATGTAGAATAGTGGAAACTCCACATAGAGAATGTTCTTCAATCAGAAACTGAATTGAGGTCCAAATATTATAAAGTGTCACTATTACATGCTGTGTATTTCAAAGCATTGCCTTACTTATTTGCTAAGTACAAAACAAACAATTTACTTAATTTTCATAAAAGAAGCAGATTTTGAAAGCAATTCCCTATTGCATAAACACATCCTTGAAGTTACTTTAAAATCAACAGTAAGTATTTGTACAGTTGCAGCTTTTTATCTAATCTTGTATAAGCCTACTGAGATGTAAATTAATTCTTAAATGGTCACACCAGGAGTTGCTCTTTCTGAGGATGGAGCAAGTGATCCAGTAAAAACTCACTGCCATTTCCTGCGTACTGAAGAAATACATTTTCAAAAATGTGATGGAGTGCCACAGAACCAAAAAATAATAAAACTGCACATCTAACCCTAAAGACAAAGAAATTAAAAAAGAGCAGTGGACAGTATTCCAGTAACATACTGAGATCAAAGATGAAGGGATATGAAATAGAAAATAGAATATTATTAGGTATTACAAGGACAAGCACATATCTGTCAAAGATAACATGTGGCAAAAGGATTTTTATGGGACTGGAGAAGACAAGCCAGCATCTGTATAGTAAATTGTGGATCTAAATATGTAATGGATCATCATATTAGGTGTAATGCAGGAAAAGTTTTAACAGGTTATTACAATAGAAATGGCAAGGTGGTGGATATGCTGTAAGTCCAACCCTGACTAGGAGCTGAACTCTGGCCAAGTCATTAAATACACACAGTATCTCAGTGTTATTTAGTTTGTGTTATCTTGTATCAGTGTTATCCTATATGTGTGTAACTATCTGAGATGATGTTCAGGGTGATATGCTTTATGTGAAAAGGTATACTTTGAAAAAGGTGTGTGTCACATCGTCTGCCAATCATAAGAATTTGTCCTCTGGATTTGAAATAAAAAATGCATTATTGTAATTAGGCACATTATTGTCAGCTGGGATATATAAATAAAAAATAATGACTGAGTTATATTAAACAATAGTTTTTATTCTACTTATTTTAATGAATGAAATTTTCACTGAACAAGTTAGGGTGAAAGTTTTGTGGCTAAAAATCAAAACATAGTAGAACAAATAAAGTCAATTGTATCCACGTAATTTAAGATTTAATATAGTTATCTCTCCATGAGTATTGGAATTTGTGCAGTATTTATGTATACCATTATCATTTTAGGTGTGCTAAACATTGTAATTTGTTACTACTATTTAACTTCACATGCAATCATTTTCACTTCAAAAATCACACATTCATTTACACCACTTAGCATATAATTATAACCTTTAAATAAATTAAACTGTTTACAGCATTTTTTAGCAGAATATCCTAATTATTCTTACTTGTCAGTGGAGAGTATCATTGAGTAGCCATACAAGCTGTGAACATCATACTGAGAGCCCCATTTTTGCTTTGCATCCATGCAGAGAGTCTTGGAATACATCAAATTATCAAGAATTTCTTTAAAGGAAATAAAATTGTATAAATGTTAGTTTTAAGGAAACACCAAAAATATTCAATAAAAAAAAAGATTTTTATGATTTTTAAAAAGCTGAAGTTTCAAAAATCTTTGTAGGAATCTCCTTTTTGTTTTAGTTTATTTAACTAATCACTACAGTGCTGCAGTCTTAAAGTTTTAGGTGCTGGGGTTCATTTTCTGGCAACTCCACTACGTGTTTGGAGCTTGCACTAGTGGTGGCTGGTGAAAAAAATTTGGGTAGGGGCTCAACTTTCGGGGGGAAACTGAAGCAGTGCTTATCTATTATATAGTGCCTTTCATATCTATCTATCTATCTATCTATCTATCTATCTATCTATCTATCTATCTATCTATCTAT
>JANRMT010062854.1:74335586-74346159 GCA_026402145.1 Polypterus bichir lapradei | reverse complement strand
TATCTATCTATCTATCTATCTATCTATCTATCTATCTATCTATCTATTATATAGTGCCTTTCATATCTATCTATCTATCAATCTGGCCATTCCACAAGCACTTGTGGTTACCATTATAGTGTCAATGCACATCTTGGCCTGTCCAGTTCCTGACCCAATCCTCTGCCAAATTGCCCAGTTCCCCTTAATGTCTGCACCCACACCTTCATAATATTTCAATAACATGAACTTTTGTCTGTCCTACAACACATCTATAGCATAAGTCCAATCCAAATTATATTCTGCCTCTGCTAATAGAACGCTGTCTTTGGCAACTATATTTTTTCCACTGTATTTGTCAATCAATCCACATCATACAATCACTAGTCCCTTGATTTTTGCATCCCAGTTTATCATTTATCACAATCACAGAGTCATTCCCGCTCTAATATTATTCTACACTTGGCTGCCAGTCTGCTCAGTCTTATGCAAGTTTGCCAGGCTTACCTTACTTGAGCACAAATTCATACTGTAAGATCCACAGAATCCATCTTAAAACACTACTAGGTGTCCAATCTGTTTTGTACTACACCCACAGGACAAGACCAACCTAAATCTTATTCTGGCTTTATGATCAGGACACCTATATTTCCTTGAACATAAACTTTGCCCTCCATTCCTTTAGGTCTGAAAATTTCTGTTACTTAAATGGAGTCATTTCACCAAGCCAACCAAAAAAAATTACCTTCATGCTATTGTCTACAGCAATGTTTCCCACCCTTTGTTTCAGTAGTGGCACACTTTTTATCACCACAATCATCCCAAGGCACACCATTGTTCTACTAACCACAAACACATATGTATCTCTTCCATTATTCTGGACAGGATGTGTCAATTTTTGTTCACCTCTTTGTTGTGCCTTTTGATGCCAATACAGTAGACTTCATCTAGCTGTTCAGCAATACTAAGCCTGCCTCATGCTATTGTCTGGATGACTGCGGGTACTTCCATGCCACTTGCATTTTTCAGAACGATGTTTGTCTGTCTCGTACCCCCTTTAGTATGCTTCAATGCTTTAGTACCAACACTCTGAATCAGCAAACAAGGAAAGTGAAAAAGGCATTACATACACTACACTCAACCAACTCCATTTGTCATAACAACAGTTGGAAAAAGTCTGCGTGTAATTTGAATTCTTAAGTCAGGTTGGTCAGGTCCAAGGCCCTTTATCTTCTTTTTTTCTTCAAGTGAACGATTTAGGAAGGGATGTTTCATTAAAGAAATAACTGAATTTTCTTTCATTTCTGAAGTTCTGCTTGAAGTTGCCATCAAAGTCATGCTCACTCATCTATAGTCATGTAACATTAAAGGTGGGTGTGAACTGAGAACCATTGACATCAACATCATATAGTGAGTCGACAACTGTCCCGATTGTCACATTAGATTAACAAAAAACTAAAACAATACTAATTCACTGCCATCAAATGTGGGAATGTCTGGGGCGCAGAGAGCTGCATCCATGGAATATTTGAAAGCAGCCTCAGGTCACCTACTTGCCAAAGGAACAAGGACTTACATAGACACTAATTTGGTCGCTGTCCCTCATTCCAGAAATATTGGTATTCACACAGATTTTTTTTTTATTAACAAGCAGAACCAATTTTTAATAGATGTTGACATGCAAATAAACAAATTTATTTAATGATTATTCCACATCTCCTAATTAACAGTACCCCAGCACCACTGGTTTGCTACTTCTTCTTTGCCTGTGTGTGCTTTCCCTATATTCTCACTGACACATATGATGTGAACATTTGACTGGCTGGTAATGGTAAATTTTACCAGTTTAAGCTAATGCAGATGCATTTGAACATGCACTGCAAGAGTGACACATAATGTACAAGGCATTAAGCAGGTTCAGAAAAGGTATGCATGATATTCGACGGACAGCTCAAGTTAATGTCCTTGACTGTTTTACACTAATATACCAAACTGAACCATACTGTGTATGTTAATGTCCTATTTAAAACTCACTTAAAACAAAAATATCAGCAGAAAAAGCCTGGTGAATTAAGTGAGATTTGGAAATCTGCTTTTCATTTAACCTGCCCATTTCAATGAGAAAGTTTTTATTTGTTTACATTTTATCTTTTGAAACAGAAGCATACACATTCATCTCTGTTTATTTAACTTTTGTAAGTAATTTATGAAGGATTTGTATTCTCCTTCATGAGAACAGGCTAAGTTTCCTAAGCTTGTTAGGATTTCTCTTTCTTATTTCCTTCTGAATTCAGGTACTTGGTGAAAAATATACACGCATAAATGGAAGTGAATTAGCAGTTCCTGTTTTGGATGTGTGATCATTTGCACTGGTGCTTGTTACTTATTAATTTTCTATTTAAACAGTAACTATTTACAAGCAGGTAATGAAGCAAAAGGTTAAACAAGAAATTTAACTCTTAATATAAAAACAGAATGATTACAGAATTTAAAGATTGTCTTAAATACTGTGATAGAAATACACTGACCTAACCACAGTCTAAATCCACTAACCCTAGTTATTGGGAGTTTGAAATTTCTTAATAATTTCTTGAAAAATGCTTATCCTGGGGTTTATTTGTCACTGTACAGAGCAAGAGGAGAACCAAATTGACAGACAAAGATAGAAATGGTGAATTTTTGAATGGTGAAACTGACAGACAGACCACAAACTTTCTGAAAAAGAAGTCTTGGGGCCACTAATCTATAATTACAAAGTTGAAAACAAATTAAAAAAAATACGCTGAATAGAAATGTGCAGTAATTCTAAGTGTTTTCATCTTTACTTAGTAAAGCTTAACAGATAATCTTACAATTATGAAAGTTTTCTTTCCATTTGAAGCAACCCCACAACTTCCAGCAGTGGTATTGGGATTATAACTGTCCACATTTTAAGCTTCACTTTAGAATGGAAAAAAGACTGGTAATAAATTTCTAGAGAACCAAGCATTATCCAAAAAGACAGAAAACAAATATGTCCTCCAAAAACAGACAAAAGGTCATTTAGTAAAACTAATCAGACAAACACTATATGTTAGATTTCTAGAATATGGCTTAGCTATTTAAATGCTCACAATGTTCAAGCAAAGTCAAGCCAAGCTCCTCCATTTTAATTCTCTTAACACTCCCATTGTGTCACTTTCAAATGATATGTGTTACATACAGAAGCTACAAATAAAAACTGGAGGACCCTGTGGCAAACTGCAGGTGAAACAATAGGAACATCTGCCACCCTCTCATCTAAATTAGTGGAGAAAGGAGTGTCTGGGGCAAATCTTGAGCCATCTCCTGGTATCATGTGATTGTTTTAAATATTGTTTATTTCATTCTTCCTTCAACCAGTATAGATTATAACCTACACCAAAAAACCCCTCTTCCTCTTTTTCTTCATCGAAGCATATTTGATAGGTGTTTTCCACTTTTAAATTCAGTTTACAATTTTCGCTTCACAATGTCATGGAATATACAGTAGGTATTACAGCCAAGTTCTTTTGCTTGAAACAAACAATGGTAAAAGAATCTGAGTTGTATGATGTATAAGGCCAAATTCTATAGCTGTCACAAGCTATGCAAGTACGAATTTCACTGTACATGTGACAAGAATGACTCTATAAACCTATAAATATCCCCATGAACCAGAAGCAATAAAGAAAAACAAATTACAGGGAAAACAAAGCTTTTGAAAATTTTCAAATAACAAATTAAGAGGGCAGTATTAAATAAAATCATAAACCATTTTAAATATGGAATATAAACAGCAGTTATAGTCTAAGGCAAGAGCTCCCAAAGTGGTCGATTTGAACTTTCTAGGGGTCGATAGTTTCAATAAAGAAATTTGGGGGTCGACAACAACGAAAATATCTATGATTCCAATAGGTACCTAATTAAGAAGTAAAATAATTAAAAAAAAAACACTTTTTTGATAAAAACACATTACATACCAAACTTACAAACGAAAAGGTAAGATGTATCATTAAAAGAGTCACGCGTAAGAATGCATGAAAATACATTTAGCACAAACATGTCTGTGCATTGTCTTATCGAACGTATCAAAGCAAGTGCGGACATGAAAAACCATTGCATATCCGCACTTGCTCAAGGTGGGACGAAACGACAGATATTCGATATTAGCAGAATCTATCAGTCTTGTATGGTCATGTTTTCATAAAACACTATAAATTGGTTCGTTTGATTTGAACTTTGAATATAATTATTTATTGAGGAGCAGTACTATGAAAAAGAAAATCAGAGGATACAGTTTATTTATTCGAGTTTGAACAAAAATCTTCTGTTTCAAGTAAGTACATACTTTAATGGGTTTTATTTTATCACAGGGGCTGTCGACATTGTTAATAAAAGTTTTTATTTTTTCAGATAATAATATGACTGAACCAAAAAAGAAATGCAGACAGTACAGCTTGGACTATTTGTACTTATTTTGAATTTACATATTTATTTCATAAATGTCAAAAATGTAAAAAAACTCTGCTCGTATTTTTTTGCTTTAATTTTCGTTAGTGCAGGTTTCGATATTAAGTGTTGCACAAGATAATGCTATATTCCGTAGTCCTTTTATTTTTTTCAGTCATTATTTACAAGTGATTAAAATGAAAAGTTTGATATCTAGTGAAATATTTAATATCGAGTACTGTATAAATTTATTAATTTGAGTAAGTAAAGTAAATGACTAGGGGGTCGACGATTTTAAAAGTTTTTGGTAAATGGGTCTGCGGCAGAAAAAGTTTGGGAACTCTTCGTCTAAGGGAACATATCTTACTTAGCACATACATATACACAGATAGCTGTCATTTAATATAAAGGGAAAGAACTGCAAATGGATATTTACATTTTTTTCACTTTTCATATTTTTGTTTAGTGTGAAAAGCTAGTGTTGCTGTAGCCTGTCATTTATCTAAAAATAAACTTACTAGGTGTATACGGAGGGTAATTTAATGAATTTCTTTCACAACCCTTTATTGATCCTGGTTGGAAACTTGAAACTTCATTCATGTCCTATAATTGAACAGAACATAATTAGGGAGTGGTAAAATTAAAAAAGGCACTGTATGTAAAAATAAAGGAAATAAGCTCTTACTATCCACAATGCATCATACTTCACATCCTGGTAGAAAGACTCACATTCTTCAATCCACCAGTCAGTACATTCAGGATTGGTATAGTCAGGGAAGACAGTTTTACCTGGCCAAACCTGAAAAAGTTCAAAGATGGCAAAAATGCAATGTTATGTGCATCAGTGACAGAATTAAAGTTGATGATGAAACAATATAGAAAATAAAAGCTTACATACTGTACATTTCCTATTCTGAGATACCCGCAAAGAATGTTGAACAAAATATACAGCGTAGTGTGTCTGAGAATAGACTACAACCTATCAAGAAGACCTATAAATTTTAAAATAAGTTAAGGTAGTTTTTTTTCTCAGTAAACTATACCCATTTATTGCCGCTAAACCTGGCTGTTGCAACTGAAACTTAAAGAGGAGGTTGCTTTTCCCAAAAGGTTAAAAGGTTAACCTCATAGAGTCAGAGAAATGCTCCATGCCTGGCTTGCTGCAAGTAAGTAGAACCACAGGAGGAGTGTGCTGTGTTTCAGGCTACCCATGTGTCACGTCATCTCAAGTATCAGGTCTGAATGAGGATTTTCTAGAAAACTCTACATTTTTTCAGACTCTCTAAAGAGAAAGTTAGCCTGTGGGGCTCACAGATTAAAGAATATACTGGTATAGAAGACCATATTTTCATGGATGTTGGCATCTGTCAATATGCTAGATGATTGTAAGAGGATGTTACAAAATTAGAGGGACTAAGCTTATAATTTATAGGTTATGGCTGTGGCACACAGTTGGAGTACCAAGTTGCCGCACAGAAATCTAAAACATTTATTATCAATGTTTTTCTAAGACAATACATTGATAAATATTAGAAAAGTTGTGTGCATTGACAATAATAAATGTTTTAAAATAACATTAGGTACTCCAGGCTGTGAGCTGACTAAATATGTCTAAATATGATACCAAAGAGACACCATATGTGCAGTAATTAGTAAAAGAATGTTACCAGTTCAAACAATGCACTGTCCATGTGTGATTGGGCGATGGTTGCAATAAACAGACAAGATATATATACTTTATTTGACATTATTTTTAAATAATATAGACAAATATATTTTCAGTAATGGCAAGAAAATTAATCTATAAATGAGCAATTTTGTATGTTTTGATTTGCAATTAGTGATCCTGATAATATGAAATAAAGCTTGATATGGTATCTGAAATGCTTAACAAAATTAGAATAAATTCTCTGATTAGAAAGATTCTTTCATTTGCCTTGCTTTTTGTGCAAAGAGATTTGTTTAAGCATTTAATGTTGTACTTTGAGCATTACAAATATAATGATGCTTTATCAAACAAATAATTGCATTCATCATAGTTTTTCTAGAAAACCAAAACACTCTTTGCATATAAAATATGCATTACATGTTGTTGGAAATACTGTGGATATTTACTTCAAAATATAATAATGTGGTTAGGCAATTAACCAACTTATGTTTAAGTATCCAATTGATGATTGAGTATTGTGAGGAGAGAGTACACATATACAGTAGTATCTTTTATATAATAAAGTCTTTCCTCTGTTGTTACTGTTTATTTTTTGAAGAATGAATATAGTGGTATAATACATAAAGTGTGACTTTCCATTAAATTGTATACATATATCTGTAAGTCAAAACACATACAGTAATTGAACATCACTGGATGATTTGGTCAGCATAATTATACAGTATTGTTTAACAGTATTAAATACCTGAAGGTGATATTAAGTCGATCAAATTAAAGGAAATAAAAAGCTGTAAAATGTGTTTGTTTCAACAGATAAGATGCTAATGGTAAAATTCCTCCAAACCACTTTTCCAAGCGATGTTATGCTTCCTAATATTTTATGTTTATATTTAACTGTCAGGTGACAGTGCTTGTTCTTCCTCTTGAGAAAAGAATTAATGTTTATAGACCCGAACTCCGAGCTGATAGATACTTAAATTGTGCTATATACAGATTAATTTACACAATAATGGGACAATGACAAGAATGATCTACGATGATTACACTGTGCGTATGGTTTCCATTTACAAAGCCTCAGCGGAAAGCAAGTTCATTTTTCAAGTACACAGTATATATAAAAACTTTGCAAACCAGTGAAAATAACACATACTGTACTGATAGCTAAGGTTAGCTGCAATACTTCACTGGCATTCCTGGGGGAACCCAGGTCAAAAGACAGGCACCTTTCCACATAATGTTATAATAAGGACAATTGTATTTATTCCTATTACTCAAAGTGTAAAATAAATACATTGTGCTGAAATTGAATTTTCCTTGGTACTATTTAACATTTATGTACTATTATTTTAAAACCTTTCATTGCATTAACTAACTGCTTACTTTCTTTAAATAAAAACTGAAAATCTGAAAACACGTACCTCTCCAACAATAGGTGTTCTTCCATCAGATTCATTTACCCAGACACCCCTTGCAGTTCCTGATTGATACGGTTTGTATGGGCCATTTACACGAGGAGATGTAGCAATAGCTGGATCCTTTTAAAAATATTATATGGACAGAAAATTATACAAAGCAATACATATTATTTCTAAGGAACTAGAAACTTTTTGCAGATGTTTAAAATCCAAAAAAATGTATATAATTTCCAGTTCACAGTTAAATGTATCTGAAAATATTTATCTACTAAGGCATACTTTTAATGCTGTACTGTATAGTTTAATATATATATGTGTGTGTGCGTGTGTGTGTGTGTGTACAGTAGGACATCAACTAATTATATAATGAACCTGAGCAACTGAAGTATCTTTGACATCTTCTTTGGATGATGCCCACAGTCAGAAAATAAGTAAAAAGTGAAAAGTGCAAAAGATAAGCCATTAAATCATTGAGTCATGTGTCTTGCATAGTCATAAGTCATGCATAGGGTACTGTAAGCTTCTTCACAGGTGGCTTTATATATACTAGAATTTCTAACTTCAGCCACAGATACATTGCAATTAAAAGCTTCAAGGTGTCTCTCAAAATATACGTGGTGCCTATTTAAAGAGCTAGCCACACTGACTACCATAGGACAGTTCCAGGTTACAATACTTGAAACAAGGAAAAATATATCAGCAGTGCAATTTAAGCAATAAACTAAGCAGAATTTAGCTTTAATTTACTTCCTAATGGACGGTAACAGTAGTTGTTGTACTTTTATTGGCAAGGTAATAAATACAAATATTGAATACTGGATTGCTGGATTAAAATAGCAAATCTACTGGTTAAGGTATCTTTTAAATGTTACCTTGCAGCATTCACAAGTAATCTGTACAGCATGTGGTACTTAAATTAAATAGGAGAAGGAACAAATTAAGTTGCTGCAGATTTTCTATGCGTTATTAAACTATTCTGGTATCGATATGTTGCAGTGGCAATATGTACTGTAAAATAGTCACATTTTACGAGAAAGTTTGTGTGGTTTGCTGAAAGTTAATTTATTTTTATTACTGTAATGGAAGCCAAAATTACACTTTTTCATATTTTTTTACACTTTCAGTTTTCAATTGCGTGTTATCTGCATTTTTTATCCTATTTTCACTACTATTAAATTATTAAAGAAGGTTTTTATTTGAAAAATGATAGCTAAGCGCAGTATCCATATTAGATTTCTTAACGTTATAAAGACATATGACAGTTGTTTCAGACTATTGTACTTACAAGTATAATTATATATTTTTGGCCATGATTGTGTAAATCCTCAGCAAACTGTGGAAGTTCTCTAAAACGCTTCAGATCATAAGTGAAGTCCTTCTTATCCTCCATATAGTCAATGTCAGTGTACTGGATGTCCTGCACACAATAAATTAAATGTCAGTTTTTTGTTTTTTTTGGATTTTATTGATTTTAATAACAAATAACATTTCATACAAAAAAGTTTTAAATGACAAATCAAAACAAATCAACCCCCACCCTATTGAATTAATTCCATTCACTTTCTGATTTTTTTGTTTCCATTAAAGTTTCAAGGAAGCCATATTCTGTCTCAGCAACAGTAAACCTAAGATACTCATTGTCTGGATTGTGGGCAGAAAAAAGTTCCCCAAGCATCCTTCATAAAGTGCAATGTTTCCCAACGTCCAGGGTAAATTTCTCTCCATAACCTAGTCATTCTGGCCCCTTAATCATCCCCTGGCTATCTCTCTCACCACTTCACTGCCTAATAGCTTGTGTGGTGAGCATACTGGCATATAAATTGTGTCCATTGCATCATCCAGATGGATGCTACACACTACTGGTGGTTGAAGTGGCTCTCCACTCACTATGAAAAGCAATTTGAGTAGTGAGAAAAGGGCTATGTAAATGTTATGATCTGTAGGGGGTGCCGCAGCTCCCCAAACTCCCAACACGCTGGCTCATACGCTGGTTCCAATGAAAAAAGGTTTTTTCTGTGATTACACACATAATCATTTCACACAGCACAACTATCACTCTAGTAAACAGCACTCTCTTTTCCTTCTCTCCTTCACTCCTCTTAGCATGCTTTGTCTTTCTACTCCTCCTCCCAGACTGAAGTGGGGCTGCTCCTTATATGAAACACCTGGAATCACTTCCGGTGTTTCCAAGCTGTGACTTAGAAGCACTTCCAGGTGAGGCTGGACCTTGACAAAGTAGGGCTCGCTAGTCTCGTCAGCACCTGATGGTAGAACACAGGGAACCCAACAGGGCTGAGCCGATGATGTCCAATTCCCAATTTGCCCTGTGGGAATCCTTGGTGATACTGCAACCCGGGGGAGCTGTCATCTAGCATTCCGGATGAGACAATGTCCTGTGCAAGCTGTCTCCCCTATCCTTCCACACTGTGGAACCTGTACTCTGGCCAGGTTTCTGAGTCCCCGTGTGATGTCACACAACGTAAAGAATTATGAAAATAGTTGGTCTTGTCCATTGTGAGAGGACATCAAGACGGATTTCCATTAGCAGCAGAGTTACTTTACCTTTTTTTTTTTTTACTAGAGAATAGACAGGTGAAGGACCAGATCTGCCAAGACCTGATACAACATTGGCTCCAGCCAAGAGCGAAAGTGGGAGCAAAACTACGAGTGAGGCGGGCAAGGAGAATTCGTTGGTTCTAGTAGGATTATTGGAACTGAGCATGGTCTCTTTATCCATGCTGTCAACTACACCTAATCCCCACCTCCCATGAGTCAGCCTCATCAACTCCAACTGCACTCACAACTCTGCCTAAGGATGGCAAAGAAGACAGAATAGAACTCTCTGAGCTAAAGGTAATGATTGCTGCACTCAGTGGGGAAATATATGACATAAAGTTATTTATATAATGTTATTGTCTGTTTTACCTGCATTTTCATCACTCTTTAATTTAATATTGTTTTTTATCAGTATGCTGCTGCTGGAGTATGTGAATTTCCCCTTGGGATTAATAAAGTATCTATCTATCTATCTATCTATCTATCTATCTATCTATCTATCTAT
>JANRMT010062854.1:74320164-74335576 GCA_026402145.1 Polypterus bichir lapradei | reverse complement strand
CTATCTATCTATCTATCTATCTATCTATCTATCTATCTATCTATCTAATCGCCACAACTTGGGTTGTTTTCTCCGCACTGCATCACGTAATCGCTTGAGCACTTCTAGGATGCCACTTGGCCAAATGATGCAGAGGGCAGTCTGCTATACACACCTAGTGGCAAATGTCGGAACTAACGCCCCTCCGGACTATCTATCTATCTATTTATCTAAAGAGTGATATAAAGAAGGATATAAGAGATATACAGGAACTAAAGAAATAAATAAAGGTTATAAATAAGAAAAATGAGAAATAGCTTCAGGATATAAAAGACCTGAAGAAATGTTAAAGTACTAACTTTACTGTAACCTTTAAAAAGACTCAAAAAAGAATTGATGAAAAAATACAGGAAAATATGAGTAAGTTTCGGATTAAATTTGAGTACCAGTGAAATTCATATCTGAACTATTCTCTAAACTAACTAGAGTGGACACTGAAATCTCAGCAGCTGACTGAATGCCTCAAAACCGAGAAGCCTGATTGTCCATTTCAACAAACTACAGGTTAAAAAAAAATTGATGTCGCTTCTCAGACTGAGATTATATCTGAAAATAATCACATTCATATTTTCCTAGATTTCTCCCTTTCAACATCTTCTAAATGTGCAGCATTCTCCAGCATTAAACACTTAAGCAAAGCCAGAATTATATACAGTCTCTTGTTTCCTGCCAAACTGAAAGTGTTTTTTGAAGGTCAGTTCTACATTTTTAGTTCACTGGGTGATGCAGAAAAAGAGCTAAGAAGAATGAACCCCAATTCATATTGTATCCTGGCAAGGCAAAGAAGATTCTGCTTGCAACTTGGTGTATTTACATTGTGCGTGTGTGGGTTTTTTTTTTTTTTTAACATTATACTCTTTGTTTATTGTATCGGGAATGTACTATCAAATGTTATGTCAGTCTCCATGGGAACTGTTTAATATCAATCCCTCTGTTTATTGTACTGGAACAGTTTAAGATTATATCTTAGGTTTATTGTATTTGGTCTGTACTATCATAAGGTATGTCAATTTTAATCTTTTTTTTTTACTCTGCTGGGGAGTTTGTTTTGTTTTGGATGTACTCTGTCTCTTGGCATGTCAGAGGACCGAGACTTGTGTGATCTAGCCTCACTTAGGGTGGTAAAATGGGTGGCTGTTGGGAAAGGCGCAGGAATGAAAGCAATGCTTTTTCTTATTTATCCTTTTTACCCCAATAACTATAAGTGCCAACATAACAATAGGCTCCTGTCATGCAAGGGCGTCGGAGGACTCCTCTAAGGGCTGGGGAAAGGTAAGCAATAACCTGCCGAGACAAGAGTGGGGGGGCTACCGCTGACTTTGTCCTGTTGTTCTTCTTCCCTCACAGCTCTGAGAAGCCGCCTGGTAAGGGCACTTAACCCAGTCCATTCTGGAAGTTGCGCTATAAAAGAAGTGCAAACGAAGAAAAAAGCATCTTTTGCCAGGAGACCGGAATGAGCAGCATGGCGGAGCACATGACTCTCGTAAATCCTTTAAAAGGAGGAAATCCCCGATTGGGGATAGCACATTGGTGCTGTTTTTGTTAATTCTTTATTTTGTTTGTTTCGTCTCGCGAAGATTAAAATGGACGACCCAGTTGGTGTCTCAACATTTCGACTGTTTCCAGTCTGTCCTTTCAATGCCCGACCACACTCCATAGCCATAACACCTGGCAATAATATGAAATCTGGGTCAAAGCTATCATATGTAACACTGTACTACCTTAACTTAAGGCTACCAAAGGTCTAAATGCCAAGATAATATTTATACAGGATTCTCACTTAATTAAGAAGTAATAAGTAAGGAATGTTTCGTTGCAAAGAGATTGGACTGGCCAAATTTTTCACTACACCTGTACAAAAAAAAATTAGGGGTACAGGAATCTTAATACACAGAACAATTCCATTTGTAGTATTAGGGATTTCAACCAAAATGTATTTGCATTAATTCCCAATGTGAACACTCATAAAATTATAATGGACAGAGACTCTCCAGGGGCCTCATGTACTGTATACAGTAAATGGTGCGTATGCACAAAAATGTTGCGTAAGCCTGTTTCCACGCTTAAATCGCAATGTATAAAACCTAAATTTGGCGTAAAGCCACGCACATTTTCACGCTAGCTAAAACTCTGGCGTACACGAGTTCTCTGCTAAGTTTTGTAAACTGGCGGCACCCAGTGTCAAAGCAGTGCTACTGTTCCAGTGTGGTTTCCCTTTCTTTTTTAGATCCACATCCCTGATGCTGTTTATAAAGACACTGAAATTAACCGCATATTGTTTATTAGTTTAATGCATCTGATTGTAATTAACCTGTAACAATATACTGTAATGGTCCACAGAATGGTCAAACTATTCTAAATGCCATAGCTGCTTTAGCGTTGTTACTCTCACTACATCTTCTTCTTCTTCTTTCAGCTGCTCCCTTTAGGAGATGCCACAGTGGATCATCTTTTTCCATATTACTCTCACCGTACCACTTGGAGTATTTATATCACTGTATCTGAGTGGGGAATCACAGCTCTACAGCAGCTGATTGGAAAGAGAATTATAGGTATACTCAAGCACACGCTGCCTCAGCCATGCTGTCTATTAAACTGCTCTCACACGGCAAACGCTAAAGCCTTTCCTGTACGGACCTCGCAGTTCAGAAACAGTTTCATTCCAAGAATTATAAACGCACTCTATCAAGTGCTCCTTGCAGAAATGTTTGTACTTATTAGTACAATCACCTCACTGTAAACTTGCGATACAGTTATAATATTGCACAACCTCAGCCACTTTATAAAGCTTTTATTTACATATGATGACGATATAATTTTTAAGATGAAATGCAGGAAAATATGTTTATTATATTATACAGATAAAACTTTAACTTCATTTAAATAATCTATATTGTTAATAATTAAACATGTGAGGACAAGGTGTCACAACATTAGCAAGGAGCTTGCACTCCGTTCACGGATTGTTCCTGCCTCGCGCTGTATTCTTGCTGGGGCTGGTGCGACACTGGAAGGATAGAATAATTAAACATGTACTACGAAGATATTTCAATTTTCCATAAAAGATTTGAAGATTCAGCGTTCTAAGCTTACAGAGCTGATTGTGTGGCGATTGGGTATTTGGAGAAAGAAAAGTAAGGACAGGAATTGAAGGTTAGTACGTTTGAAAGAGACAGTACTCCTGCAATAAATTATTTCATCGAAGGTTGCACACAGCGCAGCAAGCATCTTGCGTGAGGAATGAACAATCACTGCACCACCTCCTGTCTCATGAAAATGATATCAAGAATCAGCATTTTAATTATTCAGTGAACTGTAATATCACGAATGTAATGGATTTTGTGTCGGAGGAAGATAAAGCCCATTTAAGAAGCACATAGTGATTCATACACATAGAGCACATAGAAGATCAAATACAAAACAAAGCATTTAAAGTGCTACTTTAGTTACGATGGGATTTGACTAGTAAATGACTAGTAAATTAAGCAATTTTAAGATGGTTTATGATGTTCAACTTTAATGACAAAATAAACCACGTGATTAAAGGTGGAAATTTTGAGATTAAAGTTGACATTTCATGCTTTTTTCCCACTGTGTGCCTATTTTTTTTCTCTGTACCCTAATAAGCTTTCATATGACACTCAGACGGTGGGCTACGACTTGCCTTTTCACGGCGACTTTGATTTCTGACAACTTTTTTATTTTGGGCACTGTGTGACTTTGTGAACTTGAGCTTTCGAGTTTCCCGACACTCTATGTCACTCGATCAACTTCCTTTTGTTGTTTATACCACTGTTTAAACCAACAAATAGTGCGTTTTTCTTTGCCTCCACTTGGTATTCGATGAAATTCTTCTATTTCCCCCATGCTTTTGCCATTGCCTTTTCACAGAACGCTGAGCTTAAGGGCTATTTATATTGATTTGCATATTCAAAGAGGCGTAATTCTGGGAGGAGTTGAGGAGTGGCAGCAGGTGCGTGCACGTGCGTTACTTTTCATGCTGACTGGGATTTATGTAGCAGAAGAACGTGGAAGTTGGCGTACGTATAGATTCATGCATCTGAAATTTTTTGTGCGTATGCACATTTCCGCTTTAGTCCATACACCATGTTTTAGTTTGAATTCTACGCACACCGTTATGCATGAGGCCCCCAGACATTAACACAAATTGATGAATATACACAGAGGAGTGGACTATAGAGGCTGACAACAACCAAATGCCACATCTTATATTGCAGAATTCCCAACAGGCTGGTGTAAAAGTAATGCAGGCTTTGGATTAATGTCGAGAGTTCAGTAGTGAATAGTTACATTCAGGGCCGATCCTGGCGACGGGCAAAAACGTGCCCCGCACGTGGGCGGCCAAACTCAAAGGCGGCCGTTGAGGAGATGTGCAGCAGCCGGCGATGCTGCGACCGGCGGCTGTCCGCCTTTGAATTTTAAAGTCTGAGGGCGGCCGACAACTATAGCAGCGGCGCCGTTTGCAGTGAGCAAAGTTTGACAAAGGTGCGTGTAGCGTGTATTGTAGTCGATGCGTTGATGCCTATTAGGGACTCCACATACATAACGATTTGCTCGCGCGAGCGGGCGCAAAAGCCTTTGATGGTCGCCGGCTCATCGCACGCTCTGTTTGAACGGTTCCATTGCTTACCATGTGTTTACGACACGCTCGCGTGTAGCTACGCGCGACCAAAACTCTAAATGTGTGTAGTCCCTTAGTCAACGTTCAACTTGCATGTTTCATAGTTGCGTCGCGAAGGCGATAGATTTCATGTGAGACGCGTACGTTCCTCAACGGGATTGCGAGTCAAGAGAAGCGGCAAAAGACAGCGGGGCTGCGGCGATCTCTGAATTGACTGTTTGTCACTGTGTGCAGAGCTGCCTGTCGCTTAGAACGATTAAATAAGCCGGCTTTCTAATCTAGGCTGGTTTGGTTTGATTCTATTTGTTTGGACTACACAAAGGCTCAGGACTCGTGGTTCTACACAAACGTACGTTATGATTATGATATGCTGTTTCATTGAGAAAGTATGTACAGATTTTTTTAACACTTTGAGCCCACGTTTTTACCGGCAATGTATTTTTACATTTAAAATGACCATTGGTGGCGCACGTGGGGCTCAAAGTGTTAATGAAATATTTCAGAAAAATTACAAACTTTTACATGTTTACTTATTGCCCAATGCACACTGACATGACATTAGTGTGTATTGTGTATATGTCACTTGTCTGAATTAGGCCCAATATTATTACAAAATTATTATTGTATTTGAATTAGCCCTTTATTCTACCTATTTTGTAGAATGTCCGAGAGAAAGACAAAACGTGAAAGCGGGCCAACAACGATTGAGTGATGTTGCGCTTCTGTCAATAGAATCTGAAATTTGTGAAAAACTGGATCATTCAAACATAATAGATGAATTTGCTACTGTTAAATCTAGGAGAATCATTCTTTGATGTTTAACTAATTAATTAATGTATGTATGTGAATTTTTTATTTTTGTGATTCTTTATTTAGTTTTTATAAAAACTAATCGTTTGAAATTAAATTTTGTTTATACATCCCGACTCTAACCCTAACACCGTCTTAATCTGTTTGAAGTAGTACATGTAATAGTAATATCCGTCATATCATAATAGAAAATAGGTACGTAGGGCGGCGAAACCACATTCGCACAAAGGCGGCCGTCTACCCAGGATCGGCCCTGGTTACATTGAGTCACACTTAGCGGAATACAGCAAAGTTGTCTGTTTAGGTGCTTATATACAGGGTTTTACTTAATTATTACTTTAATGTGACTGTGTTTTCAATTTGCCTTTCTTTTGGTACTGTTATTTTATCTTATTATAGGACTAATGATGGCACTTTGCACTTAAAATGTACTCATTCAACTAGTTAGTCTTGTCTTTGGGGCAAGGTTACCAACATTGTACTTTAGTTTCATTCGTAGGATTCCTGTCTTAAGAAGCCTTTTGAGAAACCATCGTAAAAGTTGCTTGTTCATCACGTACATACTTCTTTAAGTTATTCATTACTTGGTAAGTACTAACATTTTTGGGAAACTCACCCCAGGACTGGGAAAAAAATTAAATCATTCACATTGACCCAAACAGGGATAACTTGCAGTCTGAAATAAACCCATAATGTCAAGTGTTTAAGATGTGGGAGGAATATGAAGTAATATGAAGTCATACATTATTTGTTAATTATTTTTCTCCTTCTTTTGACCTAAATTCATATGTGACTGCATCATTTTTGTAAATTAAAAGTATGGAAACGTTTTTGTTCTATATAAAACCACACTACTGTTCTTACAGTAAATAAAAACAGAATTTTGCATGCATAAGAAAAATGTTTAAAAAATCTTAATGATGAAATATCACCTCTAGTTTTACTTGATAACACCTCAGTAATTAACCACTTAAGACCAAAAAAATAGTGGTACTTCCAAACACTACATTTTGTGAAGGAGGAATGCCAAGAAAAAGTTCAGAATTCTGTTCTAAGCAGAAGATGAATTGCTGCTGTACTTGATGTTGAACTAAACATCAAATGACTGCTTAGTTTAATTTTGTGCAGTATATCTGTTACGTAAACTGCTCTTTGACAAACCTAAAATGTTTCTTATATGCCATATCTTTATGTACAAGATTATCAGTGCAATTACAAGAACATGCTTATATTTTTTATGAGCTATGACTGATAAGGGCAATCGACAACCTTGAAAATGCAATACTGTCCTTGCAGATTTATAGTGTATATTATGTTTGTAAAGGTTTATTACATTTTTTTTGGCTGAAAATAGTATTCATATACTTTAGTATAAAAATATATTCATGTGTTAACTATGAATATGCAAGTACATTAGCTTGCAGAGTTTTTTTGCTTATAGATTACTTTAATAACGTGTACAAAATTGCAACATTGGAAAAGGTACAACAAAACAAAACATCTCTTGTTCTCCTTAGTAAAGATTAAACTTCTGTTTAAAACAAAATAATCATTATTTCAGTCTTGGCAAATGTTTTACTAATGAGATAAAGTTAAAATTTACCATAACCTTGAACAAGATTTTTGTTTTAATAAAACAGATTGTGAAAACAACAGACATTTCTAATCTGTCTCATAAAAAGAAAATTATAATAAGTTGCTACAAACATTTGCAGTACTAATATAATAAGTAAAATAATCAGAGTAAGATCCTTACATAAGGTAAAGGTATTTCCCTGTTTCTTTGCACAGTGGCCTTTACTTCATCTAAGGTTCCATAGTTCCAGCGACTCAGTTGGAATCCAAGAGACCAATATGCTGGCATCACAGGTCTCCCAATTAACTAAAAGAAATGTAAAAAAAAACTGAAGTATAAATTTTTATACAAACAAAGCAGAAATATATGCAGTATATTGTAGCCTTATTGTAGTGGAGGGGTTGCTGACCCATTGATAACTCAAGGTATAGTATATTGATGGAGTTTTCTGCTCCTGGTTATGTTAACTTTGTCAAACTACAAAAAGGGGAAAGTGGATAAAGCCAGATAAAAGTGACCTAAAATGTACTTCCCATATGTTGTCTTTCCTGCTGAAACAGTTTCCATTGTGAACCTTACCAAGAAGAACAGTACAAAAAAAGACATGAAGGTATACGTTGTAAGGGCAGCAGCAGTATCAGATGGCATTCCATTATTTAAATGAGCAGCTTTAGTGACAGCCGCAGTGGAGTGATTGAAAATAGTGAGCCTGCCATAATCTCCATTCCAGTGTGGCTATAGTGAGCAGTCTTTGTAAGAAAACCAAAAGTGCCTTGAAATGAGTAAAAATCCATTGGGTTAATATATTATATATTAAAAATGGTATATGTATGTACTGTACTGTAAATCATCTTAGAACATGAATAAGAAAAATGTCACACATAACCGTTTTTTATATGAATATGGATTAACCCAGCTGTTGTTTTGTTTTCTTCTTACCTCAAGGTATTCTTGAACAACTTCTTCTGGAGAATTTCCTAAGAAAATGTAAAAGTCCAAAATGCCACCAATTGTTCTGTAGGTGACAGCTGGAGCTGGCTGAAGAATTACATCTTAAAGAGAAAGATTCATATTTAGTTAGCATTTTTTGGTTAGTGAGCAAAAAGGAGAAAAAAACAAAAGCTTCCCTGAAACAGAATATATCTTTATTCAATCCAGGCTGCTTGGAAGAACACAAAACAAAACAGACCCATACCCATGGCATTACTGTTCATTAAGAAAACACCAAATGCTGTTCCGCTTCCATCTTCAAGGCATAAGAAGAATGTCTGGTGGCCATATAAATTGTGTGTTCCCTGAAAAGATAAAATAGTTTCATATAAATCTGTAGATGTTTTTAAGCACAATTCTTTTAAAATTTTTAAAGAAGGCTGGTCAAATATATACTGAAATCTGAACATTATTTTTAAAACATCAAACAATAAAGATGTAACAGAGATCTACATATAGTGTCCCTTGCCCTGCTAAATTTATAATCCAGTTCTGAGTGTTTTGATTGATACAGATAGGAAAATGTGTTGACTCTTTCTGTGAAGTCTGTCTTTCTTTTCTGAGTGTTTTTATTATTGACAGTATGTTGTTAATCCTCAAGCTTTCCCAACAATGTGTAATATTTGTGTGGGACTGGTTACAGCTGATCGTTGCACACTGTATAAGAGAAAGGTGCTACATGAAAAATGTCTTCTGGATTTTAAATATGACTGTATTAGAGTAGAGATGTACACTACTGTAGGTGGTGCTGGTGAAAAAAACACAACATTTTGTTTTGTATTTTCCAGACTCATTCCTCCCATTTGGGATATTGTACATTGGGCATATCTTTGGATTTAATATAATTAACAATGGCTGTTCTACATTTTTTTTATTATTGTATTTGATGTTAATGTTCTACTAAACAATGACCACTAGCAAAAACAAATCTGCAATTAATAGCATGGCATTTCCTCTTTTACAACTGCACCATTTAATTGACAATTAGTTACTGGTTTTGCTAACATTCAGAGCATGTGCTGTGTGCTGACATCATTCTTTTTGGGAGACTGAGAAGAATTTCTCATCAAATGTGTATATGTTTAAGTGTATGGCAGAATTAAGGTTTTGTACTGCTTTTTGCAGATATTCCAGAATGACTTCTTATTGCTGTCTTTACAGTGGCGTAGCAGCAACAATGAGTGTGTGACTAAGAGCCACTAAAAGGATTTTGCATTTGCTTTGCAGTGTGTCAGGATCAAGCAGTGCTGACAGATATGTAGGACCTGGCAGGATAATAAGTTAAGAAAATTCAGTGGCATCCTTGGAATATAATCTAAAAAAAATGTAAGCATGAATCTATAGAAAGAAGACAGCATGGCTCATTCACACACATGCTCTCACTCATACCTTCCAGGAGTGAATTTGGAATAACCAGTTAATATAACCTGCAAGTCTTTGGTAATATGAGAGAAACACCAATACGTAAAATATCAAACTCCTTAACTAAATGACTGACAGCAGGATTCAAACAGAACTCTGCATGTGTAATTTAGCACTAACACCCACTGCACCACCATGCCACTCACACCACTGGAACCTACAACAGTGGTTGTAATAGAGAGTGCCCAGTAACAGACTGGCTTCATAGCTAGGGTTGTTTTCTGCTTTGTATCCATTGTTGCTGCAGTTATTTCTGTCTTTCTGCAATTCCAATACCTCAGAAGACATGTACTTTGATGAACTGGTATATCACCATGAGGAACACTTTACAAAATATTAAATTTAACTTTAGAATTTAAAAATGGATTTCAGCTACCTTAAAAGTTGGTCAATTTGAAAATTTCTCAAATTGATTTTGAGATCTGTCAAAATAATGTCCTGTTTATTTTTCATATATTCTATTTCAATTGTATTTCAAGATACTCTACTTAAAGATATCTGCAAATGCACAAAAGATATTTTAAGATATCTTGAATGCATTTTGTACATCTCATAATGAAAACAAAGTAATTTTGTTTTGAGTTGGGCGGGAAATGGGTGGTCTTTTGATCTTGGAAACATTGCAAGTTTGTTCTCTCTAGCATCTCGCCAAGTGGGATTTTTATTTTCTATCCTCCCTAGCCATCTGACCATAGCATAGGACTTAAAGTTATAATCATCAGACACTTAGAAAACAGTCTAGCAGTGTACTCCACGCTCAAGAACTCTGCCATTTTTATTACTTTGTTTATCTGTATTATGAAATTTTAATATTTATTTATTATTTTATTTAACATTTTTTGTATTTCATTTTATTTAATTATTTATCCCATTGTATTTTTTTCTTTTTTTAAAGCACCTGAGCTACATACAGTATCTTGTATTAAAGTTTTTTATAGAAACAAATCTCATTGTTGTTAAGATATCTTGAATTAACTTGGAGGTATCATAGTTGCCTTTCACATATTTATGTGTATTGGATGCTACTTCAAGATAGCTTAAAATGCATTTGAGATATTTGAAAGTGTTTTTATATAATGTTGAAATAACTGTTTTCAAATGTCTTTAAATTACTTCAAAATGCCCTAAAATATATTTCAGGATATTTCAAAATGTAGTTAAAGTTATCTCTTAATAGTAGCTTGGCATGCCTTATTATCATATAACATTTATTGACTACAGCTCAAATTTCTGGATGTCTCAAAATAAATTGCGAAGATGTTTGAAGTATACTTCAACATATCAAGAATTAATTTCATTTTCTCTGTGTGTCTGCCTAGTTTTCCCTCTGGATTCCTCTATTTGCTCCTGTAACACCAAATGCTGTATGTGCAAATTGAAGTTTAAGGGCAATTGCAAACTGGTCCCTGATTGATTGTGAGTGTGGAGGTGTATGTAAGTAGGCTTGTGATGGACTTGTGCTCTGCCCAGAGCTACCTCCTGCTTTGCATCCAATGCAATCAGGATAGGTTCTAGCCACCAGTGATCCTTAATTGGATTGCATGGATATGAGAAAGTTATGTTATTAAGTAATTTCCAGTTCTTTTCTAAGTCAGATGCATTTTGAAACGACTTGTCATTGATACACTGATTGTGTGTTACTTGATAGGGCCCATCCACCGATTCATTTTCTAACCAGGGGTACCAGTTTTGGCAGGTTACAAAATATATTGTGCTTCAGTTTTTTTCTTTTGAGCTTTGTTTTTTTATACATGAGTTCAAATTATTTGAAAAATATTTTCTTTTTGTTGTTGTTTAAATTTGAAGTGCATCACATCACCATTTTTGAAGCCAATTGAGGAGATTAATGACTGCAAGGAGATTCTCCCCTAAATTTTAGTAATCTTCTCTATGACTCCCTAGTAAATTACAGTGCAGCACAGGGGTCCCTTTGTTTGAGACACATACGAGGTGAGACACAAAAATAACCGGACTGGGCTCTGGGTTTTTCCTGGAAAACTATCTGGAGGTCGGCCGGTAGTGAATCATAGAACTATATCCCCTCCTACCCACCCTCTCAAACCGCCGACCAGCTAGGTATATCCTGTGGATAGCCCAGTCAGTATTTGCACAACAATCACTACATGAGTTGCCGCGATAATCGAACAGCGAATCAACATAAAATTTCTTGCAAATTTTCTTCTTTTCTGTAAAGCAGTTTTTGACTGACAAAAACATTCCTGTCCTCGATCATCCTCCCTATTCACCCGATTTAGCTCCCTTTGATTTTTACTCGTTCCCAAAAATAAAAAGTGACCTAAAGGGAACACATTTTTCTTCAACGGATGAAGTAAAGACAAAAACGACAAGCCTGTTGAAGATCCTCAAGCAAGAAGACTTCCAGCACTGTTTCAATCAATGGAAGATACGTATGGAGTGGTGTAGAGATCGGGAGGGGGAGTATATAGAAGGTTACAATGCTGTAATTCATCAATATATTTTTTTTTACCAGTCTGTTTATTTTTGTGTCTCACTTCGTATTTGATTAGTGATATGAGTTATGATACTATGGTTTTGACTCATTACTCTTTTGTCTAAACTCAGTTTTCATCTTAGGTTTTTTGGCTCTTGTGAAATAACAGCGCTTTGGGAAAGCTTACTTTGTGGTTATTCTGTGAATATGATTACGGTTAATTACACTGGCTAGAAAAACAAGTCACTCCCTTTACAAACATCCCCCATTTTCTTCAATTCTATTCTCTGTCTTTGGGAAAGCCTTCTTTTTGTTTCAGATTTTATTCCCAAAAGTAACATACTTCTCCTTTTTAGCTTCATTAAACATCATGGCAGATGTTTTTAAACACCCCTTTAATGTCCACACTATAGAGCTGTTGGGACACATTGTGTTCTCAAACCTTTGTTATAGTGAATTAATTCCTGTTTCAGTAAAAGATGGAACCACGGCAGGAGACAACTCTGGACAGAGTCAGTAAATTTCATATTCTAGAAAAACAAAATTACTTACCCCGTTTGGAAATCCATCTCTAGTAAATATTGGCCAGGTCTTCCAATTCATATCATGCAGAAAATGTTGATGAACATGTTCTCCTAGACCATAAACATTGAAGCTGGGCAACTTTGCAGTTAATTGCAAATATTGATCTGCAAACTGGAGTGGCCCTATAGAGGTGTCAAATCTACAATCAAAACAGAAAAGATTATTCTGTCAGTAACAGGCCAAGTTTCCAGTTCACACAGTGATGTATTTTTCTGTTTTGAAAACTAAAGAAATCTTAATAATAATGATGCATTTTATTTTTAAAGCACCTTTACCCTGCTCAAAATACCTACTCAGCATTTCTTTAAAACTTACCCCATGTTAATTATTTGTACATTCTGAAAGCATATGATATGAAAAGCACTATTTGCTTAAATATGTGTTTGCATTTATGGTGTAAAACTCTTTTGGTTTGATGTTATTTTTTTCATCTCTTTGTTTTTTGTTTCTTTTCCTGTTCCTAAAATGTTTCAAATTTGCTTCTCTTTAATTTCTCCTTATTATTAATATCCATCATCGTTTAGTTTCTGAAGTTAGTGTAATTATGTTCCCTTTGTTTCTTGTTTTATTGTATTTAATGGAGGACAGGTGAGACTCCTAATTAGATTTCAGTCTCCAGGCCTCATGTATAAACGGTGCATATGCACAAAAATGTTGCGTACTCCCGTTTCCATGCTCAAATTGCAATGTATAACACCTAAACATGGTGTAAAGTCATGCACATTTTCACGCTAGCTCAAACCCTGGCGTATGCCAGTCCTCCATTCAGTTTTGCAAACTGGCGGCACCCAGCATCAAAGCAGTGCTTTTGTTCCAGTGTGGTTTCCCTTTCTTTTTTAGATTCACATCCCTGACGAGGCTTTATCATGTACACTGAAATTAACTGCATATTGTTTATTAGTTTAAGGCATCTGATTGTAATTAACCCATAACAATATAATGGTTCACGGAATGGCCAAACTATTCCAAATACCATAGCAGCTTTACCGTTGTTACTGTCACTGCACTTTCTTCTTTCAGCTGCTCCCATTAGGGGTTGCCACAGCGTATCATCTTTTTCCATATTACTCTCACTGCACCACTCGGAGTATTTATATCACTGCATCTGGGTGTGGAATCACAGTGCAACAGCAGCTGATCAGAAACAGAATTATCAGTATACAGCATCGAGCACACGCTGCCTCAGCCATGCTGCCTATTTGAACAGCTCCCATATGGCAAACGCTTCAGAGCCTTTTCTGTACTGATTCGCGGTTCAGAAACAGTTTCATCCCCAGAACTATAAACGAAATAAATCAGTACATCAAGTACTCCTTGTAGAACTGTTTGTACTTATACGTACAATTACCTCACTGTAAACGTGTGATACAGTTATAATATTGCACAACCTGAGCCACTTTAGCACATATTTACATATGATGACGATATAATTTTTAAGATGAAATGCAGCAAAACATGTTTATTAAATTATATATATAAAATGTGTAACATCATTTAAATACTCTATATTGTTAGTAATTAAACATGTGAAGACACGGTGTTGCAGCGCTAGCAAGGACCTGGCGCCACGTTCAGGGATTGTTCCTGCCTCACACTGTATTCTTGCTGGGGCTGGTGCGACACTAGACAGATAGATAATAATTAAACATGTACTATGAAGATATTTCAATGTTCCTTAAAAGTTTTGAAGAATCGGAGTTTAGGTTCACAGATGGCTTAACATCTAATACAGCGCTGATTGGTTACTTGGAGAAAGAAAAGGAAGGACAAGAATTGGGGCTAGTATGTTTGAAAGAGACAGTAGTGCTGCAATAAATTATTTCATTGAAGGTCGTGCACGGCACAGCAAGCATCTTGCGGGAGGCAGAAACAATCTCTGGACAGGGCGCCAACTCGTCACTATAACTGAGCCACCGTGTTCCCATGTTTAATACATGCTTTAATTCCTATCAACATTAAAATCAAGTATACATCTCAGTATTTTAATTATTCAGAGAGCTGTAATATCACGTCCTGTCAGAGGAAGAGAAAGCCCGTTTAAGAAGCACATAGTGATTCACACACAGAGCACATAGAAGAACACATACAAAACAAAGCATTTAACGTGCTACTTTAGTTACGATGGGATCTGATAAACTAGTAAATGAAATGATTTTAAGATTAAGTTTACCCAAGATTGTGGGTAAATCACAGTTTGTTCAAGAAATTAGACAATTCTACTCTTGAGCACTTTAGCAATCATTGTGACTTTTCATTAAAATTTTGGCTTAGGCAACAGTTATTCTGACTTCCTGGTTAATGACTCATTTCTGGTGTTAGACATTTGTTTAGTTTCCTGTTCCATTTATTATTATTTATTTTATATTATATTTTATTATTATTATCATTAATTTCAGAAACTTCTAGTTCACTGTCACTGTAGTGGAAAACTTGGGGCAGTCAATTTGGAGAAGACATGTGTTTGGCCATTCATGGTGCAAGTTTGGATTGTTTTGTGACTGGCCTCATAGTATTATGCAGAAAGTAGTTTTTTCCTAGAATATTTTTTTTTTGTTCGTTACTTTAAATTCAGCTTGTGTTTTTGAATTCTATCCTCCCTATTGATCAGTTGTAGGGGCAGCATAATTATAATTGAGATGTTAAATATAGTTTGCAGGTAGAGGCAGAGCCTGTAGCAGCGGGGACGCCGGCTACAGCAAAGTCTGCTGCTTCATCTACGGTACAAGAAAGCACAATTGAACTATCTGAACTGAAGGTGTTGCTCGTTGAGCTCGCGCAAGACATAAAGAAAAGCGAGAAGGCTAATGAGATAGCAAGGGCAAAGGCACATGAGAGACTGAAACAGGAAATCCAACAGGCAAATGAAAGGTTGCGACAGGAATTCCAACAGGCAAAT
>JANRMT010062854.1:74287188-74320154 GCA_026402145.1 Polypterus bichir lapradei | reverse complement strand
TCCAACAGGCAAATGAAAGGTTGCGACAGGAATTCCAACAGGCAAATGAAAGGCTGCGTCAAGAGGTGCAATTTGAGCTTCGACAGGTGCTGGGAAAAATTGAAGAGCGCATTCAGGAAAAGTCGGTTAAACTGAGCACGCTTACTGATCAATTGGAGCATCTCAAGGAGACATTCACGAATCGGATTGAAATGGTCGAACATTCAGCTGCCAGTGCCGAAGAAAGAGCAATAAATGCCAGTTCCGAATGCAAAAAACTCGGAGAAAAACTTGGAGACAGACTGGCTGCTTTAGAAGATGGCAGTAGAAGGTATAATGTCAGAATTGAAGGTCTGCCGGAGAATCGAGAAAGTTCAAACCCTGTGAAATTCGCAGCTGAACTTTTTTCTAAAATAATCGGGGACGACTTTAAAGCAGAATCTGAGATAGCAGCGGCTTACCGCGTACGCGGACCAAACACCGTCAGACCCCGACCAAGATCTTTTATAGTTCGTTTTGAACGATTATCATTTAAGATAGAGGTGATGGCACTCCTCAGAAACAAGGAAGGTATTATATTTGAAAATAACCACATTCTTATCTTCCCTGACTTCTCTCCAGCAACAGCTACTAAACGCGCATCCTTCTATAATATTAAACAGCGGCTACGGCAAGCCAGTGTGAAATACAGCCTCCTGTATCCGGCAAAACTGAAAGTGGAATGGCAGGGTCAATTCTATGTCTTCGCTAGCAAGGAAGAGGCAGAAAAAGAATTAAGAAAGCTGATCCCGGGACTATTCTGATACATAATAGTGAGTCATGGCGGTTAAAACGATGAAGGAAAGATTAATAATCTTTTGTCTGATCTATTCGTTTTAAAATACGGGTTTTTATCAGCATATATTCTCATTATTACTTAGTATTACTAGGGCGCTATATGTTTATGTTTTATTGTGCTTAATTATTTATCTATTTATTTATTTTTCTCTTTTTCTTTTCTAATTATCTCATCTCTACCCTAAACGAGACTGTTCAATATCATACCCTAGGTTTACTGTTATTGCTATTACTGCATTAAGACTGGTTATGCTTCTTCTGGACACATTTTTAATACCATCCCCTGGGTTTATTATCTGGGTGTATCATCTTAATGCACTAAAATTGCTGAAGACTATATATATATATTTTAAGTGTAAAACTCTTTTTTTTTTTATTTTATTCTTAGAGATATCTCTATCTTTTAACCCTTAAGCGCCGCTGCATTGGAGCTTGTTTTGCTTTGGACGTACTCTGTCTCTGGGTATGTCAGAGGACTGGGACTATGTGAAGTGGGTTTTAGCCTCACTTGGGGAGGCAAAAAGGGAGGGTGGGGGGTTAAGGGGGGGAGAGAAAGAGAGCAGGCCTGATCTATACCTAATCTATCCTCTCAGTCTTTATAATTATAATAAGACTATAAAATGACATCAAAAACTCAGAATCAGTGTCTCCATGATGGGACAGTTAACTTCGTAAGCTGGAATGTTAAAGGCCTGAATCACGAATTAAAGAGAAAGAAAGTACTCTCTCACCTAACAGGTCTAAATGCTAAAATAGTATTTTTACAGGAAACTCACTTAATAAGCAAGGATCAGTTCCGGCTGCAAAAAGACTGGACTGGCCAAATGTTCCATTCTAGCTTTACGAAGAAAACTAGAGGTGTGGGAATTCTCATACATAGAACTGTTCCATTTGTAGCATCAGATGTAGTATTGGATCCTGAAGGGAGATATGTAATGGTTATGGGAGACTTATCTAACTGTAAAATGATCTTGATAAATGTTTATGCACCTAATGTTGATGATAAGGAATTTATACAAAATTTGTTGGCATCCATTCTCAATCTGAACACTCATAAAGTTATAATGGCTGGGGATTTTAATTGTGTTATGAATCCACTTTTAGATAGGACTTCCTCCACAGGGGGAACGGCATCTAACACTGCAAAAATAATTACAAAGTTTATAACTGATCACAACTTATCAGACCCCTGGAGGTTTTTAAACCCAAATTCAAGAACATATTCTTTCTACTCACCAGTACATCATTGTTACTCAAGGATCGATTACTTCTTTATAGACAATAACTTCTTGCCTAAGATTAAATCTTGCAAATACGATGCTATTGTTATTTCTGACCATGCACCTATGATCTTGGAGCTAAAATTACTAAGCCCCATGCACTCACCCCGCAGATGGCGCCTCAACCTGCTTCTATTAGCTGATGAGAATTGTACTGAATTTATATCCAAACAAATCAAATTCTTTCTAGAGACAAATACATCCCCCGAGATCTCTGCAGGGATACTCTGGGAAACTCTTAAGGCCTTCTTAAGAGGACAGATTATCTCATATCTTTCCCACAGAAATAAATCCGAGGCCAAGAAAGTAGCAGATATAAAAAGCGAAATTACTAAAATAGATGAAGAACATGCCAGACTACCAAGCGAGACTCTACATAGGAGAAGGCAGGCTCAACATTCGGAATTAAACCTCTTGACAACTAAAGAAACTGAACAACTAATTTACAAATCCAGACATCATTACTATGAACATGGGGAGAAAGCTAATAAGCTTTTAGCTCAACAAATTCACAAGCAAGAAGTGCGCAACGCAATCTCGGTAATCACTAGTACGAACGGAGATAAAATCGTCGAACACCAAAATATAATGCACACTTTCAGAGACTACTATAAATCCCTATATACTACTGAGTTTAAGGAAGACAATACACAATCTAATGCATTTCTGGATACATTACAGATACCACAAATAGACGCTTGTAGTGCGGAGGAACTTGATAAACCTCTGATGTTATCAGAATTACTAGATGCTATAAAATCACTCCAAGGCGGGAAAGCAGCAGGCCCTGATGGTTACCCTGCAGAATTTTACAAGAAATTCTCCGCTCAGCTAGCCCCCCTCTTATTAGCAACATTTACAGAAGCCAGAGATAACCAATCTCTTCCACAAACCTTTCGCCAAGCACTAATCACTGTCTTTCCAAAACAAAATAAGGACTTATTACAATGTGCATCATACAGACCAATTTCACTTCTGAATAACGACGTTAAAATACTTTCAAAAATTTTAGCCAGAAGGGTGGAGAAAGTGCTCCCCTCGGTAATATCACAAGACCAAACTGGATTTATTGGGGGCCGGCACTTATCTTCCAATCTTCGCCGCCTGTTTAATGTAATATACTCACCAACTAAATCAAACACCCCAGAAATATTATTATCATTAGATGCAGAAAAAGCATTCGACATGATTGAATGGAAATACCTTTTTACTATATTGGAGAAGTTTGGGTTTGGCCCAAACATCTGTGCATGGATTAAATTACTGTATACTAACCCAGAAGCTTCAGTTTGCATCAACAACATTAGCTCAGACTACTTTAAACTAGAACGTGGCACTAGACAAGGATGCCCCTTGTCACTGCTGCTGTTTGCGATTGCCATTGAACCACTGGCAATACATTGTCGAAATACTGATCAGATAAAGGGGATTAGCAGAGAAGGACTGGAACAGAAAATCTCATTATATGCAGATGACATGGTACTGTATATATCAGACCCAGAAAATTCTGTACCTGCAGTCTTAGCAGCACTCACAGAATTTCAAAAGATCTCTGGTCTCAGAATTAATCTGAATAAAAGTGTACTCTTTCCAGTGAACTCTCAAGCATATAATATTAGATTAGATACCCTACCATTTATCATTGCAGAACAGTTTAAATACCTAGGGGTAAACATCACAAGTAAATATTAAGCTCTATATCAACAAAATTTCGCCGTTTGCATGGAAAAAATTAAACAAGACTTGCATAGATGGTCAACCCTTCATCTCACACTAGCTGGAAGAATTAACACTGTTAAGATGAATATTCTTCCTAAGCTCCTTTTTTTATTTCAAAACATCCCAATATACATTAATAAATCATTTTTTAGGCAATTAGATTCGACAATAACCTCATTTATTTGGAATTCAAAACATCCACGCATCAATAGAGCGACCCTACAAAGACAAAAGGCAGAAGGCGGCATGGCTCTACCTAACTTCCAGTTTTATTACTGGGCAGCAAATATACAGGCGATAAGAACCTGGACACAAATAGAAGAACATACACAGGCTTGGTCCGCAATAGAATTAAATTCCTGCAGTACTTCTTTGTATTCCTTGCTCTGTGCTCCAATAAACACACGTTATCGGCAATACACTAATAACCCAATTGTGCTCCACTCACTTAGAATCTGGAACCAATGTAGAAAGCATTTTAAGACGGAGAAGCTTCTATCTGTGGCACCCCTGCAAGAGAACCACCTCTTTCAACCCTCACAAACATATGCAGTTTTTAATATTTGGAAAAAATTTGGAATTAACTTGCTTAGAGATCTTTATATAGACAACGTCTTTGCATCCTATGAGCAATTACATTCCAAATTTAACATTCCAGCTACACATTTCTTTCACTATCTTCAAATCAGAAACTTTGTTAAACAAAACCTTCCAGATTTTCCTCATCTTGCACCCTCATCCATGCTGGAAAAAATATTGCTCAATCTCAAGGATTTAGACTCCATCTCTACAATATATAAAATCATTTTACAATCCCTCCCTTTTAAAGATCCAAGAGGACACTGGGAAAAAGATCTTTCAATTAATATATCAGAAAAGGAGTGGAAAGTAGCAATGCAGAGAATTCACTCGAGCTCCATATGCGCAAAGCATACAATTATACAACTCAAAATTATATATCGAGCACATCTGTCTCGACTAAAACTCTCCAAAATGTTCCCAGGGCATGATCCAACCTGCGAACGTTGTAACCAAGTCCCAGCCTCACTAGGTCACATGTTCTGGTCCTGCACCAAATTAACATTATTCTGGACAAACATTTTTAATTACCTTTCATATAGCCTTGGACTTACAATCCCTCCAAACCCATTAACAGCTGTGTTTGGTGTTCTTCCAGATGGGTTTAAAGCGGAGGAAGACAAACAAATTGTGATTGCATTCACTACACTTTTGGCACGTAGACTTATTCTCATAAACTGGAAGAACCCAAACTCTCCTCTTTTAAGTCAGTGGGAAACCGATGTGTTATATTATTTGAAGTTGGAAAAAATCAAATATTCAATTAGAGGATCCGTACAGACTTTTTTCAAAACATGGCAGGATCTAATCAGTAATATTTTAAAATAAGTTCAAAAGGCACAGAGAATTTATTAATTTAGGTATGTCTACAAGTCTTAAATTTAACGCCGTTTGGCTTGCTCTCTCTCTCAGGGGTGGGGATTGATCTGTTCTTAATTTTTCTCTTTGTAAAAACTTGATTGCTTTGTATGGATTGTAATAAAATTAATAAAAAAAAAAAAAAAAAAAAAAATAGTTTGCAGGTAAGATTAAGAGTATAGAAGTATGTATTTTAATATACTCTGACAACGTTAAATTCTACATTTTTTTTAATTTGTTGCTAAATACAAAAACTTTTGAAATAAGTTTAAATGAAACTTTTGAGAGCAAGAAAGTGAGTAATAGAGCAGAACAGGGAAAGAAACCACTCCGGGAACAAATCCAGACCAGTTTCACTTGTAGTACCAAATAATAGACTGAACAGTCCCTTCTATGTGCTATCATTGTTTTGTATTTTATATAACATGTAACCTTCAAGATTGATTCTGATAAAATAAATAAGTAGTTTAATTTAAAAGTATATTCTAGCAATTGTTAGCATTACAACTACTGGAAGATATCATTTTGGCTCATTCCTTTAAAACACTATAATTCTTTTGGTCACTTTACCTATTATGTTAATATGAATATTTTAAATACAGTAGTTTTGACATTCATCTCAGTCACTAATATTTTTCCATCCACTTGTTCAGTTACGATGTTGGAGAACTTTTCCTTGCAGCAGTGCAAAGCATAAACAAAACTTAAGAATAACCTCTGGATAGGATATAAGCAAAACAATACAAATAAAAACTTTAATTTTTTACCATAATGTTTAATGGTTTCTTTCACCGTTTCTCTTTCTTAAACCAAATTTTATTTGCCATTAGATTTTCTCTTCATGTGCACCTCTCTGATTACTTCTACTTGGGATTTCCTGATTTTTTCTTGTCACTCCCAGTGAAGTTAAAGGCATGCAAGTTTATTACATAATAGAATTTGGCAAAAGAGTTTATTGTTGTGATGGAAATAAAACTTTGTTGATGCATACTCCCATATAGCTCTGCAGAAAGGACAAACTATATTCCACACTGCAGAAACATGGAACACACAGATTTGACAAGTGCTCTAAATGAAAAATAAACTTCAACAGCAGCTGGGATCTGGGGAGTCTTTACACTGTCCTTCAGCAAGTTATTTTCCCATAACTAACCAAAATGTACTGTATGCACTGTATTGAATTAAACAAGTTTGAAAATGCTTGTTATGAGATTCTGGTTTATCAAGTATTTTTGGGCAGACAAGATAGCATCAATCTTAATTTAATGTATTTGATTGGATTAGTATACATGGATGTGCCTGACATGTTTTTATTAATGCATATGGACTGTAAGTTAAACTGATTATTGTGAAGGTTCTTGCCAATCAAAGCTGTCCTCATTCTAGCTAACTCTATAATCCCTTTTGGCTGGACACTAATTTGCTCTGCCTCTTTTACCATTGTCTGTTTAAAATGGTAAAGAATCCAGGTTTTTTCAGGAAGAAATTACAAAAGCAAGAATGAAATGAAGTTAAAGATAATGTTATTTCAAATGATAGCTTTCTTTAGTTTAAAAAAGACTTAATTTCAAATGCATGTGTAATCAATGTTCAGGACTAGATTGCATTTATAAGTCTGTCTAAGTGAATCAACAAGAGGGCAAGTAAACAATGCAAATGTTCAGGCACTCAAAACATACATACCAGTATGTACTTGAAAGTGATGTTTAACTTGAGCTGGCAATGAATATTTGAAGAAACAAATGTGCACCAATATTATTATACTGTAAATGTGTCAATAGTAATAACATGAACATGAACACATGCTGTAAAAAGATATGTATATAGAACTTGCTCCTCAGAAAACATTGATATGTGGATGTATTCTAAATGATAACAGGAGACAAGGAAAAGTTGTTACCAGAACATTAGGGTCTGCTTTGACAAGTTTTACTAGAATGTTAACTTCCCTTAAAAGAATATGTATGCATTGTATAATCAATGTAAACTGCTAGTATAGTTTCCAGTTTTTTAGTATCAGTTTGCACGTAAAAGTAGCAAGTTTTTTACCACCTAGACTTCTAGTACATCCTAGACTCTAAATGACTTTATGTTTGTTTCACTTTTTTATTCACACTTTGTTAGATTACACCACCTCATCCAAAAACATTTATTATTGTTTATAGGTGCTATCTGGTAGGTGAAAGTAGTTAAAGGTTTTTGCAACAGCAGAAAAGGAGTATGTTTTGCTCAACATGTCCATGGCTGCTTGTCTTACACCAAGGTTTGCCATACCTAATTCCTAAAACTGTAATACACAAAAAAGCAAAGCCAAAACAACAAACAAACTTGTGATTCCAGTGTTGACTTGTTTGACAGAGGCAAATGTTCATATGCATATTATTGCTTAATGCATAACTTAACATCATACTTGAATCATACTTTAATACTTTCTAACTTTATGTTTATATTTTAAAAATTAAATATTTGCTTGTTAGTGAGCTATTTTTGGATTCAGATTTTTAGCATTTCTGAACCTGCTGTTCCATTTAGTGTATTCATTTGGTAAGGCTAGAATGAGAACAAGTACATGGAATATTTGAAATCCCTTTGTTGAAAAAAAAACAATCTGATACTCCTTGGTTTGCCAGGTGTGAAAAGGTAAGCAGGGTGAGACAGATGTCACCCAGCTGGGAACACAGTCTGAATTTGATAACAAGTTCTTGGTAATTTTGACAAAAATAAAGAAATTATATCAACAATATAGTATTGCCTGGAATTATCAATTAAAGAATGGTATGAATGGACTGGAAAGAGGCATAAAAACATTTAAGATACACTGATTGTTTACTCTGATAATGCAGCTTTTATACATCTGCATACTATTGTCAATATGTCAATATCTAAGGCATTCTCATGTACTAGTAGTTTCAGAGCATCTGATGATACATTTGAACCAAAATGATCATGAAAATAAAACGTACAAGGAAAGTAAGTCATAAGAAATATTCTAATAAATAACTTACAGAACTGTCTTAGTAGTTGTTCTCCTAACTGTTAGTGCAAAAGGCTTATGAGTTAGTTCCACCTCAAAGTTAGGTCTTGAAGCTGCAGGGCCATTAAACTGTTGAACATGTTCATGAGGAACTTCAAATCTATTTTTCTCTGAATCTTTAACCTGTGAAAAACATGAAATTTACATTTATAAACTATATATATATATATATATATAATATATATATATATATATATGAAAGAGTTGTAACTATTCAAGAGGCTATTCCACTTTAAAAGTAGAATCCTATACTATTAGAATACAGGAATAATAATATTATACTATTCTACTATAGTTTTTGAAATTCTTAAAATAGAAAGAAATATAGTAATACAATTTAATGAAATCATGCAATAAACATTTAAAATCTGAGCTCTGTTAGATGAGAATATTTCAAAATGACCTTAAAATGTAAGCGATTTTGGGACTGTATCTCAATTATCAGTTGAGCGTTCTCAATCTCATTTCCAAATAGTGTTGGTGCAGGTAACCTCTTCAGCTTGGCTTCATATCCTAAAATGCAACACACACCAAATATGAATTTTCCTTTTCTAAGGAACAAGAAGGACTGACTGTTATATAGCACTATTTCATTTTTTTGCTTACCTTTGCTGGTTTTATCTTGTTGAAGGACTTCATAACCGCGATTCTTAGAGAAGAAGCACCAAGGTATTGTTGTTGTACTGAGAGGATACCAGCAGCAACCTCGTTCTGCGCATTTATCCTACATTCACAAGCAAAGGTTAGACTGATGTTCAAGTGAATAAGCAGCATAGCATGTTATTTGTACTGTATATAAAAATCTTACAGCTGCCCATAAAATGTTTGTGGAAGTGTGTCCTAAAAATGGCAAGTATCTGCTTCTTCAGAATGTCTTTCAGATCTTAATGTTTCAGTTTTATTATACTGTAGGTTGTGTGCTCTGTTGCTACACAGACTATATTGTTACTAATATAAATATACTATAGAAATTGATATATTTCCATAACATTAAAGAGCGCTCTACAACTCTGAAAAGTTTGTTTCCTGTTTTATGTATATTTGGCAAAATTAATTAAATATTGCCACAGCCAATTACTGAAATATTGTATAAAATTCACAGACCTTTTCAATACAGTTCAGGGACAGTAGGGGTTTGAGCCTAACCCAGCAGCATGGGGCACAAGGGAGCCAGTCCATTGTGGGATTTACTTTTGGCAATTTGAAATTGCCAGTCAAAATAATTTGCATGTCCATGGAGACATGAGAAGAAAACCATAGTATCCTAAGGAAAACCCACACTTATATACAGGGAGAACTTAGAAACTCCAAATTGGCAATGATCAGAAGTGGGATTTGAACTCAGAACATTGGATCACCGAGGGGTAAGTAGTATCCACTGTACCACCATCCTGCCCAATACTAGAGGGTTATTCAAAAAGAATGTCGCTGGAGCGTCACAATTTCCACTCACTGTGACACCAATACTTTTCTACCTGCATGAACAATTTTCCTTTTGGTTCATGTAAACCATATTTTTGAAAGGTTTAATCTACTAGGCTACTAAGTTCATGTAAAATAGGGAGATTCTGTTTCAAAACCCCTTATGTTTGTGTAGATTTTACATAATAATCTATTTGTGTCAGCCTGAGTTTGCCTTGGTTTTCTGACCTTTCAGGTGTGTTCACATTAGATAACGCAACTCTTAATTGGCTTTGTATGAGCAAGTCTGTGCCACGTCATTAAATGGTGTCTCATCCATGTTTAGCTCCTGTTGCTGGAATAGGCTTTGGCTATTACAACCCTGTAGTGCATAAACAGGCTTTGAAATAAATGAATTAATAACATATGTTTTAAACAAATAATAGAACCTCTGTCGACTGTACAGTACTCAGAACTCTTGTTTAAATGCTACAAATCATAAATATTAATGAAATTTAATTACCTAGGTGTTATATTTAAGTAAAGACAAACCTAATTTTCATAAAAGCATTAAAAAATGCTTTAAGGTTTTATTTTTTTCTATAGCTATACAATTATGAGTCATACAACATCTGATCTTTTTACTGATTTACTACCTTTGGAGTTCATAAATTTAATTAGAAAGGTAGAATTACTTACAAAAAAGTCATTTTATCCACTACAAGGGCACAGTTTTAATGTTAGGATCATTTTATAATATTTTATGTAACCATAACAGTGTAGCTTTATAAAGATTAATTATTCCTTGTTGAACTGAAGTTTAATCTCTTTATTTCAACAACTTCCTGCGGGAATGCTTTGTGATTTGAATCCAAAAAGTATATACAAACATAAAAAAACAAATGTAATCTGCACTTTGACAATAGTTGTGAGTGCACCAGAAACTATAAAAAACACAAAAAAATACAATATCTTCCATTCTAGAAACAGGATTCTCCCTAATAATGATTTTAATATTTATTTTTAGAAGTATTTAAATCTCACTTTGGATGCCCCTCCATCTGGATAACAGTCTATTCTTTCAGAATCAGGAATTGGTGAACATTCAGGAGTGTACTTAACATCTGTGAAGAATTGTAAAAAATTCAAGTAATATTTGATATTAATCAATTCCGCCAATAATTTAATTAAATGTCATATATACCATAAAATTAGTAAACTATGAAATTAAAAAAATTTAAAAAAACATTTCTGCATTTATAATATTTGGTTATAAAAATGTACAAAATGGTGCCATTTATGAAAATCTCCTTTACACAGAGATGCTTTTTAGTTCAGTGTCCATTTTGCATCTGAAATAATGTTACTGGCATGTAAATAGACAAAGGTCATCATGTGAAAAATGTAATTCAATCAGTTTTAAATTGTTCACACATGTCACATTATCAAGATAAATGTAAATCTGCATTCTTTAGCTGAATTCCACGCACCTCATTATCTTAGTACAATAAAATATGTTGTACATATAGACTATAATTTTTTATAAACATAGAAAATAAAGTCAAAACTTCTGCACATGATTCATGAATATCTACCTTCGCATTCAGTTGCAGGTTCACCTGTTGCTAAGAGGACTATTAATACAACAGCAACTATAACCATCATAGAAAACATCGCCATTAGAGATATCTCTAAGCCTGAAAATTTTTTCTTCCTTCCCATCTGAAAAAAAGAGAAAATCAATATGGGGAACACTTGTTAACATGTTTTATTTTTTAAAAAATAATTTTAAACACTCATTTAATTTCCGTTATTATGTTTTTTCTTTAGCATTGAATTATTTAGTAGGCTAAGGAGCTGTCTGGAACCGTTTTTTTCAGGCAGTTTACTGCTTCACTCACCCCTGTAGTAATTCATTGAATACTTTCAGCATTCGCCTTGCACCCTCCAGTGATGTCCAAAGATTTCTGTTTTTATTATCAGTTAAAATGTCTTTCTTTACTAGACCATTCAAATGCTACATGTTTCAAGCAACTATCCGTCCACTTGCATTAAGAAAAGATGTAAGGCATTTGTACACTAACAAATGTGTTAAGCTTTCCAATGTATGTTTTTGAAGATTTATCAATAGGAAATAAACACATTGTCATGGGCATCCTTTGTGTTAGATACATTTAATCAAGAAACTAACAAATGTATAAAAGTAATAGAACAGACAGGGAATCAGAAGGAAAATAAATAGGTCTGAGTAAACTGATAGTAGATGTTTACTCTAATATTATAATTTAATTGAAGCACAATTGTTATGACTCCTGAGAAAAAGAACAATTGGAGACTTTAGAAAACTGAAACATGTGAGAAGAAATGGAGAAAAAAAAACTATTTAGTTTTAAACAATAGAAACTGCTAGGACTGAAAAGGGTAAAATATTCCAGTGTAATAATAGAACAGGTAGGACTGCACAGCAGCCTTGAATTTTCATATTAAACATAATTACACATCATGTGAAACAAGGCCAACAATGTGAATATTTTGCTTGATTTCACAGGTTCTTGCATACTTGCCAGGAAAAAATATGTTTTTCTATGCAATATCTCATACAGATAACTGGTTCAATGCTTTTTGTCAAGTTCACATATCACCATGTCCACACAATCAAATCATAATTGTTGGATTGTAGTATGAAAGATTTTTGGGTTATCTATTGAGTCATCTCTCACAAGATGTGTTATTATATAACTTGTGCTCTATTGTGAAGTTTGTGCTGTGATGAGAAATTCTTTACAAATATTGTCCTGCCTCAGACTAGGTATTTTATATGCTTTGATGACTGTTGGATTCATTTGGTTATCAAGGTAAACTTAATATATAATGAATGACAAGTATTATCTCTTATGTATAATTTATGTACTTGGGAAAGGAGTTACAGCAAGACCAGGTTAAGCCCCCCATAGGGTATTACGCACATTTATTTACATTCTATATTGAGCATTGTCACAGACGGCCGAGATGCCTCTTCACTGAGATGACCGGGGCAGCGTGGCCAGAGCAGTTCCTCCTCCGGGACGCTAGATGGCAGCCTCCATGGGTTGCAGTGGTGCTTCGGACTCCCTCAGGGCTTCATGGGAGATTGAATTGGATACAACCCTGTTGGGATCTGGGGTGCCGCCAGGTGGTGCTGCAACTGCTGCTGAGCCCTACAGGGCAGCTCTTTCGCCACACTCAGAAGTGCTGCCAGAATTAGGTCAACAAGCACCTAGAGCACTTCCGGGTATCTTATAAAAGGAGCCAGCAGCCACTACTTGGTGAGCCAGAGACGGGAGGAGAGAGACAAAGCTTGCCGGGAGAAGTGGAGGAGATAAAAGAGAAAAAGAGTATTATGATTGTGATAGTGCTTGTGCTTATTGGGACTGTGTTGTGCCTGTGGGAAACGGGGAAGGCGTTACCAACAGTCGAAGAAGATAAAATAAAAAGCTTATAAGTGTGCCTCCTGTGTCTGTCTGTGTCAGGTTAAGTGCCGGTATAGTGCCACCTACTGCCACAGCATCAATATAACAATAAAATGAGCCCTTTGGAGATTTCAGAGTGCGGTCACTCATACATTACATTGTGTATGTGTGTAGCATGAAAGATCAAGAAGTAAAAACAGAAACAGAAAAATACTGCAATTACTTTTTTCTTGCATACACCATGGCCTCTTGACGTTCAGATTGCCTTGATACATATCTAGGTCACCCTGCTGATAAATTTAACTATAAATTACAGAGAAACAATTATGCTTCAGATATGATTCTACTAACAAGTACCTCTCGTCGTCATTATTTTCCGAACATCTGTCTGTGTGGAGTTTACACATCCTCCCTGAATCCATGTGAATTTTTCTCCAGGTACTCTGAGTTTTCCTCCCATATTCTAAAGACGGGCATAGTATGAAAGAGTGCTTTGTCTAAAATACATTCAGGCTAGGCAAATAGTGACAGTCTTTTAAATCTCATCTCATATTGCTTTCTAACCCACTTAACCCAATTAAAGGCCATAGGGCAAGGAAGAGGGGAGATCCTGTCCTAGCAGCACTGGGTGCAAGGCAAAAAACATTACTGGAGAGGGTGGTACAGGGACCACCCATAACACACCTACACGTACATAAATACAGAGCCCATTTAGAAGCACCAGTTAAACTAACCTAACCATGTCTTCATGGTTGCCAGTTAACCAGTCAAAGATTTCTTTGAAAAGTGTATAGGAACTGTGTAAATGGGAAAGGTGTGTGGACTGAGATGAGTAGTTATTTTACAAAGCTCATGTTCATTTTATCTTGCTAAAGGATTTAAATTCAGTGTATTAAATAGGAGAAAATTCTGCTAACTTTGTTCTTAAGGTCCATACTATATTAGGTCATATATTTTTTTTATCTTGCCTACAAAAACCACCACAAAAGATTCACACTTATTTGACCGATTCTATAATCACTCCATTGGGATCTCTGTGTTTAACAGACAGCCAATACCTAGGAAAACCTCACTGCTGTTTTTAAGAAATTATAGTTTTGGAGAAATTATAATGTCTGACTGATCAGTCTGCTATATCTTGTTTATTTAAATTAGTACTTAGATTTTCATAATGTTCTAATTTAGCATTTTTCTTTTTACATTCAAATTTGTGACACTCTCTTTTAAGTTTATGAACTGATTGAGTTTTCCATGGAATAGTTGAATTAGTGCAGAATTTTCAACTACATATGCGGTGGCCTTCAGGCTAGCATTAAAACTATCTATCTGCTTCTTTACATTGCCAGTCATAGTAGAACATTATGTTCCTTACCTTAAAATAACAACCTTACCTCAAAACATCTGTCTTTCTTACCTGAAAAATCTAACAGCACATTTGTCATAACCTAACAACCCAAAAAATTGCTTACCAAATGTTTACTACAGTGAAATAGGAACACAGACTTAAAACTGTGGATTTAATGGAACCTGATATTCCTGTCTCTGGTCTGCTGAGATATGTTATATCTGTTTTGCATTGTATAATGTCAGAATATAATTATTTTTAGCATTTTTAAAAATTACATTGGTAACATCATTTCCAATACCATTGCATTTCTGTTGCGTCATTAGGGATCTTACATATTAGCATGTGATCTAGCTGGGCATGATCATGTGGTCATAGTGACTACTTTTAAAAGAGTGAGCCATGTGCTCAGGAAGAATCTGCGTTTTGTTTCTACTCAGTAGATGACTCATTGGCAGATGGCAGCTTTTTGTGCTGTTTAATTTTTTTTAAGCTTTTTTTTTTTGTTTTTCTGCTTTAAGAATTAGATTTTGCCCGATAGTATGGCATCCAAGATTTTGGATACTATAAAAAAAAACTTTTTTTCCAACATTAGCAAGATAAATATCTCACTAGGGGATCAAACTTTTACTGTCTTTCTTAACTAAGAGTTTGCTTTGCATATTTGGGTTGGTATTATTGGTTTCTTTTCATCTCCTGGTGCTTTTTTACCTTTTTGCCAAATTCCAACAGAACATTAAACGTCTCTGTTTTAAAGAACCTCTAACACAAGGCATGGATGTTACTTATTGCACTAACCAGTTTCCTAATGAAGACTAGATTTTTTTTAACTAGGCAATTTGCCTTCACTTTTGTTCTGCAATCACAGAGTTAAAGTAGTAGATTCCATAAAGATACAAAACTCAAATTTTACATGAGTACATCCTCCTAGTACGGTTATGAAGATGCTCATACCCCTGCTGATATGGGTAAGTACATATTCCTAAAAAAGTTCTGCTGTTGCCCTTTGCCCTGAGTGTAAAATGTAAATATTAGGAATAAATATTTTAAGTAAGTTTGTATTACAATATCATTGCATGATAAATGAAGAACACCTACATGTATGATGCTTTTAAAGAACTTTTAATCATATCGGGTTGGCAGACTTTTTGCAAATGTACATGGCCATGACTGCTACTTGCCTCTTTCCAAACACAGGAGATGAAACACAATTTACCCAAACAAAGCATTTAACTACATACATAAATCACATTTGCAAGTGTTGTTTATTTATTGCTTTGTGCTAATTGTAATGATATGTATTATACATCTAGATGTCATATGACTTATCTGGTTGTGCCAATGGCGCAGCAGTCATTGCGTATTAAATTGCCCTTCTTGGATCTTGGTGTTATCCAATGGTGGATAAACTGAACTCTTCCTCTCAGTTTACCATTGCATAATTTTTCAAACAAGTTTTCATGTCTACATTTTTTGATTATTCTTTTGGCTCTGTTGTGGTGCTTTGTGGTTTCTTCATTAATCTTTGTCATTCACATCTGAATTTCCATAATAATGTTAGTATACCGGAGAGTTTATGTTACGCAATTATCCCAAATCACACTCACAAACATGAAGACTCAAATTTCGATTGCATTTACACACTGCCGGCCATCAAGCCCTTTGGTTTAAATTGTCTACCTGTATTTTGACAAAACTTAAACAATACAAAACATAATTACAACGAAAAAATAATGACTTTTAATAAAAGTACATATCTCCATCCTTCAGTGAATTAAAACACAGAGCATTGTATCTTTATGAAGAAAAATAAGACACATATACTGTAATTAATGTAGGAGTTCAATTAATAACAAGAAATGTGGTCTCGGTAATAATAATAATGTTAATTTAATTTGGTTAATGTCAATAAAGGTGTGGTATCAGTTATTGTGCTGAATGGAATAACTGAGTTAAGTTATAATCATTTTGCATAATGTGAGAGGTAACATCGCAAACAATACATTCACATTGTCTTTTAATATGAAAAATATTTAGATTGTAAAAAAAGTGGCGACAACACCTCAGATAATGTTTCTCAGATATTTCAAGATTTACTGCTACTTCTAAATTAAACAATGAATATATTATATTACTTCTAGTTAGCTGATCATAAATAAATGCATCAGTGCCTTAGAACCTATTAAAATCACACTTTTTTCATTTGTAAGTAATAAATATTAAGTAATATTATTTACAATTCAATTGCTATATTTGATATGTTAATAGAAAACAGCACTTTAGCAATTCAAGACAACTTTGCAAAACAACTATACTTAAGACAATCATCATACCTTGGTCAAATTTCCTCCTCACGTTCTGCTTGGTGTTACTCGTTTGAAATGGAATTACAGTGAGGTGTAGAGTGACTCAAGATCATTACTTTCAAAGGCTCATAGTGCATACCAAATGCATAAAAGGAGTGAATCATAAAAGAATTTTATCTGTGTCATTTTAGCCGTATAAACTTAGCCTATTATCTCCCCATGTTAATGTTTAAGCAGATCTATTTTCTTTTATATTTGCTTATCTTTTGCTTATTCAACCATTGCTTTTCATACAACCTCTGTACTTTTCTTGATACTTCTAAATTGTAAGATTATAAACATTTTCTTTATATTATTTAATATTATAAAACATAAATATGTTTTATATATTTGATAGCTAGTGCATGTTATACTTTCATTATTTCAACATTTTAATTAAAAATGTGATATTATTTTAACAATGCAATATTGTAAAGAATCTGCAAAAAATTTTAATGAACTACTATACTTAACAATATTCCAGTTTAGATAACAAGGTACAATTTATATATTTCTGTGCATATTGCTTATTTTTCTAAGTTATATTGTTATTATAAACCATTAAGTTTCTGGGTGCAGTGCATTCTGTGAATAAACATTAAGTTAAAATCTAAAAGACATCAATTCAAATTAAAACTCACTTTATGACTAGTGGATAATTCACATTAGTTTATAGAAATAGTTACTTAATGGGCAGTGCTGTTGCTTTATGGCTCCAGAGTATTGGATTTGAATCCTGGTATTGTCTGTGCACAGTATGCACATGTTCCCCTTTATTTTATTCTGAAAACCTAAAAATGTGCATGTTATTTTAAATGGCATCTCTAAAGTAGCCAGGTATGAGTGAGTGTGAGAATAAGAGCAATTTCACCTGGCACTAACGTCACATCCAGCATTAGTTGATGCCTTGTACTATAATAATGTATGATGCCACTAGGATAGAGTCATGTTCCCTAAAAACCTATAAATGAATAATAATATTTAAGAAAATCGATAAAAAATGGCAACAATTATACTCCGTATACCATAAACTCTATGCTACAATATATTGAAAACTTTCAAAAGCTGCTTTTACAAATTCTTTCTACATAATCCATCCATCCACCCATTATCTAACTCACTAACTACAGGGTCACGGGGGTCAGCTGGAGCCAATCCCAGCCCACACAGGGCACAAGGCAGGAAACAAACCCCGGGCAGGGAGCCAGCCCACTGCAGGGCACACACACACACACCCACTAGGGAAAATTTAGAATCACCAATGCACCTAACCTGCATGTCTTTGGACTGTGGGAGGAAACCCACGCAGACACAGGGAGAACATGCAAACTCCACGCAGGGAGGACCCGGAAAGTGAACCCAGGTCTCCTTACTGCGAGGCAGCAGCGCTACCACTGCTCCACTGTGCCGCCCTTTCTACATAATATAAAAATTTATAAGGTATGGTGAAATATAGAAAAAGATGATCCTCTGTGGCAACCCCTAACGGGAGCAGCCGAAAGATGAAGAATAAGGTATGGTCAAAATAAAACAAAATATGGCATACTGTACAATAAAAAACACCAATTGTGAGAATGCTAAAGGTGTGAAATGAAGACATGTCCAGAATACTTCTGCAGCTGGCATGTTTTATGCATCCTTCATAAATAAAACATACAATACATAACATACAAAAGGTTATGCCTGCAGATAAATGAGACAAACTACACACATAGATAAATATAAGACTTTCAGTATTATGTTTTGTGGGAACACAAAAGTTGCACATCATAACCTCCAGGTAGATATTACCATTTCCTTAAAAGTTATTAAAACTAACTTTATTAGCATGGCAGGTCATGGTCCCTGTACAGAGAAACCTACAGTTAAAAAATACTACTTGAGAGGAGGAACAAATCATACAAAAGTGACAAGTAAATATTACAATAACATTATCTGTATCCAATGCTTGTGATGTTTGACATTTACTATATGTTACTGTCAATTTCATCACATTTGCTTTTTATGCTGCACTAATTTCACAATCTACCAGTAAAAGTACTCAAATAAATTATATTGTGCATCTTACTCAAGTCAGGTATGCTAAATTTTGCTTAGTAAACAATCAGAGAAATGTATCACAGCATACCATGACTGTTTGAATTGCAACAGTTGACTTTATTTTACCTTGTACGAAAGAGTAAAAGATTGTAAGTGTGCTTTCTAGGCTTCTTTTTTTTTTTTGGCCCAGTACTATATGAACTCCCCATAATACTGAACTGAACAAGTTATTTGGATAGATGAAAGTATACAGTATATACTGCCATCTTCAATTCTATAAGAAAATCAAAAATACAGTTTACATGTACACTGGTGTAATTTATTAGAATTGCACACTTTCATTCATAACAATGATGGATCAAAACACAGGTGGTAGAGACTGGTCACCAGCTTATACTTAGGAAAGCCTAGGGAAGAATCAATTTAAGTTGATATCCAGCTGATGCAAAAAAAATTGCTTTAATTAAAGTGCCAGTTGAATGCAATTGAATACGGATTTGTTTCACATCTTGTAGAAAGTAGGATATTGCTAGAAACAAACTTCACATATGATTTTGAAAGAAATGGCCACTGGGACAATAGATAAACTTACAAGGTGATTATGTAATTTATGCTATTTTATTATTATCTCTCTATATAGTTAAAGCAATAAAACATCCAGTGCCTGCGGCTAGGCATAATGACATCTTGCATCCATCAGAGGGAGGCAATGTCTGATGAAAAAAGATCCACAAAGAAAGGTGGATGTAAGAGCTAACATATACAGTGAGCAGCAATTTGTAAATACACAATTTGATTAATAGAGGCGGACCATTATACCAATAAGCCAATATTAATAAACAGCCATTTTGCTATGCTAGTTCCCAGATATACTGGTTGGAGTATTCCCCGAGTCAAGTTTCAGTAAAGAGCAACCAACCCTGCATTTTAGAATTTTGATCTAATTATACTGCACAATGAATGAATAATATTTTTTCTCATTGCTGTAGATAGATAGATAGATATAGCTTTATTTGCCCCTATTGGGTAGAATTTAGCTTTACAGAAGCTCAGTAAATAAATAAATATAACAGACAACAAGTGCCCATCCTCAAATGCAGACTAGAATTAATACTGTACAAAGAAAGAAAACTTCTGACTTGGCTAAAGATAAAAAGAGAAGAGAAGTCACAGTTACAGGTAGGCATAATGCAGGCATATTGCTGTTGGTATACCAGCAGCATTTCTTGACACACATCCATTGAATAATTAATTGGCTAAAAGCCCTTCATGGTAGTGTTTTAAAGAGATAATGTGCTGCATTGTTTATAATGGCCTTCTCTGCTACTACCATCAGTGGGTCAAGAGTGAATCCCATAACCGAGCCTGCATTATTAGTTAGTTTGTTGATTTGATGGGCCTTCATGAGGTGATGTTACTGGCCCAGCTCACCCCAGTGCAAAAAATCGTGCTGGCCAACACAGAACCATAGAACACTTAAAGGATTCCACTACCCACAAAGGAACACAGTCTCCTAAGAAAAATCAGTCTGCTCTGCCCTTTCTTATATAGATCCTCTGTGCCACAACAATTGATGAGGACCCCCAAGTACTTGTTGCACTAGTGGTGCCCAGATAGGTATTTCTATATATTCAAATATACATTTTGTATGAACAGCTATTGCACAAAGTTAAACTTCAAAATTTAAGTAATTATTTACTATAGTAAAATATTGTTAGGCTTTTAACCTTTTACAATTCTAAGCCTGCATTAATCCTTTCATCAACTGACATTTTCTCACATTTTATAAATTTTGATTGAACGAAGAAACGATAAACAGATGACAGCAGAGTCATGAGATCAAAAAAATTAAATCTCAAATACACCTTTTTTTAAGTTATTACATTACTATATTTAGTCAATGTTCTTATTTTCATTCTTCACTGTGTCATATCATAAACAGTTGAACAAATTACATTTGGTTCATTGAACATCCACATGAGAATGGATTCAAAAGTCATCTCATGGCAATAAATATGCTTGGAAGACACATTGAACATTTCAGATTTACTGAATAACTGCATCTAGGTGTTTGGGTATTTTTAGTAAAACATGATGATTAAAAACTTTTCTGAATTGGGATATGTGTGCTCAAGACTCAGCCAATCATGTTTTATTACCTTAACTACAATAAAGAAATTCAAAAAGATTCTTGAATGGAAAGTCAGGATTTTTTTAAGGAATGTATTAAATTTTGCATCACTGTTTTATTTTTTTAATGATGTTTTCTTTAGAATGTATTCTATCTAATAGAGAGTAAAGAAGATATAAGCTAAGCTGACATACAACTTGAACACATATATCATAAAACACACACATATTTGTATTTTATTTATATATATATATACACACACACATACATGAACTGTATATAAACAGATGCACACACTCACGTCTAAGCCTTTTCCATTACTTTTACTGGGTCAACGTCAAAGGAGAAAAGTGGCTAGTATGTGGCAGCTTTTATTATACCGCATGTTGAGAGGATAATGTTTTACTGCAGAGATGGATAAGGAAGTATTTTCAGTACAATTACATAGTGCTAGTTGTGGATTGGTCTCAACTGACTGCAATATAGGCAAGCAACTTTACATTCTTGTGGATCATGGCCTGCCTGGCCTAGCCATTAGTGTAGAAGCTTTAAATTATGCATTATGGATAATTACTATGGAGACTTGTACAACTGCCTTGCTGTTTGATGCTGTGTCTGTAAAACTTTGCTGTTGTGCCCAACTGAAGGCTGCATACTTATTTTAAAAACTGTGGTTATTCTTGAAGCTTTAATTGGCAATATTATGAAATAACTATGATTTTGTAGCATTTACTTGAATTTGAAGAGTAAAACAAAGCACCTTCTAAAGATGTTCAATTTTGAATCATTTAATTCAAGCAAGTGCATTTAGTATGTAACACTGAGAGCTTTTTCTTAAATGAGTAACTTATTTGTAAAGTTTTATTTTAACTATATTTTCTTCACGGTTCCTGGGTTAGCATTTCATGTATAGCTTAATCGTTTAGTTATCAAAATTAGTTTACATTTTTCAGAAGTAAATCTGATATTTTTTCAAAAAGGAATCAGTTCTTTAAGATCACTACATAATACCTGAATTACATTAAAAAATAGATTGCTTTCAGCCTAAAATTTAGTATAAGCAGTGTGATCTAAGCAGGTGGACAGAGTCACAGCCATTATTCCAAATTTGGGCTTGTTCCTTTTCCCAGGATATCAATAGTCATGAACCGAGATGGACAAGGACAATGTGGACACAAACAACAAGTCTGGTGCAAAAACTGCAAAGTAGTTCTATTCCAGCCAATTATGGTGTCTAAAGTACAATGCAAAGATCTTCAATAAATAATCCCTAAAAACCGTGATCTTGAGGGAAATTAAAGTCAGTCATATAAGTAAAGCAATAAATAGTTGAAAGAATAAAAACAGTCAGAATCATTTTCTTTCATTTCATTCCTAGTGCCATCTTTTTTCCTCTCCTGTGTCACTCTGCTCACCTGAAAGGAATGCTCAACAGTGCTGAGACACCGGAGCATGCAGTCCTTCAACAGACTCTGCTGCCAGCCAGTACCATCAGTATTCACTAGGATGGTGAGAACTGGATTCCATCATTCTGCCAAATTTCTGCAGCCTGGCAGGACCCCTGGAGCATACAATCAGCCCTGCTCCATGACAAAAACCATAAGGATTGATCCACTCCTACAACACATCTATTTTTGCCCTTCTATGGGGCTTTCCAAACCGCTCAACTCCTTTTATCAGGACTTGCTTCAGCCGGATTCCTTGTGTTTCACCTTCATTGTTTCCTTGATTTCTTCTTCTCTAATGTCTCTCCTTCTAACCTACTAAGAACCCTTTTATACTCTTTTGATCCACTGAGCCTCAACGAGGGATGGCTGAGCCAATCGGTCTTCTGCACGTGAATGCCTAATCAATCCCATTAAGTGCTCTGTGGCTGCACATTGCTTCTATGCACACCCAAGCTCAAAGTGGTTTTAAAATTATTTGCACCTTCTTTGGTCCACTACAGACTCTGGACATGTTTCACCTCAATCAATTATTTGTAAGTCAAATTTCTCATGGCTTCTTTTTCTTTAAGGAAAGTGCAGTCATTTTTATGGCAATTGCTTAAAATATGTTATTGAAAGGGATGTCTATTGATAAAAAATATCAACAAAAAATATTTTTTTTTAAGGTAAGACAAAGTGTTACATATATTAGCATCATAAAATTATTTAAACATGATTATAATTTACTGTAAACTTTTCCCAAACTGATAGGTCAATATTCTAAACAGGTTATTTTAGCAAGTCATGCATTTTATAGTTACATACATTAAAACAGGCAACAAGAGTTTCAAACAGCATAGTCATACATGCCATGATAATATAAAATGTGTTGAATGTCAAGGTTGTCCAGCAGATGCATGAAGCTTGAATAAACCTTTTGTTGGTTCACTTCATGCATAGTTCCTTTGGGCTGCATCTTAGGCTTCCATAGCCATTGTGAAGGGTGCAGCTCCAGGAACTTTCCCCAACCAGAAACCCCAAAGCGTGGAAGGACAGAGGGAGACAGCTTGCACAGGGCTTTGTCTTTCTCAGCGTGCTACATGGCAGCCCTCTGGGTTACAGTATCGCCATGGATTCACACAGAGCATTATGGGAATTGGAATCTGTCAACTCAGTCCTTTTGGGTTCCGTGTATGCTGCCATGGGGCACTGGGAGGACTGGTGAGACCTACTCTATTGGGCTCCAACCCTACCTGGAAGTGCTTTTAAGGCACAGCTTTGAGACATAAGAAGTACTTCCATGGATTACATAAAAGTGTCTGCCTGCCACTATTCAGGGAGCCAGACTCAAACGGAAGCAACCAAAGCTTTCTGGAAGGAGCTGAGGAGGCAGCGACAAAGAGAAGAAAAGCAACAAAGAAACAGAGTTGCAGAGTGTTGTATTATGGAATATTACTCTGCTACTGCAACTGTATTGCATTGGTGTTGTGGGAAATCGTTACGACAAGCGTTTCACACCAGTCAAAATCATCTTGTTTATTTTACACTTGTGTCCGAGTTTGTGTTGGGTGTTTGAGGAACTAGAGCGCCCCCTGGTGTCCACAGCATACAGATGGAAAGCCTTGAGGCTGTCAGTCCTTCTCGATGCCTTTTCAGTATGGCATGCTTTTGAGAAAAAGTTTTAGTTCTCTGTAAGGAGTTTTTGTTTTTTAAGTGCAATACTGAAATACTGTCTGTGCTCAAAAACAGAAAAGGTAAAGACAAGAAAATTGAATATTTTTACAGGCCTTAATTCTTGGATCGATATTATATGTGAAATATATTCAGCTTTAAGATTTAAACATTACTTCTAGTAAATGATGATACTGTGCATAAAATAATCTGGAATTTTTACTGCATAGTAACGTACATTACAAGCATGATTAGGGACAGGTGACAGAGGAGGAGATGAAAATGAAATCTTCAATACAAAGAAAAGCTGGACTCAAGGCCTATATAAACATAAAAGTCAGACTATGGTGGGCCTAAAATCGGTAGCAGCATTCAAGTGATTGCCTTAAATTATAGTGGCATTGATATCTGTTAAGTGGCCTAACACTCAGATCATTCTAAACAGTCCTTGAAAAAAAATTTACCTCACATAGCTCATTTCATAGTCAGCACTATCAACAAATACTTTACAAGGCGTCACGATGCTTTAATTCATTCACACTAATTAAAATGAAAAAGATTTCTACATATGAATATATGTTTGTTATAAATGTTTGAGCAAATTTCACCAGCATCATTACCCCCTGAAATTAAGTAAATCAGCCATCATATTAACTGTATTATTAACCTGACCATGTGATAAGGGAATTACAAACAGCTGACTTGCAAAATGCTGGCTATTTGTTTATTGCTTTACTGGGCTATGGCTAATCTTAATTATGGTGGTCAATATCTGCTTTTTATGTTGGATTTTGATCTGTGCCCTTTGTAAGTATAATCAGTCAAGTGAAACCTATATGATGCCTTTGCCTTATATGTCAAAGGACGTCTTTGAGATCCTGGGACCTTCTCTTCAGTTCCTTTATTCCAGTTATTTACAGAACGTTTACCTAGGGCAATTGTCAAACAGTTCAGTTAATTAATAAACCTAACATTCAGAAATATGCAAAAGATCAATTGCCTCATGACAGAGGTGGACAGTTGGTGGTTTAAAAGACCAATTTGTGTCTGCTGCTTTAAGTGCTGTCATGGGATTAGGTGTTTTCATTTGATTGTATTTATATTGGTGAATGGAGAAATATGTGTGAGTTGATTTTACTTAAAAATTTGGGATTTCATAGCTTAAAATTGAATGCCATTGCACTCCAGATACCCTAATCACAGTGAAAATATGGTTGAACTGTTATATAGTTAATTTTTTTTAGCTCATACAGATAATTATACAAAGTGTACATGAAGGAAAATGTACTCTCTTATTGCTGCCTATTTAGCTTCATTTATTTAACATCCTGTTTAAGATTATGTGTAATGAAAATACATAGAAGTGTCATTTATTTACGAATTCATTTTTGAAAAATAAGATGGTTTTAGACTGTTATGAACAGCAATTTGTACATTATAATAGTAAAGAGCCTGATATTTTCAACATTCCATATAACCACTTTTAATATTAATTAGTTCTGTTTTCTTTCTATTACTTCAATATAAATTGATTCAGTAGTTAGTATAAAATATGATTTAAACAGTATTCACTGATTTCTAAATGGTAGAACTTGTATAACTCTAAATATAATAAAATGTGTTAAAGCTGTTTCCTCTCTAATTTCTTCTACCAAGCTTTATCTTGTAGTTTCTCACCAAGCCTTCTCAGTACTTTTGGAAAACTCTGTAAGAAGAGAGTAGATATTGTGAAAAGCACATCATTGTGAAGACTTGTCCAAAAACCTTCCCTTTAAGGCCAGGTTTATACTTAACACGATGTGGCACATGCTCCAGTGGACACTACTGCTACGCAAGCGTTGTACTGTTCATACTTGCCCGCGTACTTTATGCAAATCTGGAAGATTCCACCATTTGGCAGTGGGAGATATCATCACGGTGAGAACAGGTTCGGCTTCGCTTGCCGCAGTATCTCTGAAAAGGTTGTTTAATGAGCAAATCCATCAATCCAGGGATGTGCCCATTACAGCAAGCATCGGGTGCGAGAAAAAAACAATCACTAGATGAGGCATCAGCTCATCGCAAGGTGAACACAAGCATAGACATACACTAGTGTAATTTTAGCGTCACCGAGTCCCCAAACCTTTATTTCTTTGGAAGAAAACCAGAGCACACTGTTGAAACCCACTAGGAAAATATGCAAACTCCAGGCATGGAACACAAGGGACGCGACTCCCTGTGAGGCAGATTGGGACGCCACAACACGTGTATCTTCATGAAAGTGATATCAAGTATAAATCTAAGGATTCTAAATGTGCAGAGAGCTGAAATATCATACAGTAAATGTAATGTGTTCTGTGTGTCAATTGCTGCTGTCAGTTCAAAAGGAAGCCCCAAAAGCACGTAGCAATTAACAACTTGGTCGGTTTTAAGATGACGTTTACGACGGTCTACTTTAATGACAAAGTAAACTACAAGATTAAAGTGGACATTTCGAGATTAAAGCCGAAATATTCACTTTAATTACAAAGTACACCTTTTCACCATGTTCTTCATTTTTTTTTTCTGTGGCTGAAATGCGCTGCTGTGCCATTCTGATGAAAAAAAAGACAGCACAGAAGATGGTATGTGAGACTTTTAAAATGTACTGTGTCATTACGATGGGGAATATGCGATGCTTGAATATAAAAGCTCCACGAATGCATTTTTATGTCGGCATTTGTTTCACTACATGGAACCGGTCATCAAACATCAAAGCATGACATCAATCCCGGAGGATCCTCAAAGCAGCTTACTGTCACATGTAGATAGTAAACAGAGACTCTCATGTCACATTCCGACTTTTATGACACTGCACCCCACCAACTTTTTGCTGGTACTGCAACTCGTGCACATGTCACGTTAATTTCTGAGGATGTGCTCAGAGTACACATCAAATGAATGCTGTGAATGCGTGGCAGCCATGATGCGTGTGCATACGCTTTCTGAGCATGAAGTATAAACAGGCCCTAATGGGTGACTGACTAAAAAATTGATGTTTGGGATTATAATAAGCGTACTTGACCAGCTTATACTTAAGCATGTTTGAAATAGGATTCTGTAATTAAAATTAAGCAAAAAGTAAAAGGAATCAGCCTAGTTAGGCATTATTGGGGAAGGCATTCCTTTTAAAACAGTTTTTGTAAGTTACAAATGTTATTATCAACCTTCTTTTATCAGAATGGTACTGTGGAGAAATGTACGATTACAAAAATCTATGAAATCAAATAATAGATCCAGCTGAATAGTATTTTACAACAAATATACAGTTTGCTTCATTATGTATATTTCTTTTGCTAATAGATCTGTTATTTCAAAAATAAAGTGTCACTGACATTAAAGTAGTACGTAATTGTTTCTGAGGATTAGTGAAATCGGAAAATAAATGATGCTGTTCTTTCTCTCCATTTCAAAGAAGCAATTTTGTAAACCTTTTGCAAACTAAATTCAATGATAGCTAACAGTTACATTTTACTTTAGAGGTTCTGAAAGTCTGACAATTAGTAGAACAAACAAAGTCCAATAAAGTTTCACTAGAACATTATGATGCATAGCCTTTTTATTTAATACATGGATATAGTCTTTATCAAAATATGTGCTGACTGGGGTCTCAGTTAATCACCTGAAAAGAACAAACCTCAGGTAATGAAAGAAATGCACTACATATGAAGAACAAGTGAAGCACTAGAAAAAAAAGCGCTTTCTTTCTAGAAAGAAAGTGTGTCGCTATCAAAATGTTGACAGAATGAGTGAGCTTCATCAGTGATAGTGAGTCAGAGTCAAACAACTAAAGAAGTTACTGCAGCATAGATTCAAGGAAGCTGTTTTCCAAAGTCAGTTTCACCAGTAGTGGTCCACCAGCATGACATCCAAAGAAGCTGCAGCAGCACAGGCATAACTAGACACTAAATAAAGGCAGCTTCTTCAATTAAAAAAATTAAAAACTTAAAAAATTTAAGTTTAATTTTATTTTGTCTTATGCCTGTCATTTTTGATTAACATCAAGTGAGTATAACAAATAATTAAATGATTGGCATGACAAATACATCTCCAGTTATATGAGAGAAGTTTCTTAAAATAAAAGAACTGATGAGGACTCCAAACTACCCTTATGTGTGCACATGGGCTTGTGCAGGACTCGCTCAGCAATGGACTAGCATTGCATCCAAAACTACTGTAGATCCTGCGTTGCACTAATTTATAGTGTAATAGTTTTTGCCTTTCACCATCCTGTCCTTTCTCCATTTACAATGTTGCTAGCTGTATCATATGTGTTAACTAAGAAGATGACAGCTGATAGCCACTGTTTCTCCACCATGAAGCACACATTCTTTCTTCATGTTTGCCTGCCTATGTGTTAGGACATATTGGCATCCTTATAATGAGCTTGTGGTACACCTTTTTTAAAGAAAGTTAGCTATGTGGCTTATCAAAGGAAGATTAGATGTGTACACTGACAATAACATTGAATCAAATGAAGTAACATATAGACTGCAACAAACCCTTAATTATTGTCTGTGTTTCTCTTTCTGTATTATGTGTTTTATATTGCAGTACCATGACTATCAGGGTTCTAAACATGTAGTACACAGACAGCAGTTATCCAAAACCATGATCAATTCTAAGGTGCATGTTTGTGGCCTTTGAAGACACTGGAGATTAGCAACCACTAATTTCAGAAAGCTAGAATTTTGGGACCATAACTCTCTTGCTGTAAAGAATTTTTTTCCTAATATCTGACCATCCATTATCAAATATGCCTAATTCAGGTTAAAGTTATCAAGCCAAAGTCCATCTGGCAGCATCAAGGCAGAAATCTGCCCCTGTCTGTTACAATGCATTGTCATACACATAAACAAACTCACCAATGTAGTTTTAGATTTAGAAACACTGATTAACATAATGTTTTAAAACATAATGTTTTTGGGAGTGTGAATGAAACCTTTTTTTTACAAACTTTTCGTTATTTGCTTTATAAAAAGTCCCTTTAAGATTTTTCTGGGCTTAAGAAAAATCTACTGAATCTCAATAATTTAGAATCTGTAAATTATTAACTAATGAACATTTTATACAAAAGTATTTAGCTTGCTTTCTGTGGTGACCATATGGGAATTATGCATACTTTTCAAATTTTAGTATCCATTTATTTCCTTTTCCGTGTCAATTTTTAAACATTTTTTTATCACATAAATAAATTGCTTTTAAAGAGAATGACAAAAACTGCATTTCATGCTCAGTAATCCTTGGAAATTCTACTGACAGCTGCTTGGCATTAGAGTGAGCTGCAATTACCTAATACCATTCTGGATCTCCACTGAAAGAAAAGAGATGGTCAGTCAGCAGCACATTTTCAAGCATTTGTATGTTAATCCGTCTTTTTAAATGACCCACCAATCACTTGTAAGTGTGTTATAAATAAATATGGTGTTTAAAAGATGTACTCTTTCGGTGTCTCCCTAGTTTTAAATTCCATCACCACAGAGTTGAAAAGCCATCAGTATATCAGCAAATGCCCATTTCTTGGCTTTCTGTATCTGTCTTGAATCAGATAAAAGACAAAAAAGAATGGAATTTTAAATAGAATACTTTCTTTCTTCAATGTCTGCAACTTCTCCTGTAACTTCTCATTCCTGTTTTAACACTGAGGAGTGTGTTCATGCTTATATCAAATGCCAGACTGTCCCTTCCAATGTATTATCTTATGTCCAGTTAATTCAAGGCTTCTGCTAGAGTCCTTGCTCAGTCTTGCTGCTCTAAGCATAAACAGTTGATGTTTTTACAAATACACACATAACCAGGGTAAGGTGAGTAAACTCGTTAAGGTAGAAATACAGTTTTTAAAAAAAAACTGTTTTTTTAAATAAAGTAATCTTCTGAAGTTTTCGTTTGTTAAAGAGCTCCAACATCATTAAGAGAGAGAGAGGTTAGAAGCATGTGCTGATACACCCCCCACATGACAAACCACCTGAGGATCCTAAACAAAAAAAAGTTAAATGTTATTTATCATTGGCCATAGAGAATCCATAAACAAGCATGAAACCTGTGATAATTTTCTCGTGTTTTATAAACAAATTTAGTCCTTCATGTGCTGTGAAGTAAATAACATCCATCTCATTTGATCTGAGCCCCCAAAGTGTTGCAGTATAGGCACTGGCCACTGCATAACCCAATTGCACTGTTTCAGCATATCTTTATTATTTTTTCTGTTACTGGATTATACATAGCACACTGTTTTGCTTGGCTGTATGACTGAGTTCTGCAAATGACCCAGTATGTGTGCTTCTTATTCTGCTATGATAATAATAATGCAGGTATTTTTACAACAATAAAATAAGTATTGAGTTATGTTAATCGTTACTTTAAAAATTAATCAAACTACGTAATGCACATTGCTTTTAACGTGTTACTGCTCCTGAAATTGTACTGCTGTGCTTAGCACTGTACATTTTGTTTATCAACATAAAGTTAGTGATTTCTGAAATATTGAAACAGATTATTCCGACCAGAAACAAAAAAAAAAGGATCGCTCGAGCATTTGCATCACGTTATTGATCTTCATGGATGATTCTGCCTGTGGCTGGTTAAAAGTGTCTGGAAAGCTGAACAGATAAGCAGAGTCCAATAGACAAACAGACATACACAAAATACAAAATCCTTAACTGCAATACGGTTATTGGTTTACATGGCCACATAACTGGATTATTGGCAATGAAATCTACCTCAGTTAACCAAGTTTCTTAGAGACCAATAACCTGCTTTCTCTAACTAGAATAAGGTCTTGCATGCATTTTAGAAACTGGGTTTCTGTGAATAACTGAGTTATTAAGGCAGATGTAAATGCACTAACTGGCATAATAAAAGTATTTTCCTTCTTCCTGATTTCCTCTATCATTATAATTTTTTCACACTGAATGTTTTTAGGTTTTTGCCAAAATCTATTACGTAAAAGCTACCTGGCTAAAGAAATTACACATTTTTTAGTAATGTTATTTATTGAATGAAGAAAGTTATCCAATACAAACCAGTACATTTCTTTTATTTTAAATAAAATAACATTTGAATTGTGGCTGCTGTGTTTAAAATGTAGTGCATACAGACACATAGACACTTTACAATAAATTTCATCTGCAGTAGATTTAACAGATGTTCTATCATGTATGCATATTTATGAAAATATCATTTTTATACATATTTTATTTCCATCCATCCAGCGTCCTAACATGCTTATTCATGGCAGAGTTGCATGAACCTATCCCAGCAATCACAGAGTGCAAGGCAGTAATAATACCTGGACTGGGCACCAGTCTATTGCTAGGTGCAATTTAGTTTAAAAAATTTAAAATATATTTAAACTACCAGCACATATTTTATATATGAGTGTATAACCAGTGACATCAGCCAAAAAGTGAAAAGAAAATAACTATATTTAACAAGAATTTTGTATTCTTACTTTTCTTGTTATCTAAAAATCATTATGAAGTGTCATTATCAAGTGTATAATAGTTGGATTTTTCTTCACTTAATATTGGTACTGTATGGTCTGGAATATGTGATTTACACAGATACTAGCTAAGTTCATGCTAGATAAGAAAATCAGATGTTTAGTGATTCTTAGACTATTTTAAATTAGGGATACACTCTTTCCATTTTCATTTTATATGGCTACTCATGCATTTCTAAAAAGAGCCAAAAAGATTATTTATTTAACATAAGTTGGAGGTGTAACATGAATATGGAAAGGCTTTTTAAAATATTCAGTGTCACTAATGGTTTGAAAACCTACTATTCTGCTTACACTGAAGCCTCAAAGATGTAAGACATGTAAAACAATAATAATGACACACAAATAAACTGAAACAAAAATTACATTAAATTGAAATTATCTGGAAAAGAATTTCATTAAATGAATAAAGGCAGGGATGCATGGAACTCATATAAGACATATCCTGCTTATCATTTCTTATTTTATATGTTTGGAACATAACTGTACTGTACATTGCCTTTGATGAAGTACTTTAATAATGAAACATTACACTTTCATTATGTTTATTTAAATATTCGTTAACAATATCAGTTTTAAGAATTTCTGTAGTCATTGAAAAGCCATAATCAATATTTATGATATGGTAATAAATTCATTAATTAGTAATTCAGCTTAAATATGATATATAAAAGTATGTATATACTGTATACAGTGCTGTGCAATAGTTTTCAATTCCCTTGAAAGTCATTATAATTTTCTGCATGACATAGGATTTGTACACATATTTATCCATTCTGTATTTTTAATGTGAATTTCCCAAGTCAAAATAGACCATTTTCTGTAGATATTTAACTGAAGAAGAAAAACTCAAATGTTAGAGTTTGCATTGGTATTCAAGCCCTACACATTGAGAACACGGACTGACAAGAAATTCTTAATATAAATAATTTAATCATTAAAAAATCATAATAATAAAATAATCATAATTGTAAAAAACTTTCATAATATCTTGCATTCAATACTCGACAGCACTGATCCTAATGCCGGTCTGCACCTGCAGTCACTGGTATTATGGTTGAGTGCTGCCTGGATCCTTTTTTTTTCCCTGTACCTTATTTGTCTTGGGCAGAAAAAAAATCTGTAGAAAAATAGTTAGCAACACTGAGTGAACTCAAAAACCAAATGTATTTGTTAATTCCTTATCTTATCATAAAAAAATAGGCCACAAAAAAAAATTTACAAAAATGTATGATATTCATATCATTTAGTTTCCTTAAAGGGCAAGTTCAATTTTGTTTAAGTCAAAGTTATTTGTTCACAGTCAAGATATATATTAATTTGCCATGTGAAGTGGGTTATAAAGTGAATAT
>JANRMT010062854.1:74268302-74286788 GCA_026402145.1 Polypterus bichir lapradei | reverse complement strand
TACATCAGCCCCGAAAACTTTAGCTGCATACTTCGTAATCTGTGGGAGCTTTTTTGAGTTTTGGTTTGTCAGACTATTAAACCAGGCAATGAAACTGCCTTTAAATAGTTTGAGTTTATGGAGCAGAAAAAAGCACTGGTTGTATTTAGAGAATAATTTTTTTATATTTGTATTCCAGTTAAGATTGTTATCTAGGTAAGTTCCTAAGTATTTATATTCAGTCACTGTTTCTACCTCCTCTCCCAGAACTACAATTGGTGAACATACAGATCTCTGTCTCTTAAAATCAAATATCATTTCTTTGGTCTTTTTTACTTTCAGAGTGAGGGAGTTTTCATATTATGTTTTTGTGCAAGAGGATAATACTGCAAATGAATTATTTGAGAAACATGAATAGGCCATTTAAAATTAAAATACTGAGTAAAATTGTATTTATTCAATTGTGTGGACATTTAATGTGAAGTATTTTAAAATTACTGCTGCATGTATTACTGAGTGAGCACGCTCATGTGAAATGGACTCTTTGTTGTTTTATGTGCTATTTCCATTAATGTGTATAAATATTAATAACAGAAAGCATACAGTGAATTGTATTATGTTTTCTATATTTCACATGGTAAGATTTACACTTTAAAAAATGTTACTGTAATATAAACTAGAACATTCTTGTTAATCATATTTTCATGCTGAGCAGCAACTGCCCGACTATGCACATATCTCAGGGGGCTGAGCCCACTTTGCATTACTGTACAGTATGTATTGTACATTATGCTTAATGCACTGCTGACACCATGGTCTGTTAATAGTTCATGCATTCAGTGTGTGAGTTTTTGGCTTTTTCTCCAAAGTTTTTCTTTGCCTTTAGATATCGAACTCGTAGATTTTCCACAAACTTTCATATTTGCCAAGGATCTGGGTGATTTCTTTAATGAATCTGTGCACATTTGGCTGTCTCTATGTGCTTTTAATGTTGGATTGTATAGGTTTAGGTAGTGGCAAAATAGTTCATACAACTGTTTCTCGAATGAGCTTGTATTTTCTTGTCTAGTGCATGCATAGTAAAAGCACACAGGACCATGCAAAAAAATTTGGAAGCATGCGTTCGATAAAGTTAGGGTCCATGCACTAGGACTGCTAACGAAATTTCTAGCAGACCCTCATGGCAATGCAGATGCACTAAGTACAAATGGGCCTTAAGTACTTGAATCCTTACATTTTCAAATTGCCTATCACAATACTAAACACATATGCTTGCTGCATAGATTGGTAAACATGAAATGGTGGCAATTTTTGAAAAAAAAAATGGGATGACATTTATGGCTTATGGGGCCAATAGGATTTCCCAACACTCCATGCATTTGCTGTGTCATTGAGTATAATCAGTTCAGTGCAGATTTACTGTTATGTGTACAAAGTACAATGGAAGACTTTTATTCATGATTCATCTTCACACCACACTGCCTTTTTGAATACATTTCGTTCAGTAACATAGAACAAGACAGAAAGTAATAGGTGAAAAGTAGTCTCTGACACACACTTTCACACACTTAGAGTAATTAGCATACAGCCTGCACCAGCTTCCACATGGTGAAACGAGAAGATGGTACAAAGCAGTTTCTTTGTTTGATTCTGACACACATCCAAGATTGCATCATGGTTGTAGCCAGGAGGGCCAATGCAAAATGGAATTTAACTAGAAATAAGGTGCCATTAAGGAAAACAAATATGATTTCAGTGCACATCAGTCAAAACCACTGTGTTTATATGTGATTCAGTATGTACACCAGAATTCCATGTAAAATATGATATGAATGCATGTGCTGCCATCACTTGTGCATGTTTTGAATCAGTCACAATGATTTGACAACATGCATACTCAAATTAGAATATTTCCTAGCATATTGATGGCTTTGCCACTGTTTTTGACAGTCTGCATTATTTTGTGAAGAGCATCATTTGTTACAAACTATTGCAGTACACAACAACTGATGAAACAGAGTTGGAGAGACAAAAGGAGTAGAATATGCAGTCTGAAGCTGTAGTGAGGCTTAGGACAATTGGTAATTGGTGGTTCACCTATGGAAAATGCCAACACATCTTCTATAACAGTGTCTGTGAGCTGACAAGCAAACAGGAAATGTAACCTTAACTCAAGGAAAATCAAGGATCTAAGATAAAAAGTATTACTCTGGTTTACTTTTGGTGTCACAACCACGCCTCAGAAACACAAATTTTCTTAAATCAAAACCTTGAAAGTGCTGCTTGAAAGTGGGCATATTCGGAAAGTTTTAAGGTTTTTGTTTTCATGCCTTGGACCTGTGCCCATTGAGCTCCATTTTAGAACACAAGAATAGGATAGGAATTTTTTTAAATGAATAAAAAAATGCTTCCTTTTAGAATACAATTCCATGTTTCAATTGAATATATACCATGTTTGTGAAGAAATAACTTTGACTTGAAAAATACAAAATCTGTCCTATAAGATGTACATTTATTTGAAGTTATTTTGTTGTATGGAAGCAAAATAACATCTTTGTATTTTCATTCGTTATTATGTTCAGTATGCTTTAATTTAAACTAACAACACAACCAATGTCCCTAAGAAGTAACAACTGTTGTCAACTTTATCTATCCTGTATTGTTCTTTGTCCTGAGTAAAAAAAAAATAATATGCACTGCACTAAGCAAGAAACCTTAATAAACTATTAAAAACTCAAATCTTGGTTACAACCTTGTTTATGGCAAGTACTAAGAAAACACAGATAATAACTTTCTTAGTCCTAATATATGATATAATATTTAATTATTTTATTCCTATAAATTAGCAGAAAACTTACCGTATTTTGTGGGTCTTCAAATAAGACGAAATAAAATCATTTTCACAAAATAAAATAAAATAAGCAAGTTAGAAGATCCTTTGTGACTAAGAAAGGTTCAAGTGATGAGTAAAGATTGGGGAAAGGAAATGACATAACATAAGAGAGGACAAATGCAAAGGCCTGAATGAAAATATTGGAGAAATGAAATGTGATTTTAAAATCTTAGCTGTTGACCCCTTGCTTGGGGAAGCATTATAAATACATGTAAGCGTAAATGTAGCTCTTGATTTTGTTTTCTTGATAGGTGTTTATTGCATACAATGCATTTACAAATTGTTCTTGTTTTTCCTCACTTAATTCCTTAAAATATTTGGGAAACTACACTGAACAGCACCTCTCATCAATTGTGTATTTGGAGTTAAGTTTGGAGAAGACTTTACTACTGAAGTTGAAAATTTGTCCTCTGTTAACCATCAAAGTAATTCAATTTTGGCCTAATGGTTTATGAAAGCTTATAATGTACTCAGTGTCAAAGTGGCCTGCTAACATATTATTGATTCTACATGTCAACAGCATTCCAAATGAACAGGTCCACATAACTACTGTATATTTAGTAGATGGACCAAGCAACACTCTTCTTTTCCTTTTCTGATTAAAGCAAAATTGGGTTTGAATTTTGAATGTAGGTAAAAGTATGCCTAACCTTCTTTAAGAATTTATCCAGACTGAAAAACAATAGCCTAGTCTGTGAATATTCTAGAAGAGTGGCAAATTTGAATGTTCTGACTGTCTGCTCTAACCACATCTTGAAATCATCTTCTCAACCAGTTTTTAAGTTGAAAACAAAACAGGCACACTGATAGTGCTTTGCTGTGTTCAACGTTTAATCCAGGATATTTTATAGGTTTCATAGTTTGTATTCTGATGAAACCATACCACATTATAAGTCAAAACTATCACAATATATTAGCATTTATATCAACTGAAAATATGACAAACAGCTTGCCACATATTTATAAATGAATTCTGTCCTGTGTTCTTTCTTCATGAGCACCCTCCAAACTCAACAGAAACTCTTAAGTTCAAAGTAATATAGTGCATTATATTGAACAATCAGAAGAAGACAGACTTGATCTGCATGGTGTAAATACTTTCCAGGATTAGTCCATATTGGAATTTTTTCATTAAGAAATAGGAAGAAGCAATTGAACCAGTCTGAGCAGCCTGTAAAATAAAAAAGTAGCCTCCCAACTAGCAGCAAGATATTTGGAAACTTCTGTAATGTTTCACTGGTGAGTCTGACAATAATTGTTAGCATGCTGCATATCTGCCCAATAAATTGGCCAAAGTACCATGTAAACAGAAAATCACATGGAAAAAGACAGAAACAAAAGCAGCTCTTCTGTGGCTTATTTAAAATGAACTAGTTTGCAAGAGTGAGCAATGAGATGAACAAATAAAAAAATTAATAAATGTTTGATTTTTTTTCTTTTGTTTTTAGATATGTGAATATGTCTTGTATAACAATTTACTGTTGGATAAATGCAAATATTTTGACACAATGATCATATATATAATTTAGGTGTATGACATTTACCTTACTATGTAACTGACTCAAGTTAGTAGTGCAGGGAAAACAGAGTATTGCATATCAAAAGTACAGTATATTAAAGATGTACTGCAGTATATACTACCTGATGAGTACAGTATTCCCATTCAGATTCCAAAAATTAAATGAGTAGCATTTCTATTTTTTTTTTCTGCTGTTTTGCTTTATTCTGGAAATGAAGAGCACATCTTGATTTGTCAGCAGAATATTTCAGCTCCCTTGTCTGCTTTCAACAGTCCATGTACCTTCCCCTCAGAGTCTTGCAAAATATGCTGGCGGCACAGAGAGAGAGAGAGAGAGACTCCCAGAAAATTATGCTGACTAAAGAGCAGAAGGCTTGCTTGTTTTGTAATGAGTAAACTGTTACAATACTTTTGTCAAACATGCATGGTTTACCTCATGCATACAAATACCCACATCTAGTTTGTTTAACAATTTACAAAAACATTTTAAATAAAATTTAGGTTCATGGCATAAATACAGTTGATTATTATTGTAGTGTTCTCTTTCCTATCATATACATCTTGCCTGAAGAAGGGGCCTGAGTTGCCTTGAACTCTTACGTATCTTTTTAGTTAGCCAATAAAAGGTGTCATTTTGCTTGACTTCTTACTACTATCATATAACGTTATTATGATCTGTTCCCTTAGCCAAAAATGTTTTCAAAATCCTAAAATAAAGGCCCATTTTTAACGAACTATCTTAAATTAAGAAAAGCATAGAACAGTTGGTTTTAGACGTGTATCTATTCACAAGGTAGTCTTCTTTATGCTAATTAAATTGAGGTAATAATTTACTAGCATGTGTACCACATATGCATATATACACAGAATTTGTTCAAGTGTGTTTAGTATAAAGACTGTGATAATTACAGTACATGCACAATAACATCCATTCCACAAAATTACAACATACAGCAACATCAATTCAGCCAAGACTATCACTCAATGGTAAAATCTAAAACAAACAGTGTAGACTGAAGATGTTTATATTCAGAAGGACAATTCCAGGGATTACCTATAATTGTGGTTAAGTGATATCATGCTGTTGTTATTATTATATTTATTACTGTGCATTACATTAGGCATCTACAGTATATGAGTCTTCAGCTAGGAGGGCTGGTTCAGTAATATAAGAGCTCTAGGATAAATGTTGTTTAGGTGCTGGGTGACTTTAAATTTGAGAGATCAGTAGCTTTCCCCAGATACCAGTTTACAAAACAGATGGTGACCAGGGTGGGTGGGTGTTTTTTATTTATTTTGCTTCTTTCCAATGCAGCTTTGAATAATAGAAGGAAGACAGCATTTGATGACTTTGTCTACAGGAGGTGACACATTGCAATTAACTCTTGAAGGAGGCAGATACATTGTCCAAAGACGTTAACTCTGTAAAACTGGCAGAAGAAGTACTTTTACGATTACTGTATCTCATTTCAGTGTCTTAGAGATGATGTTTTCAAGAAATGTATCTTCACCAAACTAGTTGTGGCCATGTTTACTTCCAACAGAGGAGGTGGAGGGTTTTATTAGATGAACAATAATAAACATTTTGACTTATTTAACTTTGACTTTGTTGTACACAGGATGGTTTTTAGTTCAACATGAAACCAGATGGTTCACGTCAGTCCTATAGACTTTCTATTTGTCACCAATGATGAAACCAATGAGTATTGAATCATTAGCAGTCTTTGGTAATTTGACTAATGGGTATAAGGAAGTACATCAATTGTTGTACATGGGGATTAACAGAGAGAACACTGTAATGTGGAGAACCTCAGTGCTAGAGTCTAAAAAGTAAGGGAAAATTTGAAAGTATTGTTCCCTGTTTGTCTATAAGTTAAGAGATGCACTGACAAACAGTACAGCAAGAGTTAAATTAAGAATTTCTTATATTATTGTACTAAAAGTTTAAATAATATTTGCAAACATAATCTTTGCATTTGGTCCAGGGCAGTCCATATACAGCTGGCTGCAGTGGAGAATACTGTTAAGAACATCCTCTGCTCTCATTCTATAATGTCTGTATAGGCAAACTGAAGAGGGTTCAAAAACGCCTCTGTGATTTTAAGATATCAAGTGCTCAGATTTTTTTTTGTGATTGCAGATGTACATTAACCAGGTCTGTAATCATTAAACCCAATTATCTTATCCTTTTTGGGACAGAACAATGGTAGAGCACTTGAAACCAACAAGAACCCTAAATTTGTCCATTGACTGACTAAATAGATGAGTTAACACTGGTCCTAGCTAATCAGCACAATGTATTTGTGTAGTACAGTAGTTGAGACATTATCAGGATCAGCAGTTTTCTGGCAGACTCTATTTCCTGAAAAACCTGTAGATTTCCTGTTACTTAATCAAAAGTACGATGACAACATGAAAATCCAAGTTGTGCATAGGCTAACAGTTTGAAAGATCACGAGAGAGAGGCTGGATGATCAGAAGTATGAACTGGGGTCATTGGATATCTGGCAACTTAAAGTCCTGAGTTTATCACAGCTGCAATAAAACTTATCCGCTCATTAAGGAGTGATAGCTCATCAGCTGCATGATAGGATTTCGTTTCATCCATCCATCATCCAACCCACTACATGGTCACAGGGGTCTGCTGGAGCCAATCCCAGCCACCACAGGGTGCAAGGCAGTTAACAAACCTCAGGCAGGGCACCAGCCCACCATAGGGCTTACACACACCAAGCACAATTCAGAATCTCCAATGCACCTAACCTGCATGTCTTTGGACTGCAGGAGGAAACCCATGCAGACAAGGGGAGAACATGCAAACTCCACGCAGGGAGGACCCGGGAAGCGAACCCGGGTCTCCCAACTGCAAGGCAGCAGCACTACCCACCGTGCCACCCATGTTGTTTCATTGTTCATTTTGCATGACGGTTAGACAAGAAGGTAAAAATCTCACTTTATTCTGAACAAGTTCCCATAAACTTGAACTTGAAATGATAAGAATCAATGTCAGTATGTACAGAAATATGAATATAGTATTTCATTATTGTATTCTGAAGTAAACTGCAATGCCCTTTAGTGGTTATTACATAAACCATTACTTTTTTACTATGAGATATAGCTAGAAAACATCTGATTTCACTTACATACATACTCAGCTATAGGAAAAAAAATGCTTATTTTCATACTGAAAAAAAGAGATCAACATTTGAGGGATAATGTTGCAGCTGTGCAGCCTTCATCAGTCGTGCTAGCTACAGTATATATTTCTTTAGCTCATACTATATTTTTCCTGTTGTGCCCTTAATTAATTGTGTCAATAGGTTAAGGAATGTATGAGTTATAACTACTCTTATTTGAATATGGAAAACAGAAATGCTATTAATTGGAGATAATTACACAGACAGCACTTTTACATCAGGTAGGTCTAACCATTTGTATTACTGAACTGTCACTGGTGTTATGTGTGACAGCAGTCTATCTTCCAGCACATGAATTACCATACTATCCTAATCCTGCTTTCTAGAGATAAAAATATAGCCAAATACAAAGGATACAAAGAAGATAATAAATGCATTTATTTCTAGTACAGTTGACTACTCTATGCCTTTTTCACAGTCTGCTCAAGTCATTCATTTTGTCAGAACAATCTTGGAGCTAAGCACTCTAAAAACTGTGGACTTTATGAGAGGTCCCACCATATTATCCCCCTTCTCCATAATTAACACTGCTGTGACGGTTATGGAAACCTTCACGTTTCAGGAATCCATAATTTCCGCGACTTGAAATGGGAGACCAACATATGGTCCATCATAAAAAGGCACAACAGCAAATGTATGTACTTCCTACAACAGCTGAGAAAGTTCAGCATTACACAGGACCTCCTGTTTCAGTTCTACATAGAAGTCACTGAGTCGGTTCTCAGCTCATCCATAACAGAGTGGTTCGGATCAGTTACTAAACCTGACAAAAACAGGTTACGATGAATAGTCGGGTCCGGCGAAAATATCATTGGTGCCAGTGTCTGCACCTTACAGGACCTGTACTATCCTAGAGTCATGAAATGGGCAGGGAAAATCATCAACAACCCTTCACATCTAGGCTACAGCCTTTTTGAACTTCTTTTATTGGTCAGACATTATAGGTTAATATGTACCAAAACAAGCAGATATAAGTGCATTTTATTCCCACAGGCTATGCTCACAAATGGTTAATTCAGTTTAATCAGGATTCTTCTTCTTCTCTCGGTTGTTTCCGTTAGGGGTCGCCACAGCAGATCATCTTCTCCATATCTTCCTGTCATCTGCATCTTGCTCTGTTACACCCCCGACCTGCATGTCCTCTCTCACCACATCCATACACCTCCTCTTAGACCTTCCCCTTTTCCTCTTGCCTGGTAGCTCCATCCTTAACATCCTTTTCCCAATATACCCAGCATCTCTCCTCTGCACATGTCCAAATCAATGCAATCTCACCTATCTGACTTTGTCTCCAAACCATCCAACCTGAGCTGACCCTCTAATGCACTAATTTCTAATCCTGTCTATCCTTGTCACATCCAATGTAAACCTTAACATCTTTAACTCTGCCACCTCCAGCTCTGTCTTCTGTTTCTTGGTCAGTGTCACCGTCACCAACCCATATAACATAGCTGGTCTCACTACTGTCTTGTAGACCTTCCCTTTGACTCTTGCTGGTATCCGTCTGTCACAAATCACTCCTGACACTCTTCTCCACCCACTCCACCCTGCCTACACTCTCTTCTTCACCTCTCATCCACACTTCCTATTACTCTGTACTGTTGATTAAAGCATTTAAACTTATCCACCTTTGCCAACTCTATTCCATGCATCCTAATCATTCCTCTGACCACCCTCTCATTCACACACATATTCAGTCTTGGTCCTACTGACCTTCATTCCTCTGCTCTCTAGACCATATTTCCACCTCTCCATGGTTTCCTTGACCTGCTCCCCACTCTCTCTACAGATCACAGTGTCATCCACAAACATCATAGTCCACGGGGACTCCTGTCTAATCTCATCTGTCAACCTGTCCATCACCATTGCAAATAAGAAAGGGTTCAGAGCTGATCCCTGATGTAATCTCACCTCTTCCTTGAATTCATCTGTCACTCGTACCGCAGACCTCACCACTGTCACATTTCCCTCATATATATCCTGTACAACTCTTAAATACTAATTCTTCCACTCCAGACTTCCTCATACAATACCACAATTCCTCTCAAGGCATCCTGTCATATGCTTTCTCTAAGTACACAAAGACATAGTGCAACTCCTTCTGTCCTTCTCTATACTTCTCCATCAACATCCTGAGAATAAAAATCAAATCTGTAGTGCTCTTTTCCGGCATGAAATCAGAGTGTTATTCGCTAATCATCACTTCCCTTCTTAACCTAGCTTCCACTCTTTCCCATAACTTCATGCTGTGGCTCATCAATTTGATCCCTCTATAGTTACTACTGTTCTGCACATACCCCTTATTCTTAAAAATCCGTACTAATACACTTCTTTTCCACTCCTTAGGCATCCTCTCACTTTCCAATATTGCATTAAACAATCTAGTTAAAAACTCCACTGCCATCTCTCTAAAAGCAAGCAAGCTTAATACTTCTAAAATAAAACATATAGAAAAATCACTGTCTGTAATTTACTATATTGTATGTGAGTTGGGAAAAATTTGGTTTGGCCAGAAATATTTTCAGAACCTATTCTATCTGAGGTTAAATATTTTGTTTTTATTGATCTCTGTTCAGCTCATAACATTTTGGCACAAATGCTTCCATAATCCTAAGGGAATTTTAAAGTGATTATTTGCTGAACTCAGCTGTTTCCACTTAGGTAATTTGTGTAATAATTTTGGACCTCTGATATATAGAGAATTTTTTTTAATGGAAGTCTAACATTCTGTTATAAGAGCAGTTTGGTTTTGCATTTGGCTACATATTTATATTGGTCTATAGTCTAATTGATAGAATAAAATACAGATCTCAAAAAAGAATATGGAGAAATTAACACAATATACATTTATTTCCAAGTACTAAAATTACATCCAATGATACTTTATTTCATATGCATGACTTACTGTATCTAACACACTTGCAATAATATATTATCTCTTAGTTTCATATGCCAATTTATTTATGCAAAATAATGTCATATGCACAACAATAAAATATTGTCCTGGGAAAGGCACATAATTATCTCATTTGAATGGATTAGTATCCCTTTTCCATACCAATTTCCTTATTTAAAGTACTTATTACTTATAGTAATTCCCATGTCATGGCCTCTGAAACATTAAACCATGAATTTGACATAGTAAGCTGTAATGACAACAACATATATCTTTAATCATCTCAGGCATGAATACAGCATAATAAGCAGTGATAATCAGAACATATATTTTAATTATCTTATGGCCTTGACCTGTTATTTCTTCCAAGTGACTCACATTTATCATTAATGCACAACACCTCTAGTGCAGTAAAAGTGAAAAACTGGCTGCTTGGATTTATATATAAAATCAACAAATCAAAGGCATATTATGTTTCATGAGGTATATTCATAATTTGTAAGAGAAATAAAAATATCAGCTGAACAAATTGGTTACTCCTAAAATGGGAAAACTAATATTTGCTGTACTTTTAGATTATATACTATATTTGTGCAATTGAAGTGAACTGCTTGTCTCTGACTGTATTTGTAGATTCAGATCTCCACACCTGAACATTTTTCTATGCCACAAAAATGGATTGCAGTGTTTTGTCCTTTTTTAATATCTTACAAGCTTCAGTATATAACGACAATTAAAAAATTAACTGTTAAAGACATATGTTTTATTGACATAGTTCAGAAAAGGAAAATGAATGAATTTCTATATAGGGTACAAATATAATTTTACCAGTATAAGAAAATGATTATTGTAATAGTAGCAGTGGTAGAATAAGTATATTGAACTGTTAGGTTACACATTTTAGAAAAATCTATTTTTTTTATTTCTCACTGTACTTGAAAGATTTACACATATTTGCCCAGAAACCATTTCTCCTAACAATAAGTAATGCTGTGCATCAAGAGCAGAAAGGAAGTATTAATATTTTGGTGGATGATATGCCAGTTTCCATAGCAGCGAATCACTTATCCTGCAAAACCTTCTATCAATCTTGTGTCAGTGCAAGCGTTAAATTTAAACTGAGATCCAAAATGCACGGTTACTTTGAAATTGTATTCATTGCAGCCCTTGAAGGCTGAAAACCTTGAGTTTGTTCTGAAGTTTGAACACATTGCCAAGATGTGTTATATTAATAAAAAAAATGCCTTCACACATCTGCACTATCTGGTCATTCATATGGTTTTTCTTTCAGTAAGGAAGCAATCCTCTTGTAACCACATCCACCCCCTATTGCTTTCAAGGTTATTTAACCTAGATGGAAATGTTGTTTCAGAATAAACACCATACTGCAGTAATAAAATAAAAACAGGTGCTTCCATTATTTTGTTAAACATATGTTCAGTAGAACCTGGAATTAAAAACAATAGCTGACTGCCATATGTTGGAGCTTTACCACACCCTTCTTAATATGCTGTAATATTTTCTGTCTGCAACTTGGATTCCAGCTAGACTTAAATTATATCAAATCACCTGCTTTCAATTACTATAGAGCCATTATAGTGACACTCGAGCTATCATTTCATGTACAGTACACATTGCATTGTGATTAGTAGGCTAATTATGCTACTTAATATTGAAATATTTATATCTTTAACTATTTTATAGTATCTCATCTGTTGAAAGTCATATATTATACAACTCTTCTAAAACTGTTCAAAAATATATCATATATAACATGTAATGATTTGTTTTGAAATGTAATAAAATTCACCCGTGGTATTAGACAGTTTTTTTAACTGCAGTTCTTAAACTAAAGCAAATACTACATCCTATTCACTTTATAAGACACACATACATACATTCATTTTAAAATGCTGTAATTATTTTTGTGCCCTTCAAAAGCCCTTGAAAAAATCTTAGAAACAAGAATAGGAAAGAATAGAACTGACATTGTTATATGGTTATTATTTCATTTTTGTTATTTCACAGCTTGACAGAGATTGTGTCACTGAAATAAAAGATGTTTTGGTTAATCTGCAGTATATGCATAAACATGGTTAGCACTTTGTATATCTAAAAAAGGCCATAGAGAAGAATGGCGTGAAGGCACAGCAGGAAACTTTGCTAAACAGCATTAGAGTACTAATGCAGAAGTGTTAAATGTAAGCTGGTGTGGCCATTGACTGGAGATTCCCAGTGAACTCTGGTTTACCCTCACAGTCTGGAAGAAGTGAATGCAGGTACAGGTGGTTCATGCGAGATGTTGGCACCCCCTACAGGGAATTTCTCATCTTACACTAAATTTTCCCATGGATTGACACTACAGCTCCAAATTGGAATAACAAGTGCAGAAAAGATGGCAATAAAGAGAAAAAAAAAAACCATGACAACCATAAAGACAGACAAACCTTTTGTCATTTTCTTGCTTTTAACCTAGGTTCTTAAAAGTTGAAATGCCATGTTTTGATAGCTCTTATAGAACCACCTTTTCCTCTATGACTATTAATTTAATGCCTTCACAATTTGATTATAAATATTCTTCCAAACTGTTGCTCATAAATAACACATAAACCTTTAATTTTAATAAGAGAGTTCATTATCCATGTGTGACAAGTCAGGAGCAGCATTTCTCACTGATTCAAACTATGGATTTGTCATGATGGTTCAACCACAGGACCTCAAAGTTCAAACACATTTAGCTTTATGAAGAATACCAAAAATATATTAAAGTAATTTAATCTTATTTAGTTTTCATTAAATTGAAGAGATATTTTTTAAGTTTAATGATTTTATTAAACATATTATGGTGAATGAGACACTGATCAATCATTAAATCATTAATACTTGTATTCCACTGTAATTATGTTATTAGACTTAAGTGCAGCATTTGACACCATTGACCATTCTATTTTACTGCACAGGCTAGAAAATGATGTTGGGCTTACAGGCCCCGTGCTCGCTTGGTTTAGTTCTTATTTATCAAATTGATTCCAATATGTACAGAAATGTGCTGACAGTACTCTATCATTATACACAGAAGTTCAATATGGTGTCCCACAGGGCTCAGTACTGGGACCTTTACTGTTTTCACTTTACATGCTTCCACTGGAATCTCTCATTAGGAAACATAATGTTAATTTTCACTCGTATGCAGATGACACCCAGTTATACCTTTCATTTAAATCAAATGAAGTTTCTCCGATGTTGTCTTTAATTAGTTGTGTTAGTGAATTAAAGGAATGGATGAATGAGAACTACTTGTCTTTAAATACAGATAAAACAGAGATGTTAATTGTTGGAGGGAATGACGCTGATCACAGCAATATTTTGTCGACATTTAACTCAGTTGGAATCCCAATTAATTTTACTGAATCAGCCCGCAATCTAGGAGTTATCTTTGACTCTAGCATGTCATTTAAAGCACATATTACAAAGTTGCCCAAAACATGTTCTTCCATCTTAAAAATGTTAGGAAATTAAGGCGCTTTCTAAATAAACAGGATTGTGAGAAATTAATTCATGCATTTATCTCTAGTAGGATTGACTACTGTAATGCGGTGTTCACTGGCTGTTCAAACTGTTCTTTATACAGCCTCCAGTTAATCCAAAATGCGGCTGCAAGAATTATTACAAGAACAAGAAAATATGAACACATAACTCCAGTTCTTAAATCCTTACACTGGCTCCCGGTTAAGTTTAGGGCAGATTTCAAAATCCTCCTTTTAACATATAAAGCATTAAATGGCCAAGGTCCGGCTTACTTGTCTGAACTTATCATGACTTACAAACCTGAGCGCACATTAAGATCTCAAGATGCCGGTCTGCTTATGATTCCAAGGATTAATAAAATAACAGTGGGAGGTCGAGCTTTTAGTTACAGGGCCCCTAAACTGTGGAATGGTCTTCCTGCTTCTATAAGAGATGCCCCTTCGGTCCCAGCCTTTAAATCCCGGCTGAAGACTCACTACTTCAGTTTAGCATATCCTGACTAGAGCTGCTGATTAACTGTACATACTGCATCTCTGTTGTTAGTCATTAGCACTAAAACATAAGTAACATGATAAGTATAATTGAATACTAACCCTCACCTATTCTGTTTCTGTTCTCGGTACTCAAATGTGGCAATTGGTGCCACGGCCCACCTGCCAAGTTGTTTGCCTGCCTATGGTAAAGTCATCCCTGGTGGAGGATCACAGGAATCATGGGAAAGAGGGGCCCTTTCATCGGATTGGCTGGCCGAGCAACGTTTCAGCCGTGGAATGGCCAAATGGGGAGGCAGCTTGACGGATGAGGTCTCCAGCACTCTAAAAATATCAAAATCTTATTATATGATATCATCTACTGTTAAATTCTGCTCTGTACTTCTAAAATTTTTATTATTATGCTTTATTAAGGATTTGTTCTGTTCTGTGTATTGTATTGTATTGAACCCCTTCTTTTGACACCCACTGCACACCCAACCTACCTGGAAAGGGGTCTCTCTTTGAACTGCCTTTCCCGAGGTTTCTTCCATTTTTCCCTACAAGGTTTTTTTGGGAGTTTTTCCTTGTCTTCTTAGACAGTCAAGGCTGGGGGGTTGTCAAGAGGCAGGGCCTGTTAAAGCCCATTGTGGCACTTCCTGTGTGATTTTGGGCTATACAAAAATAAACTGTATTGTATTGTATTGTATTGTATTCATCTTTTATTTCACTTGGATGGCTATGTGAAAAGAAAGCCCAAAACGAAACGCTTTTTCATAAATACTGAGACATCAATAAAGGGTAGCAGAGGCCCAGCTTGTTTATTTTATGAGAGTGTTAACAAATTATGCCCAAAAAATGCTTCATTTGCTTTGTTTTTTTTTTTCTAATTTTAGTTAAATATAAGCATCCACTTCCAACTGAGTTAATGAGCGTGAAATGGGACTGATTATGATAAGATGAGAAGTACAGATTTTTTATAATATAATGCCCCATCTCATATTATTTCAAAAAATCATGTTAGAAGATTTGGAATAATATTAATGTACTGTCATTGTTTTCTAGTATAACCTCCTACCAGCATCCTGTTTAACCTGGGTCTGGATTAACCAGGTTAGAAAATGACATGACATGACCTAAGTGTAGCATATTTCTAAAATATATGATCCTTCAAGCCAGACACTTGATAAAATCATTCTTAGTTGTTGTCCTGAATGTATTTTTGGGTAACCTTACTTGAACACAGCAGGCGTGAGTAAATGTACAATGTTGAAATTAATTACACCATGCTTTGGACAAATTGATGAAGAGAACATCTAATCAATAACTGAATTTTATCTACTGAGAATCTAATTAGAAGGTCCCATTCCCCTCATCACCTTAGATCATCTAGGGCTGCAATTTTTGACATAAGTTCATAGAGCCTGGAAATGCTACCTTATCTTCATTAATAATGGTATGGTTTTATCCACTGTGATTAATAGATTAGAATAGCTGGTCAAAATTCTTTTAACAAAGTTTCTTACTTGGACATAGTAAAAGTAACTTTCTTCTAGAAGAATGTATTTGAGATGTAGTTGTTCTGAATTTAAACACATATTGTCAATACAGAGTTCTCTAAATGTTTGAATACCAAGTGACTTCCATAAAATAAAACACTATATGGGATAAGGATGACTTAAACATGATTATCATTCACTGAAGCATTTGATATTAACATTTTATCCTTAGAATGTATCCTGTATTGGCAGCACATTTTGAGCAAGTGATTAACCACCAGATAATTTATAAACTGATGATAACTAGTAATGGCAGAGAAGTAGAACAAAGTATACAGAGCAGATATTGAGTAGGATTGTCTTTCCATTCCTAACCAAACATGTGTAGTTTCATTACTTTATGCTTCCTTCCGTAGTCTTAAAATACTATTTTAATGTTTATGATTCAGTAATATTATTGAAAGTGAGATAGTGGCATGTCCTAATTCACTTTAGGCCTCTGGAAAATTGTGCATTTTATGATAATATAAGAAGTCTGACAATCAAGCTTGTTTGTTTTGCTAATAGCTAAGCTGTCCCAACATTTCATCCAGGTACTTTGTATGTGGCATTTTGTTTGATTTCATATTAATGAAGTTATAATTATAGTCAATATTTGTAAAAAATACTTGTTAATATATAAAGGACATTTTTCAATTAAATTAATGGCAGCAATTCAGCTTAACCTCCACTTTAAGAATTACACACACTGTTCTCCATGTTTGGCATGCTCACTTTGAACCTGTGTAGCATAATGGTATAGTGTTTAAAATGCCTTTGATCAGCAAATTATTGAACTCTGAGCTGAAAAAATAGTTATCAAATGTATGAGGGACATTCAAAAAGTTTCCACACTTTTTTAACTCTATTTGTTAAGAATTTCAGAAACAAATTACATCACCCTTGTACATAGTCACCTTCGTCTGTGATGCAATTTTCCCAGCGCCGTACCAACTTTTTAATGCCCAATTACACCTCCTCCTGCCTTCACTGTTTCCAATGAAAATATAAAAGCGCAGAAACTTTTTGAACGTCCCTCATAATTAGAATCAATGAAAATTCATGTGAACAAAATGCCTTTTGTAAGAAGTGAACGGAAAGGCAGAAAGGGACAACAGAAAAACATGAATAAACTGGAAAGTAGAAGAAAAGAATTATCACCAGTAGAAGGTGGTGGGGTAGTTCCTATAGACCAGCGTTTCTCAACCTTTAAGTATTTGTGACCTGAGTTTTCATAACAGTTTTATTCATGCCCCCTAACGTTTTTTTGAAAGGAGCCCACTAATACCAATTTGTTCTTTTTTATTAATGATATATCATAGAGGCATATATTATTATACCTACTTAACTTTTATCGACATTTATCTAACTCTATATTTATTTTTCTAGTATCAGAATGTAGTTTAAGTTACTTTGTTTTGGTTTCAATAGATGTATTTTTCATATTTTTGATTCTTGTTTTCTTTTTTTCACATCTTCGCACCCCCCTTTTTGTTACTTCATGCCCCCCTAGGGGGGCCTGCCCCACAGTTGGAGAACCACTGCTATAGACATTTAATTTCTCTGCAACGCTCCAAAAATATTTATAAGACTATGAGAGACAAATATAAAAGGCAAGGAAGTCAAATGGTGGTGGGCTTTGCATTATATGATATTTCATGCATAGTGCAATTATGATTAATTCACCATGTGCCTCTCATCTAGAAGAGCAGATTTCAATTTTTGCTCATTTGTAAACACCTGTTAAGATACCTTTTCAAGGGTGACCTATTGTGCCATTTCTAAACATCTGCTCTGCATTTATTCCTATCATTAGCATAACATTTGTTTCAAAGGTGTGGAAACAACTTTCCTCCACTACAAACTACTGTATACATGGTGATGTGGATTCGTTTATGTACAGAGTTATGCAAACATAAGTCACTCAGGTCCCTTTGACAAAGATTTACAGTATTTATTATAAGTGTATTTGATGTGCTATATAAAAAAAGTGTATAACTGTATACAGTATATATATATATAATATATATGTATGTATGTATGTGTGTTTATGTATATGTGTGTTTATGTAAATATTAAGTGTCATAAATTCATTCTTTTCAATTTTACAGCAATATAACACTGCAGCATCCTGTTTTATTAATTAAGAATACATTCAATAACTATAGGTAACAGTTATTTATGAGTTTCTTTAAACACAATATTTAGCATTAGAGTGTGTGATTATGTGATCACTTTTCCAAAAACTGTAATGTTTTATTTACAAAGCTGTATCTATTAATTTATTTTCTGTATCTGTACCACTTATTTTTCTGTATTTTGAAGCTAACCTGGCAGCAGTGTGAGCAAGACATGAGCCAGTCTTGCAAGAGAGGGAATAAGAATTGTAAAACCTGTTTGGCCCATTTTTATGTTTTTTTATCTATCTATCTATCTATCTATCTATCTATCTATCTATCTATCTAT
>JANRMT010062854.1:74217976-74268292 GCA_026402145.1 Polypterus bichir lapradei | reverse complement strand
TATCTATCTATCTATCTATCTATCTATCTATCTATCTATCTATCTATCTATCTATCTATCTATCTATCTATCTATCTATTTTTGCTATAGATAATATTTCAGTGCATGAGACTTTAATACTTTAAAAGCTGTATGTTCAAGCTTTGCTTACATGTGTGTGTTTTAATTTTATTTTCTTGCATTAGAAAGATTTTATTACATTTTCATTTTTAAGTTCATCAAGCTACCATTTTAGAATGTAATTTAGTTACTAAAGACCTCTTCCCAGGAGGCATCACGATCCATGGTCATGCAGACTATAAATTCCAGTACTGCAACAGTAGTTCTTTGTCGAACATTATGGATTTGACCTGTGAACAACTGTAGTTTAGTGACTTATGTTCTGCCATTCTGGTTCACAATTCTCATTTTGATTGAGTTCTGTGTCTTAATGTTTTGGCTTGAGTTGAATAACGCTAAAGACTCTGTGTACTTTGTTTACTACTTTGGTAACTGTAATGATTGGGTTTCTGTTTATATTTTTTGTGTTTCTCTCAACCAGTTGTTATGATACTTGTATACTTGTTTTTAAGGTTTTCATTTCTGATGTTATTTATTCATGATATTATTTCCTTTAGGAGTTGTTTAATTTTTTGGTGCATTTTGGCCACCATGTTGTATTTTAACAATCATCGTTATTTTGAATACTCATCATTTGAGCAGCACCTCATGATTTCTCGGGTGTGTCATTAGAGGTTGTGATTTGTAGGTAAGTGAAGAAATGGATTAAAAGATTGGCTAATTGTCACTTCCTTATCCAAGTTGTGGAATCAAAAACATTTTCTAAGTCCTTTACTTTAAGCTTTTCTCATTTGATTTTTGTGGTACTGATCATTTTGGCTGGACTGTTGTGTCTTTTGATCTCCCTGTTTTGACCCTTTCTCTGCTTCATGTCTGTCTCGTGGTGTTCACTACACTTACTTGTCAGGTGGCTGACTTAACAATAAAGGTATAGACCTCTGGTTTTCATAGCAAATCACAGACTCTTGAAAAATCCGTTTTGTTTTTATTCTCCTTGACAAAAGACACGTACATTCTCTGGTAATTGCTAATTACTTCTTAGTAGTCACTCTCTAGATTTCTTGCTATAGCTGCTCTAGAGTTTTTTATTTTTGTCAGTAAACATTCAGATGGGTCAGCTTAAAATAAAAAGGTAGACAGTGCCATGTCCTCTTGCCACCAAACCAATATGGAAATAAAAGGCACACCTATAGCACACCTATAGCAGTACAACCAGATTTAGTTACACTCACATTGTAAAACAGATTAGCCTGATCCAGGAATGGATCCCTGAATGGACCTGTTAGGCTTAGGCCCTTATGAAAATTAAACCAACCGAGTATCCGATCTTTATAATGGAACTAAAGAAGCCTTTTGATTCACCCCTTGTCTTTTGTATGTCCCACCACCAAATTCACATTTGCACCTCCTGGTCATGGTGTATAAGAGATGTGCGACAAATGTGATGCCTTGTAAAATATTTAGCTCGAAATGTTTAGGACTGATTTGATTAGATAAGTCTTGTTATGAGTATAACACATACATTTAGTGACCAGTTTCTGTCTCCTTACTTTCAAAGGATTTCACCCAAGCAGATGAGGTTTCACAGCACCGGCATTTTCATATCAGCATACAGTATGTACAATTTCTTCATGAACAATACACAAAAAATATACACTGACATTGAAGGGTAAGAAGTGGACTGAATCTGGAAAGCAGACACTGTCACTGCCTTCATCAGTTACAGCAGAGAAGACATGACCTTAGATATTCATTTCTCCTACTGTGGCTATTGGGCTATAAAAACTTCAGGAGATAAAACTCATCTGAAATGTAATACCTGGCTGCCAGTCAAACACCTAAAACTGCATCAGTGATAGCTGTTTTGCTCCTCATAATTTTCCTGTAATTTATTTGTATGCCTTTGTGACAAATATGTTCTGAGATTAATTAAGTAAAGAAGACATTGATTTTGAGTTAAGATAGATACAGTCACTAATGGAAAGTACCAAAATGTTAATTAGTATAAGCATGTAGGAATTTAGCTGTGTTCTGTATACGTGTCAATAATGATCCTATAGACCTGAATACATGCAAATGTATTCTTTGATAGTGCCACAAGTTATGAGGGAGAATCTGCCTTTAAATCTAATATGGTGTTAAACATTCGGCAAACATAAACATGGAAAAGAATGGCCAAAGGAAATACTTTGCATTTGCATTAGCAACATCAAGCCCCTGCTTAAACAATGAGCAAGAACCCTTACGGAAGGCATGAGCAGCAAGTACAGATGTGCCGGGCAGCAGGTACAAGATATATCCCTAAGCCTCCATGGAGCACAAGCAAAAGATTAGTTAGCAAAGAAAATCTAGAAAATGAAATGGTTCTGCAAAATGTACCATCAACATTTTTGCTATTTTTAATGTATCTGCAATAACGGTTAAAGAATCGTTGCAAATGGACCAAAGTCAACCTCAAACATTTTCATCACTGGCCACAGAGTTACAGGGAGAGGAGGATGACAGTTCTTGACATTAGAGTGTGAGTAACCCAGCATTTTGAAGAGATACTAAAAGAGACAGGGTGAGATGCACTGTTATTGAGAGAAGTAACGAGACGTTTCATAATTGCCGGTTTGAATATCTGGATTCAATGAGAGCCAAATCTTAAGACAACTGACTTGCTATTACCATTTTTTTCTATTTTTTTTACTACTGTATTTAGTCCTGGTGACAGCACATGGCCTATATTGATTGTGTGAGTTATGATAGTAAACAGAGATAATGCTGATGGCTATGGTGTTGTGTGTAGCACTACAGTATCACCCCGCTACCCCAGTAGCACTCTGCATGTTGCTTGTCCCGAAAATATAGCATCGCTCTATGCATTCAACTTCAGCAAGGACAGTCTCAGTTCAAGCAAACTAGTGGCTAATTTTTTTGAAAACTAGTGGGAATGATTGTGTAATTTCCCTTTTTGTGTAAATGTGAGACGTGTTATTGCAGGGATTATACTGTACTTATTTTATTGAAAGCAAATCGTGTATTGCCACCTCTTTATGTAATCATAGTTGAAATTGTTGTTGTGTAAATGATGTAGTATGTGCTATTTATTCAGCTTCTATAGTGAAGTTATTAGATTGTGTTTGATGTGCAATTGTTTTACTCTGACTGGCAGTAGGTACTGAGGGGGCCCCAGAAAACTTGTCAGGCCCTGGCCTGATCAACAAGAATAGCAAGAGGGCATAAAGAATGGTGTAGAAGATCTGATAAACACATGCCTAACCCAGTGACACAATTCAACATCAATACAAAGACAATGCACTCTGTTGGCTGTTTCACATTTTTTGAGTTTCAGATCTGCCATGAACTGCACTTTACATGAAGCACTCTGTCAGGCTACATCTTCCTCAAGATGCTCATTGCTATCAACTATATACTTGCTCCCTGACTTCACTCACAATTTACAAGAAAGGGTCTCACAAACAAATGATGCTTTCAACTGAGTTTTGCTTCTTTAGATTATTTTGTGAATGTACTGGATCATGTTGTGTAGATTACTTTTCATCTTTTTTGGCTCAGTGCTTGCTTTTTAATATTCCTTTTTGGACTTCTTTCTTAGCTCCCATTTGTCTTTGATTCTGAAAAATTGTTTTTTTGACTAACAACAACTGCAGAATTCCACAGTTGCAGTGCTTTAACTACAAGTTCATTGTAGGTTGGTAGATTTCTAGATTGGAATACTCATGTTTTTCAATTAGCAAATTTGAGCCTCTTAACATAATAAAGTCACATTGAAAAAGGCATGAGAGCATTTACTTGTGGAAGCTTGTGGAAATGTGGAAGAATTTAATGGATACTCTTAATTATCATTACAGCACAGAAGTGGTTGCTGATTTGTGACATCAGTACTTGTTTTAGCAATAGAATCATACAGGATAGAATATGTATGCAGATAATTGTAATATTTGCTAAAAATTCTAGAATTTGACATACCATCTATTATAGAGATCTAGGCCAGATTTTGCCATAATATGATTTGTGTCATATGGCATACTTATATCCACCCAAGCATAAATTGCTCTCATCTCCATGTTCTGATAGATGGAACAGTGAAAGATCAAACAAACTAGCAGGTTCAAAATTTGACTTACCCACTAGTCAATTTGTCATTATGAGGGAAAGCAATCTGATTGTGTAATTGAACTATAGAAAGTCATCCTTTAAACTTCATTTAGTAGACTGCTTTATTCATTTTCATTAAACTGTGTTTTTATTCCAGATTGAAAATACTTTAATTGTGATTTTTACTTTTATTGCTTTTCATTTCTCTTTTTTTACTTGTTAATGAGATAATACATTTGAATAAGAAATCCCATGTGCTGGTTTCTTAAGAAGGCTTCCATAGACCAATGGTTTATGCTGCTGCCTCACAACTCCACAAACACTGTTTGCTCTTTTGCCATATGGATCACGGGGTGTGGGAAGATTCCTAAGGTCGTGTATGTCAGGGTTGATTACCAGCTATAAATGGGTTATTTGCTAGTGAATGAGAATGTGTGTGAGTGTGCTTTGTCATGCAATGGGTTGATCCCAGCCTTAAATCAGTGCCAGCTTCTGGGCAATTCTGCAACAGAAAAAGCTTTGTCAGAAAAATAATGTTTAGATGTATTGATAAAACTATTTTCCTGGGCTGCTTAATACAATTAAGAATCATACAGAGCAAAGTCAAAAGTAATTCTTTGAAAAAAATGGCAATAATAATAAAGTACAGAACAATTATTCAGATCTATCCATATATTTGCATACTTATCTTCTTTTCTAGGCTGACCACATTTTGCTAAGCTCAACGACTATGCTTTAATTTATAGACATGATATGATATTTAAAGGTCACATGAATATACATTTAATAAGATAGCAAATAAAATGAACATAACAGTAAATAATGATAGAAAACTCATTTAATCTGACTCTTCATAATATCTGTGTCCCAACTATTGAGAGAATTGAAAGGCGTATCTATCATTTAGGCATCAAAATCTCACTCCTTAATTTCTTCTTTTACTTTTCTTTCTCCTCTTTGCCTAGCTTCAAGTATTAGTGAATCTGCTCATCTTTTTCTTAAATGAAAAAATGTAGCAGTTCTTGGTTTTCATCATATATCAGTAGCTGGTACATCAATTTTCAATTCAAGAATTATAAATTACTGTATATTGAATTTAAGTTTAATTACACCATGTTTTCCGCCCAATTAAAAAGTAGTGAGGACTGTCTTCCTGCAAATGATTGGCAGGCCTAAGGACCCAAATAGGAGAGGAATACAAACACTGTTGTTGCACTGCTGCAAGGTAACTCAGAAGCAAGTAAGAAAATGTATGCATGTCGTGACATTCAGATGCTGTATTGCTGTTGACTCACGCCACAAGCGATCATAGCTGATTTGCACTGTGATAACTGCCAGTGGCCAGCGTCAAACCCACAATGTGTTGATTACAACGGCCTTCAGAAGCTGTCTCTCGTCAGCCTAAGCTACAGTAATAGGAGATTCCCATCCTTGGCTGAGCAGATAGTACTTCTGAACATTGTGAGTAGAGCCCTTTGTGGTTATGTCATATAAACTCTGTCTCTCTCAGTTCCCACTGTAGTGCAGTGTTTGGGGACTTGGTTAAATTGTTTGAAAGTTGGAGCATTTTTAATATTTCTAGTCATTTTCATTGAAGAGTTTGTTACTACAATGTTGTTTATTACATATTTATGTAACAGTGAATCATATCAAAAAATAGCAGTGATAATCAAACATAACTAGTAGAGTACAAAAAACATTTAATAGTCAAATGCCACTTTAAAATATAATGTGCCAGAAATGGCTTCCATAGACAAAAGATTCAAAGATTATTGTGCTATTGCAAGTTGTTGGATGTGGAGGGTCTGTGGCTAATTGTAGTTCTAATTTCTTTCTGATGGAGATTTAAATTCAGTGATGAAGTCTCAGGCTGAAATTGTTGGTTGCATCTGAACATGATTGATAGCAGATAATTGCAGCACTTTGCTGATAATTTATAGTGTCAGAGAAATATTGAATCATTTTAATATTTACAAAACTCACCAATCAGGTTGTTTTATGTGTAATGGAAATACTGAGTTTATGTTTAGTCACTGTATCATGAAGTATCATTGAGATATCTTTCATTCATTTCTACATAAGTTAAGTTGCTTTTCTGTTTTAATTTTTCAGACTTGAACATCATATCACTTACCTACTTCAATTTCAACAAGTAGGAAAAGTGAGCTATGGTGACTGAGTTTCGTGCACAATGCTGCACACTTACCTGCAGAGATGAGCACAGGATAGGGCTAAGACAGACTACTAGCTTGTAAAGAGACCTACCCCTGTACCCATTGGTACAGTAAGGGACGGTACTTATCTTGAATGTTGATGAATAAATGAACAATATCAATATTAGCATATTGAATTAATTAAGAATTTAATTATTATGGAATTGAATAAAAAATAAATATATATATCTAATTTTATATTATATGATAACACTCAGCCTTCCAACTCCATCTACACCTGAGCTCGCCGTGTCCCATGACTTGCAGCGAGGTACATTTACTTCAGCATACTCAACTGCAGGTGTTTCACTGTTTTGCCATCCAGAGCAGCAGTTGAAAGTGTAAAAGAAAAAATACAAATTGAAAAAACCATTCTCAAGGAGAAACTGACAATTCGTAGCTATTTATTTGTTTTACGATCGATGAGTTTGCAAATTCACCAACTGCTTTTCAATGGACAATTTTGAAATTTAAAAAAATATGTGCAGTGCACTGTATTCAAAATATCTTAACAATAATTTCCTTGCAGAATAAGTGTGGCAAATTTAAACAAATTGATCCACTGGGAGTTGTTTCATGTGGACAGACAAATGGACAGACAGACCAACATAGCTATTGAAGAAGGTGCTTGTCACATTATATGAAATGTCACTGATAGTAAGTAGCCCCTGAAAAAGTAATATGTTTCCCACAAATAATATATAACATATTATAAAGAAGAAAGTGACAGTAGTGCCTGAGGATGATTCAGAAGAAATTCCACTAGAAAGTTAGAGTGCAGGTAAACTAGCATGGGCCAGTAGCACTTGCCCCTCTATTTTGGGGGATAATGAGTTGAAGGAGGTTTCGCAAAATTACTTCCTACTCAATAGCAGGCAGTACATGGTGTTAGGTAGGTAAAAGAAAAGATCATGATGTCATTTTATGGGTACAAGCTTGAAAGACTAGCAAGAGGCCAGTCATAACACTTTGGTCCATTATGTGGTACAATACTTTTCTAGCTTGTGAGGATGGAGACCGTGTTACCTGTTTAAGAAGACACACAGCTGGGTAGCTGCCTTGGTGACTGCTTCTATTATAGGTGTTGTGAATTGCACTTTAGTTATTTAAGATAACACAGTGTTTTGAAGTATTCATAAAAACGAAATGTAGTTGTTGCTGTGGGATTTTCATACTCTGACAATAAGTCTTACAAGATATCAAGCAAGAGGACTGTAAACGTTTAAATCAAAAAACAAAATGGAAAGTCATTAAATGTGCTTGCATGAAATACAACTGAAATCAAGGAGACAAAATTTGCACATGCTTTTACTTTTATACTATAATTCAGATGAAGATCTGAATTGTTTAGTAGAGGGTTGTCATGTAGCAAAATAAAACAAAAGAGCTACCATCTCATTACAAGGATAATAATGAATTTCAAACTCTTACCTTTTTTCAACATTCTTTGAATCAAGTATGTTTTATTTTATAAATTTAATTTGTTGTAGGGGAATTCTTAAAGCAAAATTCAATTTAAAATACTGTTATGAAGAGTTCCTTTTTATACATTTCTAAAAAAATCAATATTAGATATATACATCCTTTATACATTTCACAACTAGTCAGATTGCCAGTAATAAATTCATAAATCTAAATGTTTTGTTATTAATGTTCTCAAAGATGAAAAAAGAAATATACATTAAGCTAATAATGGAAAAAAATATGGCAGGTTGAAAAAACAGGCAATGTAATCTAAAACTCCATTTAGCAGATTTCTTGAAAAAATTAAAGTCTAATGATCCATATTCCTTAGGTATAACTTAAGTCAAAGTCTGATTGACTTAAGCAATGGTACATGTTAGTATCAATAACTGTCGCAAAATCAGACCTGAAACAGAATGTATAATTGCTGGTAGATACCTATGCTTTTCATTCATTCTAACATTTCATTTAATAGCCCAGGATAATATTCGTTAAACAATTCTGGTTTTAAGCATGCCAACAAGAATGAATGACACATTTAAAGTTTTTATAAATAAACATGATCACAATGGGGCAGCACGGTGGTGCAGTGGTAGCACTGCTGCCTTGCAGTTAGGTGGCCTGGGTTTGCTTCCCAGGTCCTCCCTGCATGGAGTTTGCATGTTCTCCCTGTGTCTGTGTGGGTTTCCTCCGGGTGCTCCAGTTTCCTCCCACAGTCCAAAGACATGCAGGTTAGGTGGATTGGCAATTCTAAAGTGGCCTTTGTGTGTGGGTTGGCACCCTGCCCGGGATTGGTTCCTGGGATTGGCTCCAGCAGACCCCTGTGTTCGGATTCAGCGGGTTGGAAAATGGATGGATGGATAAATGTAAATATGGTGCAACTGGTATCACCACATTAAATTTCTGTTTAAACACTGATATAGTATAAATAAAATAATTTGTCTATACTTTTTGTGACTAGCGTGGGACATTACATTTCTAGGATGAATCTGAAGCTATATTAGCACAAAACCCTGTCTTTCTTTAAAAAGTAACAAGTTAGAAAACTCTCACTGGCACAACATGTGTTTGTTAACTGTTTAGAAAGTTAGAGTATTTTAAATTTAAAAAAATTTAAAATTTAAAATTTAAATATTTATTTTTGTTTAATGAATATTTTTGTAACAATGTGTTATATTCAAAAATAACACTGATAATATGCAAACTGTATTGATCAATATACTATTGTTTATCGTTGGTGGTGGAGTCTTTTACTGATTTAAGTTATTATTACACTAACATAAAATTTTTGAAAGAAGTGCTCAATGGATATCTGTATTGTTGTCCGCATATTATTTTTAAGAATAAGGGAGAAGTGCAGAACTGCAGTATCTACAGAGGGATAAAACTGATGAGTCAGAGCATGAAGTTATGGGAGAAAGTAGGGGAAGCTAGGTTAAGAAGGGAGGTGATGATTAGTGAGAAGCAGTATGGTTTCATGCCAATAAAGGGCACTGCAGATGCAATGTTTTCTCTGAGGGTATTGATGGAGAAGTATAGAGAAGGCCAGAAGGAGTTGCATTGAGTCTTTCTGGACTAGAGAAAGCATATGACAGGATGCCTAAAGAGGAGCTTTGGTACTATATGAGGAAGTTGGGAGTGGAAGATAAGTATGTAAAAGTGGTCCAGGATATGTATGAAGGAAGTGTGACAGTGGTGAGGAATGACTGATGAATTCAAGGTAGATGTGGGATTACATCAGGGATAAGATCTGAGACCTTTCTTATTTGCAACGTTGATGGGCAGGTTGACAGACAAGGTTAGACAGGAGTCCCCATGGACTATGATGTTCATGGATGACATTGTGTAGAGAGAGTAGGGAGCAGGTTGAGGTGGAGATATGCTTTAGAGAGGAAAGGAATGAAGGTCAGCAGGAACAAGACAGAATACATGTGTGTAAATGATAGAGAGGTCAGTGGAATGGTGAGGATGCAAGGAGTAGAGTTGGCAAAGGTGGATGAGTTTAAATACTTGGGATCAACAGTACAGAGTAATGGGGATTGTGGAAGAGAGGTGAAGAAGAGAGTGCCGGCAGAGTGGAGCAGGTGGAGAAGAGTGTCAGGAATGATCTGTGACAGATGGGTACCAACAAGAGTGAAAGGGAAAGTCTTTAAGACGATAGTGACACCAGCTATGTTATATGGGTTGGAGATGCTGAGATTGTGTTGGTTTGGACATGTATAGAGGAGAGATGCTGAGTATATTGGGAGAAGAATTTTAAGGATGGAGCTGCCTGGTAAGAGGAAAAGAGGAAGGTTTATGAATGTGGTGACAGAGGACATGAAGGCGGTGGGTTTAATGGAGCTAGATATAGAGGACAGAAAGATATAAAATATATGGAAAAAGATGAAAGGCTATGGCAACCCCTAACGGAATCAGCAAAAAGAAAAAGAAGAAATTCAATGGAGAGTTAAAATATATGTTGAAGTCTGCTTGCTCATGTAGCTGAAGAGATGAGCCATGCGAAAAATTTTTGCTGTTTCAGTTGCTTGTATTGGTGATTTGTTCAGTTGTCAGAAGTGAATATTAAGAGTAAAAAAGGAAATATACAATTTGCAATTAAACCCTGCCCACAGAATTTTCAAACCCGGTTAGTCCTGAACAAGGTCATGGCAGTGCTAGAAGCCTATCCCAGTTAGCACATGGTGCAAGGCTGGAACAATCCCTGAACAGGGTGCCAGTCCTTCATAGAGCAAACACACACACACACCAGCCATACACTATGACCAGTTTAGTATGACCAATAACTTAACCTGCATGTCTGAGGGAGGAAACTGAAGCACCCAAAGGAAACCCACACAGACATAAGTAGAACATGCAAATTCAACACAGGGAGTAAATTCCAGTCTTGTTACTGCGAGGAAGCTGTGCTAATGCTGCACCAACATGTCACCCACAGAAATTTAACATAGTAAATTTATCAGTACTTAAAGGTACACAGAATGTTTTAAGACAAACAATTTTGGAAATTCAGCAATACTTTTAAAGACAGGTTTTGAAACATCAAAAATGTGCTCAGTACTCTTATTTCAAGGTATTTCAGTAAAAAATCTAACTTTTTTGATGAAGTTCAGCAAAATAAATCCACTGGGACCTTTGTTGCTTGAAGAAGACAGACAAATGCACAGTATTTTATAGAAACAAACTTAAAAAGCTATATTAAAAAAAATAATAATATTGCAAAAAGTCTTAATGTTATAAGAGTATTTTGAGTCAGTTTTATAGTCTGCATATGTAACAAGGTTAGTTTAGTCAAGGGCAGTACCTAGGTATCATTTCTCTAAACTTCAGATTCCACATTAAGCATATTATCTATCACTGCAAGATGCTGAAAATGTAAATGCTTTTGTCTTTAGCCATCTAGAGTACTGCAATGCACTCTTATCAGGATTACCAAAAAAATTAAAGATAACCCAGCTGCAAGAAAAACACAGTAGCAAGAATTTTAACTATAAACAAAAAAACAGAGCATATCTTGCCAGTCTCAGTATCATTACACTGGCTGCCTGTATGCTTTAGGATAGATATTAAAAAACTTTAATTGTATATAAGGCTCTAAACAATCCAGTACCTTTTTATATTTTTGACTGCGTGTTCCCCTACATTCCTAACTGTGAATTTGATCCTCTAACACTAGCTTGCTCAGAATCCCGTGTTAAACATAAAATAATGTTTGAGGCAGCTTTCTGCTTCTGCATACCAAAAATCTGGAATACTTTATCTTTAGAGATACCTGGGGGCCAGTACAGTTGAACACTTCAAAAAACTACTGAAATCCAATCTCTTTTAATCTGGCTTTCTTAATCACTTAAGAAATTACTAACATCATTAGTATTCCTTCACACTGAGGGAGAAGAAAAACACAGTTCTTATTGCTGTTTTAGGCTGGTACCTAATCACAACTTTTTGTGTTTTCTTTGTTTTTTCCTGATACTCTGTGGTGGTGCTATGTGCCAATGCTCCTGGCCCAAGTATGCTGCAGCCTCCTGAGATGTGGGGAGACGATGAGGACTCCACAAAGCCATACATAGGCTGTAGTTTATTGGCTTTGGAACTCTACAGCCTTATTTTCTCCAACATCCTACCAAACAGAGTTTTTTCTTCTGTTACTCGACCTTCTAACTGTAAGGTGTAATTAAGCAGGACATTATGATTGAATAGCATTACGATTAGCTTCTGCATTCAAAAATATGTGTTTATAATGCAACATAATGGTTGTGACTCTTACATCAGCTGAGAATGACATCAGCACTGAGTCAGTAGCAGTCTGAGCTAGCATTCCCTATTTAACAGAGCAGTTTCTGTGACAGCTGTAAAGATCAAGCCTGCCACTATCACACATCACCAATGTTTTTCTTGTTTTAGAACCAAGGCAAAATGGTTACCAAAAACCACTAAATACAGTATTGTGCTGTCACTTACTGTGACATACAATGATCTCATTTTAAAGCTATACCTTTTCCAATAAGCAAAACATTTTAAATTTATTTACATATAAGTAACATGGGTGGTGCAGTGGGTAGTGCTGCTGCCTTGCAGTTAGGAGACCTGGGTTCGCTTCCCAAGTCCACCCTGCGTGGAGTTTGCATGTTCTCCCCGTGTCTGCGTGAGTTTCCTCCGGGTACTCCGGTTTCCTCCCACAGTCCAAAGACATGCAGGTTAGGTGCATTGGCGATCCTGAATTGTCCCTAGTGTGTGCTTGGTGTGTGTGTGTGTGTGTGTGTGTGTGCCCTGTGGTGGGTTGGCGCCATGCCCAGGGTTTGTTTCCTGCCTTGCACCCTGTGTTGGCTGGGATTGGCACCAGTAGACCCCTGTGACCCTATGTTAGGATATAGTGGGTTGGATAATGGATGGATGGATGGATAAGTAACATGCAGTATAGACCATCTTCCAACATTTTCAAGGAAATACAAAATAACTGTGAAAGCTTGAGCCTTTTGCCCAAACCTGTGGAAAGATTTACCCATTTGTATAAAGAATACCCTGTCATTTTCAATATTTAAATCCATACTATTTATGTCAGATCCACAAACATCTGTACCAGTAGTCCTTAACAGACAAGCAGAATTTCAAAAGATATTGGGATTCAAATGTAATTTCAATAAAAGTGTACTTTTTCTAGTGAAATGTCTAGCACACAATATTAGACTCTACACCTTCCTATTTATTTTAGCAGATCAGTTTAAATACCTACGGATAAGCATCACAAGTTAATATAAAGATCTTATTCAACAAAAGTTAGCTATCAACATGGAATAAATTAAACAAGTTGTGAACAGATGGTCTACCCTCCATCTTATATTAGCAGGAAGAATCAACACTGTCAAGATGAACATCCATCCCAAGCTTCTTTTTCTATTTTACAGCATACCATATACATTAACAAATGGTTTTTTAAGAAATTACATTAAATTATAACCTCATTTATTTAGAATTTGAAACATCCACGCATCCAAAGGGACCTACAATGACCTAAAGCAGCAGGGGACATGGCACTACCTAACTTTCAATTATATTACTGGCTGGCAAATACACAACCTATAAAGACCTGGACATCAACTCAAATTGATCAGTATAACACACAAGCCTTGTCTGCAGTAGGAATAAAATCTTCCTGTACTTCTTTATATGCCCTGCTCTGTGCCCCAGTAAATACAAATAAGGAAGCACTTTAAGACAGAGAAACTTTTGGAAAATGATGGGAATGAAAACACATAGAAATGTATATGTATACAATGTCTTTGCATCTTATGAACAAATTACACTTCAAATTAAATTTTCCATCAACACAATTTTTCCACTACTTTCAAATCAGAAACCTTGCTAAAATAAATCTGCTCAATTTTCTTCTCCTCCCACCCAATTGTATTCCAGAGGAAATGCTGATCAGTCTTGAAGAATCAGACAACATCTCAATAATATACAAAAATATTGTAAAGTCCCTGCCTTTCAAAGATCCCAGAGTACGGTGAGGAAGGGATCTTTCACTTAACGTCTCAGAAAATGAGTGGAAGACAGGCATGCATAGAATACACTCTAGCTTCATATGTGCAAAGCACTAAATCAAGCAACTTAAAATCTTTTATCAAGTACATTTATCTCATTTAAAACTGTCCAAAATGTACCCAGGCCAAGAATCAACCTGTGAATGTTGCAATCTAGCTTCATTCTCACTGGGCCACATATTTTGGGCGTGCACCAAATTAACATCATTCTTTATACCTGTCACAGAGCCTTGTTGTCACAAACACTCCTGGGCTTAAAGTGGAGAAGGCCAAATTGATTGTAATTGCCTATACCACACTACTAGCCCATAGACATACCTTGCTCAACTGGAAGAATCCCAGCCCACCTGTTGTAAGTCATTGGGTAACCGATGTTCTATACTATTTGAAAAAGTTAAATTCTCACTTACAGGATCTGTTCAAAACTTTTCTAAAATATGGCAAGATCTATATAATAAAATTTTAGAATAAGCTTTTATATCGAGGAAAGGACATTCTCCCCTCTTTGTTGATTTGAAAGATTTGCTCTTGCTGTTGTCTCTCCCTTCTCTCTCTAGGGCAGAGGTTGAATTAATGGTTGTTAAGTTTGACTTAATTGTATGTAATGTTATTTTAATTTTTGTAAAATGAAAGTACTAAGTACTTTTATCTTAGCATACGCTGATTAGAGACGCTACTTAAATGCTCATAATGCTGCTCTGTTTGCTGGTCATAAATAAAAGTTTGGCAACCATTATGAATTTTCTTATCAGCCCATTCTGATTTGTTGTCAATATCCTGCTGTACCACATTGCTAAGGTACTATTCCTGCCCATGGAAATTTACACCATACATATTGAAATATTGCAACATATGTGCTTCTTATTACTATACTTTGTGGCAGATGGCTGGGGGGGTGACCCGGCCGGGACGCCTTGGAGGACCAGAAGAGGGCGTACGCCCACCTCAGACCACGTGGGGACGACCACCCTGGTTGCTATGGGGACCACGGGTACAGAGCTTTGAAGCAGATCACCGCCAGGGGGCGCCTCGATGCCTTGGGAGCCCTGGACCTTAGCACTTCCACCACACAAGTGCTGGGGGGAAGACGTGCAGGGACACCTGAAGTGCTTCCGGGGATATAGCCGGCACTTCCGCCACACTGGGACGTGTCGGTGGGAGATTGTTGGAGCACACCTGGAGCACATCCGGGTGCTTATAAAAGGGGCCGCCTCCCTCCATGTGATGGCTGGAGTTGGGAGTGAGGAAGACTAGGTCTGGAAGGGGGCGAGGAAGCGGCCTGAAGAGAAGTAAAGGCATTTGTGTTGTGGCGAGGACTTTGGGGGTTTTGAGGTGTACTTTATTCTTGTAAATATGTATAATAAACGTGTGTTGGGTGATGTCAATGTGTCCGCCTGTCTTTATCTGGGCCGGCTACCACAACTTATAAGTTGTATATCGGTTTAAAATACATTGTTTGGAAATAAGAATTGTCACATTTAATTAATGTAGGAATAGAATTATTTAGATAGATAACAGCTGTGGCAGACAGACAGTACCTTTCCATGGCCGGGACGTCTCCTTAATGGATGGACTGCAGGAGAAAGTGTGCTCAAAGCATTATCGCCCCTAGATTGCTAGGTGGCAGCCCCCTGGGCTGCTAGGGCTCCATGAATCCCCACAGGGCATGTTGGGAATTGGAGTTTGATGGCTCAGCCCTGTTGGATTATGGGGGTGCTTTCAGGGGGGCTGCAGGGACTCCTGAGCCCTACTTTATCAGGTCCCCACCTCAACCAGAAGTGCTTCCAGACCACACTAATGGGCCACTGGAAGTACTCCCTTGTACAGCATAAAAGGAGCCAGCTGCCACTGCTCCAGGAGCCAGAGTTGAGAGGGAGAAGACAAAGCTTGCTGCAGGAAGGAGGAGGCAGAGAGAGTGGAAGAACACTGCTGTATGCAAAGACAAAGCACTGCTATATGCTTATTTGTGCTTATTGTACTGTGCTGGCTGGTGAGCAATGATTAAGGAAGCGTTTCCCATGTAATAAAACCTTGTGTGCTGGGTCGGACTTGTGCCTTGTGTCTGTCTGCATCGGGTCTGAGAAGTTGGTATAGCCCCTGCAGGCCACACAGCTTTAAATGATTAGCTTTGCAACTATGTAAAGCAGATTTAGGAAAGGTCAGCATTATTTTTGAAGCAGTTAAAGCAGTTTAACAATCAAATGTTCTTAAAGTAGCATGTTTAGTCAATGTGCACACTGTACATTAAAGAATAGCATGAGTGCTGACGGAATAGGCTGAGGGCATATTAGGATATTTACAAATACAAAAAGCAACCTCAAGCATGTACTTTTATAGTGCCAAGGTTAATAGTCTGTTTGAGCTTTATGCTTAAGAAAAAAAACGTGAGTATAGGTTTGCATGATAAAGTATAAATGAGTGAGACCTTTTCCATTAGTATATCATTATATTATCTACATAGTAATAAAATTTATGATTAACATGCCCATTAATAAAATATCAGTTGCTCAATTTTAGCATGATGCAACTATTGTTTTGTTTCCCTAAATCTTTGTGGCCAGTCTTCAAGTTACTGTGTAAAAGAGTGAGTTGCAAAGCATCTCAAGCTCTTTGGATTTTTTGTATTCTTTGGAATCTCCTGGTTCTTCTCCTTTTGAATCTTACCAACTTGAGAGGTTCATGTGCTCTTCTTCTGCCAACTTCAACACTCTCTGGACAACTCCTGACTTTGTAAATGTACAGTGCTCACTATGAATCTTGCTATATGACATTGATTTGAACCAATCACTTTTACTGAATTCATCTGCTTAACTTCTAGTGTTTGATATGTCTGGGTTCTTTGCAAATAAACTTATCCAGGGTTAGATTAAATACAAGGGTCGTTCAGAAAGTTTCTGCACTTTTATGTTTTCGTTGGAAACGATGAAGGCGGGAGGAATAGTAATAGTGTCTGAGAGTGTCATGTGACTAGTTCGGTGTGGAAAGTCGTCTGCCCTTGCAGTTTAGTATAAGAGTTGTCACCCTGTGGTGAAGATTGCTGCGAAATTGCACCAAAGAGGAACAGCGTCCTGTCATACGGTTTTTGTGGGCAGAAGGTGTTCCAGGAGCACAAATTCATCTCCACATGTGTGCTCAGTATCGGGATAAAGTTCTCTCTCGTAGAGCCGTCTGAAATATTCGAAAATGACCATACTACTGTGATGGATGCAGAGTGCTCTGGACATAACAGCTACAGCCACGACAATGAGGAATGAGCAAAGAACCCTGATGCATTAGTGGCTACATGCTCAACCTAATGGCATTAAAAAGTTGGTACAGCGCTGGGAAAATTGCATTGCAAGGGAAGATGACTATGTAGAAAAGTGATGTCATTTGTTTTTGATATTCTTAATAAATAGAGTTTAAAAAAAAGTGTAATCTTTTTGAATGCTTCTTGCAAAACTGGCTGTTATCTTAAATTAATTTGTGGAAAAACTGGGTGAAGGTGTACTCGCAAAAGTGTACAGTCTGTCATTGGTGAGGTTGCTGGCATGAATACTGCAGGTATATACAGTGGATTCAGAAAGTATTGTGTTAAAGTTTAATTTTAAATGTATACATTTGCCCGTTTCCCCATGAATTTAAACTCATTAACTCATAATGACAAAGTGAAAACATATTTTCAGAAACGTTTGCACATTTATTAAGAATTTAAAAGTGAAATCTCTCATCCATGTAAATATTCAGGCACTAAATTCAGTACTTTATAGAAGCTCCTCTGAGAGCCATTACAGCTTAGGATGTTCTTGGGGTTTATTTCTACAAGCTTTGTAGAACTAGATTTGGCCCATTGTTTCCTCTAGATCCTCTAAAGTTCTGTTAAATTGGATAGGAAGTGTCTGTACACTGTCATCTTCTGTCCTTTCCATAGATGTTCTCTGGGGTTTAAGTCTGGGATTTGGCTGGACCACTCATGCTCTTAGAGTCCAATTGGGCTGTCATATACCTTTTAATCAAATGTAGTTTCTCTCTACCCACTCTGCCATAAATACCTGATTGACGGAATGCTGCTGAGATGGTCTTCCTTCCCTACAGGTTTTCCCACCTCATCAGAGGAATTCTGAAGCACTCTTAGACTAGCCATTGGATTCTTAATCATGTCCCTGTCCAGTTACTCAGTTTGGCTGTAGAGTTAACTCTAGGAAGAGTCCTGGTTGTTCCAAATTTCTTCCATTTCATAATTATTGAGGACACTGTGCTCCTGGCAACATTCAAAGCTTTAGAAATGGTTTTATATCTTGCCCAGATCCCTGGCTCACCACAGTTTTGTAGAGGTTGTCTACGGAGAGTTTATTGGATTTCATGGCTCATTTTTTGTTCTGACATGCAGTGTGAATTGTGGAACCTTATATACACAGATGTGTGCCTTTCTAAATGATGTCCAATCAATTCAGTTTACCACAGGTGGACCCCAATCAAGTTCTAGACACATCTCAAAGATAATTAAAGCAAAACAGGATGCACCTGACAACAATGTGGAGTGTCATAGCAAGGGGTCTGAATACTTCTAGAAATGAGAGACTTCACTTTTCGATTTTTAACAAAATTGCAAATCTTTCTGAAAACATGTTTTCACTTTTTCACTGTGGTTAATTGAGTATAGACTTATGGACAAAAATGGCAAATGATGCATCCATTTAAAATTAAAATTTCAACACAATAAAGCTTGCTGAAAGTGAAAGCGTGTAAATACTTTTGGATTCACAGTTTGTAAAAGAAGGTCAATAAGCTAGGGCACACATTTGTTCTTGTTCACTGATAAAAAGAACCTAGGTGGCTAGTGTAGTACCTTTCATGACAGTATGACAGTTTTCATGATAAGACATAAGTACAAGGTTTATGGTGTCATAGAATGCCTAGGAGGGGAAAGGCAATCAGGTGGCTTAAGTTATCAAAACTGTGAGTTCTGCTTTAACCAACCATGAATCTTCCGAAGGCAACTGATAATTATATATCTCACTTATAATCAATTATAATATTAATGGATTTTATATGGTCATGATGTGTTTATATTAATCAATGTAACTGCTCTGTTTTACTGTGTGTTTCATTTCTGTTTTTATTTTTGTAAATTGTGTATTCTTTGCAATGTCCAGTTAAGAGTCCACTTAATAAATAAATGATATGCAAAAATTTATTTCATTGAATTGAATTTGTTAAGAAACCAAATGGTATATCCATGGCACTTGTGTAAATTTCTTCATTCATTTCTGCAGTCATGTTTCCTAGATTAAAATAAAGTAATGCAGTATAGTGAAGGATCATGAGCTTTAAAAACTTATGCAATAAAAAAAAAGAAAAATAACAAAACTTTTGAACCCGCTTAATTAAATTTATCATTACAGGGCAAGAGACTATCCAGGCAACATTAGGGAAAAATGCCGGAACCAACGCTGGACCAGATTCTAGTCCATTGCTGGGAAGACTCACATTCATGCACACACTAGTACAAGACCAATTTAGAGCCTAGAGGAAAGCCTATGCTGGCGTGGAAAGAACGTACAAGCAGGACACAGATAATGACAGGGTGTGGGCTTCAAGACATGGTGCTGAATCTATGATGTAACACCATTTAGTACTGCACTGCACTTTGCACTTTGAGCTACTTTTTGCATGAAAATGTGCTATATAAATAAATGTTGTTGTTGTTGTTGCAGTGACTCCCATTAAGAGAAACATAAGCCCCAAAGGAGTGAATATGAAACATTAACAAGCGTGTGTCACGTCACGTGAAGTATAAACCTGGCCTAAGCTGCTAGAGCCTTTATTTGCTTATCATTTTAATCCACATTACTAAATAAAGTGCAGCTTTTTTTCCAGGGTTTACTAAAATTTAAATGCAGCTACCAGACTGGCACTCCAACAATAGTATATATGAATCATTGTACAATTGTACTATTGTCATACAGAGCTAACATTAAGAACATTCGATTATTTTTCATTTAGAGTGGGTGGAACAGAATCTTCCATCATCCATGTTAAAGCTACATTATATTCAAGTTCAAACTAAGCAAAAACTTACCTTTAACATTAACTTAAAGGATTTGGCTCTTACACACACTTTACATAAAATGATTGGTATTGTGAACGGCTTTCTCAATAACTTAGAATTTCCAATACCATTGATCTTTATTACCATGTGAAACACCAAAAAACCCACGGGTGCAACAGCATCCTCTGTTTCACCTGGTCTCACAAAGTAGTTTGTCACTTTTGCTGAAGAGCTTCCTTCCTTAACAGAAGTCCCCTGCTTTGTGGACTGAAACTTCTAAGGGCTCATTTATACTTCATGCTCAGAACATGTATGCGCTCGCATCATGGCTGTCATGCATTCCTGGCGTTCATGTGACATGTCCTCAGAAATTAACGTGACACCTGCGCGAGTTGCAGTACCAGCAAAAATTGGGGGGGGGGGGGGGAGGGTAGTGGTGCAGTGTGATAAAAGTTGGAATGTGACATCAGAGTGTCAGAGTCTCTGTTTACTATCTACATGTGACATAAAGCTGCTTTGAGGATCCTCCAGGATCGATGTGCCTGATTTGATGTTTGATGAATGGTTCGATGTGGTGAAGTAAAATGCCGACATACATGTGGTGCTTTTATATTCAAGCGTTGCATATTCCCCAAAGTAATGACACGATACATTCTAAAAGTTTCACATACCATCTTATGTGCCTTTTTTTCTGCAACTTCACAATAGTATCAGAATGTATGGCTTCCTCCTGCATTGACAGTAGAGGCAAGCAGCAATCAGCACACAGAACACATTAAATGTATGATATTCCAGCTCTCTGCATAGAATCTTTGGATTTATACTTGATATCACTTTCATGATGAACTATGTATATTACATTTTACACATATGCGTGAAGCCTTGCAGGGAGTCACGTCGCTGGTGTTGCCTGCCTGGAGTTTGCATGTTTTCCTGGTAGGTTTCCACAGTGTACTCCGGTTTCCTTCCAAAGACATGCAGTTTTGGGGATTTGGTGTAGCTAAAATGACCCTAGTGTATGTGTATGCTTGTGTTCACCTTGCGATGAGCTGATGCCCCGTCCAGGGATTTTGTTTCTTTCTCGCGCCCGATGCTTGCTGGAATGGGTGCATCTCTGGATTGATGGCTATAATCATTAAACATCCTTTTCAGAGATATTGTGGCAAGGTGTCCTCAGAATTTAATGGATGTTTCAGGCAATTCACAACACAGTGAAGCCGAACATTTTCTCACCGTGATGATATCTTGCACTTCCAGATTTACATAAAGTACGTGTGCAAGTATAAACAGTAAAAGGCTTGCATAACAGTAGCTTCCGCTCAAGCGTGCGTCGCGTCATGTTAAGTATAAACCTGGCCTAAGCTGCTAGAGCCTTTATTTGCTACTGACATGTATGTGCAACTCTGCACATAGTACATTTGGCTTCCAATTTATTGCATCTAAGTTGAAAACACACATTTATATTCTAACTCATCTATGTTTGGTTGAACATAATTTTTGTACCAATAATCTGGTACTCAATTGTAACTCAGCTCTCTCCATATCCTCCTAGCTGTTAAGTGAGTAAAACTGCTTTATATGCCCCTTTTAAACAAAACCCCTGTATTTCATAGTAATGTCTGGTATACAGGACAAATAGTTCAAAACATCTAATGGTGACATATGGAACTAATAAAAATATGCAGGCCTATGTTAAATTACGCAACTCTGCTATGGATAAGCAGGTTTAGTCACAGGATTAAAGGATAGTTACACAGTGTCAGTAAAATCCAGACAATTATAGGAATTGTAGAAATCCTAGTTGGTTCAATATTTTAGGCCTCAAAAAATTATATAAACTGGAAAATTAGGGCATTTGGTCACCCAGTTTAAACATGATGAAAGTAAGAAACAGTGGAACATTTGTATCAATAAAGGTGATTGATGGTAAATGGTTAAAGTATCTTACCAGAATCTGTGAACTAAATTTATGGCACTGGATGTAAGAGACATCAGGTGGTTCAGTGACATATTTTTAAAATAGTGTTAATTTAAATTCATTCATCCATTTTCAGGACCTTCTTTTTCATCTAATGGTTTGGGAGGTCCATAATTACCCCAAATAAATCAGTAGCAAGGCAGAAAGCAATCTTGGACAGAAACCACTTAACTGCAAGATACACTAGTTCACACACTGGTTGATCACTACTAGTGTTTATCAGAGAAATTTGCCGAAGTGTTTTTTGCAGTAAATATACTATAATGGGTAGTGACCTTGTTTGCTGAATATTTTACATGAAATTCACATGTTTAAGTGCAAATTTTTTCTCCAGGATGCTTTCACTAGTCATGCCAGCATGACATAACAGTGCTGTAGCAGCTATGCACCACCTAATCAGTACTCCACCCTTCTACTCTGTAATCCCGCAACTGAGCAGGATTAAATTAACTTTAACTTCTAAAATGAAATCCACTACTTGTTCCCTAGATCCAGCGCCAACAAAACTATTAAAAAGTGCAATGGATGTTCTTGCAGCGCCTATTCTAAACATTATCAATAGTTCATTATTGCATGGCACAGTACCTGATGCACTAAAAGTGTCAGTCATTAAACCATTACTTAAAAAGCCAGACCTAGACCCACACATAATAAATTATAGGCCTATTTCAAATATACCCTTTCTCTCTAAAATACTAGAAAAAGCAGTCGCCAATCAGCTTCAGTCACACCTTACGCATTACAATTTATTTGAGAAATTTAAGTCTGGTTTCCGCACTGGTCATAGTACAGAAACGTCACTTACTGCGGGTTGTAAACGACATTCTCATATCCTCTGATGAAGGAAACTCCACTGTCGTTATGTTGTTAGACTTAAGCGCAGCATTTGACACCATTGACCATTCTATTTTACTGCACAGGCTAGAAAATGATGTTGGGCTTACAGGCACTGTGCTCGCTTGGTTTAGTTCATGTTTATCAAATCGATTCCAATATGTACAGAAATGTGCTGACAGTACTCCATCATTATACACAGAAGTGAGATATGGTGTCCCACAGGGCTCAGTACTGGGACCTTTACTGTTTTCTCTTTACAAGTTTCCACTGGGATCTATCATTAGGAAACATAATGTTAATTTTCACTCATATGCAGATGACACCCAGTTATACCTTTCATTTAGATCAAATGAAGTTTCTCCACTGTTGTCTTTAATTAGTTGTGTTAGTGAATTAAAGGAGTGGATGGATGAGAACTACTTGCCTTTAAACACAGATATGACAGAGTTGTTAATTATTGGAAAGAATGACGCTGATCACAACAATATTTTGTCATCATTTAACTCAGTTGAAACCACCATTAATTTTACTGAATCAGCCCGCAATCTGGGAGTTACAGTGCATCCGGAAAGTATTCACAGTGCATCACTTTTTCCACATTTTGTTATGTTACAGGCTTATTCTAAAATGGATTAAATTAATTTTTTTCCTTAGAATTCTACACACAACACCCCATAATGACAACGTGAAAAAAGTTTACTTGAGATTTTTGCAAATTTATTAAAAATAAAAAAATTGAGAAAGCACATGTACATAAGTATTCACAGCCTTTGCTCAATACTGCTCAAGCTGCTTGCTGCTTGTCTTAACATTTACAGGACAAAAGACACTGAGGAGAGGTGCAAACGGATTTAAGGTGGGCCGGATTTATGAGTTTTCTCGTAAGCTCTGGTAATTCTAGTGTTAAAGGAACCTTCCCTATCTCCCTCTCTGACAAAGAAAACACATGCAACCCTGTGAAATCATAATAACAACGAAAGATTTATTACTGTTTACAAGTCATTTCTGTCTTTTTCATGGAAGAAATAGAGCAAAGCATCTGCACAGAGATCAGAACCCAAATTAAAAAAACATTCCAGTTATATATTCATATATATATATTCTCATTGCTAGTTTATGGCCATTTATTGTATTTTGTGTGTGGGTATCCTTCTGATCTTTTGCTGTTTGAGGCATGGCCTCACAGTGGTTAGCACTAGTGCCACATAGTTCAGATCACATTTTTAGCTACAATAATCAATACAACATACTTGACAGATGCTTCCATAGCCCTCATGGACACTGAAAACCCCAATGCACCATTATAAGTTAGTCAAGACTAGTTCAGTTCCTCCTCCTCCGCTTATTTTAATGCGCTTCACTTTGGCAAAGTTCACAGCTGGGTTTGCTCGGAACTGGTGATCACTCATATAGGAGTAATTTAGAATCCCTGTCAGTGAAACATTTACAGTAGAATTAGAACAAGATATGAAAACCTACGCATTCACAGAGAGAACACTTAAACCACACAGTCAATGCTTAGGTTGCCATTTAAACCAAGATGCATGATGCCGTGGCTGTGAGTTCATCTCAGTGTCTGTTTACAGACACACCCACACTCACATCCCTGAGGACCAATTTGATATTGATAATCAATACAACTTTTGTGTTATAATATGAACAATTATTTTTTAAAAAACCTGTTCTTAAACCAGAAATATGTTATGGAGCCATGACTGTTTTAAATTTGAGGTAATATGGTATATCACTTCTAAGGTAGCACTAGATAATAAATTACATATGTTACTTAAGACACTAGGGTAATACGTAATGAAGTTTAACAGAGGTCACTCTGACATTGTCTTGTCACCATTATGAATTGTGTTGTAAAATATTTGTAAGTATATATTTAAAAATAATTATTATTCACATGGAATGTTAATAGAAATTAGTTTAATATATGAAGAAATAATATTCATATCCAGGGAAACAATTGGAGAAAAGACATATTTCTTGTGACAACGTGTACAAAGCTCTGGTACTTTAGCACTAAAAATAAAATCTGACACAAAAAAATAAAGTTTTGATGTCTGCTCAGAGATTAAAATTCCCAGTGATAAGGAGAGTATCAAAATTCCAAGATTAAGTTGTTAGAAATTCTGACAAGTCAGTGACAAAAACTGAATGTTATTGAGGTGGACAGCACAAGATTGAAGTTTTTACACCTTTGAGTCAACGGAGATGTCATAAAAGTGTGTCCAATCCCCAAGACAAACTGTGGCATATATTGAAAATATTTAATTTTAAATGCTGAAATGGACTATTGTGTTTTCATCATTTCTGTTTGGGAGACTCCCATTAGGGTGCTATAAGTATTATAATTGCTATGTTAATGTTAAATAAAAGCCCGGCTGATTATTGACGGCAGATGACTGTATAGTTATACTCTGCATATTGTAGCCTACCACTGTGCAAGTAAAAGTGGTTAAAAATAATAAGAGACACTTGTTTCCTAGCAAAATTATAAATGAGAAGATACAGCTACATGCTTCAGTCATGAAAATGGAATTTTGTTTGCAAAAATCCATCAATAAAGTCACTTGTTCCACTGTTCATCACCGCACACTTGAAACTTTGTGCTGTATGTTACAGTATATGTGAAACTAGAAATTTAAAATGGGTGCCTACACATTAGTTTGCTAATTCAGATGGACTGTCACTGCCTTTTTTTATGCCTTTTTTGAAAAAACAGGTATATCATGACACCTAAGCAATTTAGAGAAGCTTTATGGTTTGAAGTAATCCATCCAGTGTACTTCACCAATGCACAGTTACTCAGACAATTCCCTGGCTTCATTTGTTACACACTAGACTCCTAACTGAGCTGTACTTATGAAGAGTAGTTATGCATGATCAAGCTGCATTAGAGACATTCACAGTGTCAGGGATGCCAGGGGCAATGACCCGGCCGGGACGCCTTGAGGGACCGGAGGAGGGTCTACGTGTGCCCTGGATCACGTAGGGGCCGCCATCCTGGTTGCTTTGGTCGCCGCCAGGGGGCGTTCCCGTGCCTTGGGAGCACTGGACCTCAGCACTTCCGCCACACCAGGAAGTGCTGGGGGGAAAAAGAGTAGGGACACCCGGAGTGCTTCCAAGGATGCAGCCGGCACTTCCGCCACACAGGGGCGTGTCGGTGGGTGATTGCCGGAACCCACCTGGAGCACATCCGGGTGATAATAAAAGGGGCCGCCTCCCTTCATTCAGAGCGAGAGTCGGGAGTGGAGTGGGCTGAGCTGAGGAGGAGAGAAAGAGGCGGTCTGAAGAAGGCATTGTTGTGGTCAGGACTTTGGGGACTTTTGGGGGTTTGTGGTGCACTTTGTATATATTATTGTAAATAAACGTGTTGTGGGTGACATGAACGTGTCTGCCTGTCTGTGTCCGGGCCAGCTTCCACAACAGACAATTATAAACTTTATTATAATGTTGTTAAAGGGCAGGTGTCTGATACATGCGTCTGACTTGAAAATGTTAATGTAAAACACAGTGTTTTAGTACTATGATTGTATGTCCAGAAAGAGGTTATTATATATAGCTGGAAAATAACTATACATCTGCTTGGTATTGTGCTAGGGTATCACATATTCTATGTTACATTGGGTATGCATAATTTAACTGACATCTAGATAAAAGGTGTATCAATAAACATTTTTTACTAGTTTAAGTGTATTAAAAATGCAGTGTTTTTTACTGTACATTTATACAGGAGAAAAATTGTTGCTGTGGTGTCTACTCTCACTGTAGAATGTACACAACACTGAAATACTGAACGCAGAGGACTGTTTGTGTGTTAGACAAAGAAAGAATGCACCTGTGACATAGTCAAATTACTGTATGTAGCTTCCTAGGGTGTGTGTCAATAGCATATGAAATCATAGATGAGTTTTGCCGTGGACTGACACCAGAAGTCATCTTATTTGCACTGTGGTAACTGACGGTAACCAGCCATGTCTGGACTGCAATGCAAAAGCATTCTCTTATTAGCCTAAGTTAATAGAAGACTGCTGGCCTTGGCTGACAAGATATTGTTTCTGAACTCTGCAAGTAGAGCATTTCCTTGTGTCTTCTCATCCCCTACAGTCCACAGATGATGTTGGGAATCATATCTATTGTAAGAGTTGAATTTGAACCCTGGTCCAATGTGCAGCTAGAATGTGTCTGAGTATCATATCCTTCCGAGCTTATACTTAAAAACTGGTGCTGTTATTTTATTATTCACTATGATAAATGCATTTTTAATATATTTTATATAACCCCTTAAGAGAAAATGTTATATTTTATGACATAATCATTTTTCTATATTTTCGCTTAGTATTAAGTGTCCTGTTTTTGTACCCAGCTGGAACATAAAGAATTATGTCTTTGTCTTATTGTTCACTGCCAGATAAACCTGTGGGGGAATTCACATGTTTCCTAAAATAACAATAAAAATAACACATTTAAAAAGTCACATACACCCTAAGCTAAAAGGACTATCCATCAAATTGTGGTCATTTAAGGCATCAACATTTGCCATGTCCTGTTAGCAACTAGGTGTAACCAATCATGTTACAAGTTTTCTGATTATGTAATGAATTCCTTTTTTGAGTAGTGACCTAATCAATGAACTGTATAAATATAGCACAGAGGACACTTTTTTCTTTGTAACATGTTGCTAATAAGATATGCGCTTGTTGTCTCTTGCGAGAGTTAGATAAAAAATAATGATTGACACTTTCTCCTTCCTGTGTTTCATTGCTTAAATTAGGGCATTCCAGTAGGGGGGTGTCTGTTTAAAATAATTTTCTTCAACACTACTTTGTTGCTCAAATAATGAGGGAATGGTCACAATCCAGATCAATGGAAAGTGATTACCTGTTCAAGAGAAATTAGCATCTGAAACCAAGTGCATTTTCAATATTAAACGTTGAGGTGAACTGCAGAGACAGTAGTACACCTCACCTTCTCTTTAATGTTCAACCTGGAAGCCATATAGGGAAGATAGAGCAATGTTTTTCAAATGGGATCACTTGGGAGACCGCAGCTATGTTGATGATGCTTATATTCTTTGAAATAAATCTTTTGCCTTTTTAAGCTTGCTCTTTAAACTGCATTACATAGCTTTAAAATAAACGTAACAGTTGTTGCATAAAAGTGAATTTATATCAATGTAATTACAGCCTAGGACAGCAGTTCTCAAACTTTGAGGAAAAAAATCTGGGCTTTAAAAGGACTGTTGGTTGAATTCAGCAGCAGCTGAATTCAAGTCTGTATACTCAACCGTGTTTCAAGCCCCTTGCATTGTCTTGTGCTTCTCCTGCTGTGATGCATCATTCTCTTCTTCCATTTCCACCACTTGTGCCAATTTTGAAGTCTGATTTTGCTGACATGGGGTCTGAGTTAACACCACATTCTCACCCCCACCTCCTTCAGCTGATCCATGCCAGGATTGAAACGCCCTGAGAGCCTCCCTTTCTGAGCCTCTCCATCTGTTCCCCAGCATGAGCAGTGTGTACAGCACATCTCATACTCACCCTGTGTCTCTGTCAGGTCTGCGATATTAACAATATTTTTACTTTTGGTAATCTTGTTTGGTCTACAGTACCATCATTTTCAGAACAGTTTTAGAAGCTTGCAGAATAATCCAGAATATTATAAAATAAGAAAAAAAAGATGAATATTAACAAATGTTAATAATAAAATAAACTTATCTAAAATTTCATTATAGTATTCATCGATACTAACAGTGGAAGGTTTTTATCCTAGTCAGAGTCACCAATGTTTGGTAACCTTTGTCGCTCCTTAAAAATAAATACAGAAATAGGCTGAGTGAATAAGTAGATTTGCACGGGCATGTAGTTGTAAATGCTTGTGAGTATTTTTTCTTTGCTTATGCTCAGAAGTCATATGTAACTTGTAAATTATTTTCCCCTTCTGTTGATGTGAATTCATATGTAACTGTGTAGTTTTTTGTTAATTAAAAACATGGAAACTTTAGGCTGTCTTATTTTGACTCCATGTCAAATCACACTAATGTTCTTACATTAAAAAAAAATCTGATTTTAAAAGCAGTTGGCATACATTAGAAGAATTAGATACATGCACCCACGCAAAGAACTCACTGTAATCCCTTGCTAAAATTCTCATATGCATTTGGGGTTATAAAACATCACCTTTATTTCTATCTAGTAAAAGTTCAGTACTTAAAAATTTAATATGTAGCTCAAAACATTTAAATTCCTGGAGTTGGTATGCCAAAAAAAGGTTGAGAAAGCCTGGCCTTGCAATTTCACATGACATTTGATTATATATGCATCAGTAGTCTGTTACAATTAAGTACTTGCTTTGATTAACAGTTCTACTACAATCTAAAATCATGCTATGTGACTGTTGTTAGCAGTAGCCAAGACCCTAGATCATGCTCAGCTTTGCAGCATCAGTTTTATATTAGTGGGGCCCTGACGAGATGGTACAACATTCTGGGTGATCTTGGCCTAAAAAATGTTACTACCTCTTGACTGTTATAGCTGTTCTGTAGCTGCCTCTGTATACCCAATCATATTAAATCTATTCAAATATCAGTGTGTGAAATGTAAGGAATTAACAAATGTTTGTTTATCAATCCTGACATTTATATTGTGAAGGTGTAAATTTCTTTATGGGGTCATCAAGTGTCGGAGCCTGTCCTGGATTTATTAATAAAGTCAGCATCAGTCCATGTCAAGTAACGTGAGTCACACACACTCACATTCATTCACATGACTTAGATTAAAACTAGCGTACATATGATTTAGATGCTGTAAGGAAACTGGAATGCCTTCAGAAAACCCATACTGACTTGAGGAGAATGAGAAGACTACACACATTTGGAAATTAAAAACCTCTAGGTTTCATGTTTTGTGCTTAAACTCCAACAGAGACAATTTGACACAGAAAAGCTAGTTGTAATGCATGCGGGAATCACAAATCTTTCATGTCACTTTTAAATGAAGTAAAAATTATACCAAAATGGAACCTGGAGAAATTTAGAACTGTGTCACTGTGCATATAAATGTAATATAAACAAAACACAAAAGGATCATGATAATGCTAATGTTACTACCTTTCCTTGCTTACTAGTAGCAGAAACACCAACAACTGAAAGAAATGAAGAAAGATTGATAGAAGAGTCTGAAATCACGCTTGAAAAAGTAGTACAAGTAAACAAACTGACAAACAAAAAGCATCATTTTTAGAATAGTGGGAGGCTGGGTCTTCAGTGAATGGTCAACAGAGATAGAAGGTGCCATATAGTGCATTTCATGTACTGGGGCCTTCACGTCCAGGTTGTGAATACTTACGACAGTAATTACTGTGCATCCAAATATTTAAAAATGAAGCGATTATTTGTACTTTGTATTTGGGGAGCAAACAAGTAGTTTTTGTGTTTTAATGGGTATTGGATGGATTCCAGCATTTGTTGATATGGCTTATCAAGGATTTGTTTGTCTTTCTGATCAACTTATACAATGCCTATAAAAAGTGTTCAACCCTTTGGAAGTTTTCACATTTTATTTTTTAATTTGTAATTAATTTTGATCATTATGCAGAGATCTGTTTTCACTTTGACATTAAAGTTTCTTTTTCTGTTGATCAGTGCTGATTAAAACCACTGTGATTCAATATTTTATAACAATAAAATGTGCAAACTTCAAAGGAGGTAAATACTTGTTATAGGCACTGTCACCTGAAATCTGTCACGTTGATGTACTACTTTTGAATAGGAAATATGACTTAACATAACATAAAATTTTAAAACTCACTTACTGTAACTCAACTGAGGATGTGGAGAAGCAACAGTTCACCAGTCCAACCAGTGCTGTGCCCAACCAAGCACACTGACATGCTGAGTAAATTTAGAAATGACAGTCCATGTAACCAACATGTTTATGTGATGTGGGAAGGAAACTGAAGTATCAAGAGTAAACCACACCCTGTTGGCTATTTTTTTACATATACAGTACATAAAGCTTCACTCTAAAATTGCAGCTGTATGGGGCAAATGAATGTAGACTGGTAAAAATAATTTTGATTCCCAAAATACAGAAATTATCCTCCATGTTCTGTATTCACTGTAACACTGTGAAAACAAAATAAATCCTAATAGTCAACTTAAACATGGACAAAGCTACTAACATTGTTATCTCTGTGGCACTAGTAACATTAGGGTTGCTCTATCTATTGGAATTTGGAAGCAAAGGATTTTTTTTTATGCATTGTGTCTACATTCCCATGGATTGAGTAAAAAAAAAATAAATCTGACATTCATTGCAAATATTCAAATTAAATAAGGACAGAGCTATTTGCATCTCTGCTAAATTGCCAGCAATATGGAAATATAGACGTAATGCATTTTATTATTGCAGGACGAGCAAGTCTGACCATGCCTCTATAACCTGAAAGTTGCAAGTTTGTGTCCTAGGAATGGTCACGCCAGGCACTTCACACAGCAAATCTTCAGCAGGACAGCACCCAATATCAGTAAAATGCACTACACATCCATATTCCCATATATGACATTGTAAATATAAGAAAAATGCATCAACAATATCTAAAATCATCAAACAAAAAACATGCAACTGCCATACCTAGAAAACAACCAGTTACTAAAGAATTTCCAATAAACAAACAAAACAGAAAACAAACTATACTGCTCCCAGGAGACATGCTCAATAAAGAAAGTAAGACACCATTGTTGAAACTTTCCCCGGTAATCATACTTATTCTGGTCTGTGACAATGGAAAACATTAAAAAATAAAAACTAGGTTTCTTTTTGTTCTTCTTTATATTTTTTTGATTAAAATCCAGAAACAGAGTATCAGATTTTCCCCCTACACTGGTTAAAATTTTGAGACATGTTAAATTGTTAGGAAAAATGTACTCAACAATATCACATGTGCAAGGCTTGTAAAATCATCTACCATACACAGCATATTTACATAGCTGCAGTAAAATAATATCACCAGTGCATGATACAGCTGTGTCCATGAAGAAAATGGGAAACCATAAAAGACACCAAAATAAACATGAAATATGACACAAACATGCAAACACAATGTGAAAATTAACTTTAATGACCCAGCTTTATAACTAACAGTTCATTTTGTGAACATTAGTAATTTTAATTACCCTGCCAGGGTTTCAAATTAAAAACATAAGAACTTTGTCAAACAAGAGGAGAACATTCAGGCTCATTTGTTTAGCTAAAAGCTAAGCTTTCCCAAAACAGAACTTCGTACTCTAAATGTCTGATTATATTCTACCTAAAAAGAAGCTTAATTATGCAATATAGAATTAAGAGTCTAATAACAAAAAAGAAATACAATACATTACACCCTGGTAGTCTTATTCTTCTGTGACCATTTTATATCAATGTTTACTATGATTCCATCTGGCTGAGTGTTACCATTTCTCTGCCTTCATGAGGGCAAAAAACAAAAATGACACTGGAAGGAGCAATGTTTAAGGCTGGAAATGTTACAAATCTGTGTGCACTTTCATTAGCCTGCAAGTTGCTGCCCCTAATAAAAAAAATGTTCTGCATAACCTAACTCTACCCTCTGCTCCTCCTTCAGAAGACCTCCACTTTGAACAAAGACTAGGGTGATTAACCAGGAAGGGCAAGAGCAAACACAGAGAGCTGCAATGTGCTCTACCAGCAGCAGGGAGTTTGCTAAAATGTCTTCCTTTTCATTCTTATTTACTAATTAAATGAGCTTTTCCTGGCTGGGACCCCAACTGTTTGCGCCGTTTCTCGCCTGCTTTTACATTCTATATTTTTAATACTGTACCAATACGCTTTGGGAATGAAAAATTTTTTGTCATAATTGATGCTTAGAGTGTTGGAATGAATACAGGCTTATCACCTCAATACAAGAACTATTTCATGCTTTATGTGAATTACATTAAGGTTTATTATACTTTATCAGAATATTTTTACTAGTACAATTTCTCTTTCTTTTTTATCAAACTTTTTTAATCATTTAAAACAGAACAGCCCATTTCATCCTGTGCAAGTTGAGATGCTGTAATAATCATTTTAAAAGACTGACTGCCATCCTCTGTAATAATTTTTAGGTCTGAAAAAAAGGCTGACACAGAGTTATAAATCTATCATGGGATTCTTCAAAAAGTCTGTTCTACTAAGTCTTTGCACTACCTGCACCACATTTTCAAATGATTTGGCATCTTTCAGCTGAATGTGCTGAATTCTCAGCCAATTAGAGATACATATTGAAAAGGATGTATGATTGGTTCCACTGTCCCCATGGATAATGCAAATGCACTTTGTTTTAGGTTTAGGAACCCCATCAAATAAAAATAACTTATTTCAGCAGATTACAGAATTTTTGTTTATGATACTAAAAACCATTAGCACTACACAAATTGCTAATAACTGCTATTCTTTTAAGCATACCATATAATTATTGATTACCATTATATATTATACACCTTACCTACTGTACTTATTCAATGCACTGTTTATGTTAGTTTTTATTTAGAACATGTTTTCAGTAAAATAATGTAGATGCGAAAATATTTAATAATAAGTTTTAAAACAAGTTTACACCTTCTTCCTCTCAACATAAGCAGAAGGCAAATTACAGATATGTATATCATTCACCAAGGACATGATTTCAGTTCAGTAAATATGAAAAATAAACAATTCAGTTCTTTTGCATGAATGCGATGCTATCACATTAATCACCACACTGTCATATTCCCAAAACTAATCACAGTCTATTTATCGCTGAGTCCATCTGCATTCAGCAGATTGTGCTGCTGGACAAAAACGCCTAGGAGTCATTGACAGCACATGGCTAATGTCACACTACCTGACAAGTTAATATGAATTCACTTCTTTAAATGCATTACACAGGCTAAAGTTGTTTTATATATGTTTTAATTTTAAGCAACATATATTATTATATGTATTACATTAGATTTAACATATAACCTGTACCAATCAGACTTTATACCACGCATTTTCATAAGGTGTTTTAAGAGAAAACTATACTTCCAGAGCTGACTTCAGCATTTACCTTATGTTGCAGCATTATACACCTGCTCCTGAAGATCCTGATTGAAATACATGTGATCAGAAATATAACGGACAAGTGATCTATAATTCTGTATATAGATTAGATTAGTTTAGATTAGATAAACTTTATTAATCCCAAGAGGAAATCTAATATAGTTGCAGCCTTTAAATTTTAAATCCCTTCCAGTTATCATTTTCTGATTCAGTTTTCTTTTAGTTATACTTTCTAGTAATTTGGAACAAACTAAATGTGTTCAAATAAATTACATAAAAACACAATAAGTTATCATTGTGAGCCCACCTAAAAAGCAAAACTGCAGTCAAACATCCTCACAGCTACTGAATATTCACAACACAACAGAATATTTTATTGCATTGCATTGTAAATTAAACGGTGACATAACATTATATTGCAAGCAGTCCATGTGGCCAAAAAGTATTAAAATATGGGATAATAATGAGAAGTCATTATATATTCTGAAATGATGAATATAGAATTGATGCAAGAAAATAAAAGCAAACATGACCTCCTTAAATATGTCCTGCTTACAAAACAGCTATTGTACATATGTCTTTATGAATACATCTTCTTCTTCTTTCAGCTGTTTCCATTAGGGTTGCCACAGTGGATAATCTTCTTCCATATCTTTCTGTCCTCTGCATCTTGTTCTGTTACACCCATCATCTGCATATCCTCTCTCACCACATACATAAACCTTCTCGTAGGCCTTCCTCTTTTTCTCTTCCCTGGCAGCTCTATTCTTAACATCCTTCTCCCAATATACTCAGCATCTCTCCTCTGCACATGTCTAAGCCAACGCAATCTCACCTCTCTGACTTTGTCTCCCAACCGTCCAACTTGAGCTGACCCTGTAATGTACTCATTTCTAATCCTATTCATCCTTGTCATGCCCAGTGCAAATCTAAACATCTTTAACTCTGGTCTTTATGGATATATGAGAAACATAAACATTCTTAAAAGTTAGATAAGTATGCATGAAGAAAAACCCTACATAATTCTGATGTAGAATTCAACAGAAAATAAGGTCTATGCCATAATATGATACATATGTAAGAAATCATACTCTGCTATGAACAAGTGTAACTTCAGCAAATAACACTGACCTAACTAAAATAGTGAACAGCAGTCCAATTAGAAATCTTGAAATAAACGCAATACAGCTCTCCATAAAATGCCATCCCAACCTTTAACTATTTAAAGCTAGAAGATAATTGCTTGTCTATGCCTCAGGAGACCTTTCAACCTTTCACCATCAAATCCCCTTCATTTGAAACTAATGATTGTTTCAAATAAAAGACACAGTGACAGAACAATTTTAAAGTTATTCTTTTTTTCATTAAGGGTGTCCTAAAGTGCCTCATCTAAATTTCTGCTTTAACAGAAATATTATCAGCGGATAAGAATACCAATATATGAAATGCAACATGACATTTTTTATGACAATCATTTAAAATCTACTACAGCTTATTGGAAAGATTTTGTTTCTTAAAAAATTGTCAAATTATTAAACTGTTAAAACTATGAAGGCTTACTCCATTTTCTTGATTTGTTTTCTTTACATTAAATTTATAAAATTGTGCTAATCCTTATACACAAGTACATGACCAAAAACATGGTTTTATCTTAATTATACTTATCTTTACCAGGATACAGGAAATAATTGCATTTGTCCATTACAGCTTCCTTTCTTATTGTGTAATACAGTTCAGATGTCAGAAAACTGGAAAGGATGACACTTTGACACTAACTATATAACATTTGCACAGCTGTTTGACCACATTTGTAACCAAGGTCTAGTCAAGTGGTAAATGTATTCAAATATGAATTGTATATATTTGGTTTTCAAAAAAGACAAGATGAAATGCATAGGTATTTAGCATGTTTTTGGCCATTCACACACATACAAATGCAGACATTCTTGCTCACCACAGTATAGTTGTCTCCTGTAGGAAATTTCTGTCAGTATCCTGTATTATGCTCTTTCTATGACAATCACAAGAAAGCAATTTGCCTGTAATTATTTCACATTAATGGTAAAATAGTTCTCATGTCCATGATTATTTACTCATTTTGTCAGATTAATTGCTATAAATTCACATAGTTAGAAAGTTCCATAGTCACATATTAATTATTTCCCAAACCATTGTCAAACCAATACATATTTACTTGCTTACTGAGATACACATGTGCCTACAAGATTTAAAAAGTTATTATGTTTGGATGCGCCATACTACTATTGTGCCATACTTTGGGAACTTTTTTCATATGATAGTATGCAATTTGTGCCTATAACTTATTCTGTTCAAGGTGCTATATAAACAGCTAAAAACAGATATTAATAGTAACATTAATTAATGTAACATTAATGCCTGAAGCAGGTATTAGTAAAATGTCAGCATATATTTTAACAGAGAATGTTTTAAAGCTGGTATGTTGCATAGTTCTACTGTTACATAAGCATCTTATTGAACCTTTAAAAATATGCACAGAGGGAAATACAAGAATACTTCCAGAGTATGCACAAACAAATTAAAAGAACTAAATCACTGTTTTATTATTTTTTCTCTGTCCACAGGGTATACTGTTTCATTCTAAATCAAAATATCTAAATTCAGACAGATATTGACAAAGTTACTCCACATGAATGCTTTTTGCACCATAATCAAATGAGGACTCAAGACCATAAAAAAAAAAGTTTGCATCTAGGTTATTTAAGAGATACCTTTATTTTTGCTTTGGTACAAACATTGCAAATATCTGGAACAAGCTACCCAACCATGATGTTTAAGCTGACTCCCTAGGATCCTTCAAAAAGCAGCTTGATGAGATTCTTGGATCAATAACCTATTGAAACCAAGCAAGCAAGATGGGCTGAATAATCAGCTTTCTCCTTTATTGAAAAAAAAACTGCATTATATTTCCACCCATCTCTCCATTCACTAAACCTTGCCTAGTCCAATTATTAGATAACAAGGAAATGGAGCCTGTTCTAAGCAGCTTTTGGCACAAGGCAGAAACCAAGCCCTGTGCCAGGTACCAGTCCATCACCTGGCACACTAACTCTCACCTCCACCCTCACCCACACCCACATCCACTTACAATGAGCTAATTAACCAAATGTATAGTGTAGAACATTTGTATGTAGATGGGTAACTGGAGTATAAGTAAAACTCATGCAAACAGAAACAATACACACATACTTGATATGGACAGATATGAATGCAGTCCAGTGAGTGCTACTATGAGGTACATTCTAATTTTATCTTCATTAATATGATAATTTGACAGAAATTCACCAGTGTATGTGTGTTTATTGATAATGGTTAGTAATAATTAATTGATACCTCTTTCATGAGTTCTAAAACTGTGAAGGGTAAAATCTTGAAACCTTGAAATCAGTACTTTTGGATGGATATGTGTGCTACTATAAAAGATTAATTATGCTCTAAGTACAATTTTTAAAAAGACTTATCTATAAAGAAAAAAAATTGCTAGTAATTGCACGATAATTCCAACGTTCAAGAATAGATTATAGTTTTTCATTGATTAACTTTGTGCTTCACACTTTATTTGTTGCAGAAACAATCAGATAGCAGATTGCACCATCAGATGACATAAAACAGAAAAGCATAACATCAGATGGTCTGTAGATTATTTGGTCCACCAGTTTAAATTGTCTCCTCATTACAAAATTATTACATACACCCAAGCAGTATTCCATGATTTTAATCAGTTAGTACCTTTATTAACACAATGATGTTTGCTTAAAGCAGTATATATGACTACTATGTTAATAAGTAAAATATCCTTTCTTTTTATTAAGTATAGTTTAAGCAAATTGTAGTTCTAGGAGTGAACTCTGTCAGTGTTTATTTACCAAAAATGATTTATTATCGAGAAATCAGTTTCTATCACCAAATTTAATATTTGCCTTTTTTACATTTTTTTTTTCCTGTATCTATCCCACATTGTGTGGTAAAGTTTGCCAAAACATGTAAAAAGATGTCAGAAATCTTCATTGACTTAAACACACAGAAAATTTGCCTCAAATATATAATCAATGATTTTAATTACAGGCAGCAATTAACTGAATATTTGGTTAGAATGAAAACTAACCCACAGCATAATTATGTTCAAAATGCAAAATTATTTAAGAACATATTTTTATTTAATGTAATCCGAATTCAATAACCTTATTCAAATGATTGCTGGAGGCAGTTTATTAGTATGGTGTTCTGGTATTTAATGCCCATATACTTCTGTGTGATGGCATAGTACTAGCTTTGAAATATTTTTAAAAGAAATAAAGAAAATTTGTCATAGACCAAATAATAATTATGCTACTAAGATTTCTTCATTTTAAAATAACATTAGTCACAAAAGTTAATACTGTATGTATTGTGACACTTTCCTAAGTTGAGCACTAACAGGACATTTGTGAGCACAGCATCATGGAGTCTAAGACATTTCATTAGGTGGTATTTTATCAGGAACTGGCAAACTCATTTTCATAATGTACACATTTTCTGAAGATGTGTTGAAGAAAATACATTCTTCATTTCTTAATTTAACCTTCAGAAAAAAACAAGCAAAACATAGTCAAGGATATTTAAAAAAGAAACAATAAACAATATAAAATTATATTAATATTTTGATACTTATGTATTAAGTTACATAATACTATTTGTATCCATGCCTTATAGTAATGTTTAAATATGTTTTGCAAATCTAGACTACAGCATCTTTTTAAAAAAATTAATATTTGATTCTTTATTACTATAATTTTAAATATGGTAATTCTGCTTGCAGAAGTTCATATATATTGCCAGTATGTACAAGAAAAAAACATAACTGATATTTTATCAGACAGCATTTATATTTACTACTCACACTCAAAATGTGCCAAATGTTTCAAACACTAGAAAAGGGAATAAGTAACCATTGTAAACATATATTGAACACTGATGAAACTCATATATTACTACATATTAAAAGTAATCTGAAAACAAACTTTAACAAAACAAAAATCACTATAAATTAATGAGAAAATGGAATTTCTTTATTGTATTGTTTTTACCACTAAAAATGCTGAAAGCAACTCATAAAATGAAATGTCCTCTTAGAAGGTAAGGCATCTGATTAAAAGCTGATTATAAATATTTTATAAGAACAGTAAGCAACTGAAACTTTTTGGAGAAAAGTTGATGTAATTTATATGCATAATTAGTTTCTTATCAATAGAACAGAGCAACTGTTGTCTTCAATCAATATAGTTTATATTGTACTCCTGCTTACTCAGCTTAAACGCTTTCATTGCTATGCTGGCTATGTAAATGCATCCTTTAAATTCATTTACAAAAACAAAAAAGGAAAAAGTTATTATTTTACAGAAAATAATTTAATCACTTGTATAAGTCTTATTTTTTTCTCTTTACATTAAATAAAAAGATAACACAGCAATAACATTATCTTAAATATTTCTATTAATATAATTATCGCAAAAGAAAATAATATTAATTTCCTCGTTTCAGCAACAGCGCAACCTGGGTTTTTTTTATTATTATTATTTTTGGACATTGATACGTATTAAAAAGGTCATTCAAACACATTACAAAGGGAGAGAATGCAAAACTGCAGCATTACTGTAAGGACTGAAAGCATAATAGTGCTTCGTTGGCTCCTCCAGGTGGTGAAAACTAGTAGTTACAAATTACTAGGGAACAGTCTTTCTTTTTCAAAAACATCCATATTTTGGTGTCTTTTTAGCATATATATATATATATATATATATATATATGCCATTTATTTTCCAATTAAAAACGCATTACCCACATTTATTTTACTCGAGCTATCAGTCTGGTTAACGTTTCTATTCTGAAACCTATCAACAAAGTTAGTACATGGTTCATTTTCAGTATCTTATCACGAGACTAGAGGATCATATCAACTACTGCATTAAAAAAAAAACACAGTATATTCTGTCTGCATTTTCATATTTGTTTGTACTCTAGTTGCTCTCTGTGAAAATTAACTTATCAAACAATAGCAAATCCTAAACAAAATCGTAATTTAAAGTAATGCATGCCCTGCATTTGTTTGCCCAAGGTAAACATTAGGGATTACCTACCTTTTAATGTTTAATCTTTTATTTCTTTTACAGTCAGAAATTTTTTGTTTAGCACCCTGTATTTTGATTGAAGAGGTTTTATTAAGAAGGCTATACCAGACGCATATTCACTATACATTGATTTAACATTACCTTTACAATTATTTTCACTGAAATTACAGAATAAATATATGCACATTTTTTTCCAAATCGTTGTGAGAGAGAAAACATTAAAAGTGCTTCCTACAAAGCTGTTAGTGATAGTATCCAGGAGCTTTTAAGAAAGTGCGTCGACCTCAATAAAATCTTGAGCGTTATATATTCACAAATGTCGGTCCTTAGGTGCGTCCTTGAGATACAGTAGTACTCATTCGTCCTTGTATATATATAAAATTAAATAGAACACTGAACAATAAAGCGTTGAAGTTACTCCATTATTAAGTGTGTTGTCGTTTGAGCAATACCCACCCTGCAGTTTTAATACATGCAGCAAACTGCATTAATGTACAAACTGTGCCTTGGGCGATTTATAAATAGGATAGTCACCGAGACATCCATTTTCCCCATCATATATCCGAAACACGAGGAAGGTCCACCAACTGCATAAAGACTTCGTGTCAGAATTTAGAATCAACAGCTCCCCATGTCTCCGATGGCACAGTCAAATTAGTTCAGTAAAAAAATAATGATTGATAACATTGCTGGCTACTCTGTAAAAAGGCACTTTATTGAATATCTGAGTATGGCCTTTCCTCCAAAGCAATTTGGGGAAAATATACTAATATATATTTTCTTTCTTTTTTTTTTTAATTCATGCTGCTTTTTGGGCTATTAAATGTAAATATACTTCTAAAATCGATATGTCGACTTTTCCAGGACTTCGAGGTAATCCGGCTTCGTTTGGAGTTTGGCCCTTAACTCGAGGTATTCGCTTTGAGTTTGGTCAGGGAATCCCTTTCCAGTCGTAAAAAGAAGGGTTTCTTTTAGCCTGGCATCTTGTTGTAAATCAGGATATTGCATTCCAGGAGGGTGGGCGTGCAGGTCCTTTAATTTAGGGACTGTGCCGTAAAGGCAGTCTACAAAGCCCACCGTAGGGGCTGGTCTCTCTCTGTCTATAACACCCGGGCAGAGCACACCATTTTCGTGGAAGCCTGCAATGTCCCCCGATTGATTAATTGTTACTATGGTATTGAGTTGAGAATTTGAAACTGCCATTGTCCACTCTTTTTCTTTTTCTATTAAAGTCCTATAGTTTGTGTTGTTCTCTTTTGTCTCTGCAAATTCCTCATCCATTTCCCCTTCTCGGGGTTTGTAAATAGGGTTGTTGCACATTTGTGTTACCGGGTGTGGGATGTAATCGTAAACGTGCCCCGGTGCTTTTTCTGGAGAAGCACTCTGCTTCTCCTCGAACATCCTGCACTGTATTTGAATGCCAGTCAGGTCTACTTCTTGCCTTTTTCTGAAAGGCAATTTTTTACGTCTCCTCAGCACAAAAGCAAACAGTCCAGCAGCAATGAAAACGGCTAGGATGAATAGGACCAAAAGGCTGAGGATGAGTACAGATAACGGGATGGCGCCCCTCGGAGGGAATCCGAGCCCGAGATTGCTGGTGGGGATCATGCTGTCTGGCGAAGCAGGAGATGCAGTGGAGTGTCTTAATTCTGGACACAAAAGCTCAATTTCAAGAGACCTCAGATCCTTCCCGTTAAAGAATTCGGGGGTCTTGCATATGACCTCCCCCACCATAATTACTGTGCTAAGTTTCTCCATCCACTGCTTGAGAGGTATAATGTCACAAGTGCAGTCCCACGGATTCTGATGTAGGTCAATCTGGACGATGGAGTTTAGGTGCTCAAGGACGCCATTTACTGGCAAATAAAGGAAATGGTTATTTCTCAGATTCAGCCTGGCAAGCGAGGTGCCCGCGAAGGCGTCTGTTGGCAGCGTTCGCAGTAGGTTGGCATTGAGGAACAGTAATTGGAGATTAGGCATTAAGCTAAAGGCAGCCGGCTGAATTTCTCGTATTACGTTATACTCGAAGTACAAGTAACTCAAAGACTGCAACCCTCTGAACATACCAGGGGTAAGCCTTTCGATATCATTTCCATTCAAGTATAGTCTTTTTAAATTCGGCAGGTTGATGAACGCCCCGTCCTGTACGTAAGATATCCTATTGTTGCCCAGATGAAGTAAATCCAGACTTGAAAAGTTCCAGAAATCCGACCTATATATTTTCTGAATTAAGTTTCCACTTAAGTATAAATGTTTAGCATTTAATGGCCTGGGGAGAAGTTCTGAGATATTGTGAAGCCCCTTCTCTTTGCAATTCACTGTTAATCCTAAATCGTTGATGTGCAAATTGCAGGTGCAACCATTGGGGCAAATGATGGGTATGGGGGGTCTAGTCTGGTAAGCGGCTATTGGGGGCTGATTGGGCCCCAGATAGTTAGTGCGAGGAGTTGGAGGAGGTTTCTGCATTCTTGGTCTTTTCGTTGGCGGCCGCAGTTTGTCCGGGGTCTTATCAACAGAAGACGCAGTGTTATGATAAGAGGAGAGCATCGAGGAAGGCTTCGTAGGTAACGTGTTCTCATAGTTAAAAGCCTGCCGGGGGATCCCTAAGCTGGCTTCAACCTCTGCCTCAGACATCTGAGGACAGAGTTCACTTCTTTTAATCTCCCTCAGGTCCTTGCCATGAAAATGAAAAGGAGTCTCACACGTAATTTCACCCACCAACGCTGTATATGGGATACGCTCCAGAAAAGTTTTTAGCTGTACAATATCACAATTGCAATTCCAAGGATTCTCCTCGAGCTGGATCTCCATAAGGCTTCTGCCAATGTATTCCAACATGCCCTTGTAATATAATATTTTTAATCGGTTCCCACGTAAATCAAGGTGCGTTAAAGACACAGACCTGAAAAGATAACTTGGTAGCATAGGAATCAAATTGTCATTAAGTATTAGAACTCGCAGTTTACTTAGGTTTCTAAAGGCTCCACTTTCAATCCTTTTAATGACATTGTAATCAGCTTGAAGGTATTCCAAACTTTCCAGTCCCATAAAGGTGTCATTTCTAAACACCTCCAGTTTGTTCTCGTTTAAATATAACCTTTTTAAATTGTTAAGGTTATTAAACGCTCCAGCCTGGATGTCCTGCAGTGCATTGTTGCCCAAGTTAATTGACACTGCGTTGTTCAAATGAAGAAAACTATTAAAATACAGTTTTCGAAGGGAGTTTCTCTGCAGGTAAAGTTTAAACGGCCTTGACCATGACTGTGAAATCTGGCTGATATTTGTAAATCCCTTGCTGTCGCAATGTATATGGAAAATGCTTTCCTTCACTTCGCATTCACAAGGGTCAAGGCAAGGTTCGTCTATTTCCTCCGAGTCTTCCAACAAAGGGATTGGAGTAGTCCATCCTAAAGCTATTGTGCTTAATAGAGTTACCCACAGCATCCTTCTTGAAAACCAGATGATACTGCGCAGTAAGTGAAAAAGCGTCTCACTGATCTGCAAAAGAGAAAATAGGTAGCGAGCATCTTGTAATTTCAGGATCTATATCAAGTTGTTACCTGCAGCTTTTGACCACAGTAAAGTATTGTGTTATACTGATTTTGAAACTAATGAATAATTGTCATCAGGGCTTTTTAAAAGCTGCATATAAATTATTGCAGTATCAGCATTGAGTTATTAATAATGCCAGTTCATAATAAATGATTTTGGAAATTATGAAGCCAGCGTTCAGACATAGATAGATAGATAGATAGATAGATAGATAGATAGATAAAACCTGAACGTGCATGATAATAATAATAATAATAATAATAATAATAATAATAGACATAAAAAAATTGCCAATAATGATTTCGCATGCTGATTCAGACATCACCATTCTGTTCTTCAGAAAAAGAAACGTAAAAAGTTACTTCAATTTCCACATCCTGACTCTCATACTTGATAGTAATTTGCGTTTTTTCAAGGAAGGCACATTAAGCAAAGTGCACATCGAATTATGTTTTGAATCATTATTTTTTATTTTGTAGCAAGAAATCCCGAAACCCAATTAGCTGACATCACATTTTCATGCTATCAGCAAATGTAATGGGGGGAAAAAAACTTAACAGTCAAATGCTGCTGAGCCTGATAGGAACTGTGATTTACAGAATGAGCTCTGCACTGAGATTTTGAAAACAGACCATTTGAATACAGATCCGCTTATCACTTTAAAGGTACGAGTTCAGAACTGACAGTATTACCATCCTGTGCTTCATTTTAATATGTATATAAAAAACAGCGGAAGTAAGACTCCAAAATCATTTAAATACAAATAGGCTTGGAAATACCCTCCACAACAATATTATATATATATATATATATATATATATATATATATATATATATATATATATATATAATGTAGCAATAAATAAAATATCGGGCGACCCCTCCCCCAATAAAGATTCTGATTTATTTCTCTGAATGGATATGCAAAATAATAAAAACGCCACCAGACGATTATACTAAATGGGAAAAAAGAGAAGCAGAAGCGATCAGATAAACACAGTGCAGATAAAAAGGAATTACAATGATGCCTAATACATCAGTTTAAGGACAGGCTCAGTTAAAGGCGAATAATTAAAAGCATTCTAGCAAAATCACAGTTTCTTCATTATTACATCATTCGTCATTTAGAAAACAAAACACAGAAAGAGGCTACATATCTGGATTCATATAGTCGACATCTTGTCTTCCCCTTCAAATTAATGTAAAACTATGCAATACAGGAGTAAATGTTGGTTACTCACCTTTTGCAGTGGAATTTTAGAGCATCCGAAAAAGACTAGAGTTTAAAGATTGTTGGATCTCTCTCCCTCTCTCCATCTCTCTCTCTCTCCCTACTCCTGCTGTGGCTGAGGCAAAGGAGGAAAAAAGTGGAGACGTGATGGGAATGAAATGCCCCCTTTCTATAGGATTATTTAGAATGCAGATCTGCTACAAAGCGCGTTCAATGGAGTAACGGAGATTCTGCCGCTCCGAGCTCTGATGATGCTTTTTCAGTGTACCAGTACATCACTTGGATGCTGGATCACAACGAAGAATCGTTTTCCCCCATCAGGTCTTTTTTAGACGTCATGGAAATGAGCTTGAAGAAATGGGAACCAAACTGGTAGGGGGCGGGGACGCGCTTGGCACTGCATCGTGGACGCGCATCGGGGCGCCTTCAGATCTAATGATTTTTTTTTTTTGCCCTGAATGATCACTAAGTCGGGAACGCCTGGTGTTTTTCGTCCTGTTTAAGCAATGCACCCGTTTCTAGATAAGCGCTACATTGCAGAGGCTGTTTCACACTTAGTCAAATTGCATCACAACGTGAGCAGCAGGGATGAGTCACAGCTGACAGGTTCCTTTTTTAATTATCTTCACATTCTAACATGTACACACAGAAACACGCACACTTAGCCCTTCCCTCCACTCTACTACCCCCACTCCCCCTCGCACACTCACACACATACACACACACACACACACACCCAGCCTCCCCAATGTATCTCGCGCACACGTATACCACACACGCATGCACGCAATCACACGCACGCGTTTCGTTGTCGGAAGGTAACAATGAAACTGACAAACTATGCGATCGATTAACTTCTCGCCCATGTAAGTCAAGTATATGGACGTGCAGTTTCGGAATGTTAACTCTCTTGCTAGTCAGTGTTACTGCACTGAGCAGAAAAGTCTATTTTGCGACCAACTTCAAACGGGAACCCTCGATATCTCACTTCGATCCTGCTGCAGCAACGCCGTGAAGAAAAGCTGCTCAACTGCTCTAGTATTCAGCCTTGTGAATCAGCCACATGTCTTCTGTGAGACTTGAGGAGAAAAAAGAAAGAAATTGCAAGGAAAGGATCTGCAATCACTTGGGTAACAACTGCCGATTTTCCATTCTGCTGATACGAAGAGAAACCGTAACTTAACTCATTCACTGCTGTTATGGCATTTCATGTGAAATTGTCTTAAGGAATGTTTTTGATTATAGTATAATTTTGAAAAAAAAAATCAAGCTAGTGGTGTTTTTTTCGTTTTACATTATTTAATCGATCTAATCTTTTTATCTGACTCGTTTAATTGTTTAAAGTTTAACAAATTTCATCCGCGTATCCGTCCATTTTCAGACCTGTGTAATTCAATCTCAGTTTTACATCCAACGGATTGATATGTAATATTACTTTAAGTAATTACATTGTGATGCGATTTCATGCATGAATTATTGCAATTTATTTTCATTTTAAACCATGATTACTTATTGTATAGATTTAGATAAATAAAACAAATAAAAATATGAGATGCCCGTGGTAATGACATGCGTCCCCAAATTCAGCTTCACTGTACAACTATCTTCTTAACACCTTAATGCGAATATGAATTACGTGATGTTAGTAATATTGTTGAGGCGGCATGGTGGCGCAGTGCAAGACCCTGGGTTTGCTCGCGTATCGGAACGACACGACTGTTGGCTTAATTGACTCGTGCCATATTGTCATGTATGACATGGTTTTGCGTGACTATGCCTTATGATGGATTTTCGCCCGCCCAAGGCCTAGTTCATTGCATCCAGTGCTGTCGAGACAGAATCAGACACCCTGCAACAAATAAATAGATAACTGTGACGGAAGGATGGGTCATTGCTGTCAGTTGTTAGTGTATATCTACAAATTATTAAATTAATATTTAAAAATGTGATTATTTTAGTTATGTGCACCGATTCCCACCCTTACGTGTGAATCATGTAAGTATGCCTATGCTGCGTTACTCTGTGTATGTGCGTGTGTGAGTGAGTGAAATACATACCAAGAATTATTTCTGAAAGCCTGTCTGTAATGCTGTGACCATCAGGCGTATCTGTCATTATGCTGAGTATCGCTTTAAAAAGATACAATATACATTTGAATTACTTATGATATTGATTTTTTACTTTAAGTGTCTCTTGTGTCCTTCACATTATAACGGGTACGTGATGGTTTGCGTAAGACACACCAAGGTAAACATGTAAAAGCCAAATCCCATGCGTTGGTACAGCGATATGCTGGGCGTTTGCTGCAGAAGTGAATAAAAGCTTAATAATTGTCGAGATCGACGTCATCCCAGGAGCGCTAAGGATTCTTTATGGCATTCTACTTGTTGTAATGCATGCATCAGCTAGAACACGTGCCTGCTCGTGAAAGATGCGCCCTTGGTAACTCACACGCATCATCTCGGCCATGCTTGAAACTTCCACCAACGAGATTACTTTTATATAAATGTATACGTCTGTATGTGATTTACTTTTGAGACGGGCAAGTACATTTCTGAATCGAATAAGTTTGTAAGTAAATTGGAATAAACACTGTACATTTTTAGCTATCGTTTCGCATCCCAATTCACTTTGAGCTACATTATTTAAATGGAAATGTGCTATATAAATAAAGGTTGTTGTTGTTGTTGTTCACAGCCGTACGTCTGCACGGTCTATTGAGCTGCAGCCAAGGGCCCCTCGGACAACAAGGGCCCCGACATTAATGTCGATGAATGAACAAAATTTCTCGTTTGTTTATCAAAAGAAATGTTTCCGCCGGTGGAGTGGCTGATCGAATGACTCCTCTTTAACTTTTTTATCGTTACCCCAGAGATAACTCGTCCACCGCTAGGCACACGCCCACCGTCATCCCCGACTTTATGCGTCTCCAATGACTTGCTGGGAGTAACTGGAGGGCGGCTGTCGGATAGCATTTGAAGCAGCAGGAGAGCCGAATACGGACTGTCAGAAAACACGTGACAAAATAAAAACGGTTTGTCGTATTGGTGGCAGTTCTTCAGCAATAGCAGTGACAGCATTCCAGTTTTAGCGACAGCGAACCTTACGATGTTGATGATTTTGTACGAACGGGAAACAGACGGCATTTATGAACGTGCGGGGTGTAACAAAAGTGCTGGGTAACTTTCAAAACAGCCGTTCACTGATCTTCATGGTGCACGGCAGATGCATTATGTACAGATGATCCTTTACAGAATTTAGTAAGTGAAGGCATATTAGCTCATGTTGCCAAATCAGCTGGTTTGAAAGGTCGGTTGGGTATGAAGAGATACAAACTGGATTCGTACGATTACTCAGTTGGTCGTGCCTTTACTGAAAAGCACGCGAAGGACCGACTGCCTAGACTCTGCACACTGGTGACAAGATAAACGGGCTTATTAGTTTTTATTTTTAGTTTGTTTTTTATGTTTATTTTTTATATACTTTTAATCGTGTTTTAATTTTTTCATAGTTTATCTTTAACAGCTGAAAGACCTGGCACTGTGAAAATAACTAGGTCCAAGAATATAATGGATGATTTTTTCTTCTCCCTCTCTCCTTCTCCCTCTCTTTCAAAATAGACAGTTGGCGGATCAATGCATTGCATACTCTGCCTCTCTCATGTCTCTGTATGAGTCATAATCTTAGATGCTGTTTTTGTTTTTTTTTTTGGTGTGTGTGGCTATCCATACACCTACTCCACACTTTTGCTTTCCTTGCATTTGCTTGTGTAGTAGCTACTCAGGTTTTGGTGAATCCAAATCTTTGACATTACATACTATTTCTTCTGTGGTTCCATCAGAACACTTAGGTGGAACCCAAACAATGGTTCAAGACCCGGGACCCATCCTTCATAATTCCACCCCTGTTTGTAATGGAACATTAATTAATAACATTGTAGAGAAACATTGGTGCACATCAGCAAGCTTCCAACACAGTGAAAAATGATTATATCTGAACAATTATACCATGGTTTCTTTCTTTTTAAACCTATATCAATAGAAACTCAGTAGTCTGAAAAATAAACTGTAGAAAACTTCTCAGGAGTATAGACTACATACACAACTTTTTATAATAAGTACATTTAAAAAAAAAGTGATTATGTATCTGTAACTGAAGATAGTATTTTGAACCACGTAACTTTTCTACCCATAAAAAGAAAGATGTGGAGAGGCAGTTTGAAGCTTCACTTGTTATAAATGCATCACACTTAATGGAAGGCAAAAGAGAGGCGGCTTTAAAATATGTCTTCAGTGTATTCTGGAGATGGATTTATAAATGCCAGGTTCCCAATTTTGAGTTCTACAGAGACATTTTGTTAAGATTTGATGGGATATAATTTAGCCAGCTGTTATAATTGTATAAGGCCAGTGCAATGGGCAATGAGTGCAAAGACGTATACTGAAAAAGACATAATGTGCACATTTTACTGTACTTTTCAGCTAATGCTGTATGACATATAAAGAAACACAGAAAATGTTATATTAAAATGAGCGTTGAACTAAATGAGTTTGTAACAGTTTCATGAATATGAGGAAATGCAGTAGATATAGTTAGGTTTATAATAAGTATGTCTTCATAATTCAGATATTATAAACACTTTTACAAAATTATCATTTACAAAACAACCAGCAAGGTAATCTCGATTATTTATTTATTTATTTTGATTTTTTTAAGAATTAACATGTATTAACACATTCTAATAGAATAATTGGAATGATTGTGTTAACATCCAAAAATATGACTTACTGGCTTGTCAGTGGTTAGCTATGAGGCATCAAAGAGTCATGTTTTATTTCAGTAGCTCAGTAGGGGGCACTGTTTTCCTTGTGTGCAGTTCAATTCTTACATTAATACCAAATTCACAAGCCCTTCTTTAAAATGACCATTTTGCAAATCCAGAATTTTTCAGATGTTAATTATTTCATAAAATAAAACTTTGCAGTTGTTTTAATGAATTAATTTGGGTATAATCTCTTTCCCCCCCTTTATTTTAAATTTCCAGCCAAGGAAAATAGTGGATTGTCTTTAATTTAACAAATACATTTACTGCACATGCCTGTTTAGTATATTGTAATCCACCCAAAACTGAGAGACTGTAGCATAGAGAAATGAATGCCTGAAATTTGATGAAAGCTTAGAGCAGGCATTCTAAAAAAGACATAAATTAGGCTTGGACTTTTTGTTGATTAATGCATGTTTTGCACATATCCATTATTGACAGTTTCTTTGACAGAAAAAAAAGTTTCTTTGCCTTCTATTCCTTTAAGTCAAATGTTGTGAAGCCAGTTTTGAAATTTTATTGAGTTTTTTTAATTGTGTTCTTTTTGTGTGTGTGGATGTTCATACTTTCTGGTTATAAGTTGTAATAGGAGGCACACAAATCCAATTTAAATCTTGTTTTCAACACAGTGCAATGTCATTTAAGTAAAAGAAAACATGTTGGCAGCATTTTTAATTTTATGTAGATAGATAGATAGATAGATAGATAGATAGATAGATAGATAGATAGATAGATAGATAGATA
>JANRMT010062854.1:74204729-74217966 GCA_026402145.1 Polypterus bichir lapradei | reverse complement strand
ATAGATAGATAGATAGATAGATAGATAGATAGATAGATAGATAGATAAAATATTCACCCAGTTGGAAGTTTTTAAATTTTCAAATTTCTGTATTATACAGCTTTAAATCAGAGTGAATTTAATTAGGCTTTTTTGACACTGATCAATACAAAAAAACTTTTTGATGTCAATATGAAAACATCTCTAAAAAGTGGTTTAAATTAATTACAAATATATCACAGATATTCACCTTCTCAAGTCAGTGTTTAGTAGATATACCTTTGGAAGCAATGACAGCCTTGAGTCTGTATGCACAAGTCTCACAATATTAGCTTTACATATCTGGACACTGCAATTTTCTTCCATTCTTTGCAAAATTACTCAGTCTGTCAGGTTGTATGGGAATCATGCGTGAACTGCCTTTTCAAGTTCAGCCACTATTCTGTCTGGACTCAGCCACTCCAGGACATTAATATTATTGGTGTTAAGCCATTCCTGTGTAGCTTAATAATAATATTTTTTTATATTTATATAGTGCTTTTCTCACTATTCATACACTTTGCACTGTTATTCCTGGGATTGTTGTATGGCTGGAATACAAATTTTCTCCCAAGCCACAGGTTTCTTGCAGACTAGTATTTCTCTGTATTTTGCAACATTCATTTCCCCCACTACTCTTACATGCCTTTCAAGCAATATGACGCAGCCACAACCATGAGTCATGGTGGGGGTGGTATGCTTTTGAAAATGGTGTGGTGTTTGGCTTATGCCAAAAAAGGGATATAGACTGATGGCCAAAAAGCAATTTTTGGTCTCATCAAATCATAGAACTATAATCCGTGCCTGCTGGCAAACTCTAGCTGAGATGTCATTTGTAGCTTTCTCTTTACCACTGTCCCATAAACCTACAACTGGAGAAGCCTCCAGGCAGCAGTTGTTGTATGAATAGTCTCTCTAATCACAGCTACTGTAGCTTGTAATGTCTACAGAGTTATCATACATCTCTTGATTATCTCTTTCAGTAGTGTTCTTGCACAGTCACCCAGCTTTTGTGGACAGCCTGCTCTAGCAGATTTACAGGTATGCCATACCCTTTCAATTTCTTAATGACATGACTCCAAGGGATATTCGGTGACTTGGAAATTTTCTTGTATCCATCCCTTGGTTTGTGCTTTTCAATCTCGTTTTCACAGAGTTGCATGGTTTGTTCTTTTGTCTTCATTTTATGCCATGATACTAACTCACCACAAACTAGACCTTCCAAACACAGGTGCATTTACAGTATACTACAATCAACTGAGACCCCTTGACTACATTGAGTGATTTCTATCTAACTAATCATGTGACTTCTAAAAGCAAACAACTGCAGCAGTGATGATTTAGGTGCATCATATTAAAGGGAGGGAATATTAAATTGTTTTGTTTTATATTTGTAATTAATTTACTTTGAAGAGATCTGTTTTCTCTTTGACACTAAAGAGTCTTTTTCTATCGATTAATGTCAAAAACACTATATAACAAAAAAAAAACAGAAAACTTTCAAGGGGGTGAATACTATAGATAGATAGATAGATAGATAGATAGAACATCTTAAATCTAAAGTATGATTATTAAACAGTAAACAGTTCAGAAGACATTATATAAATCTGATAATTACAAAAATATTTTTCTTTAAGAGATTAATGGGGTTGGTGTGATAAAAACATACCTATCATGAAATTGAGAAATACAGTGCCACTAGCACAATCTTTACATTTTATTAACAAATACTGCTATTACTGCTAAATATTATTATGAAACAGACGATAATGGCCATGGCCTGTGATTTTGAAATGCAAAACAGGAAAAAAATGAATGAATGGAAAGATATATTGCACAACAGAAAAGTGTCACAAGAGACCACATAAAGAAAATGATTTAGAATAGTTCACAGTTATGTTAGTTTAGATGATAGGGCTGTTGCCTGTCTCTTCTTAGATATTTATTCTTTGGTAAAGTAGAGTTTTATAGATTTTAAAAGATTTATTCTCAGAGAGACTGAGTACTAACGAAAACTTCTGGAAGTTTAAATGTTTCACCCAGTGTAACAGTCTGAGCCATACTGATTTCGGGAAAGATCAAGCTGTCTTCTTCTACAACAGATATCTCTTCATGGTGCTCTAGTGCTGTTGCCCGTGCATAGAATATCCTGGTTTCTAGGTGCCTTCTTATTCACTATTTTCCTTGCAAAGCCACCTTTAATTATTTTTATTTCTAGCAGCCTGTGCTAAAACAAGCATTACATGTACAAAACTCTTGGCTTTCAAATTCTGAGCACTTCTGCAAATGTTTGGTCCAGCCATTACTTGCCACTTAGGAGCAGGTTGTGGGGACACACCGCTGTGATACTGCTTTGCTGTTTGTTGTTATCATTACAAGTATATTATATTCTTAATCTCTATCTTCGTTCCTTATCTCATGTATATTTTGCGCATCTTGTATAACAGAATGATCAACTCAGGTTGCCAGATTCTACTTAAGATTTTATAATTCAACTCTGAAGCCTACCTTACATAGCAGCAATCTTTGTCCCATTGAGGCTACATCACTAATAAGTGCCAGATTCTGTTAATACTTTTGAAATATACCTTCGGATATACATAGAGTTAATGCCATTGTTTACTTAAATATTTGTTTTTAGTTTTTTAGGCTGTGTTAAACTTGCCACAAATAAATATAGGAGGGCATTAGAGTTCTCTTCTGTGTAGTTAAGGAGGGCTCTGTAAAACAAATGAAAGATCAAATTTTGTAAAAGCAATGTCAAGTAAGGAATTTATGTTATGACATACATACTTAGAGTAAATTGTAATTCTTTATAATATTATGCCTTGAGGTGGGACGTTTTCTGCAAAGCCAATACAGGATATGTCTTGCATACGATTTTAGAACACATAAAACACAAGGATATCAGATAAAGCAGCATTATTTGGTACTATAATCTATATCATACGTTCAACATACTATATACTTTTGCTGACATACAGTATATACAAGGTTTTTTTCTCATTGTACCTGGCTGTATCCTATTTTCATTATGTTTAATGTTTTGGAGTACCATCTAAATGTTTGGGGTGAACTGTATTTTGAAAATAATTGACCAATCTGATGATGCCTGAGATTATCTGAATTATTTTTACTGCCTGTGTACTACTTGTTGTTCTACCAAACTTATCACAAGTTTTCTTGGATTATCCACACTGCCATTTTATTAAATAAGCCTACCTAAACACACCTGCCCCTTCCACTCAAAATGTTCTTTTTAATCAGGGCATATATACAATAGGTCCAGAGATGCTGGTCCATCTCAACTCCTATGTATCTCATAAATGTGGCAGATTAAATGGTAGTGAATTTCTATCCTAAGTAGCCATTCCATTTTTTTCTGCCACAGATTTTTGTAAAGTTTGAAATCTAGTGACTAAGGAGGTCACAACTTTAAGATGAATTTGCTGTCATGTTCTTGGAACCATTCCAGGGTTTTCCTAGTTTTGTGGCATGGACCATTATCCTGATGAAAAAGCTTATTTGCAGATGGGCATGCTGCTGCCATTGTGTGCACATTGATACTGTCACTGAACACTGAATCACTTAGAAAGGTAAGGTCTGCTTAATAAAGGGGCACTCAATGTAAATTTATATTGGTAAATTAAATTAGAACTAGTGTCTAAACATATATCCCTGAATGTTATTCCTCTCTTTTCCACACCCACATATTAATTTGCAATATGGTTTTACATGTAACCACACATGCACATGACTTCTTCCTTTAGGCTTAATCTTTTGTCTGGAATTACGTGAAATGTTTTTTGAAAATCTAAGATGTTTTAGTTAGACTGAACTTGTACTGGTACTTCTTCTCTCAGTTAATCATTAAGTTAAAGTGTAGATAAATCAAAAGTGAATAAGAAGCGGCACTGCAAACCTACATTTTACAATTTGTTATAGAAAAGATAATACTAGAATATAATACAATTTAAAGTAACTAACAATTCATTGTCACCCATTTCATATTCAAAAGGATTAAGCCAGTTTAGGATCACCAATTAACCTTCTGTCTCATACACAGGAGATATGCAAGTGAAACCAGGAAAACCCAACAAAAAGTGTGAAAATATACAAATTCTGGACTTGAAAATTGTGGTTTAGCAGCACCAACCACCTGACTACTGTGATTCTTCACAGTAAAATAATACTTTTTATTTTTACTTACTCAAGTTTGCAAAATTTACCTTTACCATTCTTCAGAGATACATTTCGACCGCACAGTAACAATGTTTAGTTCTCCATAATGTTCATATTAAAAATGTGATCTTTGTTGACAAACAAGTTTGGGTCTTCAATACAAATGTTATTTATAAACCCAACTCGGCAAAATTTGGGATGTTATGGAAAATGCCAATAAAAACAGAAAGCAGTGATTAGTAAATGATAGTAAATCTTTGACATGAAAACAATATAACAGTCCATTATATGATGTTACAACTAATGCATTTTATTGTTTTATTTTTTCCTAAAATAAACCCTTATTTTGATTTTGATATTTGCAACATTTAAAAAAAAAGTTTGGGCAGTAAAGAACTTACCATTTTGTAAAACTGCCTTTCCTTTTCACAACAGTTAATAAGCAGTTAGGTATTGTGTGTTTCAGGTGTAGTTGTGTCCCATTCTTCTCGCAACAGTATGGTATCTTTGCTGTCGTATTTTGAATTTCAAAATGTGCCACTCATTCTCAGTTGGGGAGAGGTCAGTACTAAAGGAAGGCCAGTTGAGCACCAATACCCTCTTCCTGTATAGTCTTGTCTTTTTAATGTGCGCAGAATGTGGTTTTGCATTGCCTTACTGAAATATGCATGGACATCGATGGAAGAGATGTTATCTTAAAGGAAGCATATCGTACTACATAATCTGTATGTACTTTTTGGCATTAATGGTGCCTTCACATAAGCATAGGTTACTCTTGCCCAAGGCACTGACTTGACCAAGTACCATCACAGATGCTGGCATCTGAACCTGTAGCTAGTAGCAGTCTAGATAATCCTATTCTTCATTGGTTTGGAGGGCACAATGTGCATTTTTCTAAAAAAAGACCTGATATGTTGATTTGTCCAACCACAGTACATGTTTCCACTGTGTGATGGCCAATTCCAGATGCCACTGGACACTGTTGATATACAGCTTTGTTTTTGCACAGTACAGCTGTAACCAGCAATTGTGAATGTAACAGTATATAATGTATTACTACTGAGCCCACATGGTTATACAACTTAATCACGAATAATGGTTCTTGATGTAGTTTTGTCTGTAGGACTGGAGATGTAGTGTTGTCTGAAGGATTGAAGATCACAGGTAGTCAGTTTAGGCTTGCGTCCATGCCCTTTATGAACCAAAATTTCTAAACATTCCTGAAATCTTTTAATAATATTGCACTGTTGAGGGTGAGACACCCTAATTTCTTCCAAGCTGTTTTTGAGAAACATTGTTATTAAATTTTAGAATATTTTTTCACATGTTTGTATAAAAATTGGCAATTCTCAGCTCATGTTTGCTCCTAAAGGACTCGGGCATTCCTACATGCAGAGTTTAACCCAAAGCATGATTATAATCATCTGTTGCACATTATCAGCTTCTACTCACATCATTCTGTTCTTTTTTTAAACCCCTGGTCCTAAATTGGCCCATCCCTCCTTTTTTGGGATGTGCTTCAGGCCCCCAATGGTAAGAGTGGATGAATATTTATAAAAAAATGAAATTGACCAGACTAAACATGAAATGTGTTCTCTTTATACTGTTTGTGATAGATTACAAGTCAACGTGAATTTTGAAATCACTGCTTTCTGTTCTTATTTGCATTACCCATAAAGTCTCAGGTTTTTCTGAGTTGGAGCTGTACAATAAAATTATAGCCATGCTTCAAAATGTACTGGAAAGAGAAAACAGACACAGATTTGCATGATTGTTCAATTTTTATTGTAGATAGATGCTTTTCTTTAGTGTTTTATTTGTATTTACATCCAGAGTCATATATAAAAAAATTGTTACCTTTAAAGCAAAAGTTGCAGAGAGAGAATTTTTTTAAGTTTTATTTTAGTTCTATTAATCTGTCTGCTTGAACATCATAAATCATACAATTTTACCCTTTTGTATAATACATTTACTACAATAGGCCTCTAGATCCTTTTTGATTTTATAGTAGGAAAAGCTTGTTCAGAAAGTTGGCAGGCAAGTTGTTCAGGAAGACAGGAGTAGTCAGTGAATGCTTAAGGAAAAATATAGTAAAAGGAAATAGACTTTCTTTTTGCAATGTATATATTAAAGGCAGAGTTGTCATACTGACTAACTGACTGACTGGCTCACTCATCAACAAAAACACAATTTCCTGTTTAGTTAATAAGATGTAATTTTCAGGATTGTACAACTAGGGCTGTAAGCAGCTGCTAAGAAGGGACATTTTACTATTTCAATATTTAGGGGTAAAACAAACCTTTAAATAGAAAAACTAAATATCCCAAAATGTAAACTGATTTGATTGAAACTTGATGATGTTATAGAGAAAAAAAAAAATAGCCAGCACATGTTTTTTTATTTGTCAATATTTGCCAATAATAATACTTAAGTAGGCTATGGTATTTCATGGATCCTTTCTTTGGCTAAGTGCTGGGGGTTGACACGCAAATTAAGGCTGTCAGTAGAAATGAAATGGAAAGACTAAAGTTCAGTGAAGCTCACCAAAAACATACCTAGTGAATGTTCTATAAATCTTGACTGTGGGTGCCAAGCACTATTGCTGTGAACGTAGGTTGTGCTTCATCAGATCCCTAAATGGAGGGGGAGAGAAGAAGACGATGACGTGGCATCCATGGGTACATGAAATACTCCCTGTTCTATCAGCCTCTTTTTATTCCCCATTATGTTGTATAAAATACATATATATTCAAGCCATGGATGTACTTTATACCCCTAAGTTTGTCGCTTTCGTCAGCATCTTTTCGTGTTAAAACTGATTAAGTTAGTTTTTGTGTTGCAATTACTTAGTACGTTTTTTTTAATTTTTCACTTAAACTGGCACTTAAGTCTTCAATCTGCCTCAAAAATGATTAGCGAATGTGATACGGAATGAAAAGGGCGCCCATACGCATGCACCGCAAAGCCGCCCTGCTGCGTGCTGCCGAGAGTTGATTCTACAATAAAATAAAATAAAAATAAAGAGTAATAAAAATCATCACCCCGAAAGCGGATAGTAGACGTCACGTAGTACATGTGTACCAAATTTCAAGTCAATAGGTGTAACGGTTTGTGAGCTACAGGTGATTTAAAATCCTGGACAGACAAACGAAAAGCCACGGTAGCGTATTATATAAGAAGATATACTTCACAGAGTGGTGCAGGCTGGGGCAATCCCCTTTGTTCATGTGGTGTCCTCTTGGTGGCCAGACCATGATGTATCACTGTGCTGCTTTTTGCAAAGCAGAACTACAAGCCTTGGGTGCAACAAAAGCCAGATGCAATGGCATGCCTTGATCTGTTTGAATGCTTGCACAGTTCAGTAAAGGGATGTCCCATGGATAGAACAAAGAGAGGGTGTTCTTTTGTATACAATGCTTAAATTCATTCAATTCAAACCTTCTAAAACTAGGTGACGGTACAATATTACAGATCAAAGCATTTTGATTCAAATCTGATTGAAGCGACCCGTGCTGAAGATAGGGTGAAATTATATTTAACCCAAAATTCCCATTATTGCTGCTAATTATCTAGCTCAAAAGAATACAGTTTTCTGTGAAATTGTTTTCCAATGACCATCAACAAATGCTAAGTTCTGTCACTAGGAAAAGCAAGAACTGATCTCTGGTACAAATGTTTTACTCATGGGCAAGTGTATAAAGTAGGTTCAAGAGCAAGGAGCACCAGTGAGCAAATCTTATTATACCTTTGTTTAAAAAAATATATATTTTTTTTGTATACAAAAAAGTACTTGTCTATATACTGTAGTACTTCCGATACAACCAATTAATCGATGACACTATACTGAGGCCCATTGTCTTGGGAAATTTCCCAGGCAAAGCCAGGTAACATATCTAATTTATTCATAATATACCATCTAATAACAGGGCAACACAATGGTGCAGTTGTTAGTGCTTCTGTCTCAGTGATCCAGCATCCGGCTTCAACTCACTATTTATATCTGAGTATGAATGTGCTTTCTTTGTCTGGATAGATTTTTCTCTGCATATTGCAGTTTTCCTCCCACTGTCCAAAGTATGTCTCTGATTTTTTGAAGGTTCTAAATTTGCCATGTGTGCTAAAAGACTACTTGAGTTGTCTCACTGCAATCTTTTTCTTTCTTCATTTGCCTCAGCACTGAGATGTATACTATAACTCAGGGAAACTTAAGCAGCTAGCTGACTGCATTTGTTCAACTTTCCATTTTAAAAATATACAATGAACTCCTTTAGCATGAAACATCAGATTATTAACTCCATGTTAGCTGATTTTGAGAATGACTTCATGTAAATACTGGTCTTTTACATTTCTGACTATAACTTTTTTGGTTGTTTTAATTTGACTAATGCCTTTAGTTATTGCTTTGATTGTCAGTGTCGTATTGTATTCTGTGAACCTCTTAGTATATCATTTGTGCTGGTTACTATACTTTATACTGTATTGCACTGTTTTGACTTAAATCTAGGGATATATGACTATTTTATATATATTTTTTGTTACTTACCTATGCACAATGATGTGTCCAGTTTGACTTCTACCTTAGATTCACCTTTCCTTAAGGCCACTTCAAACCTTTCTGGTGATCCCAAACATGTACTTGATGTCCGGTCATTTCTCACTATGAAAAAAGGTTTTCTAATAAATTTTTCTTGTTGTTTCTGGACCTCTTTTTTGATTCAGGAGCACAAATACATCATGTTTGTCACCTTAGTTCACACCTTCTGTTGTTTGGATTTCTATGTTCTTGTTTTCAGAGTTGGGGCAAAGACTGTCAATCTTTCTGCAAGGCCTGGGTTTCTTAGCAGTAATGTTTGATTGATATCTATCCCTCAGCATTATAGCTTTTCTTGTAAAGCTCAGGAAGACTGATTAAAGTGTCCCTCATAAGGTTTTACAACAAGTGTAATTCTTCCAGACATCCTCAACTTTCTAATCTGAAACTCCTGTGACAGAATTATCCTTATAAAATGCTGCAAAGCTGAATCAATAGGCTGAGGTGTTTTTGGTTATATTTTACCAAAAAAAAAACTATTCCGAAAACAATTGAAGTCTTTCTGTAATATTTATTTTAAATACCTTCCTGGTTTCCAACTTTTACTGAATGAAGTAACTCCGACCAAGTGATTCAATTGATTGGGGACTGATCTTTATAAACTCATCTCTCATATTTTTGATCTAAACTTTTAAAACTTAAATAATATTAACCTAGAACATTTTTACTTCTGTAGTTAGTCACACCTTTTGGATTTCAATATCTGTACTTGACAAATGGACACATGGACTGAAAAAGAAGGGTGGAATGAATAGTCTAACTTTATGCCAAAACCTTCCCTGAAACTATCCCAGAAAATATCTGCCAATGTCTACAGTCGTGGCCAAAAGTTTTGAGAATGACACAAGTATTGCACAAAGTCCACTGTTTCAGTGTTTTTACATCTTTTTATCAGATGTTTCTATGGTATACTGAAGTATAATTATAAGCATTTCATAAATTTCAAAGGCTTTTATTGACAATTACATTAAAATACATTAGGTTTATGCAAAGACTCAATGTTTGCAGTGTTGGCCCTTCTTTTTCAAGACCTCTGCAATTTGCCCTGGCATGCTGTCAATCAACTTCTGGGCCAAATCCTGACTGATGGCAGCCCATTTTTGCATAATCAATGCTTGAAGTTTGTCAGAATTTGTGGGGTTTTGTTTGTCCACCCACCTCTTTAAGATTGACCACAAGTTCTCAATGGGAACTAGGGAGTTCTAGGGAGTTTCCTGGCCATAGACCCAAAATTACAATGTTTTGTTCCCCGGGTCACTTACCACGGTGCTCCATCATGCTGGAAAAGGGATTGTTTGTCACCAAACTGTTCTTGAATGGTTGGAAGAAGTTGCTCTCGGAGGATGTTTTGGGCGATTTACAGAGGTCTTGAAAAAAAAGGGCCAACGCTGCAAATATAGAATCTTTGTATAAACATAATGTAATTGTCAATAAAAGCCTTTGAAACTTATGAAATGCTTGTAATTATACTTCAGTATACCATAGAAACATCTGACAAAAAGATCTAAAAACACTGAAGCTATCCACCACAAAAGATTGCTGAATTCCTGTATTTCTACTCTTGTACTTTGGTGCCATGACAAATGATGTACTAACCTGGTGGCTACTGCTTTGAGTTCTTGGTTATGCATGTCAGCAACCATACCACCTGTGTTTTAGAACAGGTCATCCACGTGAAGCTGAGCATGTTTGGCCCGATCCTGTACTTTCTACAAAAAGCTAGGGTTGATGCTAGAAGAGGTGTTGGTGGGGCCAGCAGGGAGTTCTTACCCCCAGTGGACTGTGTATAAATCCAGTGCAGTGATGGGGACACTATGCTGTAAATATGGTGCCATCCTTTGGATGAAACATAAAACCGAGGTCCTGACTTAAAGATGCCTGGGCATCTTTTGAAAAAAGTAGGGTTTATCCTGATATCCAGGTTAAATTGCCCATCATGGATTCATCCATTCTGGCCCCTAATCTTCCTGTCTCTAATTGGCTATCTCTCTCATCCATTTACCATCTAATAGCTAATGGGTGGTGAGCATACTAATTTAAATAATGGCTGCATCATCCAGGTGGGTGCTAACATTAGTGGTAATTGAAGTCGTTCCCCTTTACCAATGTTAAGTGCTTTGAGTAGTGAGAAAAGCACTATATAAATGTAATTCATTATTATTAACTCCAAAAGTTACTATTTATTTTTAACAACTTGTAGTGGAGTATAAAATGAGTGACATCTAGCATCTAATTTATTTGTAATATATAAGAGTCAAGAAGATGGACAAACTAAATGTAATATTAGATAATGTTTCAGGATGTATGTTTTATTTTACTGGTAAGACCAGCTATGTTTTGATGTTTACCTAACCATCCCCTGAGACTTTTGACATAGTATTAAGTACTGACTCAGGATGTGAAATTTTTGGCAGTAGAAATGGGAGTATGCATTGAACTGGTTTGGCAAGGTGCTTCATTGTAATTTTGCGTGGACATTACAGAAAGGCCATAAACTGCTCTGTGTGTTTCCGTGTAGTTGCACTCATAAGGTGTAACCATTGTAAGATGCATGTAAGGTAAAATGTAAGATTCTGTTTTCATTTCTACCTGGTTGACTAATTATAATTAACTCTCTAGTAGTTTATTACTGCTGTTTGGCTGTTAGCCACTTCATCTTTTGTTCCCACTAGCTGTTCACTGAGTTTGGCTTGGTTTTCTGCTTCTGTTAAGTTAGCCATGTACTCATAAGTGCTTACAATCAGTAGCCTGCTCAATCTGAGATACTGTTTCATGTCTACTTCAAGAAATCAGGCTGGAGACATGCCAGCAATTCATAGGAGGCTAATTTAGAGTCTCCAATTAACCTAATATACATTTTATTAAATTTAGGTGGAAACAGAAGTACTTTACACTCTTCTTTCAGATTAAACTTACCTCACCATCTTCTATTTCTTCTAGTTTGTTTAGATCAGTTGCAACATTGCCACATTTTCATTTAGCATGCTGCCAACTAATAGAAACAAACAGCTAAATGGTAATTTACTAAATAATGGTTAATAATATTTATTTCATGTAAAACATGCTTATCTTGTATTAACTATTAACCTTTTCTCTGAACATTTACTTGTACAAAAAAGGAATTTTAAAGTGATATTATATTTTTTGAGTGTAGTAAAAATACAGTGGAACCTTTTTGACAAACTGGCATTTCAATGAAATTTCGTAACAAATCTACCACAGTTTAGTTATCATTAATAGGTTTATGGAAAAAAAATGAGGATATGTTCTGATGGCATATACAGTATAATACTACATTAGCATTTCCTTAAAACTATGCAATATCTTCATTTAGAATATGAACATTTATATGATATTTTACCATCCCATAATATCTGTCATGAAAGTTTATCCTATTTTCAAGTTGAGGAAACTAACAAGAATACTTTGAAAAGGTACAAGCTTTAATCTGCCGAGAACTGACACTGTTTTAAAGTTATAAGTTCAGGCTTCCGGTTAAGGCACAATATTTATTTGTATTGAGGATTACTGTGATCTGTTCTGTTTTTTGGCATCCACTGCACACCCAACCTACATGGAAAGGGGTCTCTTTCTGAATTGCCTTTCCCAAGGTTTCTTCAATTTTTTTCCCCTACAAGGGTTTTTTGGAGGAGTTTTTTCTTGTCTTGTTAGAGAGTCAAGACCTATCGGGGTGACCAGAGATCGGCCCTGTTAAAGCCCATTGTGGCACTCCTTGTGTGATTTCGGGCTATACAAAAATATGTTGTTTTGTATTGCATTGTATTGTGTAACATAAATCAAAAATAGACCAAAACCGATCAGTCATGAAATGAGAAATCACCATTAAACATGTGAAATGTATACATAAAGTGCTAAAGAAATGCACACAAGAGCAATTCTTATAGAACTATATACAGAACTTTACAACATGTACAAAATACAGAGAGTGTACACTTTGTTTTGAAATGTGAAATTATTCTGGCCTAATGTCAGTTGACAAAGTGAGTAGAGGAAACAAAGAGATCCCCTAAGATAGGAACATTTTATGGCTCACCAGTATCATCCAATACAGTATTAAGATAGTATAAAAATTAATCTAAAATTTCCTTTTCCATTGACCCTTTTTGTCTAAGATTTGTGCTTTAGATGTTACAGGTCAAGGCTAAATAAAATTTTAAACTGAACACAACAATAAATAAGCTTGTTTTTTGGTAATGATCCCAAAGTGGTTTGTGTTATTGCAGTTTTCCCTGATTCTTTTATAGGCTTATGTTTATTATAGAAGCCTCAATCAGAGAAGCTTCTTAGTGGTGGTGGTCTCATCTCAGACTCATGGCTTGACATACTCTATATTATAGAAGACTTACGGTAATATGGAGAATGCCAGCATTATACAAATAATAGATTACAAATGATATTTGCATTGACTACAAGTTTGATGACAAG
>JANRMT010062854.1:74175674-74194729 GCA_026402145.1 Polypterus bichir lapradei | reverse complement strand
GGTGAGAAAATGTTGTCCGTCTGTCTGTGCCGGGGCCAGCGTTCACAATATATATATATATATACTGTGTATATATATATATAGTCACGCATGAGCACTTGGGGAACAGCTGATCGACCCGGTTTGCTTCGTAAAAGGTCCCGCAGGAGGACAACGGCAGTGTACTAATCTTTCTTTCTTTACTTCCTTAGAAAGGCCGAGACGTCACAGCCGTAAAGAGCGCCCAGATGGCTCTGGAAAACGCACACTTCCGGGTCTATTTCTTCCCTCTGCTGACCCGTGATGACGTCATGCTCTCAGAATCCACCACAGCTATCCTAGCATTCCTCACGTTAATATCCGGTCCACCACCATAAAATGTCCGTCCTCCCTCCCTTCAAGGTCTTTTGAGTTTTTGGGAAAAACAATTGACGACTTTCATTTACAATATAAAGGGCTAAGAACCCCAAGCCTTTATAACTGTCGTGTCTTTATTACAATATATATATAAATGCAGCGCATTTCTTCAAATAAATAAATAATCCAATTAATAGTTCATAAAATCAGTTCTTCTTTGTGGGAGATAACATTAATTCATGATAAATAATTCTAAATAATTAATTTATAAAATCTAAACTAAAATCAAAGAGTTAAGATCAGGTGCCTTCTGAGCCTTACTGCTTTTCTTTTCCTTCTCCATCTTTTCTTTTCCATCTGATTACGTTAGTGGGGGACAAGACTTCAGCAAGTGCAGTCAACCATTAAAATGGCTTGTGTTCCAGTCAACTCTGCTGGTCACTGCTGGGACAACCAAGCCTGGCTCCATTGTCCCACCACCACCCTTTTGTTGTCCATAGGATGATCCCTCGAAGCCCTTCAGCTGTTCTAGCTCCCAGGATACTCAGCAGGAGCTACCACCACCTCTGGAGTACTGTTCCACTTCTCTGTCACCTTGCCTCCCATCAGCTTCCCTGGCTCACACTTCTGATCTTACTCATCAAGCTTCTCACCAAATCTCTGCTTTGATTTCTCTCCCTTTTTCTTTCATTTTCAGTCCCTGTCTATCCTGCTTAGACTCTAGACTTAGATGCTTAGACTATATACTCAGTGGATGCAGGTTTCTTGGTTATGACTTGAAGAGCATCAATGACGAAACCAGCTGAACTGATCTGACTTTCACATGTAAATACTATTAGCCCATTTTCACATTATACACTCTAGGGCCACATAGCTACACTACCATGCACATCCACACCCATGAAGCTTGAGCAGCACTGTTTTATTTAAAAACTCATACACCGCTATGGACCCCTTATGCACTTCACCACAACCACAAACAACAAACACATTATCTTCACTTATAACACTTAAAGGATACCATTCTTAGTAGGATTATTTGATAGCAAGACGAAGACAGCTGACTGCAACTCAAACTACTATGGAACAGATGTCAAAAATTACTTAAAAGAAAACTTATAGAAACCCAAGGACATTCAGAGTATGAATGAAACAAACACAGTTTGCTCCAAATACTAATGTAATGAGAAGTACTATACTGGCAATTACCATCTTGCATTTGAAAGTGTACATCATGTAAAGTGTTGCTTGGCAACAAAACACACTGCCCAGAGAAGCCTGTGTTACAATACCATTGCCCAGAAGTACAATCTCCAGATTGATGTGTTTATTCCATTTCTTTTGGAAAAGGTGAGGGGAACACAATATAGCAGTCCATTACCAGCAAATAACAAACAGAATAGACCACATTTCCCTTTACTGATCTATTTAATATAGACCCTGAAAAAAACAACACAATTTTTAAAAAAAAATCTATGACATCTTGAAACAGTAAGCTATATTGAACCTAACTTTAACAGCAGAATAAAGAACAATGTAGCATTATAATGCCCCTAATCATTAAGAAGCAAGAACTGAAAATGGCTAACTGATAGCTCAAAAGTATCTGTGATTTGTTTAATGTAGTGACAAACACAATGATTATACACCATATTATACTGTAAGAGATAACAATGCACTAATGTTTCAATAGGATTTGGTTTGCAGTGCAGAGTGCAGTCATATTAGTGTTAGACAATGATTTCTCCTGTTTAATTTTTCATCAGAAAAAGAGCTGCATGATTTTATATGATGAGGAAATAACACCCTTCATATTAATGTAGTTTATAAATATTTTAAAAGCAGAATCCTATTTATGCACAATATATTATATCAAGCCATCCTTAATGTGTTAGTCTTATAGGCAAGACAGAACAATAGGTCATGTTTTCTGTATTTCATAGGATTTACAAGTTCATATCCAGATTAGCTGGATCATTTGTACAGTATTTGTGTGATACATACTGTAGGGGTTTGACCTTGGTACTTAGTGGCTCATTGCATTTGTGTTATGCTCATAGTTCCACAGTTTTCAGGTTTGCCAGAAAAGTAGACTGCTTTTATAAAACCATAACCAATAATGATTTTTTTAGTATGATGAATAAAATTAAACACCTTGCTGTTTTAAGCTGATGATCAACATAATGACGTCTTTCAAAAGGGTTCTGTACTTTATATTACACAGTGGAAGACATGCAGAGGTTAAAATAAGAGATTCCATAATATCTGCTATTAGGACCCCAAACTTGTGCATAATGTATCACTGAAGTACTTGTCAATTTAACACATTGATTTTCCTGTGGTTTAAGTCAGATGAGTGCTAAGTATCAGTAAATCATCATTCTCATTAAATGAGAGTTAGAAATGGTTTTATTTTTTAAACTTTTAACTACCCAAAATAGAAATAAAACAAAATGTTTTTTCTCAACCTTACAAATTAATTAATGTTTGAAAACTTTTATCTGAAAGAATCATTATTGCAAATGAAAGAAGAAAGTTGAGGTACCAACAATTGACAATGGATTGCATATGTTTATCCCACTTAATTTGGACATAAATACAGTATATAATGTTTAATATACAGTATACAGTATATACATATATGTAAAATCTGAATATCCTGTGTCATTTTTGCACTTCTTTGTTTAACTGTGGCCTGCCTTTGATTTTCATCAGCACACCATTCACACAAGATGTGAGGTGGTTTTGTGCATATATAATACATCTGAAAAAGAAATGTATGGTTGTACTGTATATGTAAGTACTGTATAAACACATAATGCATGCCTCCAATTTGAAATGTAACAAACAATACAGATTTTAAAGATGGCAGTAAAGAAATAAAAACACCACTAAATGACTGTAACTTAATGTCTCAGAACAATCATAATGTTCCATATGCTGTAAGCAAAGGTGCTTTTATTTCTTATTTATGTTTGTTCCACCAGCATGTACTCTAAACAACTAAATTATCCAACTGTATTTTATATAGGTATCAAACTACACATTTAATGAACGATCATAGACAAAGGTATTGAAAATTTTCTGTCACAATGTCCCAGTTTCTCTTTGTGTGGATCACAAAGCACACTGAGTAGTGAGAAAAGTGCTATATAAATGCAAATAATTATTATTATTAATTAATATTAATTCACTTAAAATGTCATTGATTTCAAGCAGACATTTTAAAGGCATAAATATTGCACCATTTAGAGAAGATATACTATATTAACAAATTGCACATCATAAGTTTGTATCATTCATTGTTTATAGCAATCAAAACATTTCTAACATTAAATTCTTTCTAACAACTGCCCCTTTTCATCAACAGGTAATATTTTTAAACACTTCTTTCAGCATTATAGTTTGTACTTAATACTGCTTGAATGTAGGGCATCTTTTTTCATTATTTTTTTCTTGTTTGTTCAAATGTTTAAAAAGCACTTTAATCATTACTTATCCACACTGATGCCTGCCTGTAAGGGATATTCAGTTAAATGAATGAAGCACCAATTTCTGAATTAAATGCATACATTTGCATGATTTCCTCAGAAAGAATGCAAAAGCAGCATACTCTTCATATGCCCAAGGTTAGTACCATGCCAGGACACACACAGCCTGTATCTAGGTGATTGATAAAAACATTTTTAACCACTATTAGTCAGTTTTGTTTTTTGAAAAATGCACTTTAAACTATTTTAATTCCGCATTTATTTATTTTTGCCCAATAAAATCTTTTCATTGCTCTTGCACCATGTAAATCTGCTTTCTTTTTATTGGCCTTCTGCTCTTTGAACCCCTTATTTGATGTTTTTAGCCTGCCAGCAGTACCATTTAAGCATCCAGGCTGGTGTGTTCTGAGTGAAGAGACATCAAACAGCCAAATAACATGCCATGTGGTTGGTCAGGATCAAAATTTTGCAATCTGATGTTCATCTCTCAGTCCTTTTCAGATAGATAGACAGATAGATCTTTATTTGTCCACAGGTGGAAATTTGGCTTTTTGCCAACGCTCTTTAAATAAATAAATAAATAGATAGATAAATAAATATATATACAAACACACATTAATGGTCTGAACACACATCAGAATGACTAAAAAGGAAGTAAATTAGAAAGAAAGAAAACTTCTGACTTGGCAGTCCTAGTCTCAGTGAGGCATTATGCAGGTGTATTGCTGTTGGTATAAAGGAACCCAAGTAGCGTTTCTTGACACACTTCTGTTGAATAATTTGTTGGCTGAAAATACTCAGTGTTAGTGTGTCACAGAGAGGCTGTGTAGCATTATTCATAATGGTCTTAATGAAATGAATACATTTTGGTTGCCTAACATTCTTCATTTTACTTATATTTTTATACTTTTCTAGACCTTTCTGTGGTCCAGCAGAGGCTATTTGCCTTAAAACAGTCACTATGAAATTAGCAACTCTCTGGAAAACTATTCATTTTATTTCATTCCTTTTCTCTTTCTCACACACTCTCTGATATTCCCCTCTTTTAATTTGTCATTTCTGTAACTTCTGGCAAAGATCAGTGACAGAGCTAGTCCAGGCACGGATGCACTTTTGTCTTCATCTCCTCCCTAATCCTTATTTTCTTACCAGGGTTTCTGTGATGCTGCTCCTCAGTTGTCAGTCCACGCAGGCTTTACTTTTATTGTCATCCAAGAATTTTTTATTCAGTAGGGCCCATTTATGGTCATGGGGCAATTACTTTCAGTATCAGCAATTTTTGGCCTCTTAATTTGATCAAAAAAACAGTAAAAAGTAGTTGTATGTTAAATAAGAGGCAGACACCAGATCAGAAACTGGTTCCCATAGTGAAGAGGGGATATTGTGAATAGTGTCAGCTGACTAAATGCAGTATTCAGATCATGTGTTTGTAGATGGCTTCTGTTAACAGCAAATTAATTCAGTTTTGTTTTCAAATTCTCAATGAAATCGATGGCATCCTTTCACATTACATTTTATTTGCTTGCATTAATGAAACTTAATATTTTGAGATGGGCTTAACATGTATGACAGAACACATGATGAGTTAATTCAGAGCTAGCTATGTTCTCATACATGTATTTAGGTCAGCAAGTGATGAGGATGTTTCATATTTAAATGGTGGCATAATTTATAGTTACTCATGGCTTTCGGAACCTTTTACTTAGATTGGATTAAAGATTGGATCCTGTTTTTGAAAACATAATAAGGCACACAATCCAAAGTCATATGCTGATTAAGTTGGTCATGTCTAACTAATTCATTAGTGTATATTTTACCAGAATACTTTTGCAAGAAATTCAGCAGGGAACAACAGATCTGTAACATGTGTAATTTCTGATTTTACAAAAGAATGACCAAACTGTCAGATCATTTGCTGTTATATTAAATATGGATGCATAATTCTTATCATGTAGTAGTAATTTATAAATACATTATGAACCAAATCCCACTTGTAGATTGTATGCACAGTTAGTAAAAGATGTCTCTTTCATTCATGTTTTACTTCCTTGTCTCCTTTACTGTCACAATGTTGTTACCATAGCTGGCTTATGTTTATTATCTAGAATTCCATCAGGAGTAGTATAGTACAATGTGCTGTGACAGATTGGGTCCGCGCTCGCTCTCTTGAACCGTTGTCCAATACGCCAGACACCAGATAAAAGATCAAAAGTAGACTATATTTATTTTGCACAGTGCACAAAGCACCCTCCTCTCCACAATACTCATTAATATACAATACACAATACAATAAACCAATCCTCCACTCCCAGACGCGTTGCCACCCTTCCACCCAGCTCAGCTCGCCGTCTGGGAGCTCCCACAATCCTTTTATCATCCCTGACCCGGAAGTGTTCCAATCCCCAGTCCATGTGATCTCCTATCACTTCCGGGTCAGATCAAAAGTCCTTTTCTTCACCCTAGAAGCACGTCATTCCCCTTGTCCATGTGACTCAGACGTACTTCCGGGGCGTAAGGCAAATAATTGTCTTTCCTCCCTGCAGCATCTCCTAGCAGCCTCCATGGTATCCAGCAGGGCTGTGCATAAAGACTCCAATGTCCATGATGCCCTGCTGGTCTTCGGGACACCTCCATACTGCAGGGAGGGCTCCACCTGGCAGCGTTGGGGTATTGGCCAGGATGAACGGCTGGCCATAAATCACATTGCATAAATATTAACAATTGTTTTCACAGGTTTTAAGATATCTTCTGTTTGGTACAGTATTCTGTAATAATAATATATATTTTTTTTTTCTCATCATCTGTTCATTAGTAACACATTATAAGGCAAAGACTGACATAAAATAATGAAACACACAAAAAAAAATAAGAAGAAATATTTATTTAAATTTATATTTCTACCAAAATGTAAAGGGACAAAATCTAGGCAGAAGCAAAATACACTACACTTAATACCTAAAAAAAGAAACAAAAAAACATTTTGGGAAATGTTGTTGTGGTTAAAGTCATTAGTAAATCATTAGGGTTAGCAAAATACATTAAAGAATGCTTTTAAAATGGGGGCTAAGACTTCAAGCTTTCAATATGTGGCATTAAGGATTCTGTATTATTTTTGAGAGGAAAACAGAATGTTTGAGAATTAATTTCTTGGATTATAACTCTATACAACACAGTAGATAATGCACTTCATTTTTTTTCTCACATAACTGTGTTTTACTTAGGAATAACATAGGCAAAAGGTGTCACATACAAAACTAATTCCAAAATGAAAGAGCCTTAATTTTACATAGTACCTTGCGATAAGGCACATCATTCCTAAACATTTTACAAACTGAAAACATAATCAAACATTTACATATACTGTACATATGTACATACACACACATATATATTGTCACACACATGAGCTTAGGGAGCACCTTCAATACACTTCCACCTCGGGATGAGAGGAGGCACAGTTGCTGGCTGCTTCTTCTTTTTTGTCCACAGCTTGGAAGTGCAAGCACCAGAGTACCTGTACCAGAGCAGCAGCATGCATTAAAATCACATCTCTGATACTTGCCTATGGAGTAGTCAGTGGGTCAGCACTTGCGTATGTGAAGACACTGGACACTGGTGAGATGCTATACTTCTTATCGCTCACTGCCAGTGAACAGAGTCTGGTGATGCTTCCACTGTGTGGTATCAAGTCTCAATCCCGACTCTTTTCCTTCATAGCTCTTAGTTAATGGAGCGAGCTGCTCACCTCCATCCGTACTGCTGACACTGTCAATGTATTTAAGAAGCAATTGAAAACCCATCTTTCATATTGTTGATGATTTGCTGTTACATTATGTTTAATTGATTTATTGACTGTTAATCTATGATTGTAAATGTATTAGTTATTACATCATTTCACTTGCGGCAATCAGCTTTTGTTACCTGTCCTACTACACTCGCTGAACAAACAGGCTCTAGCCTAATTTTACTAGATTATGTTTACCTCTTTTGTAAGTCATTTTGGATAAAAGCACCTGCCAAGTAAATTAATGTAAATATAAATGTACTTGACTATGCCTCCTGAAGGATTATGCTATATATTCAGTCTGCTCACCACAAGTGAGCGTTCATTTAGAGACAAGCTTACGAGAGAGACAAAGCTCCTGTTCTCTAGCATGACTACTTAGCTAAAAGCTTGTCTGTGGATGTTATTTTTGTTGCATTTATTTTCTGCTTGTCCAATATTAAATTAGGCTTACCAGAGTAGTACCCTAACACTTGAACTGTTGTCCAACCAGTTCTGTAACTACATACATTACCCATCAAAAGTTTTTGAATACTTCTGTTTTTATAGTTTTTGGTTTTTTTTAATTGAAATTTAAACAGTTCAAGTCTAGTGAATAACTTGAAATGGTACAAATATAAGAAGTAAACTAGCAGTGGTTAAAAAAAGATTAGGTTACTAAAAATGGGAAAATAATAAAATTTTTCTGAGTTATACATAAAGGGTTAACAAGTTACAACTTTTCTGCAGTAGTACAAGTGAATAAATGCACCAGTGTTATCCACCTGCTTACCTTACCTTATCAATTTAGCACACTGCATAAAACAAAATAGGTGCAAATCACTGTTCACGGGAAGATTTTGAATGGTAGTGTTTGTTCACGATTACCCTACATGGCATGTGTGAAGATCACATGTGCCATCATGAACAGCATTAAAAACATGGTAGATGCTATGGTGATTTAGCTCAAACTGATAAACTACTTTTTCTGCTGCATATAGCAAATGTCACTTTTGCTTGAATCTTACAAAAAGATTTAAATGATCATGGAAGAGAAGTAAAGGTATTTGTGTGTGTGTATGTTTTTATTCACATCCATGTTTCTAAAATACTTGTGAAAGAATGCTCCTGTGTCACATGTTAATTTGCCGCCATCTCTAAATTAAATGTACACATATAGCCTTTGATGGACTGTTCTCCTTAACTACTTCAAATTATAAATGGTACTAAATGCATCCAGGATCTCTGAAGTTGATAAACTTGTTATGTAATCAGATACACAAACAGTATATTATAAAAGATGCAAAAACGTTTCACATCATGCTTTATGTTGAAGCCTGGGTTATTTTTTCTGGTTACATTATATTTGGGGCAATATAGAATTTACTTAATGTCTTTAGTTGCTTTTTATTTTAAAATATATAAATAAAACTAATCTCTAATTGTTTCATTGTTTTTGTGCAGATTGAGCAATAAATCAACAGCAGCTTCAGTGTTCTTCCAATCAGAAATTCACATGTGCAATACACAGTGGGAAGGTGAGATGTCACAAGTGGTAATTCAGAAAATTCCCATAGTATGTGGCTTCAGAACATCGGCAGTGATTTTTTTCAAACAATGAAACTGACAACAGAGTGCAATAAGTTAAGAGGGAGTTCACTCAAACCATCTACTGGCAGAAAGATATCTTGGCAGTTAGTGGGCCGAATGGTTGGGGGTGGCTGTACATGACACAACCAACTGCAGTACTGTTGCAGGTATGTTTGGGTCTGACTGTAACAAACCTATAGCACCACTGGGGTTAACCTAATGTCCTTGGTAGGGTGGCTAGTCCACTTTCCTACCTTAAAGGTCTTCTCCTGCTCTCTCTCTCTGCTTCCTTTTGCCTTGCTTGATCCTGCCAGGTGAGAAATACAATGTGGCTGTGTGTACAGAGAGTTTACTGCATTTTTAAATACATGAACACCTGTTCTGAATCACATTTAGATTTGCTGCCAAAGATTAGTGGCCTTATCCAGGGTTAGTTTTCACCTAATGGCCAATGTCGCTGCCACAGTTTCTTCCACACCCCTTCTACCCTGAATTGGATTAAGTAGGTTTCAGAGTGTTACCTTTATGTTATTCCCTTATGATTATCATCTATTAAAATAAGCATAATAATATTGCTAATTTCATATTTAGTATATATTTAGTACCCTGAATATTATTGTAATCAACTTGCTGTATGTTTTTATTTTAATACAATAGTATATTGAGCATTTCTAATATATTGTCAGTACTGATTGTCAGGCCAATAAAACAACTTCCAACCTGAATTTGAAAGATTTCTTTATTTGACTTCTTGTAAAGCAATTTGAGCCACATCATTTGTATGAAAATGTGCTATAGAAATAAACACTGTTGTTGCTGTTATTTAAGCCTGTCCATCTCTTACATTTCACTTTTTTGGTGACTCTTTGTTCAGCCTTGCTTTTTCTGTATTTTTATATCTGGAAGAATGCATTGATTTTTCAATTTCATTTTTAAGCAAAAGAGCTGAAAACAAAACTATTCTGGCACTAGAGAGAATATATTCACTCACATCTGCATACTATTTTAGCTTAAAAAAAAAAAAAAAACTGGCTTTTAGACAATCCAAAATCATTCATGATTGTCATTTTCCAAGAGTGATTTGGAATGGTACCTCATCATTGATTGCTTTTCAAATGTAATAATGGTGCCTGGTATTTAAAAATCAACTGTGGTTTTTCAATGAGAAAATTGGCTCATTATCCAGATAGGATTGCTCATTATTATGATCTGATGGCTAAAAACCTTTACCTATGAGTCACTAAATTATTCTGTGTGGTATCTAAAGCATTTCACAAAGTTGAATTTTTCTTAACTTGTTCATTTCTTGGAAACACAACCACTATTTTCATTTTAGATCAGTACTGCAGCATTAAAAAATCTTTACAAATAGCTAATGTGTACATCAAAGCAAAAGAACTACCTCAACAGAGTTGAAAAGCTCATGGTAGTAAATGCATGTTTTGCTTTACATTTCAAAGAGGGAAAACCAGGAGAATGGAGACTCCCATTATATTTACAAGTCAAAAATCCTATTGACTGGGCAACTGTTTGATCAGATGGAAATGCATTAGCTGTATGTTCTGTTATTTTCATTTTTTGCAAGTTATATACTCAAGGTTATCGAAAGGTTTTGAGCTTAACCTATTAAAAGACACACTGGTAAAAACAAAAAAGAGCATTTTTTTATTATAATCCCCATGCCCACTAATACCCTTGACAAAGCTTTTCTTTGCCATTCAAATAAAATATTTTGCCTTGCTTGTGCATTCATTCTCAAATAACTGACATGACATCTTCATTAATGTAATAATCCTTCATATTGGGGAACAGGTGCAAATCAAAGTGGACAAGGTCTGGAGAAACTGGATGCATGTAGTATCTCTTCAAATCTTAGATTTCACAGAGCAGACTTTGCTGCCTGTGCAGTAGGGGAGGAGATTGTGTCATAAAGTGGCACAGAGAATGTTTCTCCTTGCTGATTTTGCCCTGACTGACTGCCATAAATGGCAAAGTAATCTGCCTAATTATGAAACATATGAATCTTTTGAGGCTTGTAATCAACATGGTTTATAGCTCCAACACAAAGAAATTGTACACATGATCCTTCCAGCACTTTCATGGATTTTGAATTGCTTTGGTGATGAAGAATCACCATGCTTCCATTTTTTCAAAGGTTGAATGACTTTGGCTCACAATGAAGAATGTCATGAAACATCTCCCATGTCCATGACTGAACTCATTAGCTCGAGATTCTCCTTGGGACTTTGAATATGGTGATGTTTCAGTTCAGCACTCAAATATGGTATGTGCACAGTGGGTGCTCAGAATATTATGTTTAATTGTTGACAATAAAATATATAAAATTTTTTTAAGTAAAATGATTTTATTTATTTTAGTTATAAATGCACTTAAAAAGGCAAAAAATGCATTTTTCCTTAACCACAATTTTCATGGTTATATGTGAGTAAATAAAATTGTGGGGCACACATAAATGAATTGATTCAAACAATTTCTGAAAGTTTTTTAACATGGTGAGGAATTGTATGTGCATAGAGGGTGCTCAGAATATTATGTTTAATTGTTAACAATAAAATATATGAAAAAATGTTTTTAAGTGAAATGATTTTATTTATTTTACTTATAAATGCACTAAAAAGCAAAAAAAAAAATTTTCTTTAAGCACAATTTTCGTGGATATTTGTGACTAAATAAAATTGTGGGGCTCATATAAATTAATTAATTCAATTAATGGAATAGCTGCTTTTATCATAAAATATATAAAAAAAACATTATTCCCCACCATGCTAAACAAGTTTCAAAAACTGTTTGAACCACTCCATGGTTTTATTTACTCACATATAACCATGAAAATTGTGGTTAAAGAAAAATTTAGTTTTTGTTTTTTAGTGCATTTATAACTAAAGTAAATAAAATCGTTTTACTTAAAAAAAAAAAATTATATATTTTTTTACTTTGTAGTCTTTGAGCATTTTGCTTTGCAGAATAATTTCAATACCAAAAAGAATTATATTTTGGTCTCTATTTTTCTGTTCAGGTTGTTATGGGATTAGCGCTCGGTTGCAGCGAAAAAAAATATATCGACGACAGAATCGTAAGCTTACGGCAATTCTTCCTCACTGTGCTCGTCAAGGCTTCTCCTTCATAAGAGTAAACAAGTAAAGTCAACACACATATTTACCCACTCCACTCAATGGAAGAAGCAAGTGGGAGCACTTGTATTCTCCTATATCTCACTATATTCTGTCTCCATCATTGTTGTGTATGTGTCAATTGAAATTGCATAACCATTAATTTAGGCGAAATTTGTTACGTAATTGCATCAGTTTTGACGGATTATTGTATTGTCATCGATGCTGAACACGTATGCAAAATTTTAAGAAATTCGCTTTGCCATAAGTGGGTTTAAAATCAGTTGCAAGATTTGACCCAGAAAAACAAACAGACGGAGGAGTCAAGTCAAATAAAATAATTTAAAAATGGAGTCATTTGACACATACAGCCACTGTTTCATTGTACTCAGAGGCCAACAGCAAGCCAGTGGCTGGTCTGGGCTTGCCATATTTTTGGGACATCTCACAATTGTCAGCATTCTTCTTAAGGGTGTAAACACAGTCTGCATACTTGTTTCCTCAGCTATGGAGCAGTTTTTGTAATATGCCCCCGTAAGCATGTCAAGGTTGAAAGTGAAGTTTCAGCAAGACCTTTTTCTTCTCTCATGTACTGATGGTCTCTGAAAGTGTTAAGATCTCATCATCACAGTGTTCGTCTATTTTGTCTTTGTCTAAGGTGTGTGAAGTGTTCACACAGTGTTGACCAGGGAATAGGTTAATTCAAGAGCCACTGGGTGATTAAACATCATTTTCAAGAACTGTTCTTAAAATTTTTAAGAATGCTGCAGTTAACATCAATGGAATGTCAACTTCAGTCACTTATGTGTCAGTAACACAATACATCTGCCCAGTCTTTTGCAGGAATTTTAACTCGATTTGTGGAATGCACACTTTTTGCATCTCCAAATCTGAAAGCTCTGTTGCTTGGTTGGTTTGTGTTCAGCAAGAGTATTGTTTTATTTTAGTTCATTCTGGTTCCGCTCAATGATATTGCCTTCTAAACATTTATCTTCACAAAGTGTGCAAGCATTAGAAATTACAACCGATCCTAAAAATGCTAATAAAAAATTCTCTTTCTGAATTTGATTCTTTTGCAAACAATGCATTTCTAAAGGCAATTTGGTTTTGCATGTTGCTCGGTTTTGTTAACTTGTTCATTCTCATAGGGCCAATCTTTAGTACAATTTTAGTTGCTCTGACAAATTACGCATTTGAATCCCTGCCATATTTGTCAACCAGATTAGTGCCTAGCAAAGGCGAACCTCTTCTGGCTGTTTTGCAAAGCAACATGCTGCTTTGTTTTGTTCTGAGGAAAATGCTGTTGAGTGATGTTAATGCCCATTGTTATCCCAGCTGTCTTTTCTCCAAAAATCCTCTTTAGTGCTGACTTCATGGAAGCTAAGGTGAATTTTGTACATTGTATCAATGTTAGTTATCATTCTTTGGCATCTAAATATGCAGTACCCAACAGCTTAAAAGATAGCACCCCACTTTGAGTGACCATGTTGTATTTAAGTATCCAAGTGTAACTCTGTTTAACATCAGTTTTACATCTGTATTAGAAAATGTACTTTCTGTAGTAAGCTGGTTGAAATCCAAATATCCTTCATAGATTCAAGCTTTTTTCTCCTTTAAGAATTGAGCCTTGCTATACCAGAGAGGTAATAATTTTGTCTTTATTCACCGCTTCTGCCTAAACCTTCATTGCAATTTCCTTCACTCTCCTTGTAAGTGACAGTGTCACTATGAGTGCACGTTTTTTCTCTTCAGTTCCTGCAATGGCTTAGCTAGAGTTTATGCCACTCGGGGTGGTGCTTCAATTTTCTGCCCTCCAGCATATCTGAATATGTTAACCTATTTAAATAGAAAATTAAAATGACGTATAGAGAAAAATTAAGATCAATTTTACATAGATTTATTCATATATAGAGAAACAGCAATAATTTTTCACATATAATTATTTATAAGCATCAACTAGACAAGAATGTAGTATAGACACACTGATAAGCCATGTTCTAATTATTAGTCTAACATAATTACACTACGAAAACCAGAATCAGTGTAGTGTACAAGTGACAGGTGGGGATGTTTTCTGCACAGAGCAAGAATGCATTTTGATTGATAACGAAACAAAATTATAAATTAGTTGTTTATATTCCTAGAAATTATTATCTGTGTAATGTTTATGTTTATTTTTGTTATCGCCTCATAAATTTCAACTGCTGTGTCTGATACCATCACAGAAGGACAGTCTGAAAATAATTTTTGAAGCATTTGTGGATAAAAATTACAGAATTTTACTTTTTTCATTCATGAGTGATATTTTTCCGATACCTGCTGCTTAATCATGAATTGTACTGAGCCTTTTGGCCAATAATGGCCCCCCCAAAAATGTGCCACCCAGGGAGGACAGCCCCCTCCACCTGCCCCTAGCTACGCCCCAGAGGTCCTGTAATCCAGGTCCAAATTGTAATACACTTTTTCCAGCTCTCCTATGGCCTGCCCCTGTGGCTAAAACTTGCCACCTCCTTTATAATGATGATGCAGCTGCCCTGCTGCTAGTTGATTGAGAGATGATTTTTGGAGGGAACAGGAAGGAATTGATTCATTTATATGATCAAAATTCTCTAGTCCTTCTCTTTAGCAATTCTGTTTTGCCAAAACTGATTTTCTGTAACCCTGTTGTCTCTATTAGGGTTCCATATAATGCCATCCTTTAATCTTTTTACTTTTTAATCCTATAGCTTTATCCTCTACTTGTTTTTATTCTTGCTTACACCTCATCAGATTTCTCATCACATCATTTATTTCAATTAAGATTACGTCTGGTCATAAACAAAAACGGTCCAAATCCACCCCTCTCCCCTGGTAAGTAGCCCTCTGTCCTGGCTCTTATCATTGACAAATTCATTTGGATACCTTCCCATAAACATTTCTAAATTAATAGAAGACATTACTGTCCCCAATTACTACTGTGTTTTAAAGAGTGTCATCCTTCTTGGTCTTCTGTACCTATATTTTTCCACTGTTATTTATCTGTAATTTAAATTAGTACTGCTCTTCATTTTAATTTTGTTTGTGCCATGTTTACTCTTCCTTCTGTAGTAAACTATTTTCCCTGCCATTTACTTTCCTATTATAAAATACTCCACATTTAGCACATTGTCCTCTGTGACAGGTGAAATGCAGAGGAAGGATGTTCTTAACAGATTTAGAGGTATACCATTGGGCATATTTCCTTGGGTACACACAATCTGAAACACTTTATATTGATCCTCCTGTTAACCCAACATCATGGTTTGCTTTCACGTCTCTCCTTCACGTGTCTGAAAGTAAACTTGCAACTTCCTAGCTATGGAGACTGCATGGCATTTCAAGTTAATGGCTGACTAGAGATTGTCTTTTTGTGCCAAATGGAACCCATGAGATAGTGTGACCTATCTGAGCTCCCCAACACTTTTTTTAGCTATAGCTACTTACCATCACTGAGAACCTACTCTTCACCTTTTAATTCATCAAAGAAATTTCAACATCTGAGTAAATTAGTCACCAAGTGTGCATTTAATTCTCTTCTTCTGGCTGGTTACACTTTGGCCCTTGCTTAATTACTACATCTCCTATTTTTCAAACTTAATTTTGGGAATGAGAATTGTGAGTGGCATTAGTTTCTGAACTGTTTTTTTTTTTCTTTAGTAGTTTTTTTTAATTTCACCAAATTACAAAGGTACCTGCAACATTTGGTTGGGGCTCAAACTTGATGAGCTGCTGGTGTTCAGGCCTGACTCTGCAGATAAGTCTGGCACTATCTGGGAGGCAATTAAAGTCATTTGGAATTTCACCATCTCTTTCTCCTCATATCTTCAATGCTCAAGCTACTTTTACGAGCAAGCTTTAAATCCTAGCTTTCATCCTTGGAAAGGTCCTCTTGTGGACATTAAGGATAGTGTACTCTTAGTTGTTAATATTAGAACTGAGCTCAATAGCCTTTTTAAAGGGCAGAATTTCTACTTGCATGCTTACAGACCTCTGCCCTGGAAACTGCTGAGCAACTATCTGGTCATGCGCTGATGGACGCTGTTTTGGACTCACAAAATGTAAAAGTGGATGCTTTAAAAGATGTAGCCAATGAACTAAGGAATATAAGAGCTGTACTATGTGATACTGACCACAAATTAAATGATTTGGTTAAAAAATAAATGCTGTATCTGATTACCTGTTTTTACATGCTGCTATTTATATTCAACCACAGTTGTAACGCTGCCCGATTTGGCTCATCCTCTGGTGGATCATGGACAGGTTCATCATACCACATCTCTTCAGGTACAGGTAAGCCATAATTGTGTGTCACATTTTGTAGCACGCTACTTTCTGTGCACTATAGAGCAGCACATTAATAGAGTGGAAATGCTTTCTATTTACATAAGCAAATTAATTCTCTGAAGGCGCCTTTATAGTGTAGAGTTGGCACCAAGCGCCACAACAGATTTATCTCTGCTCTTTTCTTAGCTCTTTGAGGTGACTCTCTATCTTTTAAAGGACTGCTTGCCTTTTGCCACACTATTTGAAAGAAGAGCCTGCAACTGTGTGGAGTTGCCATTTATATAAGCTCTCCTGCTGTTGATGAAGTAATTCCAGCTCATTCTTTTTGTGATTCATTCCTGCCTGATGTAACTTGTCTGGCACCATTTCAGTACTAAAGTGTGTGCAGTTGACCGCTCTGATTACATCTGAAAAACCAGACGCTGCTGTGAATTGTGCGTTGATGTTTCCCAGTTAAACCACAGTGCAAGGAAATCTTATATATCTGGATGGCAAGCTGATAATACCATCCTATACAGCTGGCATGACATGACACAGTGATGTTTGTGAAATACCATATTGGTCATCAAGTTAATGTTGAAAAGCTCCTGTTGTTAAAAATGCGAGAGTGAACAGAACTTGCAAAGGAGCAGGAAGAGCACAATTCCACAAAATCTGCCTTTGTAAAGCCAGTGCCAGTTCAGTACACAGCTCCAAGAGGATAGCTCTTAAAAATCAAAATCAACTTAGAAGCCAGTCATCATCATCTATAAATGCCTGCTCTCTTCTAATTCTTCCATTTGCAAAATCTTATAACAATGCCAAAGCTGCCACGGTAGTTGGAATAGTTTGGCCATCCCGTGCACTCTTATATAGTTACAGAATGATTACAATCAAGTGAATTAAATTTGTAAACAATATGCAATTCTCGCTCATTTCCAATATTTGATGCAGATCTGATAACGCCCACGTCATGGATGTGAATAAGAAAAATGAAGGTAAACCAGACAGAAATAGTAGCACCACTTTGATACTCGCCCATTTGCAAAACCGAGCAGAAAAGTGTGTATGCACGGTGTAAGGCTGCCGTGAAAATTTGTGTGGCTTTATGCCAAGTTTAGCTTTTATGCATTTCGAAGTGAGGGTGGAAACAGGCATACAGTATACAACATTTTTGTGTGTATGCACCGTTTAAACATGAGGCCCCTTGTGGTTAACTATCCAGTGCCTTCATCACTAAGTCATAATGGATTGGACTGTTATACTACCAGTATAGTGTTTAGCCCACATGTATTGTGATTCCAGGATTCAAAAATTAAAAGAAGTTGTAAATGAGATGTCCAGACAAAAATGCTAAGTTGTGTGTGAGTCAGTAAAATATTCTAATTTTCTAATTAATTAATCCATCCAACAATTTCTATCCCAATTAATCCTTTTTAATTTGACTGGGATTTGAGCCTAACCAGGCTAATTTTAGTGCATGATGGAACCAGCCCTGAATGAAGTGGTGGAGTTCTCTTCTGGGTACTCCTGTTTTTGCTTCTAAATCCTATATATGTTCATGTCATTTTACATAATTTAAGATTTAATGAGTAAGATTTAATGAGTAAATGAGGGTGTGTGTGAGCAGTCCCTCACACTGACAGCATAAGATGTAACTTTCCACCATCCTGAACCGTAAAAAAGTGGATTTGAAAAATAAATAAATGCTTGTATGTTCAGTATATTTATAATATACATATAAATAAACATTTTCAAAGAAACTGCGAGTTTGTGATACATTCTGACATATATACAGTATATATATATATATCATCCTCTTTAATAAAACCCTTGTGTGCGTCCAGGTGTCCGTGTTTGTGTCTTCTGGTGAAGTGCGCATGCGCGGGGCCACACAGCACGTGTTCAGTCTCTTCCTGTGCATTCCCTGTGCAGAGAGAGACAGATACACACACAGGCGCGCGCGAGTCATGCACACACACACAGGCGCGCGCGAGTCACACACACACACACACACAGGCGCGCGCGCGAGTCACACACACACGAGTCACACACACACACACAGGCGTGCGCGAGTCACACACACACACACAGGCGCGCGCGAGTCACACACACACACATAGGCGCGCGCGAGTCACACACACACACAGGCGTGCGCAAGTCACACACACACACAGGCGCGCGCGAGTCACACACACACACACAGGCGTGCGGTGTCCGTGTGTGTGTCTCTTCCTGTGCATTTCCTGTGCAGAGAGAGAGACACACACACACACAGGCACGCGCGGCAGACAGACAGACACACACAGGCGAGAGACAGACAGACACACACACAGACACAGAGGCACGCGCTTAAGAGACACACACGCGCAGGCCCGCGAGAGAGAGACACACACACACAGGCGTGCGGTGTCCATGTGTGTGTGTCTTCTGGAGGAGTGCGCATGTGCGGGGCCACACAGC
>JANRMT010062854.1:74160588-74175274 GCA_026402145.1 Polypterus bichir lapradei | reverse complement strand
ATATATATATATATATATATATATATATATATATATATAATTTTCTGTGTAAACTGACTACCTACAAAAAACTGTAAAAAGCTCTTCCTGCTATTCAGCATAAACACTCCTTTCCTTAACTGACATTTCCTGTTTTAGCACTGCCACATCAAGCTTACTTTCCATATAAATAAAGATAAAAATAATAAGTAGACATTGTTGCTAATTTTTTCAATACTCCCCTCAGACAAAATGCAATGGAAAGTGTATCTCAACAACGAGGCAAGACATTTAATTTTCTGTAAGGTTTTTAATTTACTGATTCTGCTGTATAATAGTTTCTATAGCAACTAATGGTGACATCAGTTAAGAGCAGCGTTCCATCTAGACAAATGAAAAGGTGTTAGTCAATATCTGAATAAAGCATATTTCACACCTATGTTCCAAAAATACATTTTTGTAAATCACTTCTTCACTCTATAATTAGTTACAAAGAATACAGAAAGATATTAAGTTGATTGGTTTAATAGTTCTTACCTATCAGCTCAAAAGTGAAACATTTAAATAAAGAATACATGTTTTTGCTCACTTGCTTTTGCATGTGCACATACCTACATGAACGATAAAGCAGTATAACATTATCAAGCCAGCTTAATTTAATTCAGTCAGAGACCATCCAGGCTTATTCTGGGCCAGGGTAGATGTCAAGTCAAGTGGCCTTATTGCCATACCATTCATACACAGTATTGCAGCATACAGTGGTACAAAATAACATTCTCCATGACCATGGTGCAACCTGTAAATAAACACAGCACAGGTACAAGACATGTAATAAATAAATAGGTAATATTAAATAGATATAGAGAAATAAATAATAACAACTAATAATAAAAACAACAGTAGTAATAAATTTACTGCATATAAATACACTAATAGGAGCTGATTTGTAGGGAGGGGGACAGAGTTCAAAATCCAGATAGCAAGGGTTTTGAGCTTTTGCAGAACCGGGCAGAACTGGTTTGGACACTATGGTGCGTTTTGCCAGATGGAAGTGGGATAAAGAGACCATGGGATCGATCCTCCACAAGTTTTTAATGGAGGGTAGAGAGGTTCCAATAATCTTTGTTGTTGTATGTACTGTACTATCCATTATAGGTTCCAAACCATGTGGCAATACAGCTGATCAGAATGCTCTCAATGGTTCCTCTGTAGAAGGTGGTGAGAATGAGGGGAGTAGTTTAACAATCCTCAGCCACTGAAGGAAGACGAAATGTTGCTGCACCTTCTTGGTTATGGAGGTGGTGTAAATGGACCAAGTAAGGTCAGCTGCCTGGTGCACACCTAGGAATGTAATGTTCTTGAGCAATTCTAGTGTAGAGACCTCAATATGCTTTGGGGTGTGGACAACATAGGACGTTCTGAAGCCAATAGTCATCTCTTTCATCTTGTCCACGTTAGCATCCTTGGCATTAACCCCGAGCATCTAATAATTAAGCCAAAGTCAGACTTTAGGTGATGTGTAATGATCCTCTTTTACAGTGTTAAGTTATAACAAGTATCGGGACAGTGTTCTGTTGCCATCTACTGGATAAAATAACATCATGCTGCAAAGAAATAATAAATATTTCTATATGTTTTGGTACTCTAAGTTGTGGGGTGAAGCCTTCATCTAAAACAGAATGGCTTTTAAACGAGGAGCTGTAAAGCCAGCTTTAGAATAAACTAAAACTGAACCATTAGCTGAATCAAGTAATAGTGATGACAATGATCATCATCGACAATGATTGAAAATGGCGCCGACTGTTGAGGCACGCCATCAGCCGCTCTGGCTTTTTTGTTTCTCGTTAGTCCTGCTTTTTCCTCGGCTTACCTGCTCCTGTGATGCTCTTCCTGACTCGATGATTCGTTATGATCGCCTCACCCTTCTGGCTCTTCGAACGAGTGTGGGGGTTTCTCAACATCTGACCCCTGAGTTCAGTCAAACCTTTGGCTGACTGTTTGAGGACGTCCCAGCCTTCCTCATCACTGCCCACGGCTTGGCCGGTTGCCGATGGAAACGCCGCCACCAGGGGAAGCGCGGAGGCACCAGGGCTCGGCTCCGAGCTTCCCAGATCCTCTCTAGGAACAACTTTCCTGGCTCCCAACATGAGGTAATGCTGCCGGAATGCCACTTACCCTCGGACGCTCCGGTGTACCTCCCTGCCTCGCTCCGTCACCGCCGCCGGGGGGGTGAACTTTAACAACCTACGCCGTATCATGACAATGTCAGCCGCCACGGCTGGTGCGTCTCTGTTAACATCGTCCCAGCCGGTTCGTTTCGCGCTGATAAATGCCAGATCGGTCGTGAACAAAACTTTCATCCTGAAAGACTTTTTTCTTTCCAATGGCCTGGATTTTTTATGTACCGTTGAAACCTGGATTTTACCGGGCGAGACACTCCCACTCACTGAAGTTTTGCCCCCGGGATGTTCCTTTATCAACACACCGAGAGCGCAGCGCCGCAGTGGGGGCTTATTGACCTTATTTAAATCTGATTTTATCTGCAACCGCCCTTCCCTTCCCCTTTCAATTTCCCCTTCAACTTTTGAGCTCAGTATGTTTGAACTAGTCTGCTCTCCACCGCTGCTTTGCACACTCATCTATCGCCCCCCAAAATATAATAAGGACTTTTTAGATGAATTTGCAGCTTTCCTGGCTGATATTACCTGCAGATATGATCGCTTCCTTTGTTTGGGTGATTTTAATATCCATGTTTGCTGTCCCGTTAAACCTCTAGCAAAAGACTTTCTGGATATTATTGACTCCTTTGGTCTTTTTCAACTAGTGAACGGACCAACACATGGACAGGTTCACACACTGGACCTGGTTCTTTCTCGCGGTCTCAGAATCAGTGACTTGGACATTCTGCCTCCCTGCTTTTCTGATCACTCACCTGTTCTGTTTAATTTGGATTTGGTCTCTGTTGAGCATGTTAAATCCACCACCACCCGTCCCTCCCGTGTCATTCCCCCCTCTGCTGCTGAAGATTTTGCAGCTGTTTTCTCACTAATCTCCACATCATGTGAATCCACGGATGCTGATGTTTTATTGCAAACCTTTCACACTTCCTGCTGTTCTGTGATGGATGTTGTAGCCCCACTCAAACGGAGACAATCCAAAGTCAAGTATGACCCATGGCTAAACGAACAAACTCGCTCCATTAGGCAAAACTGTAGGCGCCTAGAACGTAAATGGAGGAAAGATGGTCTCACTGTTACCTTCGACTGCATGAGAGACGCGTGGTCCCAGTACCAGAGAGCAGTCAGAGGTGCAAGGAACCGTTTTTTCGCTAACATCATCTCAAAAAACTCTAGCAATCAACATGTCTTATACAAAACATTAAATGCTGTCCTCTCTTCAGCTGTAACTGTTTTCTCTTCTGCCTCCACTGCTCTTTGTAATCAGATCCTCACGTTTTTTCTGGATAAGGTCACGAACATTAGATCCCAGATCTCCATTTCTTCTTCTAGCTCTGTTGATTTAGCCGCTCCTGCACACGGCTCCCTCACCAGCTTTGAACCCATTTCGCTCCCCATCTCGAAAAAATTGTCGCCTCAATGAAGCCTTCGGGCTCTCCGGACGATGTGGTGCCGTCCAGACTGCTGAAAGATGTGTTTTCTGCGATTCGATACAATGTCCTAAAGATCATAACTAGTAGTCTATCCTCGGCTATAGTTCCTTGTGCTTTCAAACACGCAGTTGTACATCCAATCGTGAAAAAACCTGATCTTGACCCTGCCGTTCTCTCCAATCTTCGTCCAATCTCCAAACTGCCTTTCTTGTCAAAAATACTCGAAAAAGTAGTTTATGAGCAATTAACTCATCACCTACAGGACCATCAGGTAATGGACCTTTTTCAGTCAGGCTTTAGGCCCCAACACAGCACAGAAACCACGCATTTACGTGTCCTAAATGACGTCCTTTTGGCATTGGAGTCAGGACTCCACGTGATTATGGTTCTTCTCGACTTATCTGCTGCCTTCGACACAATCGACCACGACATCATGATCTCCCGACTCGAATCCTGGGCTGGTGTATCTGGCTTAGCCCTCGACTGGTTCAGGTCATATTTCTGCAACAGGACTCTCAGAGTCATGCTAGACGATTTTTCATCTGAATCAGTCCCACTCCAATGTGGGGTCCCCCAGGGTTCCATTTTAGGGCCACTACTTTTTTCAATCTACATCCTGCCTTTAGGTGCAATTTTTAGAAAACATGCAATTTCATATCACCTATATGCTGATGACTGCCAAATTTATTTCTCCCTCAAGCCAACTGACTCCACCAAACCTCTCCTCGACTGCCTATCTGACATTAAGGACTGGCTGGCTGTAAACTTCCTTCACCTGAACGATTCAAAAACCGAGGTCATTGTTTTTAGTCCCGACTGCAAACAGACCCCACCCTTTGGCCTTGACTCTCTTCCCATTCCAATAACTTCGTCTGTCTCCAATCTTGGAATCAAAATGGATATGGTCCTGAAAATGGATGCTCAAGTCAACAGCACAGTAAAATCCTGCTTTTTCCATCTCAGGCAAATCGCCAAACTCAAGCTTATTCTGTCTAACCACTTCCTGGAATCAGTAATCCATGCATTCATTACGTCCTGGCTCGACTACTCTAATTCCTGCCTTTATGGTATCAGTAAAGCCACTCTTTCAAGACTCCAACTGGCTCAAAATGCGGCTGCAAGGCTTCTAACTGGAAGCAGCAGAAACCAACACATTACACCGATTTTAAAAACCCTACACTGGCTGCCGGTTAGATTCAGAATCGATTTTAAGATGCTCCTCCTAACCTATAAGGCATTAAACAGTCTAGCCCCCGCCTATTTGAGTGTCTTGCTCCATTGTCACAATCCCCCTCATGTTCTTAGATCCGCAGATCAGCTGCTCCTAACCGTTCCCAAGGCACGTTTTAAAGCTCGTGGTGAAAGGGCTTTCTCCGTCTGTGCACCCAGGCTCTGGAACTCCCTACTCTTAGTGGTTAGGCAAGCCGCTTCAGTCGCCACATTCAAATCACGCCTAAAAACGCACTTCTTCACATTGGCTTTTAATTCTTAACCTGTCTCATTTCCACTTGCCTTTTCCTATTTCTCTATTTTATTGGGTCTCTTGACCTGTTTTTAGTATCTCTGTTTTAATTCTCTCTTAATGTTTGTTTTTAATATTTTGCTTTTAGTCCTGCTTGTTTTAAATGTACAGCGCTTCGGTCAGTTGTAATGCTGTGTTTTTAAGCACTCAACAAATAAAAATGGTATGGTATGGTATGGTACAATGTAAACAGATAGTGAAAGTGATACATATGGCACTGTACGTCTGAACCACCGTGATATGCCTAGTGACTTCAGTTTCAAAAACGTGCAGGAGGAGGTAAGTAGGTACATGGGAAGAAGAAAAAGTTATTGTCATCAAGTAACAACAAAGATGTTAGCCCCCTAAGCACTGTTCACAATGCAGCAACTGCCAATGTTGGTGTTGGTGGAAATGTAAAAGTCACTAAGCCTTGCGCTGTGTTAACCTACAATAAAACATGGAGTACGTTGATTGTGAGAATCAGCTACTGAAATTATACCCTTTCCTGTGCAAATAACAGAAAAATAGCATAAGAAAAGTGAACAAAAAAACATGCTTTTACTGTCCCAACTGCAACGTTGAGCTGTGCGTTGGTGACTCTTTCAAAATATATCACATTAAAAGACATGTATTAAATCTGCATCAATACAACAGTGAACAGTAGACAAACCTTTTCTACTGTATTTATATTGATGTTTCTATTACACATAATATTGGGACATTATGGGCTTAATTTTCCACAGGTAAACATAATGCAAAGTAGGTTACGAGGCAGACAGTTGCACTTGCATCTATCTGCCAGTAGTCGAATCTCCATTCTGTAAACTGACTCATTCTCGTTGATGATGAGAATCGCCTCTGTATGTCATCAGCAAACTAAATGATGGTATTAGAGGTGTACGCAGGCATACAATTGTGAGTCAGAAGAGTCAACAGAAGTGGGCTCAGTGTGTAGCCCTGAGGGGTGCCAGTGCTAAATGTGATGGCACTGGAGATGGTATTTCCAGTGTAGATTGTTTATGGTCTCTCTGTCAAGAAGTCCATGATCCAGTTTCATAGGGAAGTGTTGTATCTTGGCAGACTCATCTTCCCCATGAGCTTCTGAGGATTGATGATGTTTCAGATGAGACAGGGTCAGATGAAGAGTAGATGATATAACATCATTAGTGAACTATTCCATCAAAGGGCACAATAAAGGACGGTTTTGAAGTTATAGCTGAAATACAAAATGTTATGGATCATTTGATTTCTTCTAGAACTGTTTCATTTTTATTATACTATACCAAGTATTTCTTGTCCTGCTGTGGTTTCTGAAATGAACACTGTTATCCATCCACAGCTTAGACTGCGGCTTGTCTCATTACTATCTCTAAATCAGCTATCTTAATACTTATTTCATAAGGGCAGCTCAAGGAGTGTGTCTAACTTTAACACAACTACTTAGTCATTTTGTACGTTCCTTCAAATTGTTTTCATCACAGCATGTTGTTCAGAGTACATGGCTTTTTAATGTCTAATTTTACTTCCAAGCTAACAGTTTTTTTGCATCGTAATGAATCAGAATTTTAACACTAAAACAGCTATGTTACAATGAAATCACAATGGTTTACTCTAAAAAAAACCTTGATTTCCCATTTTTATTTTTTTTACTTGCAATATTTCTGGGTATTTACTATAAGTTTTCCTGTTAAACCCACAGTATGTCATTCCGATACCATTTTTGAATGACTGTTCATCATAGTTAAATTTATTTTGCTTTTATTTTTTTTTGGACTATCAGTTGTTATGAAGTCACATATTAAAAGATCCATCCTCTTTTTAAATTTTATGAATATATATGAATTTTTGACATTGAAGTTGGTTTTCATGTGGCTCTTGTAATATAATAAAGACTTTAATAAACAAAGACCCCAAAGTGTGTTGCTTTTTCATTTGAAAATTAGGTCCCAGGGAAAAAGCAAGAAGCGAGAACCACAGCGAAAGTAGGAGAAGTCCAGTGTAAGTTGTTGGCATGCAGGAGCTAATAAGGGGTGGCAAGTCTTGTACATTTATTTAAATTTAAATGTACTTAAATTTGAAAATATTGTCTGACAGATGAGGCCTAGACAAGTATGAACAAAAACAATGTACTATCTTGTGCTACTTAGTACTGGTTTCAGTACAGAAAATATTTGAATTTGTCAGCTTATGATGGCAAGGAAGAAAAATTGCAAACAAAAAGTCTCAGTTATTGCTTCGAGTTATCACTGCTGTATCTTACATGTAGAAATCTGTAAACATGAGACATGAGCAAGTTGGGCGTAAAACCAGTGGTTTCATTATTTCAGAATGTTGATAAGGGTGGTTGTTTATGTCAATGTCTGTCTATGAGCTTCTTTCATAATCTTATGGCACACCATTACTGTCAAAAACACATAGCAATTGGGCAACATGGCAAAGTGCCAACAGTAGCCAACTAAATTATGATAGGTCTTTTGGGTTGTCCGTTGTAAATTTACAAACAAATTACAATGTAAGAATTCAAACAAAGGTCATGTAAAGTTGCATATGTCCATATCAGATTCATTACTGGATATTTGAATATTTTAATGTCTTCTTTGCAACTTGATGTCCATTTTTTCAAGCATTCAATCCTACCCTCAAGATAAGGTACTTATACTAAGTAATCATGTCTCCAGAGAGTGGCTTATTGCATGTTGATTAGCATACACAAGGAAGTATTTCAGATTATTCCATATATGTGACCCTATCATCTATGGTATAGCCTAAATGTGATCTGAAAGTCTGAGAATATTTTCTGTCCATACCTCCCTAAACTTATCAGATCTGCATCAAACATTGGAAATAAGCTGCACTCTAAACATAGCTTTACACAGGCAGACCTGCATTTAAACTGCCAGCCTAACTGGTAGATTACAGTGACTGTTACTGCAAAATCATACTCTCCAAAATCCAACGGAGCCATGCTGTATGACCATAAGTAAGTCATTTAATCTGTCTAGATTAGTAGTCATTTTTGTTCTAGAACAGGATGATAAAAAGAATGATTTTTCTGAAAGCAACTGACAACATTTTTATCTGAGTAAAAAGTGCAGTACACAAGTTCTGACTTAATTTTAGAAGACTAAGAACAGAAAGATGGTCTTTAATTTTAGATGCTTTAAGGATAATGTGCAATTGTGGATGCCATGATGTTCTAGTCTCTTGAGAAAAAAATAGTCTTTGACTTATCTTAGCAAATGTTCCATTTTTAGTTAAAGTGACTTGATGACTCAATAAATGCTAGAGGCTGCAATTTAGAAAGGGTTTTCCAAATCACCACATAATCACAGATGGCATTGATTTCAATTTACACAAAACAACACTGAGTTGTAATTGAAACTCAGTTGTCAGCAAAGTTTAACTATTAGATCTGCAATTTCTCAACTATTTATTCCAGTGTATGAAATAAACAACTTAAACAAGTACATTTTCTGTGTTTATGTAGTGAATTTTTTAAGTATTCCTAGAGTGCAACATCCCCATTCAGAACCATTGGGATGTTCAATATACTAAGGAAAGTATTTTTTTATTAAAAACAGGAATTATTAAAACAAAAGTAAATGTAAAACACATCATAAAGCCAAAAAAACTGAGACTGTGAGTTTGTAAGTTCCAAGAGCTCTTGCAGTCTGTAGAGAAACCTTGCATCTGATAACTCAGTTTTTGACTCTATGTGAAAGTTAACCTTAGACTGCAAACCTTCGTTGTTGACATGACAATAATGCAAAATGCAATAGTAATTTTTAACAAATGACGAAACTAATGAATAAGTTAAACTAACAAACAAACATATGCTGTGACTACTGTAATAGGGGGCACTCCAGGGCTCCAGACTCAAGATACAAGTGCACGTGCACAGCCAAGAGTTCAAATAAAGTGAACTTTACTACTCACAAGTACCTTTTTCAGGTCCTTTCTTCAAAACGAGTACTCACAAGCACAACTCCCATATTAATTATCTACTCTCCTCCAGGCAAGTCATGTTCTCCATCTCCTGACTCCTACTTGCCTGGATGTGGTTGAGTGGCATCTTTTATTTCAGACCCAGGAGTACTTCTGGTGCCAGATGATTATACCCTGGAAGTATTTCTGGGTCAGGCAGAACCTCCTTAAAACATGGCCTCTCCTCACAGCTCCCTCTGGAGGTACCCACATACCCCAATAGGACTGTCCATCAGGACTACAATTCCCATGGTGCCTTGTGGGTATACAAATGGGAGCTCTCCTCAAGGGATGCTGACACCTGGCATAATGGGGGACTATATGGCCCTAAGGGACATTCTTTCCCTGCCCTTCCAATATACTGTATCTTCCAGGCCAGGAAAGGTACCCACAATCAACCTGACCAGGAAGCCTTTGAATCCAAATCCTTCCCTTATGGCTTCCAATTTGGGTAAGGGACTACCCTTTCTCCTGGTTGGGATGCCAGTGCATCTACCTTGTCATCTACAATGTATAAATAGATATATATCCTCTCTTAGTAACAGTTTTGTTTATGCAAGTTTGAGGATATTATTGTTTCATTAACCATTGATCCTCAATCAGAATTTATGATAAATGAAAGAAATCTTCATTTGCCTCGTATCAGAATCTGTGAAGTATGGGTAGGTCAGTTTCAATTTCTATTACAAGGTTTCACCTACTTTTAAGTTGAAACAGGCAGGTGTGGTGTCAGTATTGAGTTGCACAGTAGATCTGGGGCCAGGTGAAAGAGAAAGACTGGTCAACACCATCTACAAGCACTCTGTTTACAGCTTGCCCTTGCACATAGACATTATGGGAGTTACTCCTTTAGCTCACTTTGAAAAGGAGGCTGACTCTGAGGGACATTAGAATACAGAGTTTGCTGTTTGCAGGTTGCAAGTAACCAGACTTAGAAAGCTTGCGCTGTGTGTTTGTGAGCCCACAACAGAGCACCAAGCAGTGAACAATTTTTAGATAGCTGGAGTTTTTGTCACCCTAGAAAATATAAAGTGGGACACATTTTTGCAAATAATTACATGCTTTCACAATTCTCAGAGACATCAAATCTGTAATTCCAACATATTTCTGAATAGTGGAGACAGAACAAGAAATTAAGGGGAGGAGCAGAAAACAGCAATAAAGCAAAACAGGAAACACTTCATTACAAGAAAAAATATTGGGACCCAGGATGAAGTGGTCCATTTGTGTTGTGTTGTACAAGTATACTGCAATAGAAAGGACATTGGATCTTAAAACACATTGGATCTAACCAATAAAATGAATGCCTCTTGCTTATGACATCCTCATTTTCATTATGCAATCTGGACAAAAAATATAAAATAATACACAATAACATTCTGCAGCTCACAGCTGCCAAATAATTCCTGACCTTGACTCCAATAATACAGAATTTGTTTTTTTATCATAATAAAAGATTTGTTACTTATTTATGTACCGTGTTCGACTTGTATTGATGGGTGTGAAAAATGTTTAATCTCACCTTATTGTGAACAAGGGAGACAAAAATGTTCCTGATAAAATGAACAACAGGAAGCAATATCAAAATGTCCTTGTAAAAATCTCATTATGCATGTTGCATAATCCAAATGTCAGGTAATCCAATTGAATGCTCACAACCTCCCAGACATATGTATTTTTGGTATAATATTATTAAATAAACCTCTTCTGGGAAGACTTCTTGTGAACAAAAGTGGAGCTCACTCTAACAAGAACACATTTTTGATTGAAGACCTGTTTCTCACACTCATTTATTGGACAGGATCACTGCCAAGCAATGGCTCGCTCATTGGCTACCATGGTGCTTCATGTCAAATCAGCAATGTAGAGTGTGGTCTAAAAGGGCGGTACAAATAGAGATTCAAAGATAAAGAAAATTGATAATATGGTCAGGTGGAAAATATGTGTCATATTTATGCATATTAACAAGCAGAAGCATTTTCACAAACTGCTAATGGAACAACCTGGAAATACACCACTGCAGCTTAAAAAGCAGTAAATGAGAGGAGAGGCAGCTCTTCGTTTGTGACTGTCAATTCCACCAGAACATGTTTCTCTTCCATGCCTGAAAGGACTTATCCACGCCTAACCTACAAGCCATCTTCATGCAAGCCTGGAAAGTCATCTCAGATCCTACACATATGTTCTATTCTTAGTTTTGGCTTCTTCTTTCAGGGAACTGTTTTGGGTATCAATATAGGCTAAATATTGTGGCCACTAAAAGGTGTCACTCCTTCTCCAAAAACCTCAGACACAATTTCACCAACTCCAGTCCAAAATTCAAATAAATGTTTTTATTAAACAAAATACCTTCTTACACATCTCACAACATTCCCTTTCTTACTTTCTATCTATCTTTCTTTATTTCTTTTACTTTTCTAGCTGAGTGTTGCACCTCTCACACTGACTCTGATTCCCAGAGTGAAATGTCAGACACGGGAATACTTCCAGTGCCAGCACATTGTCCGAAGGAAGATCTTCGGGTCTGGCAGAAGTTTTGTAAAGTAGAGACAGTCCTTCCCTGCAGTTCTTCCTGGAGCACCTATGAACACAGCAAGGCTGCCCGGTGAGGCTACAGTTCCCATTATGCCCTGGGTGCACTGGCCAAGGAGTACCACCTAGCCTATCGTGGAACATACAGTTTTAAAGGGCTTTCTTCCTGGTCCTTCCATTATACTGACCTTCCAACTGAATAAGTGTGTGCTAGTATCCTGGTTGAGACAGGGAATGGGGTTCATCACCATCTACCATAATTGATATATACATTCTTTATTGCAAATGTTGATTAAAACTCTTAATACTGAGAACCTGGAGGATGGTTATGATATTCTAAGTGTAGGTTTGATGATAAGATAAACATCAAATAGTAAAAGAATATGCTTAATGCATTTTTTAAATTTTGAAGTTTCTGTATATGACCTGAGTCTCCTTTACTTGCTGTACTCACATTACTGTAGGCTTTGAGTGATTTTGACTTTCCAAAATGTTTTTCGAAGCAACTTTATATATTCTGTCTTTGCTCATGTTGGTTTGCTTCACTATTGATGAGTCAGTCAGCTTAGTGACAGTGTCACAAACTTGACAAAGAGCCATAGCAAGGTTTGGGGCAGCCAACCATATATTGTTTCCTGGCTGCAAAATTGAGTCCCAAACAGAACTGAGGGGCTAGTGCAAGAGTTCCCAAACTTTTTTCAGCCACAGACCCCTTTACCAAAAACTTTTAAAACCGTCAACCCCCTAGTCATTTACTTTACTTACTCAAATTAATACATTTGTAAAGTACTCGATATTAAATATTTCACTAGATATCAAACTTTTCATTTTAATCACTTGTAATTAATGATTGAAAAAGATAAAAGGACTACAGAATATGGCATTATCTTGTGCAACATTTAATATTGAAACCTGCACTAATGAGAATTAAAGAAAAAAAAATAAGAGCAGAGTTTTTTTTATATTTTTGACATTTCTGAAATAAATATGTAAATTCAAAATAAGTACAAATAGTCCAACTGTACTGTCTGCATTTCTTTTTTGGTTCAGTCATATCATTATCTGAAGAAATAAAAACATTTATTAACAAACAATTTCGACAGCCCCTGTGATAAAAAAAAAAAACAATAAAGTATGTACTTGCTTGAAACAGAAGATTTTTGTTCAAACTCGAATAAATAAACCGTGTCCTCTGATTTTCTTTTTTGTAGTACTGCTCCTCAATAAATAATTATATTCAAAGTTCAAATCACAATTAAGTACATGTCACATCAAACGAACCAATTTATAGTGTTTTATGAAAGCATGACCGTACAAGACTGATAGATTCTGCTAATATTGAATATCCGTCGTCTCGTCCCACCGCGAGCAAGTGTGGACATGCAACGGCTTTTCATGTCCGTTCGTTTGATACGTTCGATAAGACAATACACTGACATGTTTGTGCTACATGTATTTTCATGCATTCTTATGTGTGACTCTTTTAATGACACATTTTACCTTTTCGTTCGCAAGTTTGGTATGTAATGTGTTTTTATCAAAAAAGTGTTTTTCTTAATTATTTTACTTCTTAATTAGGTACCTATTGGAATCATAGATATAGATAGACAAACAAATAGCAGTAGTAAGGGGGTCTATTTTTGCTGTCATTGAGCCCCAAATTTTCTTATTGAAACTATTGACCCCTAGAAAGTTCAAATCGACCCCAAGGGGTCAATATTGACCACTTTGGGAACTCTTGGGCTAGTGGAAAGGTGGCGGCTTTTAAAGGCCAGTATAGGAAGTGACCTCAAAAGGGGTTGGAACCGGAAGGGTCTTCATTCATAGACTCAGGCGCGGAAGTGACATTAGGGGGGCTGGAGCCGCAAGGGTCTTCATCCGTAGGCTCAGACCCGGAAGTGACATCAAAGGGGTCGGAATCAGAATTGATGTCATCAGGGCCAGACGTAATTTCCTGTGAATGGTCTGCTGAAACTTGAGAAAAAGAGTCAGTGCACTCGGCTACCTCCCGGTCTGGTTCAGAATTACTCTCATTCAAGCCCTTTAGCTGCCTCCCATGCACACATGTATGACAAGAGCTTCAAACTCCTTTTTTGTCAGTTCTTCACTTGCACACCCATTTTCAAATTTTTGCATCTCTTCATTATCACAATGAACCCTTTGTATGTAATTGCTAAAGTTCATCGCTTGGTGGACATCACTCTTGGTTCAAAGGTGTAATGTCTATTTTTGTAATATTAGTACAACTGCAGTCGTACAAAATTTACCTTAAGTGGTACCAGGATATTAGCATTGTCCAGCAAATTTCTAGTGAGAAACAATATGCATAATTTTGAACTGCTTTTAGTTAAATAAACAAAATAAGATGGGCCAAAAAAACAGCCAGAGGGGATACCCTCTCTCAGCTGGTCCCACAAATATCTAATAATAGGTCCTGAAAAATGCATTAAACTAGTACCATTCATCATTCTGTGGCCAGTAGAAAGGACATTCCCCTAGAAGTGATAATGTCACCTATTCCTTTTCAATTGGCATTTGTCTTGACAATAAATAAAGCCCCAGGTCAGTCTCTTCAAAGAATGAGTCTTGTTTAAGATGCTCTTTTACACATGGATAAACATTTGTGACTGCTTCAGGAGTTGCAACCAAAATAATACGCTCTTTGCAATGCTACTTCATGTCATGCCTGAGACAAAAAATGTTTAAACACACACACAAAAAAAAGAAAAAAAGGATGTCCTCTTCTCTGTATGTATTACCTCTGTGAGCTGTCTTGCAATAAATGCAGCAGTTATATCAAATACCAGTGTGCATTAATTAAGGATAAGCTGTGGTGGATTTTTCTATTTATTACTATTATTATTGCTGTCCATTTGGCTTTTTTGAAAATATAAATAATTTAAGAATGGTAATGTAATAATGTGTTACAAATTTTGAAGCTATGGTGGTATACATAACTGTAGCTAAATTATGTAAAGTATAACATAAGGAGATAATACTGTAGAGTAAAGTATATATATATATATATATATATATATATATATATATATATATATATATATATACAGTATATATAA
>JANRMT010062854.1:74139916-74150588 GCA_026402145.1 Polypterus bichir lapradei | reverse complement strand
GGCCGACAGTGGCATCATACCACCGAAATAAGTACGTACATTGGTTTCGGTTAGTGCAGGGAAGCCGCCTACCAAATTTCGAGAAGATGGGGCCATAAATAAGAAAGTTCAACATGGCGGACGTTGTTGACCGTTATGACCGTTACGCGTAGAATTTCGAAATGAAACCTGCTTAACTTTTGTAAGTAAGCTGTAAGGAATGAGCCTGCCAAATTTCAGCCTTCTACCTATACGGGAAGTTGGAGAATTAGTGATGTTGGAAAATTCAATATGGCGGCTGACAGTGGCATCATACCACCGAAATAAGTATGTACATTGGTTTTGGTTAGCTCAGGGAAGCCACCTACCAAATTTCGTGAAGATGGGGCCATAAATAAGAAAGTTCAATATGGCGGACGTTGTTGACCGTTATGACCGTTATGCGTAGAATTTCGAAATGAAACCTGCTTAACTTTTGTAAGTAAGCTGTAAGGAATGGGCCTGCCAAATTTCAGCCTTCTACCTACATGGGAAGTTTGAGAATTAGTGACGTTGGAAAGTTCAATATGGCGGCTGACAGTGGCGTCATACCACCGAAATAAGTATGTACATTGGTTTCGGTTAGCGCAGGGAAGCTGCCTACCAAATTTCGTGAAGATGGGGCCATGAATAAGAAAGTTTAATATGGCGGACGTTGTTGATCGTTATGACCGTTACGCGTAGAATTTCGAAATGAAACCTGCTTAACTTTTGTAAGTAAGCTGTAAGGAATGGGCCTACCAAATTTCAGCCTTCTACCTACACAGGAAGTTGGAGAATTAGTGACGTTTGGAAAATTCAATATGGCGGCCGACAGTGGCGTCATACCATCGAAATAAGTACGTACATCGGTTTCGGTTAGCGCAGGGAAGTCACCTATCAAATTTCGTGAAGATGGGGTCAGCCTTCTACCTACACGGGAAGTTTGAAAATTGGTGACGTTGGAAAGTTCAACATGGCGGCCGACAGTGGCGTCATACCATCGAAATAAGTACATACATCGGTTTCGGTTAGCACAGGGAAGCCGCCTACCAAATTTCGTGAAGATGGGGCCATAAATAAGAAAGTTCAACATGGCGGACGTTGTCGACCGTTATCGACCGTTATGACCGTTACGTGTAGAATTTCGAAATGAAACCTGCTTAACTTTTGTAAGTAAGCTGTAAGGAATGAGCCTGCCAAATTTCAGCTTTCTACCTACATGGGAAGTTAGAGAATTAGTGATGAGTCAGTCAGTCAGTCAGTCAGTCAGTCAGTCAGTCAGTCAGTCAGTGAGGGCTTTGCCTTTTATTATTATAGATTTAGAATTTCTTTGAGAAAGCAGAGTCAGGGGACTCAATGGAGGACTCACCTATCACTGGACCTGAGGTTGCTAAGGTAGTTAAAAAACCTCTTAGTGGCAGAGCCTCCCTAAGTTTCTGAAGGTCCAGGAAATTGTCAGCAGTCTTAGTTGACAAGCCTCTTCAACACTGTGCAGAGTTCAGGGACAGTGCCTCTGGATCAGAAAAGTGGGGTGGAGGTCCCCATCATTAAGAAAATGGATTAGAAAATGTTTCAACTTTAAGGGAATCACACTTCTCAACCTCACTGGGAAGGCCTATGCCAGAATTCTGGAAATGAGGGTCCAGCTGTTGGTTGAACATTGGATCCATTAGGAACAATGCAGATTTTAACCCAGTCACAGAACACTGGCACAGCTTTTTAGCCTCACAAGGATTCCAGGGAGCTTATTGGAGTATGCCCAACCAGTCTACATATATTTTGTGAACTCGGGGTGTCCTGTGGAGGGCACTTTGGAAGTATCAGTTACCAGGCCTGCTGTTGAAGGCTATTCAGACCCTGTATAACTGGTGCGGGGCTCTCGCAGGCTACCCTCTGTTAACAATTCTGTTCATAATTTTTATGGACAGAATTTCTAGGCACAATCAAGGGATGAAGAGGGTCTAATTTGATGATTTCAGAATCACATCTCTACTGTTTTTCAGATGCTGTGGTCCTGCAGGCTTCATTTGGATGTGTGTTTGCAGCTGAGCGTAAAGTGACCAGGATGATGATCAACACTTCCAAGTCTGAGGTCATGGTTTTCAGCCAGAAAAGGGTAAAATGTCCTCTCCATGTCAAGGAGGAGGTGCTGCCATAGGCAGAGGATTTTAATAAGTATCTCGGGTTCTTGTTCACGAGTAAGGAAAGAAGGGAAAAGGTGACCAACAGGCCAATTGGAGCAGCATCCATAGTCATTCAGAGGTTGTGCCGGTCAGCCGTGGTGAAGAGAAAACTGAACCAAGAACTCTTGATTTGCTAGTCGTTCTATATTTCTACTCTCACCTATGGCCACAGGCTGGGGGAAGTGATCAAAAGAACTAGATCATGGATACAAGTAATAGATGTAAACTTTCTTTGCATAGTGTCTGGGCTCAGTCTTTGAGATAGGGTGAGAAGCCCAGACATTCACAGGGAGATCAATGCAGAGTCACTGAAGCTCAAATTAAAATGCTGTAGATCAATGTCCCCTATGGATTCCTCATTGCCCACTTCCAAATGAAGAAATTTGTTTTCTCATATTTAGATCTTCTTACTCTCAAATGTGATCCATTTGTGGTCTTACCTCACTTTTTGTGTTGCCATGTTTCTTTAAAGCATAGACAGCATGACAACAAACAGGGTATTTTAAATGTATAATAAACCTTGTAATGTGATCCAGTCCTCCTGGTGTAAGACATCAGTTGAGTTATTTAAAGAGGCCATATCAATTTCTGTTGTTTTGATTTTTAAAAAAACAACATGCAAGAAATGTGTATTTCCCAACCACACACTGAAACATGACAGGCTAACAGAGAGAAAGAAAAACACTGTCTAAACTAAAATTAAATTTGAATGTGCTAGAGATTTTCTGTGGAGGATGTGGTTACTCATTATGATACCTCTAGAGTGCTGCCTCCTCAAGGAACTCCTCAGCTGCCAAGCAACACATATGGGCAGATATTTGCAAACCAACAAAGTTAAAGCTTTGTGCGGGGGACTTAATTATTAAATAAATAACAAGAATGCTTTTACACAAAGTTCAAGGATAATCACTTATCTAGCAGACAAATTTCTTGTATTATTAGGATTTCTCCAGATGTAATCTTTTTATCAAATCTTGACATTTTAATGTTGTTTCTTGTGCCCACCCATTTGACAAAAGCAATTTTATAGAATTTTTACACTATTTGCTTGCATATATAAACACAAGAAAGATTAGACAGAAATCAATTCATAGAGGGCTGAAATGTGCTTAAGTGACAAAATCAAAAAGCTGTAAACTATAGTGTGATAGGTGGTCTTCCAACAGTCTGAAAGAATATACAAAGATCAAATACCATTAGAAATTTACTTATGTACTGGAGCCTCCACTAGCAGAAGGCAAATAAGAAGGGTCAGAAAACATAAAGCAATTACGTTTCAACAAACATCAGGCATGTCTATTGAATTGTTAAGTATTGGAGCTTTTTTTTTTCTGTGAGTTTGAATCAGAGAAGTCTTGCCTGATAAATATACGTAAGTAGGTTTCTCATATACTTATTTTGTACCATGTATTAGGTTCCTACCATTTTATACATAAAAAATTACCATTTTTAATTTTCCAAATCAACTTATTCCAATACTGGACGGTGGTGGATCAGAACCTACTCTATCTTAAGTGTGTCAAGTACGAGATTGGACATGGAATGCCTGTCCATTTCTGGCCTTACTTTCTCAAAAAGCCACCCTAGGACGGTGACATTAGACAGTTTTATTTTTGAGGCAGAACTATGTTTGGCCACACAGTTGTAGTTGAACAAGCAGAATGATGCAGGGCACTGCACACTATGCTATGGAGTGTCTTTTAATTCTGACACTCTACACATGCTTAGCTCTGCAACGTAAGTAGTCCAAAACCCAGTTTCCAATGGATTTACCATGTCCTAAGTCTACAAAGCAAAATTTCTAGTGTTAAAATAATTTTTATCTTGCCAAAGTTAAAATTTATACTTGTGGAATGTCTCGATCCATATATGTTTTTAAAGTATTAAATTAACTGTGTTGATTTTGGAGATAATTGTCTTTTTGAAGCAGGTGGGGATGCTCTTAGTGAAAAATTAAATATGTAATTAACCGTTCACTACAGGTTTTGTGTATATCCAGAAAATCTACCCAGACTAGGTGCCTTATGAATGAATCTTTTTATGCCATCTATAGAAACACAAAAGCATGAATTATGTGGAGTTGCAGGCAATGACATGAAAGTTACCATGATCAAAGTAATTGCAGAAAGCACCATGTTAATCCAGTATTGGGAATATGGATGTGATTGATTTAGAATTTAGCTTACAATCTGTAAGCATCTGTAAACCTTGTCAGAGTTTATATATATCATGATTAGTGCTTATTTGACATACATTTAGCAGTTTTATTTACTTTCTGGAATTCATGTTTGCATTTCTTGTAAGTTTGTAGATCACCATCCCAACAGGTAGTGCTGTAAACTTTCAGTTAGTTGCTAGTGATCCACAATTTCTTATTTTGAAAATCTTGGGCTGTTTTCTTTGGCTCATAATCATCCATACACCATTCCAGTTATGACAGATGCATATTCATCCAGAAATGGCCCTGTTTACACAGTCAAACAATCCTGCAATTTCCTTCAGCCCCTTTAGTCCAATAATAAACCCTACAGGCTCCTTTCAGTTCCTTCTCTACTCGTAAGAAGAAATTAGAAATGCTGAGAAGCTGTTTGACTGCTCGAGGTTTGGCAGCTGTCAGTTAGTTCCTTTTTTGAGTTGTAATGGTGATCAAGATTGTTAGAACCTCTGATGAGAAAAGTGACATGCTGAGTACATATTCCTTAAATTTTCTTTGTTTAGTTTCCCAGCAACAATAAATAATCATTCAGCATGTAAAACTTTATATTCTTTAATGATGTTGTACACACTGCACAGTGTAATACTGGTAAAGGGTTGTGAAATGTATAGACCACAATAAAAATAACACTGGAGAACCCTCTCAAAAGTTAAAACAGATAGTTTTTCATAACTAAATATCCCAGTTTTACCGATGACTTAACCTTCCATGCATAATACACTGTTTAACATAAAACATGTACCCCTTCACCATTTATACCAAACATTCAATTCAATCCACACATTAAACAGGAATACCAGCAACATGCATATTAGTTTAATTGGTGATTCTACACAAGCCTGGCATAGGTGGGTATGAATGAGCCTAGTGATGGGCTGGTGGCATGTCTAACATTGATTACTACATAGCTCCTAATGCTGCTGAGATAAACCTCAGCTACCCCATGACACTTTATTGGATTAAGCTGATTTAAGAGTGTTATATTTATGTAAATTTTGAAAATAAGGTGTGATTTTTTTTTCTCAGAAATGAATTAAGTAGGAGGAATTTCAGATGAAGCAGAATTAGAACTGCAGCATGCCACCTAATTAAATGATATGTTTTATTAACAACAAGCATCAGCTTCTAATTTTTTAAAAAAAGTAGATAGAACAAAAGCCTGTAGTGTCTGCGACTCAATGGGACCAAAATTGAGTTTCACTATTGAAGGCAAAACTGACAAGAAAATAAGAAAATGTTTAAAGAAAAAGAAATTACTCCCCTTTCAATTGTATTGCTGTATTGTTTAACAGATTTTAATACCAACTCATACAATATAACTACGCCTTTCTTCAGGTGAAAATGAATATTTTTTTTCATGCACTTATGTCTTTTAACCTACTCTTTCCTTGTCAAGGTTACAAAAACTCAAAATGCCCAAACACAGCAGTGCATAAATGAATACCTGCAAACCTCAATGAACCGAAGCCACATTGTAAAGAAGAGTGGGCCAAAATCCCTCCACAACCATGTGAGAGACTGATAAATTCATAGAGAAAACAATTACTTAAAGATATTGCTGCTAAAGGTGGTTCTGCAGGTTATTGAATCTTGAGGTGTACTTAGTTTTTCACACATGGTTTCTACATTTTGGCTTCATGTTTGTTAAATAAATAATGACTGAGTGGAATCTGTTGTGTGTTGTTTTACACCTGATATTAGATTTAAATAATTTTAGAACCTGATAAGAACCAGATTTTTTTTTTTAAGTCCTAATACTTAAAACCATAGAACTGTAAGAGGGTGTACTTTCTTTTTCACATGACTGTACATATATAAAACGACCTTCTAAAGAAAAGGTAATAGAAAATATTTCAACTCTGATTATCAAACAAATAAAAGAACAGGGAAGGAGAAAAAAGGCTCCTGTAATTTATCTTATGTGCTTGAATGATTACCTCATTCTCTCAACTTCCTACAGTATTTTGTGGCGAAGAGATACCACACTTACTGTATGTTATGCATGGAGTTGTGGGAAAGAGATAAGGTATGCACATGAGATAAACAGTCCTTGGAATTAATTTGTTTTCCTCCAATGCAACCGGGGCAGGGGCTGCAATAGGAAAAAATATATAACCGTTTTGTTCAAGTTTTTCTTTGATGCACACAACATGCTATCTTTTTCTCACCATATGGACAACTCATAAGATCTATAAGTGGTAGCCAGAAATTGTTATGCTCATTGCAGAGAATTCAATAAGTATTTCTGGCCTCGAGATAGTAAATAATATATAAAAGATTAATTTTTATTATTATATTTTTTATCACTTGCCGCACGACTTGAGTTTTTAAAATTTTGTTTGGATGGCAAACACAGCATTTACTTGGTGCTGTTATGAAAGGCAACATTCTTTCTTATTACAGTCATATTAATTTGGGAGATATGTCAAATCATTTCTGCAGAGCAGTGAAATTGTGATTTTGTTTTTATATTATTAATTATATATATATATATGTATATAAATATATTTGAACATTATGTTACAGTTTTAATAATGAAAAGAGATCTGATTTTTCTTTTCAGTCACTCACTTATGTTAAAAGCAGCATGCCTTTCTACAGCAGCATGGGGCTGAATGGCTTTAACTCAATTAAAATTGGAATAGGGTCACTAAACAAGAGGCTGAGCAATGTATAGTATTCCAGGAATGAATATCATATGCAACTTGTCTCTTGGGATTGTCTGCTCCTGTAGGTCCCTATTGCCTTAATGTCTGCTGAAGGTTACCTGCAGATAGCAAATATAAGGCATATTGCACAGGGCATTCTCTTTGATTTCATTGCTGGCGATGAAAGTTGCCTACGCTCTCCCTTTTGTAAAGAAGCCTTAAAGGTGAAGGTTGAAAGAAGGTAATATAGCAAATGAAGTAATGAACAATGAAAAAGAAATTAAATTTGAATGTGAGTGAGCACTATAAGAACATAGTGTGCAATAAAAGGGGTCATACTGTAAGTGATAATTGAAGAGACAATGCATGATGCACCCTTATAGGCGAGTTAAAAAAGATTACTATGGTAAAAAAAATAAAAATCTTCTAGATGTATTGGTAGAAAGGTGGTAAAGTAAAATGCAAATTTAAAAATGGAGCCAACACAACTATTGTGTAAATAGAAGTATATGTGTAAAGTATTTGAGCAAAATAGGCAGCTAAGCTGGCACATAACCTTTTTTTTAGCCAGGTGGCCAGATGAGTTGTGGCATTTACAATACAAAAGGACTTCACAATTCCCATAAAGTATTTATTTCAATAATCTGAAGGCTGGCCTGGGTTGGTGGCCAAGTGAATACATCATTGAATTATAAAGTAAAGGGCTGCTGTTCAGTTCCCACCTCTTATTCAGTGAGTCACCCTGGGCAAGTCATTTAACCTGCCTGTATTCAAAGTGTACAAAGAACTGCATTATAGACCAAAAGCATCTAGGAAGGGTGTTAAAGCTCTTTATAAAATAAGCATATTGCTGGCTTTTGAATTTCAGTCTTTGTGAAAACTAAATGCCAATCTGCAGGCTTTGCTTTAATTGATTATTCACTGCTAAATGAATGTTGTTTCCACAGAGTTGTATATGAGTGCGTTTGTGTGTGAGGAAGTAATGATGTTTACTTGACAGGATATCTAGCTGTCGAAACATCTCACAAATTACCAGACATTCCCAAATGGGAAGCAGTAATCCAGTTTCTGTGTTAACAACTCAAACTCAAATTCTATTGAATTTGACTATGTACTAATGTTATGCAAAAATGGTACACTCTTAAATATGACTGTTCTTTAATGGCACTTTATGGTTCTATACTGGGTCGTGTGGTGCCTCAACTATTGCTTGACAAAGCACCATTCTGTTCTGGGAAGGGTTCTTTGCAGGAATAAAAGTGAAAAAAAAATGCTAACTTTTACAAGTACTATAAATTTACACCGGTTGTTACAGATGCAAATCAAATGTACAGTATGTTTTATTGTATTATATTAACAACTAGCAAAATACCCGCGCTTCGCAGCGGCGAAGTACTGCCTTAAAATTTTTATTAAGAAGAAAATTAAACCTTTTTAAACTGAGGGAAAATATACCAATAATTATTTGTTAAGGATCTCTTTGTATACCACATTGTGAGTTCAGCCCTTCGGTTGTAATATGACCAAGCTGTGCACTGAGCTTACTCTTGAGCATGCAACGTACAGTTGACCATGTGAACAGTAATCTTGTTTCAAATCCCACAGCTTGGATTGCTGCTGTCATAATCGGTTTGAGTTTCATGGTTTGTTTCAATTACAACAGTATTTGTAGGACTTGTGTTGAAGAGACATTCGGCATCTGTCAAGCGTTGTAAGTATACAACCAGTTTCATCGATAACTTCACATCCAGCTTTTGAGAGTTTAAACATTCATAAACATTGAAGTGTCCACTACTGAAATCGTCACCTGTGAATCTAAGATGTTTAGGAGGCATTGGCGGTTGTCGAAATGTGTAAAATATTTGGCCATTTCGGTACACTTGAAAGCGACAACCGAACAATTCAGCGGCAGCCATCAACTCACATGCAGAACCATAGGTGAAGGGCTTAAGCATTTCACTCTTATAGTGCTCCTGTGTAGTATAATTATCTCCTGTACCATCATCAGTCCACACCTTGAACCTGTCCCAGTCATTCAATACATAAGACACAATGTTCCTCCGGATATCAAGATTGAGTCTGATATGGTCGTGCAATATGTAACAATGAGAATGGAAACGGTAGGTGCCATCTCCGGGCATGGAAACCAGTCGGTAAGTGACAGTTCTTTGATCGATGGTGATCACCTCAATAGACATGTTAATGGGGGTACGGTTGGAATGATAAAGGAAATGGGTACCTGAACAATGTAAAGTAAGTCTAAAATACCTACACAATAACTATAATCGTAATAAATGAACAATAAAACAGCAGAGAAGTCGTGGATTAAATAAAAAGGCTGTAGTTATCAGCAGGGAGACGTGAATCCCGTGGCAAAGCAAGGAAGGGAATGTAGAGACTGGAGCAACGGACTGCCTTATATAGGCAGGCAGCCAACAACGTGGGAGGCGAAGGGATACGGGACCCAACGCCGCCTCACACGGTGACCGAGCTGCAAGCTATGGACGTATATATGTACGTAAGTAGGATTCAGTTAGCGTTGGGAACCCGCGTACCAAATTTCTTGAAGATGGGCCCATAAGAAAAAAAGACCGTTGAAAAGTTCAATATGGCAGCCGACAGTGGCATCATACCACCAAAATAAGTATGTAAATTGGTTTCGGTTAGCGCAGGGAAGCCGCCTACCAAATTTCGTGAAGATGGGGCCATAAATAAGAAAGTTCAACATGGCGGACGTTGTCGACTGTTATGACCGTTACGTGTAGAATTTCGAAATGAAACCTGCTTAACTTTTGTAAGTAAGCTGTAAGGAATGAGCCTGCCAAATTTCAGCCTTCTACCTACACGGGAAGTTGGAGAATTAGTGACATTGGAAACTTCAATATGGCGGCCGACAGTGGCATCATACCACTGAAATAAGTACATACATCGGTTTTGGTTAGCGCAGGGAAGCCTCCTATCAAATTTCGTAAAGATGGGGCCATAAATAAGAAAGTTCAACATGGCGAACGTTGCCAACCGTTATGACCGTTACGCATAAAATTTCGAAATGAAACTTGCTTAACTTTTGTAAGTAAGCTGTAAGGAATGAGCCTACCAAATTTCAGCCTTCTACCTACATGGGAAATTGGAGAATTAGTGACGTTGGAAAGTTCAATATGGCGGCCGACACTGGCGTCATACCACCGAAATAAGTATGTACATCAGTTTTGGTTAGTGCAGGGAAGCCACCTACCAAATTTCATGAAGATGGGGTCAGCCTTCTACCTACACGGGAAGTTGGAGAATTAGTGACGTTGGAAAGTTCAATATGGCTGCCGACAGTGGCGTCATACCATGGAAATAAGTACGTACATCAGTTTCGGTTAGCGCAGGGAAGCCGCCTACCAAATTTCGTGAAGATGGAGCCATAAATAAGAAAGTTCAACATGGCGGACATTGTCGACCATTACTGACCGTTATGACCGTTACGTGTAGAATTTCGAAGTGAAACCTGCTTAACTTTTGTAAGTAAGCTGTAAGGAATAAGCCTGCCAAATTTCAGCCTTCTACCTATATGGGAAGTTGGAGAATTAGTGATGAGTGAGTGAGTGAGTGAGTGAGTGAGTGAGTGAGTGAGTGAGTGA
>JANRMT010062854.1:73946597-74139906 GCA_026402145.1 Polypterus bichir lapradei | reverse complement strand
TGAGTGAGTGAGTGAGTGAGTGAGTGAGTGAGTGAGTGAGTGAGTGAGTGAGGGCTTTGCCTTTTATTAGTATAGATAAGAGCAACTCACTACTCAAAATGGTAAATTTGAAAGGCAGTCAGGATCGAAGCGGGGGACTGTTGATTACGAGTCAGCAGTTCTTACTGCTGCATCACGGGAAGCTGTTGTATTATCCTTGTACCTTTTATGAAAGTGTTTATTTGATCGTTGGACTTTAGGCTTCACACATTATACAGTTTATGTCTACATTTTGTCATTTATTACTAAAACATGTTTCTTTTTTAACAATGTGTTTACATAGATTGTTATAGACATGGAACACATGAAATAATGCATTTGTTCCAAACAACAATAATAATATTTTTTGCCCTCTAAAACTCCAGCACTTCACTCCAAGATATTTCCAGGCTTGAGCAGGGAGAGCTTTGTACCCTTTCTGCGGCGGTGGAGGGGATGGTATACAGTTGCAGGCTGCTTGCTGCTTGTCTTGATCGACACATTTACAAGACAAGAGACGCTGAGAGGTGCGAAGGGATTTAAGGTGGGCCTGGTTTACGAGTTTTTTCACAGGATTTAATAATTCTAGTATTAAGCAGTCTGTAAAAGCAGTAGACTGTTGTGAGGTCACTTCATTCTTTGATTTTTTTGGACTCCCAGTTGTATTTTCTAGAAGGTATTTTATGTTTTGAGCTTTTTTTACATTTTTAAATTTGATTTTATATCATGCATATTTACAGTGTGATTTTATGCCATTATTGTGACTTCATTGTTATGACTCTAGTCAGTTATTATGGGAGTGGTCACACAGATCATAACTGAAATACCAATTACCAAATAAAAGGGTACTTTTCTCAGGCATTTTATATTCAAGTTAGTTTGTATCTTTTTTTGCTTTGATTTTTTTCTTAGTGATTTTTGGTTCCTTTGAATGTATGGCTTGATTTCCTCTTTACGATGTCTTATTTCCTGGTCTTAAGCTTAAAAACTTGGATTGTTGAAATGAGTGACCTCATGATGAGAGAAGTGCAAAGAGATATAAGAGCACTGCAAGGTGATATTAAAGATACCAATAAGTGATTATAACCACATCCTTGCCTTAGGTATAGAGGATTTAATCCTGTATATTTATGTAATTTCTAGTAAATTACAATGGAATATATTGTACTAGCTAATCTTAGGTTATGAAAGAGTTAAACCATTAAAGGCTCATGCCAGTATTTTGTATTTTTTCTTAATGCATGGAAAGTCAAAGTTTTCTACCAGCCCTAGGTCAGGAATGTGAGAAGTGATTTAGTGGACGTAGAGGGAAGGTCTCTCTTAGGGGCAGGTGGTAACTATGTTTTGGTTTTAACAATAATGGTGGAAGGTATGAGCAGAAAAGCAATTATTTCTGATAAAATATGAGAAAATATTGGTGGTTTGGGTACATTTTAGGAATGAAGGATTTGAGTCAGATAATGATGAAAAATGTTTAAGTGCAGAAGAGATACTGATAGGAATTGTAATAAATGTAAGATTCGCCCATCGAAGGGTATCACTTCATTGAACCGAGACGGTTATGTGCCTCGTTGCAATAAAGTCTATTCTGCTTGCCAATCTTGAGACTCTGAGTGTTTACTCTGAATAGAGAGGTAGTATTGTCAATTAATAATAACACCAGTCAAATAAAAAGCCAGTACTGCAGCATCCAGTGAGGTATGCAGGATGCCAAGAAAAGTTTTTTGTATTAGTACCGCATGGTATTTGATTTACATCATCCTACCAACAGTGTACACATAGGATACATAGTCTCATTACTTAATGTTAAAACCATTAAATTTGCCATTACTATGATCAATACCAAGCATCCATGTAGTATATCCCTTGCTTTATTTATTAAAGAATTTCATACATTTTTTAATATCCCAATTCCCACCAAATTTGCTACTAATAAATTATTAGTATTTAATCAAGGACACTTCTCTGTTAACAAGTACATTATGTTCCATATGCTTGTTGCTGAGGTAGGGTGGGTTTTTTCTGCTCTTATTTTATAATAATAATAATAATAATAATAATACATTTTATTTATATAGCGCCTTTCCCATGCTCAAGGTGCTTCATAGAGTCCTAGAAAAAAATAGCAGGGGATATGTAATATTGGATACAAATGTTTTCCTGAATAGAACAATGAAACAGATAACAAAGCATTAAATAGAATAACGGACAATAAACCAGAGTAAAATACTAAATTCAATACTAAAAGAAAAACCTAACAAATAACCTAATTTGTGATATAACAGACACATAAATTATCCTGAGCAACTGGACAGAGAGGTAAACTGAAAGAAAGGGCAGAATGTTAAGTTAAATTAAAAGCCTTCCTAAATACATGTGTTTTAAGTTGTTTTTAAAAGAATGAATAGAGTCAGCTGATCTAATTAATTTAGGAAGGTCATTCCAAAGTCTGGGTGCTATGGAGCTGAAGGGCCTGTCACCCATAGAGTGCAGGTTAGTGTGAGGCACCACAAGATTACCAGAATCAGAGGACCTTAGTAGGCAAACAGGAGCATAGTGATTCAGAAGGTCACTGATGTAGTCCAGTACAATGCCATTTAAAGTTTTGGAGCTTATTAATAGAATTTTAATCCTGTAAGACATAGGGAGCCAGTGAAGGTGAAGCAGGATGGATGTGATGTGCTCACTGTTGCTGGTTCAAGTAAGGACTCTTGCAGCAGAGTTTTGAATCATCTGGAGCTGTGATATAAGATTAGAAGGGGCACCTGCCAGCAGTGAGTTACAATAATCGATGTGGGATGTGATAAAAGCATGGACAAGTTTCTCAGCATTAGAAAAGGAAAGGAATGAGCAAACACGGGATATATTACGGAAGTGAAAGTAAGAAAGTTTCTTAATGTGGTTTATGTGGGCGGAATAAGAAAGGGAGGAATCAAAAATGACACCAGGATTCCTTCCATCAAAAGAAGGTCTGATGAGATTACTATCAAGAGTGGCTGAAAAGGAGCTCATTTTCTTAAGTAGCGCTTTAGTGCAAATTTGCAAGAGTTCAGTTTTGTTTCAATTTAATTTTAAAGAGTTCTGCTCCATCCAGGTTTTAATTTCACTGATGCATGTTGTGAGCTGAGAAAACTCTGATGAAGTTGCACTTTTGACATTGAAATAGAGTTGAGTGTTATCTGCATAAAAATGATAACCCAGTCCATAGCTACAGTATTTCACTATTCAAGGAGAGTTTAAGCTCTGAAATGAAGAATGAGTTTGCCATTCATGATATTGGCATTAATAAGGTTGTCCAGAAAATTGAGACTACATTAATGGAATAAAAAGCTAAAAAAGACATGAGTGAAGTTTTATGTTCCTAGCCTCTAGTAAGAAAAAACTTCCAAGTGAATCGAAATAAAACTGGAAAGACACGCATAAGCCTAAAAGAGTGCCAGCATAGAGCAAAAGAAAAACTTTGATTCTATTGTGGTAAATCAGGATATATGGAAGTGAGTTACAAGAACTTACAGGGAAACTAAGGTGCTCAGTCTCTGTAATGATCAGTGAGATGGACAATTGTAGTGAAGTCTTTAGTAAGGATTATTTATGGTTCCAGCTAGAATAAAAAATACTAATATAGTGGCTACGGTGGATTCTGGATCACAGCAAACTTTTAGTTCCTGTCTGGTACATAAAACAAAAGGTTGAAAAAAATACCTTTGAAAGTAACTCTGTAAGTGTTGTGAGCTGGAGTCCCAAACATAGCAAAATGGGTGAGAAGCCTTTTAAAAAGATCATAAAAGCAGCCCATCCAAGGAGACTCACCACAGACCAGCTTGCCTCAAAAATCTACAACCAGTCTTTAGCCTGGCTAGGCAGAAAGTGGGGGAAACTGGCTTTACAGTTCTAAATATAAAGAAATATCGCCAAAATATAGCAAAAGTCCTACAAGTGGAAGGAGGATCTTAAACCTGTACACAAAAAGGATAACAAAGAATCTTTATTGACAAAAATAGAAAATTTCCAGCAAAAATAGGCAAAAGGGAGTTGCCTGAAAAGCAAACCTACAGCAAAGAAGTCAAAACCTTCGATTTGGAAGAGAAAACCAGGGGAAGAACTGAATTAATTCAAGATAAAAACTGAAAATCCAAAGAAAAGTATAAAACTACTACTTCTTTAGACAAACTGGAAGACCTCACGAGAACCTTACAAAACAAGGCTCCTCATCAAGAGAAAATTCTACCTGGGAAGGGTTTTGTGATACCAGGGTTGTGAAGTAAAGTTTTGGCTTGGGCTAATTAATCTGCAATGTTTGGGTATCTAGACATTGCTACCTGTGAAACATCATAGGGGTTACCTATTGGTTTATTGCAATATATTCCCATACCTAGTCAATCGTGGGAAACCATTTCTATGGATTGTGTTACAGAAAAAAAAAACAGCTTCCCGTGGCTCCACAACCATTGTAGTTATACTGGATTGTTTCTCAAAATATGCACATTTCATCTTCTGAAATACAAAACTCTTTAAAAACGTGACACAAATTGAGTTCCACAATTAGATACAACAAAAGATGGTGTTTCATTAAGACAAATAATGTGTTTTAAACAAAAAGATCCACCAATATTCAGGAAGACAGTAATTACGTAGCAGAAAGGGTTAACTGTGACCTGGAAGAGTTTTTTGTGATGAACTGGAGTGAATTATTACCAGTGTCTAAATTCACTTGCAATGTCTGTTATTATTTACAACTGTACATGTCCCCCTTTGATTGCATGCATGGGCATCAACATAAATTGGTAGAACTTTCCACTCTTGCCTTTTTTAATTTCTGTCTTCTCAGAGTACCTTGCAAAGTTGAGGACTATATGGTGCTTTGCCAGGGAGAACCTGTATATGGCAGGTTATGCTGAAAGCAGATGAAGGGCAGACCTGGGGCCTCATGCATAAACGGTATGTACGCACAAAAATGTTGTGTAAGAACGTTTCCACATTCAAATCGCGATGTATAAAACCTAAACTTGGCGTAAAGCCACTGTGACAGTAGAGGGCACAGTTGCTCCTCCAAACCCGCAGACAACATGTCCAGACACCAGGTAAAAATATTAAAAAAATGTAATTATTTTCTTAATGTGCACAAAGCACCTCCACCTCCACACTACACAAATAATCAACAATAATCAATAATAATACAATAATCAATCCTTCTCTCCACCCAGCAGCTCTGTCACACTCCCTCCCAACTCCTTTTATAGTCCTTGACCCAGAAGTGCTTCTGTCCTTCAGTCCATGTGTTCCAATAGCATTTCCGGGTCAGATGGAATCTGTTCTTTTCCTTCAGCCCGGAAGTACTTAGTTTCTTCCATCTCCGTTACTAGGGAGTACTTCTGGGCTATAATAGAAACAACCGTGCTTCCCTGCAGCATCCCAGATATTGTGGTGGCCCCCACAGTATCCAGCAGGGCTGTGAAGCCAATCTCCATTGTCCATGATGCCCTGCGGCAATTCAGGGCACCTCCATGTTGCAGGGAGGACTCCATCTAGTGGCATGGGGGTGTTGGCCGGGATAAACTGCCGGCCATCTCTCACACCACACACATTTCCATGGTAGCTCATGTCCTGTCGAACGAAAGTTCTGTTTCAGTTTTGCAGACTGGCGGCACCCAGCGTCAAAGCAGTGCTACTGTTCCTGTGTGGTTACCCTTTCTTTTTTAGATCCACTTCCCTAACGTGGCTTTATAAATACATCAATACTGAAATTAAACGCATATTGGTTGTAATTAAACTGTAACAATATAATGGTCAAACAATTCCAAATACCATAACTGCTTTAGCATTGTTACTCTCACTGCACCTTCTTCTTCTTCTTTCAGCTGCTCCCATTAGGGGTTGCCACACCGGATCATCTTTTTCCATATTACTCTCACTGCACCACTTGGAGTATTTATATCACTGTATCTGAGTGTGAATCACACCTGTACAGCAGCTGATCGGAAAGAGAATTATCGGTATACAGGATCAAGCACAGGCTGCCTCAGCCATGCTGTCTATTGAACTGCTCTTATACAGCAAACGCTTCAGAGCCTTTCCTCGCGGTTCAGAAACAGTTTCATCCCAAGAACTCTAAACGTACTCAATCAGTCCATCAAGTGCTCCTTGTAGAACTGTTTGTACTTATTAGTATAATTACCTAACATTAAACTTGCGATACAGTTATAATATTGCACAACTTAAGCCACTTTATAAAGCACATATTTACATATAATGATGATATAATTTTTAAGATGAAATGCAGCAAAATATGTTTATTATATTATACAGATAAAACTTTAACTTAATTTAAATAATCTATATTGTTAGTAATTAAACATGTGAGGACGCGGTGTCGCAGCGCTAGGATTGTTCCTGCCTCACGCCATATTCTTGCTGGTGCTGATGCGACACGTATTATGAAGATATTTCAATGTTCCTTAAATGTTTTGAAGAATCAGCGTTCTAAGCTTACAGATGGCTTAACGTCTGTTACAGAGCTGATTGTATGGCGATTGGTTATTTGGAGAAAGAAAAGTAAGGGCAGGAATTGGAGGTCAGTACATTTAAAAGAGACAGTACTGCTACAATAAAGTATTTCATCGAAGGTCGCGCATGGCACAGCAAGCATCTTGCGTGAGACATGAACAATCACTGCGCCACCGTGTTCCTATGTTTAATAACATGCTTTAACTCCTATCATCATGAAAATGATATCATGTATACATCTCAGTATTTTAATCATTCAGAGAGCTGTAATATCACGAATGTAATGGATTCTGTGTCCTGTCGGAGGAAGAGAAAGCCGGGAAGCACGTAGTGATTCACACACATAGAGCACATAGAAGATCAAATACAAAAAAAGCATTTAAGGTGCTTCTTTAATTACGATGGGATTTGAGAAACTAGTAAATTAAACAATTTTAAGATGAAGTTTATGATGTTCTACTTTAATGACAAAATAAGCTATGTGATTAAAGTATAAATTTCGAGATCAAAGTATACATTTCATGCTTTTTTCCACTGTGTGCCTTTTTTTTTTCTCTGTACCCTAATAAGCTTTCATATGACACTCAGACAGTGGGCTACGACTCGCCTTTTCATGACGACTTGGATATCTGACAACTTCTTTTTTATTTCGGGCACTGTGCGACTTTGTGAACTTGAGCTTTCGAGTTTCTCCGAACCGCTATGTCTCTCGATCAACTTCCTTTTGTTGTTTATACCACTGTTTAAATCAACCAATAGTATGTTTTTCCTTGCCTCCACTTGGTATTTGCTGAAATTCTATTTTCCCTCATGCTTTTGCCATTGCCTTTTCACAGAACACTGAGCTTAAAGGCTATTTATATTGATTTGCATATTCAAAGAGGCGTAATTCTGGGAGGAGTTGGGATGGGGCAGCAGGCGCGCACACGTGCGTTAATTTTCATGCTGACTGGGATTTATGTAGCGGAAGAATGTGGAAGCTGGTGTTCGCGCAGATTTATGCATCTGGATTTTTTGGTGCGTAAGCACATTTCTGCTTTTGTGCTTACGTCATGTTATAGAGCGAATTCTACGCACGGCGTTATGCATGAGGCTCCAGGTCCTTAAGATTGGGACAGAAGATATGGCTTGCAGTGTGAGATATGTGCCTAATGGTTTTGTCCTGTAAGTTGGCACCTTGGTTTATTGATCCTTATGTTATCAGACGATGCATGGGTCCAATGCCTTATAGTTTAACCTTGCCTACACATTTTAAGGTAAACTCCACTTTTCACATGTCCAGACTGAGACTTGTATATTATAGCCTATATTATGCCCCATCTTCTCCTCTACCTTCTGTTTCTGTGGATGGCATGTATGAATTAAATGTCCAGCCGGTTCTGGATTTCCAGTGCCAGAGCTCATCAGTGAAATACCTTGTCCTGCAGAAGCACTTTGTGCCTGAGGATCGCACTTGGGTTACATTTTTGGACTTGCATGCACAGTTGCTTTCAAGATTCAATGCCAGGTTTCGGTCCAAGCATGATGGGCAAATTCAGAGACCACTCCATCGAGGGAGGTAATGCTGGGGCTTCATTCTTTTAGACCCCAAAGAGTATTTTTCATTAGTTATTTTACTTGTTGGGCTTCTGTTTAACATTTTTTATAATGTGCATATTAACTATTCACATGTGTATTAACTGTTTTCATGTCATTTTGTGACTTCATGGCTATGACAATAGTCATTTGCTATGGGCATTGTCACATGGGTCACAACCTTAATGCAGATGACAAAGAGGGGATGAAAGAGTAATTTTTTCCATTTTCTCTCCAAGTCTGGCTTAGTGATTGTTGCTTCCAATAAAGTAAAGGAATGATTTCCTGGTCATGATCTTAGCATTAATTTTGACTATGTCTTATTCCCTGGTCTCTTTTTCTTTTGATACACTACAGTAAATATTTCTGCATGGGATACAAGTCTATAACAGAAAATACCTAGTGATGGAAGTACTGGTCTCTGTAACAACATGGAAGGAAGCCAGAATCTCAGGGAAAACACCCTCACTCACATAGGAAAAATATTGTAGAATGGGATCCTATGGGAATTACAGATAGGAAAACAGAAAAAATTGTTATGGAATCAGTTGTCACACTTTCTTGACACTTTACCAAAAATGGTGACATAAAGATTGGGCTTTGTGCTTTATGTAAATATTGATTGTCTCTTCCATACGTTACCATGCAGTTATTTCAACCCCTTAACTAGAGTTAATGTATTTTGCTCAGTTTGTTACAATGGGACACTGTATGACTGTCACTTGGCCTTTAACTGGCTGAATTACTGAATGGTGCTTAGCTCAGAAAACATCTTCTCACCAGGGATGTGACCTGATAATTCCAATGACTGTGAACTTGAAGCCTGTCGCATGTGGATGTATGTCTTTTAAGGTGATATATATTTGTTATTTTCTGCATATCTTTTATGGTATGTAGTTCAAACTATTTAATCCATACACACAAGAATTTGGGAAAATAAAAACAATCATTGAAGTTTACTCTGACAAACATCTGGTTATGAAAATGTTCAAGGTTTTAATAACCTGACTGAAAGAATATTTGGCTTTTCAGATTTAACACAGTCACTCCCTACCGACTGAATGAAGTTAATGATTTATTAAGTAATTTATAAAATACTTTCTTATTCATTTCAGGCACATTATTAATGATTTCTTGTAAATGGACTATCTTGATGACATCTGGTGAATGAAGGGATGAGTTCTCTTTTTTGACAGGATAATTATTTAAAGTATCCACACTCTGTGGATTAACATGTTTATCAATTTTTCATATAGTTTGTTATCTATATTAACTTTGTATTCATTCTTTGGACATATGGCCTTATTCATGTATAGTATACATACATCAAACCTAAAGAAGCAGCTAGATCACATGAGTCCTTATATTACTAAGTTGGTGAGGACAGATCAGCAAGGCTGAGTATAAACACAATGGTTTGTGTTTATTAGTTACAGAAATAAGAGCTTTCAGCTTTAGATTTTTAATCAGTTTTCCAGACTTTCTGAAAACATGTTTTCACTTTGTCATTATGGATTATTTATTGTAGATTAAAGGGTAAAAATGGAAAATGTATCCATTTAAAATTAAATCTACACATAATAAAGCGTGCAGAAAGTGAAGGGTTTTGAATTCTTTCTGAATCCATTGTATACAGTATAATGCAATAATGCACAACATCAACAACAGAGCTGTATTATTGTAGTCTTTCCCTCTACCTACCCTTTACCTGTTTTCTCAAGGGTAAGTGTCCTTGTCAAGTTCGTTATCGGGTTAGCTATACGCATACACACAGACCCTAACCACAACAGTGCCCCATGAATGACACACACACGCTGATTAACGTTTAGCACTTTAAACCATACAAGTGCTTTAGGAGTAACACAGCCTGTCACTCAGCACTTCAAGAGACTTACTTATTATCGGCACAAACAACATACGATGTTTTAATAATATCTCAGACGTAAATATTACTTTTGGTCTACAAAAATACATTTAAACATATGAAGGCTCAGCATCCTTGACTATAGGCCATTTATCAGCCAAAAATACCTTACTTTACATACTGTTCCCTACTATTGAGTGGAGCTCTCACTTGTAGCCTTAATAAACCTCGCAGCACAGAGGTAATAGCAAATCTCTGGCTGCACCAGGTGCTCAAAGAAATCTAACTTATTACTTCAATCACACTAGACATTAAGACAAAGCATAGAAAGTTAAAAGCAGCTTGGTATTTATTACAGGAATAATAATAATACCACTGGAACAAAGAATAATAGAAAATAAGACTGATAGAAAAGTCTGGATATATATATATAGTCTTTAGAAAAAGCTTACAAAAAAAAGTAGAGATGACAAGGATAAATGTCCGAAGGGCAGCATTTGATTTTGCAATCGATGGTAATGAAAATGTTATTAACTGACGATTGGATGAAAACTGGTCATACATGTCTTTGTTTTCTTCTCTGACGTCGCTCTTCCATCATCACTGTTTCTCTTCTTATTATAAAGTTTCATGCCATGGTTTCATAACACATGATTGTTGCATGCACCTGATTGGCTGGCTGTCAATATGATGGATGAATTTTGCTCAAACTCTTTAATCTATCTTTTCCCAGACTGTAAACCAAATTGTTGTCCCAGATGTCCATCCATATGTCCATCCAGTGGTGGCTCTGAGGCAAGGGATCTGCACTTGTAATTGGAATGTTGCCGGTTCGAATCCCGTAATTGCCAAAAGGCACTCTGCTCTGTTGGGCCTTTGAGCAAGGCCCTTAATCTGCAATTGCTGAGCACTTTGAGTAGTGAGAAAAGCGCTATATGAATGCAAGGAATTATTATTATTATTAATCAATATCCTGAGGCATCGGCTCAGTCTTCCTTTCCCAGGCTGTAAAGCCATTTTAAAACTATACTGTGTACAGCTTTTATAACAGTGAGGGAAAAGGATATGCCTTTTTATTATAATGCCAATACAAGTGTCCTATATCTGAATTCATGTTGTTGGTATTGAGCAAAATATAATAATAAAAATATAGAGAATAATTTGTAGATTTTATACACCATAACAATCGCAAACATCAATGAATAAAGTTACCAAAAAAGTAAGCTACATCTGAATACTTGATTATCCTTTGGAAAAAGAAAAAAAAATCTGCCATTTTTGTCCAGTATAAAGAAATTATTTGCATTTTTCTTTTGGGAGATTTTATTATTTCACAATGCCCTTTGAAACATTTACTTGATAAAAAATACAAACTGATTACTGAGATAAAATTATAGTGGTTCAACTGTCTTCTTGTCTTGCTTTAATGGTAAATTTTGTATACCTTTTTTTTAATGTGGGTCTATATTACGTTTTTTGTGCCACAAAAGTAATTTCAATAAATGCAACAAGAAACAAAAGTTTTTTTTACTTGTAATATAACTCAGCAACAGGAAAGTTCACTTATTTGAGTTATCAAACAAATCTTGCAAAAATCACAAAATTGCTTCATTTTGTCTTTTTTCATTTATGACTTCTGGATAATGCAGGTCAGTTAGTCAGTCGGTATCCAACCCACTATATCCTAACACAGGGTCACGGGGCTTTGCTGGAGCCAATCCCAGCCAACACAGGGCGCAAGGCATCAACAAATCCTCGGGCAGGGCACGCACAAACACCCACACACCAAGCACACACTAGTGACAATTTAGGATCGTCAATGCACCTAACCTGTATGTCTTTGGACTGTGGGAGGAAACTGGAGCACCCGGAGAAAACCCACACAAACATGGGGAGAACATGCAAACTCCATGCAGGGAGGACCCAGGAAGCATACCCAGGTCTTCTTACTGCGAGGCAGCAGCGCTACCACTGTGCCACCGTACCGCCCGGATAATGCAGGTGTTACTACATATTCACACAGATGCCTATATTTTTATGCTACATAAATAACTGTGTAAAAGTTTCATCCTTAACTATTGACAAAAATGAGTAAATATTAGTCTGCACATTACTAAATTACATAATATTACACCATCTTCCCGTCTGATGAGTAAGGGTTCATAAATTATTCAGGATTTATATGTTAAGGAGATATCATTTGAACAAGTCTTCATAACATATTCCCAGCTGAAATGCAGAGAACACATAAACTTGAGTCTTTCATTGATAAGCTAATTTTAACTCTATCTGAAATTATTTCCTCTAGCAGCTCCAAGAGTTTGTCATTCTCTATATTTCAAACTTCAAACCATTTCCTCTTTGTTCAGATTAACAGGCTAATTTACTGGTGAAAATGTCATTGATGGTGGGGAAGTAACTGACCAAGAAATGAACTTGTGACAATTGTGGGGATTCTTCAAGCTCAATATGCACATGGATGACCTAGAATTCAGAAAAACTTGTACTTCTGTCAGCATGATACACAGCTCTTCAGTGTTTACTTAGGACTTATCCACCACTCTTTTTAGACAGGACTTCACCGATCATACAAGCCTCTCCCAGAAACTACCTGGCAGCTAATTCTATAATGAACCCCTAAGTAACTCCCTTCTCTGAAAAGTTCCATTTATTCAGGTTCTTCCATTGACTTCGTTAAAGGTCTTTGTGTAGGCCCTTTTTATTCCATCTTTGATTTTGAAAATATTTACGACTGCAGAGTCCAAACCAGTGATTTTAACAGGTGGTTATTCACTAATCCTGTCTTTTGTTAAGGGTGAAATTACTTGCCATCCATGTCATACCTTCAGTCTAAGACCAATTTTACATTTTGCTATAACCTATTTAACTACTTGTCTGCCTTTTAAAATCCTGTATCATTTTAATTTTAATTAATTATTTTGTCTTCTTTCTTTTTCTTCATCATGTAAAGCACTTTGAGCTACATTGTTTGTATGAAAATGTGCTATAGAAATAAATGTTGTTGTTGTTGTATTCCTTAATCTGCACTAAGGTATCTCTTACTCCTGAGTGCGTTACATTTACATTGCGTTGTTGAACAAGCAGCTTTGAGTATTAGTGTTGTGACGGAAAAAGAGATGTTGTTCAATGAAACCAAAGTCACAACACTCCACTACACTGTAATAATTTTATCCTTAATTTGAAAAGGCTGTCGGCTCTGTATAAATTACTGTAGTTCTATTCCTAAAAGAGACAAAGCTAGGACATCTCTCCCTGAACTGTAACTACATTCAGTGACTATTTTATCACATACACCTGCTTATCAACACTAATAGTCTACAAACTCAAGAGGTTATGTTAATCCTGGTTCCACATTGTAAATTCTCTAGTGTCACCTCCCAGATTAGAAGTGTTATATTTTTCTTTTTGGAATAGCAATTTATAATAAGTTATTAATGGCTATGCATAGAGGAAAAAACTCTTAAGGACTGAAATACCCTAAACGTTCTCTTTAAGAGCTCCTTGTCAACCCTTTAACTACTTCTATTAGTGGTATAAGCAAGGCATTTAAACATCGGGCAATACTGTATTTTCTTTGATGTTTTCTGACTTTTTTTGAATTTTGGGTAATAGAGTGGGGATAGTCTTTTTTTAAATTAATTTAGTTTTCTTGGTTAATAAAGGGTGCAGGGAGACTAAAGGCAACATGTTATTCACTTGTTTCTACTTACAGTTCGTTGATAATGAGTGCTGGGAGACTAAATGCTATATCTCATTCCCCTTTTCTACTTTTTGTTCTTCATAATATTTCACTGTTATATATATTCCAATCAAACAAAGAAAGAATTGACCAGAAAAAAGAAAATAAAATATCTTTTCAGAACTTTGTGGATGGGCTTATGTTGGTGTATCAAGCAAGTACAGGGAAGTGAGGGAACCGTTAACATATATATTATTTAAAATATGCCGGATCTTGAACATCAAATGTCAACGTTTCTTAACCATGCTCTTCGGTTAATTGATTTAACAATTTGCTCAGACCTTGGAAACAAACCTTTATGTACCTCAAACTTCCTTTGTATTTTTAATAATATTACATAGAAACATTGTTATTTAATTAGTGTAAAATATAACATATAATAATAATACAGTATATTTTATTTATTTATTAGTTATTAATTATTATTATATTATAATAAAAATTTTTAGTAAGATATACAGGGGTGGGCAAAAGTAGGTTAACTGTTATTATTATTTATTTATTATTGTATTTTTATTTGTATAATTTGTCTTATTTATCTTCTTAAAGCCATTGAGTTAAAAAAGCTATTGTAATAATCATAACCTTCATGTCTTTTCCACTTTTTCCACATGTCTTTTACTTTTGACCACCCCTGTATATTATTTAAACTATATGAGATTTTATAGTTTATTCCTGATTGTACAATATTAATTAGAGCCTTCATTCTATTGAAATGAATTGAACCAAAAGATGTCTGTTATCTACCACATGCTTGATTTGGCTCATTTGAAACAATAATAATAAAACAGTCTATTTGGCAGGGCAAGTTAACTGATGTAATTAAGTGGGAACAGTGGAGTCTGCAATGTATTGCTGATTATGCACAGCATATGTTTTATTTGGTCCAATATGGTTTCATTAATTTTAACATGTCCACAGTAATCTTATTATCATCCTTATTGTGTTCAGACCCACTGAAATATGAAAAGTACATGACACAACTTGAACACGGCACACAAGTAAAATGGATTAAAATTTTTCAAAAGGAAGGAACTCAATTACTTTTCCAGATTGTTAATTCAAAGTCACCTCTTTCTTATATCCTATATGTTTAGAGAGGGTGTCTAATTATTACTGCAATTATCAGGAAACATTTTTTCATCTATTCTAAAGCAGGGTTATGGAGGGGCAGCAGCACTGATGAGGACACAGCCATGGATGAGATTACATGCCAAGGGTTCACAATCTTTGAGGAGTAATGCCACACCTTTTCTTCTAAGGTTATTCTCTGAATCCTACTGCAATTTACGCTGGGTGGGGCACAAAGTACCAGACAGCTGGTTTGGTAAATTTCTGCTCAGTCAGAAGAGGCTGTGCTTCAACTCAGTTACCGAAAAAGAATTGTGTCCATAGTTTTTAAAGACAATGGGCCAGGCAGATTTCTGAAAAGTGTTTGTTTGCACTAGGAGAACAGACTGATAATCAGTAGACTGGGCTTGAGTTAAAAGAAACTGCATGCTGTGACAACTGTAAGTCTGAGGGGACTGAATTAGTTTATTCTTACCATGTGAGTATTTACTCTGTTACACACTGCTTGCAAAGTCAGCAAATTAATTGTCATTGAATAATAATTAATATGATCTTCGGTAGTTATCCTCCATCAAATGTGTGTTATAATTTGTTTTTGTGTGTAAAACAAATATAGCTTACAATTTAATAAATATGAATAAACTATCATTTTTTCACTTTTTATCTAATTAGGACACTCTAAAGCATTATGACTGTGTCCTATATAACAGGACTGGTAAGGTTAAATCTTTGTAAAATGATGTTAGAAAAGAACAAGGGAGCAGTTTGTTGAATTCCTGGCATGCCAAGATGTTATTTATTAGGGTAGGCATGCAGAAGGACTCATTCATTGAGCACAGCACCAACAAACGACCCTTTTGACTATATCTGAGCTTTTTAAAAACAAGACTTTCCAACTGAATAACAGCAAAATCCTCGATCTGTGGATAAGATTCCATGAGAATAATTTGAATTTCACTTGTGTGAGTCAGTGCATGAGATAAAATGTGAGGTGTAGGGTTTAGTCTCTGGTGCACAGATTAAAATGTAGCGTTTTGGAGGCAGTGCAAAGAAGTGGGCGAGTGACTTTAAGTGTTGGTCTTTGAACAAACGTGTTTTTCCAAACTTGATTTCTATGTTTGCGTGGGGTCTGCCTGCTTTGCTGTTTTTGCTAAGAGCACTGCTTAATCATGCAGCTTTCCATTCAGAGCCTTGAAAATAAGCTTCTCATTTTTAGCTTTTTGCATCAGCTGTTGTTCCCCATTATTTTTTCCCAAAAGCAACCACATAATGTGTGACTTATTTTAATATATCAACACTGTGCTGAGATTAAATATTTTTGAAATATTAACAAAATAATCATTTTTAAATAATCAAACTTGAAACTAGATCCTGTTTTTAATTTTGCTTCAAAAGAAATTAGACCATCTGCCAAAACATTCTTACAATGCATGTGCTTAATGGGCTTAAGGGCAATGTATGTATATACTAGAGATTAAGAGTAAAAAATGCACCATCTGTTGGTTATTCTAGGCATAGCAACATAATTTAGCAGCCATGACAATTTTTACTGTTAAATAAATGCAGCAATCAGAAATATTACTCTAGCATGGTACACGACTTTTACTAGCATTGACTTCTTATTTAAACACAGTGAAAGAGACAAGAGAAATAACAGGAAAAAACAAAGATAAAAACAAAACATTTAATAGATGGACAAACAATCTAGAGTACAGTGTGAGTGAGGTGGTAGGGTGTCTGAGAAGAGCGCTGCAAAGAAAATACTGTATTATAATCTGTATAGATATACAGACTGAGAAAGGTGCTGTAGGGAAAATATATGTAAGGATAAAAATACTGCATGAATTTGTAAAGTGCTTATTACTCTGTCTGCTAGTTTAACTAGGTCATTCTGAAACATTTGTACCAGTGCATCATCACAGAGATGAGATAAATATGACTTTTCATTTTGTGCTCTGAAAATAATGTATTTATAAGAAGTCCTATTCAATGAATTGGATATTTTCTCAAGACTTTTTAACTGTTTAGGTATTCTGGAGACTTTAGATTAAGTATTCCAGTATATATGTTGGTTCATGGCACCTTACCTAAGAGAAGGAAAACTCTGATTTTAAACCAGAGGAGATGGGGCTTGCTCAGAAAAAGTCATCTAGGAAAAGGAAACTTAACCTGGGAGGGTAGACAATCTAGGAGAAGGAAAACTCCAGTCACAACCAATGAGGAAGACAATGGGAAACCACCCTACCTATTTTTCCCAAGAATATGATTTCCATTTAAAGGGAATTAGATCATGACATTAACGAGACTTCCCAAACCTTATTGAGAGGTGTCATGTCCAGCAGGAGAGTAGGTAAGGACTCTCAGGTCGTAAATCAGCTAAAGCTTCGTCAAAGAAGAAGAGTTGAACCAATAAAAGTAGGAACATGGAATGTAAGAACATTACTAAGAGCAGGGAAACAAAAGATAAATGCAAAAAAATCAATCAATATCTTGTGCCTGTGTAAACGTCATGGCAGGAAAATGGTGCTTTCCAGAGTGAGGATTACAGTATGATATATGCATGAAGAGAAGAATCACAGAGCGGAGTGGGTGTATTGCTGCAGGGAACAGCAGCTAGAAGCATCATTAAGATTGAGCCAAATATGGGTAGACAACTGGCAGTAACATTTTAGATAAGGTTTAACAAGGGGATGTATAAAGATCATACCACATTGGTGAGCTATGTTGGTTTGAATGGCCTGTTTTCATTAAAAGTTTTTCTAATGTTCTTATGATATTCTTCAACTTCTGATTACACAAATCACTAGAGTGCACACACTGTCTTATGTTTCTTTAGTTTCCCATCTTATTTTTTAACTGATTTCTGGACATAATCTGGAGAATACCAGATACATAAAATAGTCATTAACTATGCAATAAGAGATCCAAGAGCAATAAACGTAGCTTATGTACTACTGGGTCTATAGATCTGAAATGTAATAATCAGATAACATCTTTTAAACCAGTGATCTTTTCATGTAACAGATACTGTATGTGTAAGCTCTTAGCAATACCAAATCTCCACACATTTATTTACAATACCAGGAGTGTCAGCATAGATGTTACAAAAAACTATTAATGAGAAGGAATGGGATTTAACCTTACATCAGACTTTGTCACACAAAACTGTAAAATTCATTCCAGCAAGTTTGTGCTGTATAGGTCTCTTGCAAATTGAAAATTTACAAGCACTATCACACAGGAAAAAAATGAATAAATTTGCACATTTAGTTCAAGGTACTCAACTTAAACAATCTCCGTCTAAACAGAGTATTATCTTGCTTTTCTTTACCATGCCACCTTCTCCAAATAGCACCTCAGACTAAATTTGTGGCTGAACATAGTGCATACATTTAAATTATCTCTGTCTAAATAATATTAGTGTAGCGCTTCTCCGAAAGGAGCATTGCAGTATATTTGCATTCATCCTCTCTAAATATAACACCTCATTCAAGTGCCACCTTTCATTTCTCAATACATCCACATTCTAATGTTTCATTCTCTTATCGTTATTCATAGATTTATCTGGAATTGTTGTGCAATGTGTTTCGTCATCTGAAAACAAAAAAAAAAAAAGAAAAAGAATACAAAAATTGATTTGTCCAGCATGCCAGGTGTCTAAATTGTTCACTTAGACCAACATGATACCTAGAGAGTGCTGTCATACTGAGCTGTATCTTATAAACAACAGCTGTGCAGCACAAATCCACTTGCGTTGCTTTGGGGAAAGAAAATGTGCAGAACTACACATTTCATTAGAGGCAATGCAATAGTGGTTACCATTTGCTATTTGTAAAATGTTATACTGTTTTATTTTATCTTGTACATGTTAATTTTTTTTCTTGCATTTTCTTAAAAATCTGTCAGCTCCTTATCTTAATTTAAACACTAATCACTAGTGCTTTTTTGATTTGAAAGGTCCAGTGGACCATTTGAGAATGTATGTATATGTGTGCAAATTTCGGAACATTTTCTTACCAAGTAATAATATTTGTTCCAATTTTATGAACATCTAGTGAAACATGCAAGTTCACATACCCTTCACAGTGCAGTCAGACAATGGGATGCTGGTGCCTGGTTGGTCTTGATTTGCATCAGGTTGTGATACTCACTGACATTGCCATCCTCTGACAAAATATTGACATATAGATATAAACATTACATTAAGTGAGAGTCTCGAAAACACCCACTACTCAGGAAAATCTATTGGCTATGAATGCTTAGATTGAAACAGCAACACCTGAAATGTAGAATCAAATGGCTTTGAGGTGAAGGACAAGCCACAATAACACAGAAAAAATAAGCAGACTACAAACAATACATGATTCAAACTGCACATTGGGTAGCAGTCCTAACTAGTGTGTGGCTAGGTGTTTGCTACTTAGTGCAAGGCCAACAAACAATTCAAAAAATTATTTTGTACATACATACTTAATCTTTCCATGCAAGGACTGTGAAACAGAAGCATCATTCTACAGGCTTTTTTTATTTTTATTATTGAAGGAGCACACACATTCTTCCTTGGTGGCTTTTTCAAATTTAGCAAGGTACTCAACAGCAGTGGTTAAAAAGCATGATCCAGCAAAGTGTCTTGATATTTATTCCTGATATTGATCTCCTTTCTTTTTTTTTTAAATTACAGTGGCCACCTTTCATAGAAGTAAATGGTACTGTGGTACTGGACATTTCGTACCCCTGAGCATGTGTTGCATGACCTTGACAGGGAATAGCTCGAACCAGAAGTACAAATGCCTGATTAAAAAAAAAAAAAACAACAGCAACATGCAGTGGTCATTTTAATACAGGTGGTGACCTTTAAGTCCCATTGCTAAACTGCAAAGTTCACGTTGGACATGTGCACACACTCATCCAAGGGTACAGAGAAAACTGAAACGCCAATTTGTCTAGCCCCTCAGAGAAACTTGCAGCACCCAGCATAAAGACAATTTCATAGACAAAAAGAAACAATATTTTTCTAGATAGCTGTTTACATTGAGCATATCATAGAAAATAGCTTAAGAAAACAAAGCTGAGGTTGTTATAAACATTTAATAGTATGTTAAATTACCCAGGGAATGTTATTACTTATTTTGCACAACATCCAGTGCTGGTCAACCCATCAAGTGACATAGGCAGTAGCCTAGCATGCTGTCAACTGAGGTGTGCCATCACATTAAGGTGACGGGTGAATTTTTTTCTCTCTTTGATATACTGTAGATACATGCTTCCAAGATGAAGGTGGGCCTGCCTCCTGCCACTGCTCTAAGTATCAGAAGACTGATGCACTTTAACATCACTTTGGGAATGTATCATATGACACATAATACAATCGAGGTGTGGGAAAGATATTCACAACTTTGCCTATGTGTTCAAAGTGTGCTATCACCTTATTAAACGGAGGCATCTGTAATTTTTATTTTCATTTGTATGCAGGGTTCCATATGGCTTTTGACTGGCAATGACAGGGTTAAGACCATAGCTGTCCTATATGCAAGGTCGCTTGAAGTCTCTAACTGTCCTCTGCTCATTCAGTCTAATTAGCAAAATGATCTCAGCTCCATGACTCTCATGGCCCTTCATTTTCAAACATATTGCCAATTCATCAATGTACCCCAACCTTCAAAATATCTAATTTAAATTAGAACACAAGCTTTACCTGACCCCTAGAAGGTGATTCACTATGGGGCTGACTGCAGATACCTTCAGTGATCTATGTCAAACTAGGACTCTGGGAACCTTCCTACATATGTTTTTGGGAATGCCACAGAGTTCCTTTAATCTTTCCAAATTAGAACTCTCATCTGGGACCAAAAATTGCTGATTGGCATCAATTGGCAGATATAATACAGCACCAAATATCCAGTCATCCGAGTTGCTAATTGAATTTGTACACCATGGGATGTTGGGCCTCCTGGGCCGATGATGCCACTTCTGGTCTCCTTAGTCAAGTCAGCCATCTTGTTCCTCATACAATATAGGTTTACATCAAGGAGATAGTTTAATGGATTATCAAAGGGGTTTTAACTTTTATTCCTCATTTTTACATAACCTCCTAAATATTGATTTGCTCGGATAATCATTACTGCATAGTTGTTTTTAATTGATTTTCAATAAACACTTGTTCACAAAAAAGATCTGGTGTAGCTGAGCACCACTGACTCTTAATGAAGAAACAGCAATTATCTCCACTTTCCAGCATTTCCTATGGTAAACAAATTCTGTAGGCTATTTACATTGGATAGATTATTGAAAAATGTAAATTGCAAAAAAAAAAAATCATCCGTTTTCCCATTTGAATAAAATATACACAGTTTGAGAATTGTATTTATTCTATGATAAAACATGTAAAAACTCTAAAAAATTATATAAACTAAGAAACTAAGTCTTACATAAACTAAGTAAATAACATGAATATTGAATCTACTGGGTCCAAAATGCAGGACTTCAAAGCAATAGTTTTACAAAAATTCCTTTTTTGAAGGTTTTCACTCAAAGAAAGGTGACATTTTTCACATGGCTTTAGTGATATGTCTGTCTGCAGTTAATAGTCAGAAAGGCATGAAAGCCATGACTCATGTCTCTAATGAGTTGACCTAGACATATCAGAAATGTGTGTGATGGGAAAAAGAAATTATTTGTTGGTTTGAAAGGCAAGTTCAGTGTACAAATAAATACCAGGACACCGTTTTTTCCAGTTCTAAATAAAGGCCTCTCCAATTACTCAAAGTCAAATATAAATTGTCATGGGATGACCCTTTAGTTCACGAGAGTTGGAGTCCATATATAACGCTGCCCACAACAGCAATAAGAAAATCATTTTGAGAAGTGCTAGGTCTTGGGCCAGAAAAAAAGAGCAGCCCACACATAAAGCCTTTAATATGTGTTGTAAAAAAAGAGTTCAGCAAGATTTTCCATGAAGTGTAAGATCTACAAAAACTATCAAGGAAATAATTGGTGCACAACTTACAGTATCTCCGATATCTGCAGCGTGGAGATGTAAACAGCAGCCCAAGATCTGACAGTACATGGGTGTTTCTGTGAGGGGGTTACAATAAAGGCTTATGGTTCAAGGTTAACAAATCAAAGAAAACTGAAAACTGCAGCTGTGTGAGTCTATTCTAGGTAGTGGGACATTTTGTAACTCCTTCAGTCTCATTGGGATCTATTTTACTATGGGTATGTACTTTTTCTTTTGTACAAGTCTAAATGCAAACTATTTTTTCCTTTTCCTTTCTTTTGCGTAAGTTGAAATTATTTTGTGCTTTTCCCATTGTCATAGAGACCAACCATATTATTGATTTATTTTGCTTCCCTTCACCTGCCAATGTCATTTTTTATTCTAACATTACATGATCATAATCTTGACACATTCATTGTCATTATCAAAACAGATAATATACTCTGAAAGCCACAGAGATGCAAGATAAACTTTCTCTAGGAAAAGGAATAATATACTGGTACTGTATTAACAGTTAAAGGAAACAGACTGATATTTAAAGTGTTTTGACCTTCTTCATCACAAAGAGGTGTGTCAAACTCTCGTCCAAGGACAGAAAACTACTAGAGGGAGTGTTTGGCTATGCACTACTTCAAAAATAATTGTTCAAAATCACAGCATTCTGAACTTGCTCTGTTTTGTCAGACTGAAATGTAAAGCCATTAGGATCTTTTCCAACCAACTGCACTCCACCTGGCCTCTTTGTGTTCTTCTTCCACTGGTGAAACGGTGTAGGTCAATATAGTCCAAAACTGTTACATTTCATAACAGTACGTACTCATAAGCTGAGAGAAGCATCAATTAAAAATTTTGACCCTTAGGAGTAAACTACAATTATATGATAAATATATTATGAATATGTCTAAGAAGGTTTGTATTTAATTGGTTGTGAAGTGTTGAAGAATGATAACTTCGGTTGTAGGCAGCACGGTGGTGCAGTGTTAGCGCTGCTGCCTCGCAGTTAAGAGACCTGGGTTGGCTTCCCGGGTCCTCCCTCCGTGGAGTTTGTATGTTCTCCCCGTGTCTGCGTGGGTTTCCTCCGGGTGCTCTGGTTTCCTTCCACTGTCCAAAGACATGCAGGTTAGGTGCATTGCCGAACCTGAATTGTCCCGTGTGTGTGTGTGTGCTCTGCGGTGGGCTGGCGCCCTGCCTGGGGTTTGTTCCTGACTTGCACCCTGTGTTGGCTAGGATTGGCTCCACCAGACCCCCATGACCCTGTGTTAGGATATAGCGGGTTGGAAAATGACTGACTGACTGACTGAACTTCTGTTGTCTTTAGGTTGGAAATTTGTATTGATGTTTCATTGAGCTTCAGTTTCATGTCAGTTTCCATGCCAGTGACTTATGGCATCTCACTTCTTCTTTGCTTCTTTAAGTGCAAGGCATCTGTCTAGTGCCTTGTATTCTTACATTTGGCATGGCATACAATCTTTTAATTTTTTCCTAGTGTCTTCTGTCATACACATCCATATTCCATACTCTGGCAGATATCTAGTGACCTTCTCAACAAGAATAGTATTCAAACCACTCTATGTTTTTTGACTATGCACTTCATACAAGTGCTAAAATTAATTCAGTGATCATAAAAGTTGCATGATAACCATTAATCAAATATGTATATATTAACATATATGTACAATCAGTTTGTTTTAAAACAAATGACTATTTTGACTAAACTTTAATATATTTTATGTGCAGTAGATTTGAAAAATATAAAATACAATTAGAGTTAACTATACTGTATTTTAAGAAAAAAAAATAACATGGGCGTAAATGAGACTGTTGTAGGCTGAAAAGTCAGCATAAGTGAGAAATATAAGGAAGAACTGCAAATCCTAAATTAATGACAGTAGACTTCTATTTCACCCCTAAGCAAACCAGAGGTCGCTAATACTTTAAGATTAAAAAAGATTACTGTCAGGACAGGACAGATAAGTAGTCCAACTCATGCTTAATTTTAATTTCTCTGCAAACTTGTCAATTCAAATTTTTGTGGGAAATGGAAATTAATTCTGCCTACGAAAAGGGCTTATATCATATCAAGTAGTTAATAAACATTTTCATCTCTTATAATTTTCATGTGAATAATTCAAAAATGTATTGTTACATCTTTTATTACTGTTACATCTTTTATTATTTATCTTATGAATATATTAAGGTTATGTTCTACATTAAGCAACACAAAGCTATTGCTAGTCTATTAAATTTAGTTTTCTTATGATGTTTACTGTGCTTAAAATGATTAAGCCTTGCAAATACAGACATGAATCTAAGCTAGTATCTTCTCAAAGAACACCTTGAAAAGTATATGACAGAAAAATTTTCTCCAGGGCTGTTGGGTAATTTGGCTGGTTGCAATTCAAATATATTGCATATGATATACAATTATGTGCAGAAAGTGTCTTCACTTTTTTTCCAAAATGCAATCATTTTGCATTTTAATGATACTATCAGTGATCATAAAACATAACATTTTATACTGATACAAATTGTATGGATTAAATGAATCTAAAATTCAAGTCAAGATACATTTTTTATTATTGTTATTATTTTCACTCTTGGAAAACTCTTCAAAAAGGTAATTATCCCTATGTAAAAATCTATTTTGAAAAAATTGCAAGGAGATGAAAAAGTATATAATTTAAAATAAGAATATGTGTAAGAAAGAAGAAATGCAAGATATGAAATTAGAGTGCCTCATATCTAAAGTTAAGGAAATATATTTTTAAAAATGCTAGGTGGCACAGTGATGCAGTTGTTAATGTGGCTTCAACTGCCTCACATAATCTAATCCTAGAGATTTGGGATCAATCATTTTCTGTGTTGAGTATGCCTCTTCTCCCCTGCGTGCACAAGTTTATCTGCCACACCACAAAGAAATGCAGATTGGTCTGAATGCTCAGTCTAAATTGATCTTGTATGAGCAAGAGGTGATTGTGAGTCATATTCTGTGTCCTGGAGTGTTCCACCATCTATGGTTGATTCCTTCTTTGTTCTCAATGCTGGACACCTGTGGCTCTGAACTGGATTTAGAAAGTATGATAATAGATAGATGAACAAATAATTCATATGATTCAAGTCAGGTCAGGTTGGGGAGCATGCACTGGTACAGCGTGTTTCCACACCCACCACACGATGATACAGCTCGGGATCCTGTTTGGCATCCCCCCAGGCAGATACATGGTCCAGTCCCAGGTGTTACGTGGGCGTCCCCTTGGCCTGGTCCAGCCACTCGGGTCCTCAACAATGAGGATTCTGCAAGCCAAGTCACACTCGGGAAATCGCGCCACATGGCCATAGTGCTGTAACTGACAATCCCCCACAATGCAGATGATGTGCCTCATTTGGGACTCCATGAGTAGCCGCTCATTTGACAACAATGTCAAACCAGCAGTACCCAAGGAATTCATATGATTTTTAAAAGTTAATAAATATCTTCTGTTGAATTAATTAGAGTCATGGAAGAGTAAACAATGTCTCAATGCAGAATGCAATCAAGGAAGCAACTCTAGGTTAGATACTTTAAATTATGATTCACATTAGGTTCACCCAGAGTGGCTGTAAGGGTGGATGTTTGGTTTCCATGGCTTTTTCATGCTTTCTGCCCAGTGCTGCTAGGTTAGGCTCTGCCCCACTGATCCTGAATTGAACTGTTCAGTCTTGAGAGTATTATAATATAGAAAATGTTGTAATTCTTCATAAATACATTGTGCTTAAAAAAATTAATGTACAAAAGAAAATGTTTGGAAAATGGACAGGTAAATTAGAAAAACGGGAGTTTTTTTTCTTCTTCTTATATTTTGCCTGGTGCTTATATAAATGCGAAAGTGAATTTGGGTGAGACAACTGTCCTTTCTGTTTACTCACTGTCCCTCTCTCCTTCTGCTCTTTGAAGTTGGTCACTTTTGGCCCCTGTTCATTAGACTGTGAACAGAATCTAAACCCCATATGCCCATTCTCTTAAAGCGGAACACAGTTGCAGTCCCATAAGTCGAAGACTTTGCAGCAGAAAGATGCAAAGTCTTGGCCTCCTGTCATCCAGGAAATTTTCTGGCCTCTTGTGAGGCAGAGGTGTCAGAAGGCTGTTCCGGAGTGAACCAGCCCAATTTAAACTCTGCATGTAGAGGTTGCCCGGCTGTAACAAGACAAACACCCTGGAGAAATAGAAAACTACTGGAAACCTGTTGTGCTCCAATTAAATAAGTTGGCCTTTGCATGAATTGGTATTGATGGATGAAAACTCACACAACATTTCCTAAGGACACGCCATGATGTTTTCTTCTTTCTTCTTCAGTAGTTCTGTATAAATACAAATGTTATTTAGTTTACCAAATGATGTGTCTCACTTTAATCTACAAATAACAAGTTTGTGAGAATGAGTGACAAGTCCAGATTCTCTGTATAAAGTACAGAAAGGCACATTTATAGTTTTTCTAAGCATGATAAAGGCATATTTCTGAATTGTATAATTGTATTACAGTGACTAGTACAAGTTTGTCTTTTGAAAACAAATGCCTTTTCCACTACTATGGCTGTTTCTGGCTACGTGGTAGTCATATCACTCTGTAAGGTGAGCCATATTGAATTAATATAGAATAATATTTCATGTTCAACTGTTAAGTCATCAGGAGAGTCTCACTTTTAGCATACCTTGTCTTCTCAACTCCTTGGTCTTCTACTTTTGCTTTGCTTATGTACACACAGACCTGAACTGAGTATATCTCAATGATTTTCATATCTTCTCCTATCCCAGCTTCAGAGTGACCTTTTAAAGCCATTTACTAAGAAAATTCATTTGGTCACTTAGACTGACATGTGGCTCAATCAATGGGAAATACGGGTATGGAGGAAAAATTGAAAGATCTGACCCCGAGAAGTGCTACTTTGCAGTAATGTGACATTACTAAAATGGACTATAGCTGCAACAAACCGCTGTAAGCCAGGCACTGGCCAAGTGTACAGAAATTGCATTCAAACACTGCAGCATACAAAATTTAAATTCATTAACATTTCTGAAGGTTACAATAGTATTAATACACATAAAAATGAGGACACATTAACATGACATTTAAAAAAGATAATAAAGTGCAAACGTTAACATCTAAGATGATGAGACTGCCATTCATACTTTTTTGACGTCTCAAAGGCCTACTGTCAAGAAAGGTTCATTTAACTTTGCAGAGCTCATTCAGGGGATTGAAAAAAAATCCTGTTTTAAAAAACACTTAAAATGCCTGCTCACTCTTTGTGTGAATGATACTCTTCTTACCAAGATGGATAAAAAAAATAACAAATATACAAATCTGGACTATCCTCAGTTTTACTCCATCTCTACCACTTCTCATAACTTATATGTTGAATCATATGATATTTCTCATTAAATGAAAAACAAATTATAAGGAAACAACTCCTTTGGTGAAGTTTTTAATTTAATAGCCAATTTTGTATATATCACACTGATCTGTGGATTATTTTAAAAACTTAAGCCTGTCCTGGTAGGTGTTTCATTGAAATTTCTTAATATAAGAAATTTACAAGTCAGTAGTGGAAACTTACAAGCCAATAGTGGTCCAGCCAATTATTAAAATTAGATAGCCTTAATTCCTTATCTTAATTACCTACAAGGTAAATTAAAGCTGACATTTCATTGTTTAACAGTATTGTGGAAATCAAATCACTAATTAGGAATTTAAGACATTATGCCTCCATTCAACATTTTCCAGGTCCTCTTTATTTCTTTCCTGTATTTGATTTTCATTTCATCTTTCTTCTTGTTTTGGAAATGGCCATGTTTACTGATTCCATTCGCCAAAGGCTGAACAACAAGAAACTCTCCAAATAATAATATTACAAATGGACAGTTCATTTTCAAGTAAGTGTGGAAGAAGAGTTGCTACAAAGAGTACAGTAAAACCTGTGGTTGTTCAGTGGCCTTATAAAAGGTTTTTGCATGGACATATTTTCTAAACAGAGTATGGGGAACTGGCAGAAGGCTGAGAAGTATATATCTCATTTATATAGAGTATACTGTATATATAGATTAAAATAAATTGAGAAAATGGGAAGAAGAGGAAGATAAATTTTAATTTGATAGTGTGTTGTAGCAGATTTGTAAAATTTATTTTACATATCCTGGGATGCTCAGTTTGTAAGAAAGCAGGAAAATTAGGCAAGTTTAAATTGTATTTATAATCCATCCATTATCCAACCCGCTATATCCTAACTACAGGGTCATGGGGGTCTGCTGGAGCCAATCCCAACCAACATGGGGCACAAGGCAGGAACAAACCCAGGGCAGGGCGCCAGCCCACCACAGGGCACACACACACATCCACACAACAAGCACAATTTAGAATCACCAATGCATCTAACCTGCATGTCTTTGGACTGTGGGAGGAAACCGGAGCACCCGGAAGAAACCCAGGTCTTCTTACTGCAAGGCAGCAGCACTACCACTGCGCCATTGTGCTGCCCTGTATTTAAAATATACTGTATATTTATAAATATTGATTTGTGTATATTAATTCTTATAGTGGTCATTATTTAAGACAGAACTTGAAATCAAGACCTTGCTTAAGCCAAAAGTAATCTAGTTTGCTGAAATTCTTGTCTTTTACCTTGCATATATATAGAAACCTTCATTGTACCTTTGTACCTTTTTAGCACAGGAGTCTTCCCACCTTCCTCAATTCCAGTACTTACTTTTTGAAATAATTATTGTGCATGGGTCTACCGTTGTTTTGGCTCAGAAGAAGAATTTAGTTCTCTTTCTCCTCCAATATAGGTCCAATTTATTTGTATCTCTAAAGGTCCAAGTTCATACAAAATCTACTAAGAAATGCCAATCTAATTCAACTCATAAGTTAAGGTGAACTTTTAACAAATTCATAGAGGTAACTGAAGAAGAAGTGTGAAGCCATGCAAAAAATATTTTTCATAACATAAATAATCCAAAAACATACTATTCAGGAAATTTACTCTGTTTTTCGTGTGAATCATCAGTTTTGTTGAAGAACAATTCTCCTTAAGACCACAAAATTTACAATCTTTTAAGTTTCCTGGTTAAACTTTAGCATATTGGACATTCCTAGTAGAAAGGTAATTATTCAGGGTGCTCCAATCTTGAGGAAATTTGTTCCAAGAAGGCCTATAACATCTATCTAACTATTCATGTCGCTGGATACTGTCACTGTTCTCTCAGTTTCTTGTTTCTATTTGTTTGCCTCCAATATCCAGTTATGAGGGACCCATGCAAATTACATTAGGTTTGTCAATTTAATCAATTACCTATGTCAGTGGTAATTTGATACTTATTTATTTGAGAGCTTTGTGCTTATTCTGGTGAAACAAAATGCATATACCATATATTTAAGTATACTTTATCATTATCATTTTAAATTAAATGAATAAATAGTCTTAATAAGTCTTGTAACAATGACTCATTAATATTAATCTCAGTGCTTATGCCTTTGAAAGAGTCTGATGCAGTAACTAAATTTTAGGGTTTCCCCATTACAAAAGTATTTGGACTGAAGTTACATAAATGGAAAATACAATTTTCCTTTCAGGCACTGGATGTGAATCTCATTGGTTTAGGTTTAATTAATAAGAAAACAACAGCTGTTAATATTAAAGCTGGTGCCTTGCATGTCAAAATGATTTTATTTTAATGGAATTGCCCTCTCTAACAATCATTTTAGATTTTCTATGGTTAAAAAAAGCACAACCCATTAATCAAAAGAAGCTTTAGGGTACGTGATTAGTGTAAGGAGAATTGTTTACTTAAAATGCAACCATTCGTGTCAGTCCAGATTGAGTTAGAAAATATTCCAGTTACATGCAGAGATTTCCAAAATGCACTGCATATAAGATTATTCAGTAGAATCAATGCCTAGCGACCCTTTTTATCCAAAGGTAGCAAATAAGCTTTTTATGTTTCAAAGTCAAGGCTAAGAAAAATACATAATACATGCCCGCATAATTACTTCATAACCCTCTTCACCCACAAGCTGAACATATAGTGGGGTAAAAAAAGTGTTAAAAAAGAGAAATTATTCTTTATTTTTTTCCCTTCCTAAAATGCACCCAGTATAAATGGGACTTGAACAGTTACAAGAGAACAGTCTTATATAACATTAGAGATAGGGGGATTAACAGAAAGGCACCATTAATAACTATTGGTTATTCATTCATTCTTCTATTTTTCACTGCTTATCAAAGACTGGGTCAAGGGGGCAACAGTCTTAGCAATGAGGCTCATATGTCCTTTTCCCTAGTCACATCTGCTAACTCATGCTGTAGGGTCTCAAGGGGTTCCAAGGCTATCTGAGAGATATAATCCTCTCAGCGAGCCCTGGGTCTTCCCTGGAGTTATGCCTGTAAAACCTCCAAAAGGAAGCATCTGAGAAGCATCCATATCAGATGCCCGAACCAGCTCATTTGGCTCTTTTTGATGTGGAGTTTCAGTGGCTCTACTCCTAGCCTCTCCCAGATGTCTGCACTTCTCACCCAGTCTCTAAGAGCGCACCCAGCCACCCAGCAGAAAAAGCTCATTTTGACCACTTTCATCTTTTCAATCATTACCCAAAGCTTATGGCCATAGGTAAGGGTAAAGATGTAACTCAACTGGTAAATCGAGAGCTTTGTCTTCTGACTCAGCTTGTCCTTCTACACTACAGATCAGTATAGTAATCGCATAACTGTGGCCGTCACCCAAATCCATCTGTTGATCTCACCAGCTCTTTCTCCTCACTCATGAACAAGATCCCAAGATACTTGTGTCCACTTCAGACAGTAACTCACTTCCCAATTCAAGAGGACACTCCATCTTTTTCCTACATAGAACCATGGAGGTTGGGCAGCCTCAGGTTTGGTGGTGCTGATCCTCATCAATGCTGCTTCATACTTGATCGAAAACCATTCCAATGTATGTTGGTGTTTACAGTCTCATTAAGCCAACAGGACCACTTTGCTGCAAAAAGTGGCAATTCAATTCTGAGGCCACCAAACTGAACACCCTCCCCTGGCAAAGTCCCACACCCACTGAGAATGGTGCTGATGTTTTTCCAAGGTAGTGGATACAGCTCTCACTGCAATTTTGCAGAGACTGAATACCCCTATTAAGGGCCCTGTATACTCCTTCAGACCCACAGTAGAATCCCTTGAGAAACACATTCCTACTCCTCCTCTAAGTCCACAAAGCACATGTAGACCAATTGGGCATACTCCCACGGTCTGGACAGAATCCACATTACTCCTTTTTGGATCAGAGGTTTTACAGCTTAGTAGAGTCTACTTTCTAGTACGTTGCCGTAACCTTTCCCAGTTAGGCAGAGATGTGTGATCCTTCAGTTCCACTGTTTAAAAATGGGAACCACCATACAATTCCAGGGGCACTGCTTGTAACTTAAAAAAGGTATGTCAGCATAACAATGGTCAGAGCCTTCAGCATTTTTGGGCAGATCTCATCCACTCCAGGGCCTTGACACTGAAGAATTTCTAAACTATCTCAGTGATCTCACTCTGGGAATTGGTGATTGATCCCTCTTCAGCGTTTGGCTCTACCTACTCCACAGAAGTTGTGTCAATTAGGTTCAACAGCTGAAAGTGTTTCTTTCACCGTCAGACTACATCTTCAGTCCAAGTCACCATTTCTATACCCTAGCTGAGAAGAGCCTGGATGTAGCCCTGCATTTCCCATATGACCTGCCTGATGGTTATAAAAATGTCTTTCAGACTGCCTCAAACCAGCAACCTTTTGATTAGCAGTCAGCAGTTCTTACAGCTGCACCTTAACGCGGTCGTATTAAGGGTGTGTAAATATTGCACCATAACGCAAATTCTTTTTCTGCAGTTATATTCTTGAATAAAAGCAAATTTGTTTTGTTATCCTTGTACCTTTTGTGAAAGTGTTTATTTGATATTTGGACTTCAGGCTTCACACGTTATACACTTCATGTCTACAGTTTGTCAATTATTACTAAAACATGAAAAGCATTTCTATTTTAACTATCTGTTTACATCATTTTTTGTAGAAATGGAACACACATGAAATGCATGTGTTACAAATAACAATATATTATTTCCCTATACAACTATAGGTACCTGACTCCCAGATAATCAAGGCTTGAGCTGGGAGAACTTTGTGCCCTTTCTGCAGTGGTGGGGGATGGGATAGCAGGCTGCTTGCTGCTTGTGCTTATCGACACATTTACAACTCAAAAGAAGCTGACGGAGAGGTGCAAAGGGATTTAAGGTGGGCGGGATTTTTTCGTAGGCTTTGGTACTTCTACTGTTAAGGCTGAACCCATTTCTTCAAAATTACGCACGCATGTTGTAATCGCATGAGCAGATGGGACACGATCATGACATCCTAACGGGTAATGACACTGCTCCTCTTTATTTTTAATTGTTTCGAGCAATAAATAGCTAATATCACGGATAGTTCAGCTGTAATTGCAAAAAACACTGGTGATAATGGACAGCAATGTTCTGTTCTAATATGAAACAGTCTAAATTTGTATTGTTTGTAAGAGAAAAAGCATTCTGAGGTAGAATCTTCTTCTTTTGGATGCTTCCGTTAGGGGTTGCCACAGTGGATCATCTTTTTTAATATCTTTCTGTCTTCTGCATCTTGCTCTGTCACATCCTAATCTGCATATCCTCTCTCACCACATCCATAAATCTTCTCTTATGCCTTCCTCCTATCTTTCTCAGTATACTCTCCTGTACTTCCCGATTCCACCACCAGGTTTCCTTTTCCTCCTTCCTCTTTCCAGATGCTATGCCAAGCTCCCTTCTTGCTGTCTCCCTTACTACTTCTGCTGTAGTTGCCCAGCTATCTGGTAACTTTTCACTGCCACCCAGTGCCTGTCTTACTTCCTCTTTAAGCTCAACCTTGAAGACTTCCTTTATCAACTTCCACCATTTGATCCTTGGCTCTGCCCTCACTCTCCTCCTCTTCTTGATCTCCAATGTCATCCTACAGACCACCATCTTATGCTGTCTAACTACACTTTCCCTGCCACCACTTTGCAGTCTTTAATCTCCTTCTGCATATGATATAATCTATCTGTGTGCATCTTCTTCCACTCTTGTACATCACCCTATGCTCCTCCCTCTTCTTAAAATATGTATTCAACACAGCCATGCCCATCCTTTTTGCAAAATCCACTATCATCTGACCTTCTTCATTCCTGTCCTTGACACAATACAATACAATACAATACAATGCATTTTTGCATAGCCCCAAATCACACAAGAAGTGCCTGCCTCTTGACAGCCCCCCCAAGCCTTGACTCTCTAAGAAGACAAGAAAAAACTCCCAAAAAAACCCTTGTAGGGAAAAAAATGGAAGAAACCTTGGGAAATGTAGTTCAAAACGAGATCCCTTTCCAGGTAGGTTGGGCATGCAGTGGGTGTCAAAAAGAAGGGTGTCAATACAATACAATACACAGAACAGAACAAATCCTCAATACAGTATAAAAACAAAAAAATTACAAGTACCTAGCAGAATTTAACAGTAGATGATATCACATAATATGATTTGGATTTGTTTAGAGTTCTGGAGACCTCAGCCATCAAGCTGCCTCCCCCATTTGGTCATTCCAGAGCTGAAACAGCGCTAGGGCAGCTAATCCGATGAAAGGACCCCTCTATGCAACAATTACTGCAATCCTCCATCAGCTATGACTTTACCTTAGGCAGACAAAACAACTTGGTAGGTGGGCCGTGGCACCAAGTGCCACATTTGAGTACAGAGAAGAGAAACAGAATAGGTAAGGGTTGGTAACAAATTATAACTATTATGTTACTTATGTTTTAGTGCTAATGACTAACAACAGAAGTGCAGTCTGTACAGTTAATCAGCAGCTCTAGTCAAGATATCCTAAAATGAAGCAGTGAATCTTCAGCCAGGATTGAAAAGCTGAGACCGAAGGGGCATCTCTTATAGTAGCAGGCAGACCATTCCACAGTTAAGGGGCCCTGTAACTAAAAGCTCAACCTACCACTGTTGTTTTATTAATCCTTGGAACCATAAGCAGACCGGCATCTTGAGATCTTAATGTGCATTCTGGTTTGTAAGTCATGATACTGTAAGTTCAGACAAGTAAGCCAGACCTTGGCCATGTAATACTTTATATGTTAAAAGGAGGATTTTGAAATCTGCCCTAAACTTAACCGGGAGCCAGTGTAAGGATTTAAGAACTGGAGTTATGTGTTCATATTTTCTTGTTCTTGTAATAATTCTTGCAGCAGCATTTTGGATTAACTGGAGGCTGTATAAAGAACAGTTTGAACATCCAGTGAACACCGCATTGCAGTAGTCAATCCTACTAGAAATAAATGCATGAATTAATTTCTCAGAATCCTGTTTATTTAGAAAGTGCCTTAATTTCCCAACATTTCTAAGATGGAAGACACGAGTTGGACAACTTTGTAATATGCGCTTTAAATGACGTGCTGGATGTCAAAGATAATTCCTAGATTGCGGGCTGATTCAGCAAAATTAATGGTGATTCCAACTGAGTTAAATGATGACAAAATATTGTTGTGATCAGCGTCATTCCCTCCAATAATTAACATCTCTGTTATATCTGTGTTTAAAGACAAGTAGTTCTCATCCATCCACTCCTTTAATTTACTAACACAACTAATTAAAGACAACTTCATTTGATACAAATGAAAGGTACACCTGGGTGTCACCTGCATACGAGTGAAAATTAACAATATGTTTCCTTATAGATCTCAGTGGAAGCATGTAAAGTGAAAACAGTAAAGGTCCCAGTACTGAGCCCTGCGGGACACCATATCTCACTTCTGTGTATAATGATGGAATACTGTCAGCACATTTTCTGTACATATTGAAATCGATTTGATAAATAAGAACTAAACCAAGCGAGCACAGTGCCTGTAAACCCAATATCATTTTCTAGTCTGTACAGTAAAATAGAATGGTCAATGGTGTCAAATGCTGCACTTAAGTCTAACAACATAATTACAGTAGAGTTTCCTTCATCAGAGGATATCAAAATGTTGTTTACAACCCGCGTTAGTGCCATTTCTGTACTGTGACCAGTGCGGAAACCAGACTGGAATTTCTCAAATAAATTGTAATGTGTAAGGTGTGAATAAAGCTGATTGGTGACTACTTTTTCTAGTATTTTAGAGAGAAAGGGTAAATTTGAAATAGGCCTATAATTATTTAGTATGTGTGGGTCTAGGTCTGACTTTTTAAGTAATGGTTTAATGACTGACACTTTTAGTGTATCAGGTACTGTGTCATGCAATGATGAACTACTGATAATGTTTAGAATTGGCTCTGTAAGAACATCCATTGCACTTTTTACTAGTTTTGTGGGCACTGGATCTAGGTAACAAGTAGTGGGTTTCATTTTAGAAATTAAAGTTAAGACTTCCTGCTCAGTTACAGGATTAATATTACTAAAGTGCTTATGGTTATGATTATGAGTTGGACCTTTGACAATCTGACAAAATCCTACTGAATTTAACAAATAAGTAAAACATTTGCTAAAAGTGTCAGTTTCCACATCAATGTGTACATTAAAATCCCCCATCAGTACTACGTAATAATTAATTTATAGCCAAATCAGATAAAAGGTTGCTAAATTCAGTAGATGTGATTTGCATTTTGTTCAATTAATTATTCCAAGGCCTCCTCCTCGACCAGAATCTCTAGACTTATGAAGTTAGAGTATCCATCTGGTGACACCTCAGCTAGAATAGTGTCACATTTACTAAGCCAGGTTTCAGTGAGAAGACACAGATAATATTTTGTACTTAATATATCATTTACCAAAACAGCTTTACTTCCAAGAGAGCAAATGTTCAATAAGCAGCTTTTAAAACTGCATGCTTCTTTCTGAGCTGGTGATATTTTTTGTTTTAATTTGAAGTAAATTTCTATTACAGATGTCCCACCATACCACACCATACCATACCAGAGACACCATACCTACCCATCACCTCCTCGTCTCCTCTGTTCCCTTCACCAACATGTCCATTGAAATCAACTCCAATCACCACTTTCTGTCCCTTGGGTACACTGTCTATCATTTTGTTCAACTCCAAAAATCTTCTTTCTCAAGCATTGAACACCCAACCTGTGGGGCATATGCACTAACAGCATTCATCATCACACCACCAATTTCCAGCTTCATAATCAATACTCTGTCTGACACTTTTTTCACTTCCAAAACACTCTTGACATACTGTTCCTTCAGAATAACCCCTACCCCATTTCTCCTCCCATCCACACCATGATAGAACAATTTGAATCCACCTTCAATCCACCTGGCCTTACTCCCTTTCCATTTAGTCTCTTGCACACACAATATATCAATATATAGACCAACTGCTATACTAACCTATGCAATTACTTTCCAAACCTCTTTTGTGTTAAGCTAATATCTTTTCTTCATTCTTATAATAAAGAATAGCATGAATTTAAAATTAGTTGCTTTATTTCTCTTGTGACCAAAGCATTTTTTATAAAGCTTATCATTGGGTAATCTTGCATATTCGTGATCAGCTTTAGACATTTTAGTAATTAGATCTGATGCCCTCCTGCTATGAAATGTATTTTAATTGCAAATTTCACTAATAATGAAATTATTTATCTACACAAATATGCTCTAAAATTTCTTCCATATTGTTCCTGCAGATGTCTTGGGTGATGCATTGGTCTCTAGGACAACATAAATTTGTGTATAAATTTATTTAACACAATCTGCCAACATTAATTTATTGAGATGCCAATGGTGAGTTTTATTAGTGAAGCATAATTATTTACATAAAAGAACCATTGTCAGAGATAACAATAGCATCATAAGATTTGAGACTGTAAGATTTGAGAGTGGGTTGAAAGTTATCAAAAAATAGTACATTTTTAAATAACGGTGATAGTGATTGGCCATGGATTGGGAATTGATGCAAAAACTTATATATATATACACATAAGGGTTGAATTATGAATTAAACTTTTCACTCCTTTGGTCTTTTGCTATAATTAAAATAAAAAAAAAGACTTGTAACTATTTGCTGTAGTTACAGAATAACTATCTTTGTCCAATTCAGTCTGTGTTTAGCCAAGATCGGTCTTTACTATTTACGTGGTTTCCGTGCAACAACATTACAGTCATTTTTGGACTTCAGAAAGGTGATATGGAAAAACACTTTTTTCTCTTGAATCGAGACTTTTCAAAGTATCAACTTTAATTAATAATAAATGGAAAAATTTTAAATTGTTTAACATTCATCTTTCAAGAAAAAAGAAGAAAAATTACATATTTTTTACATTTAAACTTCCAGAAATAATTCCACATTTCTTCTGACTACCAGTATTATGATGAGCACATTATGAGACTGTGGACATAGAATAAGAAGAATGTGAATGGCTTTCTATCTCTTCCCTCCCCACAAAGCCCCCCTCTGCCCACCACTTGCCTCACAAGCAAGACTAAGATTCACTTCTGCCTGACAAAAATGACTAATAAGCTGTTGAACTAACAATACATACCATTTATCATTGATATTTCTAGTAAGAGATTAAAATAAAAAAAACAGTAGAAAAACACATTTAAATTATCAGAAATAAAACAACAGTATTACTAAATAGTGGTTTACAGTGGTCTAATAGTGGTCTATTTTGAAATTACATTAAAAATATATCCTCTCCATTTTAAAAAGAAAAATGATGGCAAAAGAAAGACAAAAAAGGAAAACAAATGTTTTTAGTAGATGAATTTAAAACAAAAAATACAGGCACTTATATGTCATGTATAGTGCATACTATAATAATGATAATTTAAGTTTGCAACTTGTTAGCAAAGCTATTATGTTTTCATCATGAAAAACTTGTGACCAATGCATTCTTCTGGAAGTTCACTTATATTCTGTATGCCTGTCCTATCTCAGGCTGTGTTCAATTTTTAAGACTGCTATGAAGGAGGCTGTTTTTTTAGTTTTTCTCTGCATTCTCTGGCAATGTGTGTATGGCAATAAACTTCAACCCTCAGCTAAGCTGGAAAGATAAGCCATACTCAGTATCGACAGAATGCAGCCACCGCTTAATACCATTATGTACAGTCTTCTTTTACTCAGTTTCCACAGGAAAGATGTATATCCAGTTGTTCTCAAAAATAAATTCTCTCTTTCTTCCGTGATTCAATACCAGTTTCTTCTTTGTGAACTGTGTTAAATGTCATGAATATGATCCTTTTTAAATGTTTACCAAATAGAAGATGCTCTCCTTCAACTGAATTGTATTAAAGAACAGCAATTTAATAGGATATCCACATTCAAACCCCTCAGGAATTCAAGGAATTCAAACATATTTTCTTATTGCGGTGCTTTCTGAATTCATTAACATATTCCAAAGAGTTTAACATTCAATTTCTAAGGTGGTCACTCTTTAGTCACGCAGTCGGCTTTTGCCTCAACTGTTCAGTGCAAGGTGTTATCAAATGCTTCACATCATCCAGTTGGTCATCAAAAAAGATTAATTGTTCTCTCAGTTGTATTGCTCATTTTTTCTAATGTTTGTATTGCTTACACATTCAAATCCTCAGCTATAGATGTCATTTTTTCATTAATTTCTTCTATATCCATCCATAGCTTAATTATAAACTTCAAATCTAATCATTTTCGGTATGTTTTTCGGTGCAGTGATCTGGTAGCATTTTATAGACATGGGTGCTTGTTTAGGTGTTGCACATTTAGCTGACAGGTGAATCCCTGATTTTTGTTTTTCATACTAAATGTGAAGAGTCATGGAGCTAGCATTTCCTGGATGCGTAGCACAATGGCTTTCCACAACTGCATCACTAGGCCTGTGTCTGTCTAATCCTTATCAGCAGCAGCCTGTAGCAAGCTGTACTGCATCACTCATTTTGGGTTCAGTGACTTTTTAGCAGGTTACTGTTTTAGAGGCATATTGTGCTCCTGGTCATAATCAGCATTATCAGGAGTATCCTGAATACTTGAAGGATGACTTATTTATTGCACTGCCAATAGAGGAGAGATTGTCTCAAGAGTGCATGTCTGACAAACAGAGAAGACCAAAATAAAATGCTTCTGTATATTCAAAGATTTTCAGCCGGGTTGTAATGCTTTATATTTTCATCTGCTAGATAATTGCAAAAAAAAAACAAAAAAAAAGTTTGTTATTTACTATGTTATACCCACCAGAATGCTTCATGCCATGTTTTGCATAAGGGTCAGACTTTCATTAAATTTCATAACATATTTTATAACATTTTAGCTGACTGGAAAATGGAAGCAATCTTACATCTCACTTAGTCATATGAACTGGTTGCAGGTGTTGATGAAAATAGTCCTCAACACATCATTTTTTTATTATTATTGTTACTATTATTAATTGCCATGCCAATCTCCCTTACCATTGTTCTACATTGGACGTACTTCAGAGTACAGTAATCCCTCGCTATATCGCGCTTCGACTTTCGCGGCTTCACTCTATCGCGGATTTTATATGAAAGCATAACTAAATATATAACGCGGATTTTTCGCTGCTTCGCGGGTTCTGCGGACAATGTGTCTTTTTACTTCCTGTATATGCTTCCTCAGTTGGTTTGCCCAGTTGATTTCATACAAGGGACGCTATTGGCGGATGGCTGAGAAGCTAACCAATCAGAGCACGCAGTTAAGTTCTCCTGACTGAGAAGCTAACCAATCAGAGCACGCAGTTGAGCTCCTGCGTGCTGAATGCAGTGTTAACCAGGAAGTCTCGTCTCGCTCATTCAGCATCAACGTGTTTCGCTGTGTAAAGAGTTGTGCTCTTTTGTGTTTATCTTTGTGCATAGTCAAGCCCTTCATTATGGCTCCAAAACGATCTGCTACTGCTTCAGGGGCCGTGCCCAAGCGCAAGAAGAAGATGTTAACGATTGCCGAAAAGGTAAACGTTTTGGATTTGTTGAAGGCTACGATTCTTTTTATTTAAAAAGTAGGAAAGGAATATAAGATCTACGGCTGCAGCGTCCTTTTAACCAGGGTGCAAAACGAGTTGTAAGTGGATGTAATAAGGCAGTAGTCTGGATGGAATCTGCTTTAGGGATTTGGATTGAAGACTGCCAGAAGAAGAACAACGGCAGTGCTACACAATCGCATGAAGTGGCTCCTTTACAAGGGCTGTAACGCTCTCCTTTGTTGTGCAGTAAAATTAAACTCATTGTTATCGGACAAGTCATCGTGTCATTGTTGGTGAGTAACCATAATTTTCTTCTTACAGTGCTTAGTACATGTATGTACGTTTAGTGTCACTGTACACACATTTACTGTATACTATTTTTCTTGCAATGTACGTATTTATTGCTGGTGACCTGTCTATCGTAATGGCTGTAACATATGTGATATCGGAAAACTCCTGAATGCTATAAGATATGCATCCCGCGCGGTGTTTGTTTGCTTGTCTCTGCCTCTATCTCACCCTCTCTGACATTATCTGCGCCTGACGAGGGAGTATGAGCAGAGGTGCTGTTTGCACAGAAGCTGTTTGCTTAAAAGATACTGACGCTCCTCTAAAAAATGCCGCTTTATCTCGGCATATTTAAAAGCACAAAAGCACACGTATTGATTTTTTGCTTTAATCTCGCGCTCTCTCTCTGACGTTCCCTGCGCCTGACGAGGAGATTTGAGCAGAGGGGCTATTTTAACATAGGCTGTTTGCTTAGAAGATACTGACGCTCCTCTGAAAAGTGCCGCTTTACTTAAAAGCACACGTATTGATTTTTTGATTGTTTGCTTTTCTTTGCGAGCGCGCGCTCTCTCTCTTAAATTCTCTGCTCCTGATATATTTGCATTCTTTTAATTGTGAGAAAGAACTGTCATCTCTGTCTTGTCATGGAGCACAGTTTAAACTTTTGACTAAAGGGTGTTATTTCATGTCTAGAGGGCTCTAATAATGTTAACAGTGTGGGAGAGTTTATAAGGGCTTAAAATATATAAAAATAACCATACAAACATATGGTTTCTACTTCGCGGATTTTCACCTATCGCGGGGGGGTCTGGAACGCAACCCCCGCGATGGAGGAGGGATTACTGTAATATCAAAAACTTCAAAAATACAAACATGGAAAGCAAAAGTTCATTATCCCTATTAACTCCTGTTAAACGCTTTGCATCAGTTTCTTTCACCACTGGGGGCTAACTCCAGTGATTCTGCTATGTGGTATTTCTTTTCTACAGCTTTTCACCTCTTTTAATCTGCATTTTAACTTTTAACTTTTTTGATAGAATATACTGTTTTCCTTAAGTTTAATTGTATTCCCTACAAGGTCCAAATTCATGTTGTGCACAAATTTTTTTTTTTTGTATATATGCAAAGCTTAATTTTGCTAACATCTTTCTGTCTCTCTGTTTGTAATATAGCACCGGCCATTGCGATGGTGATCTCCCAGAATCACCTTGGAGTATATGATGTGTGAAATCATTTGAAATGCGTTGGTCTCGTCCATTGCAAGAGAGGGACGTCTGAAGTGGAGCTCCACTAGCAGCGGTGTTATTTTTCATATTATCTGCTTATTACCATGAGATATCCTGTATTTATCCAGTCTGAGGGGCACTGCTACAGTATATGTAAGCATATATAAACATGGCCAACAAGAAAGCGGGTCTGAAAGAACCGAAAACTAAAGCTGCATCCAATGTAAAATCGGCAAGCCCTAGTTCAAGATACAGCCTTTCAGAGACTGACCTGGATCAAATGGGCGAAAGCTCAGATTCCTCGGGACCACGGTCCGCTACATCGTTGCCGGCTGAGAACGAAATGGGGAGCGAATGTATGAGCGTGAGTGAAGCAGGTCTCGATAACTCGCTGATTGGAGAAGATCACTTGAAACTGGAAAAGGCCTTGCAGTCCGCGGTTTTAATTACTCCACGCGAGCCAGGAACATCGGGGACACCGGCTGCAATAGAGCCTGCCGCTTCACCCACGGCGCAAGAAAGCAGAATTGATCTGTCTGAACTGAAGGTGATGTTTACTGAGCTCGTGCAAGAAATAAAGAAAAGCGAGAAGGCAAATGAGGAGGCAGGGGAAAAAGCAAATGAGAAACTGCGACTGGAGCTGCAACAGGACATAAAGAACAGCGAAAAGGAATATAAAGTCTTTAAAGATATGCTGGGTAAAATTGAAGAGCATATTCAGGAAACCTCGGTTAAACTGAACACGCTTGCTGATCAACTGGAGGATGTCAAGGAGACATTCACAACTCGGATTGAAACAGCCGAAAATTTAGCTGCCAGTGCCGAAGAAAAAGCATCGATTGTCAGCTCCGAATGCAAAAAACTCGGAGACAGACTGGCTACTTTGGAAGATGGAAGCAGAAGGAATAATGTCAGAATTGTAGGTCTGCCTGAGAATCGAGAAAGTCCAAACCCTGTGAAATCTGCAGCTGAACTTTTTTCTAAAATAATTGGAGAGGACTTTAAAGCAGATTCTGAGATAGCAGTGGCTTATCGCGTACGCGGATCAAATACCGTTAGACCTAGATCTTTTATTATTCGCTTTGAAAGATTATCATTTAAGCTAGAGGTGATGGCACTCCTCAGACACAAGCAAGAGATTATATATGAAAATAACCACATCCGTATCTTCCCTGATTTCTTTCCAGCAACAGCTACTAAGCGCGCAGCCTTCTACAACATTAAACAGCAGTTACGGCAAGCCAATATCAAATACAGCCTCTTGTATCCTGCCAAACTAAAAGTGGAATTGCAGGGTCAATTCTATGTCTTTGCTAGCAAGGAAGAAGCAGAAAAGGAATTAAGAAAGCTGATTATTCTGATACACAATAGTGAGTCATGGTCGTTAATGATACGGCAAAGATTAATAATCTACTGTTTAATCTATTTGTTTAAAATACGGGCTTTATCATTATATATTCTCGTTATTACTCATTACTACTCGGGCGCTATTTGTTTATGTTTTAATTATAGTTATAGACGTTTGTGCTTAACTACCCTTTTTTTATACCTAATCTATTCTTTTAATTTTTATAATTATAACTACCAACGTACTATAAAATGACATCAAAAACTCAGAATCAATGTCTCCATGATGGGACAGTTACCTTCGTGAGCTGGAATGTTAAAGGCCTGAATCACGAATTAAAGAGAAAGAAAGTATTCTCTCACTTAACAGGTCTAAACGCTAAAATAGTATTTTTGCAGGAGACCCACTTACTAAGCAAGGATCAGTTCTGGTTGCAAAAAGACTCGACTGGCCAAATGTTCCATTCCAGTTTTACAAAGAAAACTAGAGGTGTGGGAATTCTCATACATAGAACAGTCTCATTTGTAGCATCAGATGTAGTATTGGATCCTGAAGGGAGATATGTGATGGTCATGGGAGACCTATCTAACTGTAAAATGATCTTGATAAATGTTTATGCACCTAATGTTGATGATAAGGAATTTATACAAAATTTATTTGCATCCTTTCCCAATCTGAACACTCATAAAATTATAATGGCTGGGGACTTTAATTGTGTTTAAATCCACTCTTAGATAGGACTTCTACCACAGGGGGAACAACATCTAACACCGCAAAGATAATTACAAAGTTTATAACTGATCACAACTTGTCAGACTCCTGGAGGTTTTTAAACCCAAAATCAAGAATATATTCTTTCTACTCACCAGTACATCATTGCTATTCAAGGATTGATTATTTCTTTATAGATAATAACTTCTTGCCTATGATTAAGTCTTGCAAATACAATGCTATTGTTATTTCTGACCATGCACCTCTGATTTTGGAGCTAAAGTCACTATGCCCAACACACTCGCCTCGCAGATGGTGTCTCAACCCGCTTCTATTAGCAGACGAGAATTGTACAGAATTTATATCCAAACAAATCAGTTTCTTCCTAGAGACAAATACATCCTCAGAGATTTCTGCAGGAATACTCTGGGAAACTCTTAAGGCCTTCTTAAGAGGACAGATTATCTCATATCTCCACCACAGAAATAAATTAGAAACCAAGAAAGTAGCAGAGATAAAAAGCGAAATTACTAGAATAGATGAAGAACATGCCAGACTACCAAGCGAGGCTCTACATAGGAAAAGGCAGGCTCTGCATTCAGAACTAAACCTCTTGACAACTAAAGAAACTGAAAAACTAATTTATAAATCCAGACATCATTACTATGAACATGGAGAGAAAGCTAATAAGCTTTTAGCTCAACAAATTCACAAACAAGAAGTGCGCAACGCAATCCCAGTAATCACCAACACGAACGGGGATAAAATCATCGACCACAAAAATATAATGCACACTTTCAGAGACTACTATAAATCCCTATATACTACTGAGTTTAAAGAAGACAATACACAATCTAATTCATTTCTGGATACGTTACAGATACCACAAATAGACACTCTTAGTGTGGAGGAACTTGATAAACCTCTGCCGTTATCAGAATTACTAGATGCTATAAAGTCACTTCAAGGCAGGAAAGTAGCAGGCCCTGATGGATACCCTGCAGAATTTTATAAGAAATTCTCCGCTTAACTAGCACCCCTCCTTTTAGCAACATTTACAGAAGCCAGAGACAACCAAACTCTTCCTCAAACTTTTCACCAAGCACTAATCACCGTTTTTCCAAAACAAAATAAAGACTTATTAAAATGTGCATCATACAGACCAATTTCACTTCTGAATAATGATGTTAAAATACTCTCCAAAATCATAGCTAGAAGGATGGAGAAAGTGCTCCCCTCGGTAATATCACAAGATCAAACTGGATTTATCAAGGGTCGACACTTATCTTCAAATCTTCGACGCCTATTTAATGTAATATACTCACCAACTAAATCAAACACCCCAGAAATATTATTGTCATTGGATGCAGAAAAAGCATTTGACATGATTGAATGGAAATACCTTTTTACTACATAGGAGAAATTTGGGTTTGGTCCGAACATTTGTGCATGGATCAAATTACTGTGTACTAATCCAGAAGCTTCAGTTTGTATCAACAACATTTGTTCAGACTACTTTAAACTAGAACATGGTACTAGACAAGGATGCCCCTTGTCACCGCTACTGTTTGCAATCGCCATTGAACCACTGGCAATACACTGTCGAAATACTGATCATATAAAGGGGATTATCAGAGAAGGACTGGAACAGAAAATTTCACTATATGCAGATGATATGGTACTGTATATATCAGACCAACAACATTATGTGCCTGCAGTCTTAACAGCACTCACAGAATTTCAAAAGATCTCTGGTCACAGAATTAATCTGAATAAAAGTGTACTCTTTCCAGTGAATTCTCAAGTATGTAATATTAGATTAGATACCTTACCTTTTATCATTGTGGAACAGTTTAAATACCTAGGGGTAAACATCACAAGTAAACATGAAGCTATTTATCAATAAAATTTCGCCGTCTGCATGGAAAAAATTAAGCAAGACTTGCATAGATGGTCAACCCTTCATCTCACTCTAGCTGGAAGAATTAACACTGTTAAGATGAATATTCTTCCTAAGCTCCTTTTTTTATTTCAAAACATCCCAATATACATCAATAAATCATTTTTTAAGCAATTAGATTTCAACAATAACCTCATTTATTTGGAACTCAACACATCCACGCATCCAAAGAGCTACCCTACAAAGACAAAAGGCAGAAGGCGGCATGGCTCTACCTAACTTCCAGTTTTATTACTGGGCAGCAAATACACAAGCGATAAAAACCTGGACACAAATAGAAGAACATACACAGGCTTGGTCTGCAATAGAAGCAAAATCCTGCAGTACTTCTTTATATTCCCTGCTCTGTGCCCCAACAAATACAAGCTATTGGCAATATACTAATAACCCAATTGTGCTTCACTCACTTAGAATATGGAACCAATATAGAAAGCATTTTAAGATGGAGTAGCTTTTATCTGTGGCACCTCTGCAACAGAACCACCTCTTTCAACCTTCGCAAACATATGCAGTTTTTAATATCTGGAAAAAATTTGGAATTAAATTGCTTAGAGATCTTTATATAGACAATGTCTTTGCATCCTATGAACAATTACATTCCAAATTTAACATTCCAGCTAAACATTTCTTTCACTATCTTCAAATTAGGAACTTTGTTAAACTGAACCTTCCCGATTTTCCTCATCTTGCACCCTCATCCATGCTGGAAAAAATATTGCTCAATTTCAAGGACTCAGACACCATCTCTGTAATATATAAAATCATTTTACCGTCCCTACTTTTCAAAGATCCAAGAGGACACTGGGAAAAAGATCTCTAAATTAATATATCAGAAAAGGAGTGGAAAGTAGCAGTGAAGAGAATTCACTCGAGCTCCATATGCGCAAAGCATACAATTATACAACTCAAAATTATATATCGAACACATCTGTCTCGTCTAAAACTCTCCAAAATGTTTCTAGGGCATGATCCAACCTGCGAACGCTGCAATCAAGTCCCAGCCTCACTGGGTCACATGTTCTGGGCCTGCACCAAATTAACATCATTCTGGACCAAAATTTTTAATTACCTTTCAGACAGCCTTGGTCTCACAATCCCTCCTAACCCATTAACAGCTGTGTTTGGGGTTCTTCCAGATGGGTTTAAAGTGGAGAAAGGCAAACAAACTGTGATTGCATTCACTACACTTTTGGCATGCAGACTTATTCTGCTAAACTGGAAGAACCCAAACCCTCCTCTTTTAAGTCAGTGGGAAACCGATGTTTTATACTATTTGAAGTTGGAAAAAATCAAACACTCAGTTAGAGGACCTGTACAGACTGTTTTCAAAACATGACAGGATATAATCAGTAATATTTTAAAATAAGTTCCTAAAGCACAGAGGAAGCAATTATTTTTGTATTTCTTTGCCTTCTGCATTCATCTCTATTGGCTTATCAAACTTATTAATTTAGGTATGCTTACAAGCCTTAAATTTTACGCCGTTTGCCTTGCTCTCTCTCTCAGGAGTGGGGGTTGACTTGTTCATAACTCAATCTTACTTTTTGTAAAAATTGATTGATTTGTATGGAATAATTGCAATAAAATTAATAAAACTTCAAAAAAAAAAAAGAAATCATTTGAAATGCCAGCATAAAGGGTGGCACTTTCCGCTCCAGAGTATCTGATAATAGGATTCGTGTGGTGGTGTGCATTGCATTTTTTTCTGTGTTCAAGTCCGGTTACTAATTAATATTTCAGTGGTTAAAAGACTTTGATTTTTGGCTTAGTATTTTAAACTTGACATCTAATTAGTTGTCTTTTCTGATTTTGACTGTTGCTTGTTTTCTTGACCACATCTCATCTCCTGATACTTTTTTCATTGAAATCTTTACTGTCTCATCTTGAGTCAATAAATTTGTGACATACTGAGCAAATGTTTATTCTTTAAATTTTTTTTTAAATAATCACAGCACTCATGATATACCTAAGCATATACAGTACAATAACTTCACACTCTGCTGTACACACAATGTTAATGACAGACAACCACTCCATTGAGGGAAGTAGTACAAAGATGGGCATTGGGCTCTAGTGGACATATACTTGAACTTGTGCATGCACCAGTGTATTTTATGATGATTTCATTCTAAACAGCATAATTCTCAGAAGATTCATTAACTGAAGTTATTGTACTAAAAACATTAAAAGGGTACAAAACACACAAGCAAAGGGAAGAAACTGCAAACAGGCAATGAATGCAAAATAGCATTAAAATGAGAAAATATACGATCCTAAATGAATCAGAAGACCTCTGTGTTTCCAAAATTTCTTAATAGGAATAACAGGAAACTAAAGCTTGGTCCAAACTGAAGTAATACTGTTTAGTTTCAGAGAGATGAACTGTATGAGGGTTTACATATTCTTAGCACATAATTAATTCAAATATTAAGCTGTATTCATTCTTTTAAACAAGATTGTACAGCACAAGTTCTACACTTTATAATCAGGGGGCCCAGATGTAACTGAAATGTGAAGATAATTGAAGCTATTAATTGACAGTTTAAGGACATTTTGTTAAGAATTGATTACATCAAAATGAAGAAAATGGTAAAGCAGGAATATTGTTTTATAGCATTTCCAGAAGGTAACCGTCAGTTTTGACAGACTTCTTTAAATGTTGCTCTGGGATGTGAGACTTCTGTTTTGTTAAGATAGATCTAGAATCATTAGTTTGCTTACATTATCATTGCACATGGGATTAAAGTAAATTTACTGTGAAGCCCAGTAACTGCTTTAATTTACAAAGGTGACTTCATATTCTATTACTTGGAAAAAGGCTGACAGTTACTGATAATTTCAAAGTGAAGGTGTGATTTTTTCCATACAGCATGTAAGTAATTATTGCCATCTTTACTTTGTGACAGCTATTTAGCTAAATAATGCACTGGGCTTTAAGGTCATCTGTCACAGTGGCAAAATCTGACTTAATTGATTAAACAAATTCTTTGAAAATTACTTACTACTGAATAATTAAAGCCAAAATGTCATTTTCCTTTCAAGTTGTCTGTTCTTATTTTACCTGTTCTTGAATATTTTAAATATAACATATAAAATATATAAAAAAAAATATATATATATATATTTTTTTTTTGGGTATATGTTCTTCTTGTCAGCAAGTTTTGGCTCTGTTCTTCTCATTTACTCTCTTGCACATCACTCATTAAAAGGACTAAATGCTGGACATTTGCTTTTTCTACCCATCAGAATGCAACAAGACAAAAATGACTGGTACTGGTGGTGGCAGTTGTGGAGAAACATTGGAAAATTAGTAAGTTATGGCATTGCAACAATGTAGAGTAAACAGTGCTGTCCATGTGATATGCTTTTATAATAGTTCACTGTTAAATAATATACTCAGCAAAAAAAGAAACGTCTCCTGACTTTCAACTGTTTTTACTTTCAGTAGACTTAATGTGTAAATATTTGTATGAACACTAAAAGAGTCAACACCATAAGACATAAACTAAAAATGTTTCACAATGTGTCCCTGAATGAAGGGACGCTCAAAATCAAAAGTACCAGTCAGTATCTGGTGTGGCCACCAGCTGCTTGAAGTACTGCAGTGCATCTCCTCCTCATGGACTGGACCAGATTTGTCAGTTCTTGCAGTGAGATGTTACCCCACTCTTCCACCAAGGCACCTGCAAGTTCCTGGACATTTCTGGGGGGAATGGCCCTAGCCCTCACCCTGCGATCCAACAGGTCCCAGACGTGCTCAATGGGATTGAGATCTGGGCTCTTCGCTGGCCATGGCAGAACACTGACATTGCTGTCATGCAGAAACTCACACACTTTTTGCCACTCCTGTCTGGTCCAGCGAAGGTGGGTTTGTGCCCATAGGCGGCGTTGTTGCTGGTGATGTCTGGTAAGGACCTGCCTTACAACAGGCCTGCAAGCCCTCAGTCCAGCCTCTCTCAGCCTATTGCGGACAGTCTGAGCACTGATGGAGGGATTGTGTGTTCCTGTTGTGACTCGGGCAGTTGTTGTGGCCATCCTGTACCTGTCACGCAGGTGTGATATTCGGATGTACCGATCCTGTGCAGGTGTTGTTAAACGTGGTCTTCCACTGCGAGGATGATCAGCTGTCCTTCCTGTCTCCCTGTAGCGCTGTCTTAGGCGTCTCACAGTGTGGACATGGCAATTTATTGCCCTAGCCACATCAGCAGTCCTCATGCCTCCCTGCAGCATGCCTAATGCACGTTCACGCAGATGAGCAGAGACCCTGGGCAACTTTCTTTGGGTGTTTTTCACAGTCGGTAGACAAGTCTCTTTAGTGTCCTGCGTTTTTAGAACTGTGACCTTAAATGCTTACTTTCTGTAAGCTGTTAAGGTCTTAACGACCATTCCACAGGTGCATGTTAATTAATTGATTATGGTTAATTGAACATGCATGGAAAACATTGTTTAAACAATTTACAATGAAGATCTGTAAAGTTATTTGGATTTTTAAAACATTATTGTTGAAATACACAGTCCTGAAAAAGGGACGTTTCTTTTTTTGCTGAGTATATAATTTCTAAGTTCTCCTTGAGCTGCATTTGATGGCCAAAATGTATATAAATGTGTTTCCCACCTCTAACTAACCCAATCAGAAGCCTCGTTTTATTGAAGCCTTCCCCTTTTGGCACATTATCCCTACATTCTGGTTTACAACTCCACTAGACAGTGTTTCTCAATTTGTCGGGTGTTGTGGGTGTGCAGTGAGTTGTAGTCGATTATATTGGACCTGGGTTGCAAGTGGATTGTGAAGTGGGTAGGTGCTCTGATGATCATGCTTGATCTCTCACCCACTTTAACAATCACATTTGATTCAAGGGGAATGCCACCACCCCCCAGCTCTGATTTGCCAGGGGGATCATATGGGGTCCAGGGGAGCAGACAATTATATGAGAAAAAGTGGGTCATGATGGCAAAAAGGTTGAGAAACACAGCACTAGATGAGCACTGCTATAGTGGAAGCTGCAAGCATTGGAGACTGTTTAAATGTACGACTATTGGTGCAGGGAGTGTGAGACAGGGCAAGTTCATGTAAGGTAACAGACAGTACACTAATAAAAATATAGGGTGGTCCAGATTTATTTATGCAATTTTCATTACGCTATAACTAAGTTTATTACATAGAAAATCACCCGAAAAATCACGGACCATCGAGAAGTGTGCGAACTGACGACATGAAGAATCGTCTGTGCGCTGAACTGGAATCATCCCCGCATAAATCAAAGTCATCCAGATGATATGGATCTGCATAATTAGATCTGGACCACCCTGTATAAAGTGTTGCTTGGAAATTATTAGGCAGCAGGGATAAAGGCAACATAGAAACCATAGAAGATTGATAGTTGCTGCCCTAAAGCTAGACATTAAAACTAAAGCAAATAAATTTGACTTATAATAATATAAATTTATGATACCATTATATGCTGCCTTTCATTTTTTGGTATTAAATGCATGCCATGTTCTACAAGCGTGCATGTTTCCTTTTGTTTCACTAATGACATGGCAGACTCTTGGAGGGATTATAGTGCACATTTTTTAAGACTTTTTCTTTGCTTTGTTTTAGTTTCAATTTCTTCCTCTTTACTTCTGGTTATTGTTATATCTCATACAGTACTGATTGCATAATGATTCTTCCTTGTTTCAATGCTATATGGGTTCTTAACCTATACAGTGCTTTCAAAGAGTTTCCAGATCCCGCTGAAGCTTTAGGAAACCACGATGAGTGTACTGGCATTTTGAGGCATCTCAGTCCTCGGTTGCTGTTTAAAGAAAATGGGGGACCCAAAGGAGACCAACAATGATAGTGGATGTAAAAAATATCTTAATACTAACTCTTGTAGTTGGCCCCTAGGTTGATTTTATGTGTACACCAAGGATCTTAAACATTTAGGAGGGTGATTTAAAATTCTGTCATTATGCCCAAAGAAAAAAGTGTACTTGAACTTTGATGCCATAAAATTCATCTAGTTACATTTACTGTTAACTGACAACTACTTGGCCTGGGAGGTATTTCAAATCAATAGCTAGGAAGACCAAGCTGTTGTGCCCTAACAGCTGATACATTTGAAACCTGGTCTCCTCCAAGTTTGCTCTAAAGTGGGCAGTCTAGGTTTCCACCTTTTCTGGAGATCATACAGTGAGATATGTGCTAGAGCTGGTGGAGGCCTACATACAGTATATAAAGTATGGTCTCACATTTCTATGTGTCCTGTGCCCCCAAAGAATTGGAGAACAAATTTGGATTATTTGCAGGGGCATGACTTTGTTAATTGAGCGGACACTGTAGTCAAAAAAGGCATTCTTCCTATACTACATGGTTCTTGGAATGTTCTACATTGATGAAGCTATCTCTTGTTGTTGGTTTTACTTATTAATGTTTGAACTAGAGTGCATAAAATGAGCAGAGATTCCAGAGTTACATTTAGGGCTTTGTTTTATTTTTGATTTTTCACATATGTTCAGCTGACCATCTTGTCCAGCAGCAAGCAGCTGTTTTATTTCTGGTTTAGTATGTTCGTCTCACTCTCTGTCCTGTTGTATTAATTTCCTTGGAGAGATTGTTTTTGTTGAGTAGCAGTTGTCCAGCCTCTCTGTATCCATCTGACTGGTTTGTTTTAGTCTAATCATGTGATTGCAAAAAAAGTCACAAAGTTATGTTTAGGCCTGCCCAGTAACTTTTTTAGACTATTAGAACAATTGTGATGATAACAGACCATTCAGTCCAACAAGCTTGTAAATCCTATTTGCCTTGTTTGCCCAAAATAACAACAAGTTATGGTCCTTAAAGTACTTGTTTCTAAGGCTGTTTGTGTGAAGGAAAACTTTCAAATATTTGTGCAAAATCTGCCCTTAAAAAGCTTCCAACTGTGTCCCTATGTACTTGTTACAGAATTTATTTTAAAAATAACAACTGGGAAATACTATGCTAATTTCTTTCATAATTTTAAAGACTTCAATAATGTCATCTCTTAAATATTTTAAACTGAAAAACTCCTTTAGTCTCTTCACATAGCTCACACCTTTTAGTCCTAGAATCATCCTATTTGTTCTTCTCTGGACTTTCTATGGCACTGTTATGTCTTTGTTGTAATATGGAAATCAAAACTACACAAAGTACTCCAGGTGAGGGCTTACTGGTGCATTATATAAGTTAAGCATGAACTCCTTTGACTTGCATGCCACCACTGTGATTTACTCTATAGCCTAATATCCTATTATTCTTCTTGATTGCTTCTGTACACTGTTTTGAAGTAGATATTGATGAGTGCACTATGACTCCTGGGGTCTTCTTATAAAATGTACTTTAAAGTTTCAGACCTCCCATTGTATATTCAAATGTTAAATTTTATTCACATCAAATCTGCCCAAGTCCAAGTCCTTTTGTAACAATGTAACTGATTCTGTCTTACTACCTTTCTAGTCTCGCAAAATCTGAAAACTGAACCACCTTATTGATTATATTTTAGTCCTGATCATTTATGTTTATGTTTACTCCTCCTCGAACTGCCACCTTATCGTGGTGGAGGGGTTTGCATGTCCCAGTGATCCTAGGAGCTCTGTTGTCCGGGGCTTTATACCCCTGGTAGGGTCACCCAAGGCAAACTGGTCCTAGGTGAGGGATGAGACAAAAAGCGGTTCAAGCAAACCTCCTATGAAGAACAAAAACCTTGGACAACGTTTTCCCTTGCCCGGACGCGGGTCACTGGGGCCCCCCTCTGGAGCCAGGCCTGCACCCATGGCCCGAAGAGACAACGTGGGTCCCCCTTCCCATGGGCTCACCACCTGTAGGAGGGGCCAAGGAGGTTGGGTGCAGTGTGAGTTGGGTGGTGGCCAAAGGCGGGGACCTTGGCAGTCATGGAATGTCACCTCTCTGAAGGGGAAGGAGCCTGAGCCAATGTGCAAGGTCGAGAGGTTCTGGCTAGATATAGTCGGGCTCACCTCGATGCACAGCCTGGACTCTGGAACCAATCTCCGTGAGAGGGGCTGGACTCTCTACCACTCTGGAGTTGCCCCCAGTGAGAGGCGCCGAGCGGGTGTGGGCATACTTATTGCCCCCCGACTTGGAGCCTGTTCATTGGGGTTTACCCCGGTGGATGAGAGGATAGCATCCCTCTGCCTTCGGGTGGGGGGACGGGTCCTAACTGTTGTTTGTGCGTATCCACCCTTTTCGGAATCCCTGGAGGGGGTGCTAGAGGGCATACCTTCTGCGGACTCCCTCGTACTGCTGGCAGACTTCAATGCTCACGTGGGTAATGACAGTGGGACCTGGAAGGGCGTGATTGGGAGGAATGGGCCCCCCCGATCTGAACCCGAGCAGTGCTTTGTTATTGGACTTCTGTGCTCGTCACGGATTGTCCATAACGACCACCATGTTCAAGCATAGGGGTGTTCATATGTGCACTTGGCACCAGGACACCCCTAGGCCTCAGTTCGATGATCGACTTTGTGGTCGTGTTGTCGGACTTGCAGCCACATGTCACAGCCACATGGCGGAGCTGTCAACTGATCACCACCTGGTGGTGAGTAGGCTTCAATGGTGGGGGAGGATGCCGGTCAGGCTTGGTAGGCCCAAACGTGTTGTGAGGGTCTGCTGGGAACGTCTGGCAGAGTCCCCTGTCAGAAGCAGCTTCAACTGACACCTCCGGCAGAACTTCCCACATCCCAAGGGAGGTGGGGGAGATTGAGTCCGAATGGACCATGTTCCATGCCTCTATTGTTGAGGCAGCTGACAAGAGCTGTGGTCGTAAGGTGGTTGGTGCCTGTCGTGGCAGCAATCCCCAAACCCGTTGGTGGACACCGGCGGTGAGGGATGCCGTCAAACTGAAGAAGGAGTCCTACTGGACCTTTTTGCCCTGTTGGACTCTGGAGGCAGCTGATAGGTACCGGATGGCCAAGCGGAATGCAGTTTCGGTGGTTGATAAGGCAAAAACTCTGGCGTGGGAGGAGTTTGGGGAGGCCATGGAGAACGAGTTTCAGACGGCTTCGAGGAGATTCTGGTCCACCGTTCGGCATCTCAGGAGGGGGAAGCAGTGCAGTGTCAACACTGTATATGGTGGGGATGGTGCGCTGCTGACCTCGACTCAGAACGTTGTGGGTCGGTGGGAGGAGTACTTCGAAGACCTCCTCAATCCCACTAACATGCCTTCCAATGAGGAAGCAGAGCCTCGAGACTCAGAGGTGGGCTCCCCCATCTCTGGGACTGAGGTCAACAAGGTGGTTAAAAAACTCCTTGGTGACAGGGCCCCAGGGGTGGATGAGATACACCCAGAGTTCCTCAAGGCTCTGGATGTTGTAGGACTGTTTTGGCTGACACGTCTCTGCAACATCGTATGGATATCGGGGACAGTGCCTCTGGATTGGCAGACCGGGGTGGTAGTCCCCCTCTTTAAGAAAGGGGACCGGAGGGTGTTTTCCAACTACAGAGGGATCACACTCCTCAGCCTCCATCGAAAAGTCTATTCGGGGGTTCTGGAGAGGAGGGTTCATCGGATAGTCGAACCTCGGATTCTGGAGGAACAGTGTGGTTTTTGTCCTGGTCGCGGAACAGTGGACTAGCTCTACACCCTTAACAGGGTCCTGGAGTGTGCATGGGAGTTTGCCCAACCAGTCTAAATGTGTTTTGTGGACTTGGAAAAGGCATTAGACTGTGTCCCTCTGGGAATCCTCTGGGGGGTGCTCCGGGAGTATAGGGTACCGGACCCCCTGATAAGGGCTGTTCGGTCCCTGTACAACCGGTGTCAGAGATTGGTCCGCATTTCCGGAAGTAAGTCGAACCAATTTCCAGTGAGAGTTTGACTCTGCCAGGGCTGCCCTTTGTCACTGATTCTGTTCATAACTTTTATGGACAGAATTTTTCGGCACAGCCAGGGTGTTGATGGGGTCCGGTTTGGTGGACTCAGGATTGGGTCACTGTTTTTTGCAGATGATGTTGTCCTGTTTGCTTCATCAGGCCATGATCTTCAGTTCTCTCTGAATCGGTTCGCAGCTGAGTGTGAAGCAGCTGGGATGGGAATCAGTACCTCCAACTCCGAGACCATGGTCCTCAGCCGGAAAAGGGTGGAGTGTCCTCTTAGTGTTGGAAGCGAGATCCTGCCCCAAGTGGAAGAGTTCAAGTATCTTGGGGTTTTGTTCACGAGTGAGGGAAGAATGGAGCGTGAGATCGACAGGCGGATCGGTGTGGTGTCTGCAGTTATGCGGGCTCTGCATCAGTCTGTCGTGGTGAAAAAGGAGCTGAGCCATAAGGCAAAGCTCTCAATTTACCAGTCGATCTATGTTCCTACCCTCACCTATGGTCATGAGCTATGGGTAGTGACGGAAAAAACCAGATTGTGATTACAAGCGGCTGAAATTTGTTTCCTCCACAGGGTGTCTGGGCTTTCCTTTAAAGATAGGGTGAGAAGCTCAGTCATCCGGGAAGTGTTCAGAATAGAGCCACTGCTCCTCTGCATCGAGAGGAGTCAGATAAGGTGGCTCGGGCATCTGATCAGGATACCTCCTGGACGCCTCCCTGGCGAAGTGTTCTGGGCACGTCCAACCGGGAGGAGGCCCTGGGGAAGACCCAGGACATGCTGGAGGGACTATGTCTCCTGGCTGGCCTGGGAACACCTCGGAATTCCCCTGGAAGAGCTAGAAGAAGTGGCTGGGGAGAGGGAGGTCTGGGCATCTCTCGCGACCCGACCTCGTATAAGCGGAAGAGGATGGATGGATGGATGGATCATTTATGTTTATCTAAAAGAGCTGCATCCCCATGCACTGATCAATGCACTTTTAACATCACCTGATTCTGAGAAAGTTCCCTTTTCTATTACCCTTTGTTTTTTTGTTTTTTTTATGTGTTTCAAAAAAGTTTATAGCCACCTGTACTTCACTCTCTGAATTCCCATTGCTTTTACTCTTATCACTAACCTTTCATGTGGTATCTAATAAAAGCCTTCTGATAATCATGATAAATAATATCATATACACCTCACTTATAATATGCTTTGTTTGCTTCCATAATGAATTCTAGCATATTAGTGAAACACAACCTTACCTGTCTGAACCCATGCTGAATAGTTGTTAATATACTGTTCTAGACATGTGCTACTTGAAATTTCCTTAATAATTCTGTCAATTTATTAACCTGTGATGCACATTAAACTTACTGGCCTATATTTATTTGGATCAGACCTATGGTCCTATTATACAATGGGATCATTTTTGCTAGCCTCCAATCTGTAAAAATTTCCCCAATGTGCAAAGAGTTTCAAAAAATATGTGCCAAAGATTATTATGTGTGCTTACTAACTTTCTTATGTACTTGAGGATAAATGTTATCTAGTCCCGATGATCTGTTAGATTTCAATCTATTGAAACTAAGCAGTGCTTCACCCAGAGCAATTTACAAATCAATAAGTGCTTCCTCATTAGTCCTTGTGACTTTTGGAAGGTTATCAGCTCTTCACAAGTATAAACTTTAATAAAATGCAAATTCAAATCATTTGCTATTTTTATAACTAACTTACCTTCTACTACTAAAATACTGAAAGAATCTCTTTGGGTTATCTTTCACATTTTCTGCAAAATTCTGCAATTTTTCTTTCCACTTGTCCTTTAGCCCTTCTAATATCCTTTTTAACAGATGCTCTCATATGCCCTACAGGTGATTGCCTTTAGGGAGGAAAACGCTACACAGTTTGCCACTAATAGGCTGCCATGTTGTATTTGTTTGTACAGTCAATCAATCCTCATCCTAGAAGGATGCATGATTGGCACCTGTTACATTTTGCAGCTGGCTGACTTTCACTCTGTTGGTGGTTAACTCATTCCTTTTGTCTGGGCGGTTGGCCCACCAGCCCATTTAGGCACTACCTACTTTCTGTACTTTGAAGGGTGTCTATTATTTATGATAATTTTGGAGGGAACTTTCTGTTTTTTTCTTGATTGTTGTGACTTTTTTTGCTCAAAGCAGGAGTGGATGTTGCCTCTTAAATTACCAACTTAAAATGAAAGACTTAGAAGGAGACTAAAATGCTTTCCAGCTGATCTTTTCTTTTTGTCTCACTCGTCATGTTTCTGTCAAATGTGCCAATGAACACTGCATAAATCCACTCAATATAGTATACCTTCTCCTCTTCCTCATCCTCACAATCCAACCAACTTGTCTGTTCTCATGTCCCCCTAAAAGTAATCTTCCTTGTGCTCTTTCAGTCTGCTTGATTTGCCTTATGGAAGGTAGCTATTCATGTATGCAAGCTACAGCAGTATTAAAATTATTTGATTCGAACAGCCTTGATTCTAGACTGTTTTGACTGAGGGTTTAATGAAATAAGCCAAGCACAACTTTTTATCATTTGCAAAATGTCAGCATCCAACAGATGTCCCACTTCTAAAATGCTATGGAATGTATAAGGAATGTTTTTTTATTATTTTTTTCTTGGGACAATCAGCAAGTAAATTAACCTACAAAGTATAGATCTATGAAATTCTAGAAAATCACTGTATGCAGAAATTCAAATTTCAAAATTGATTTCAGAGAGGGAGGAGGTGGTTTTCACTTTGTTGTCATTCAAGTCATTGGCCTGGCTCTTGTGGAAAAAATACAGCTACATAATTAGACAAAATTAAGCAATTATTGATTATTTTTTAGACCTGCATATTGTAAAATCAATTTTTGAATGCAGTCTGTGACTTTAGGTACATTATGGCCAGTGGGCGCTGGAGGTACTTCATAGGGCTTCCACCTCACCTAGAAGTGCTTTCAGACTACATGTACGGAACCAGAAGTACTTCTGGGTGGTAGATAAAGGGAGCTGCCTGCCCCTGTTCCAGGAGCCAGAGTCTTGAGGAGGAGGATGAAGCTTGCGAGGAGGAGTGCAGGAGGCTGTGGCAAAAAGAGAAGGAAACAAAGAAGTATAATTGTGCTTGTGTGTTACTTATACTTCTGGTTGTGGTGTGAAACGCTTATGGGGAAGAGTTTACCATGCATAAAGACACTTTTGCCTTTTAACTTGTGTCTGAGCCTGTTTGTGTTGGGTATTAGGGGAGCTGGAGCTCCCATTGATGTCCACAAGATATAACATAAGCAGGTTGTGCCATTCATTTAATGGAAATTTAATACATCCATCAGTCTTTTCAGTCTTTCATTTTGTGCACAACTATGGTGAAGAAATATGCTAATTAGGCAACAGGGTGTTTCTTTATCCAAATCAGTGACATCAGTTTGCTGTATATCTCATTCTAATTAACCATACTGAACTGCACATCAACAGCACTTTTGGCATTTTGGAGAGATTTCTACCAAATGGTAGCACTCAAAAATAAAGCAATATTAGTCACGGAGATATTGAAAATTGCTTTTTGGAATATTAGTTCTTTTAAATCCTGATGGGCCTTAATACAGCATTTCATTGCTGATCCATCATTCTACAATGAAAGTCAATTGGGATCCAGGTAAGCTGGTCACCTGTTTGGATTTTGTGAACGGGACATGTTGAAAAAAAGATTACAGTTCTTCCTGATCAAAATGGCTAATTTCCAGGAGCAATTTTTTTACTTCACATGAATTGCCTTTTCATTCATTGGTTTGCTTGGGAAGTGCAGAAAGTTGCTTAATTGCTGTGCTCATAGCCTTTCTGAAGGTGGAGCAGAGATTCATTTTCATGACGACTGATCTACTGGTGTGATCAAAACTGTTTTTCACTCACTCTCATCACAAAACTGCTAGGTATTAATGAAGGTTACTAACAGGCATCCTAGACAGTTCAAAAAAGAGCACACATACTGTAGAATAACATATCATTTTTAGGTAGCATGTGTAGATATACATAGTTTATCTTTATATATTTCAAAAATTGTATATCTAAAATTAAAAATAGCAGCATGTATCTTCACTTACGTTATGCTGTTTAATGCAAGTCTAATTTATTTAATTATAAATTTGATTTTACATCTTAGCATCTAGAGTAATTTCCAATTGAAAGACAGCTTTCTTTGTCAATAACATTATACTTATTAAATGTACTGCACATGCGTAATCATCAAAAAAAAGCAGTTCAAAATTATTTATTCAAATTAAATTTTGAAAAATAAAACTGTCCTGTAGGCATCAATAAATCATATTTAAGAGAACCAGATGAAGCTACTTATTATTAAAGGCTCAGCTTGATTTATATTTTCAATCAGTGCCTGTTTACTGATAAAGCTTAGTGACATCCATCCTCCTTTCAGTTTTAGTTTATTCTCGGAAATTATTTCTGCATTTTGAGGGGATGGAGAGCTATATAAGCTGATATAAAATAATAAGTCATTGCTTGTGAAACTGCAAAGCTAGCATTTCTGAATGATTAACTTGGTAAATCAAGAAGTTAATGTAAAATAGGTTTAGTTTTTACTTTGACTGTTAAGACGTTTATAATTAATATGTTTATTTTGACTTTACTTTTTAATGTTATTTTTAGCATTTTTTAGCCATATGTTACTTTTTTCTTTGGAAAATGTAAATCAACGTTTTGTTTAATTTTTTTTTTTTTGGCACTTACTTCGAAGGACATATATTTAAAATGTATTACTCTACAGAAACACCTGAAACTATTCTAACTATTTGGGTTTTGTGCCCACTGAGTTTTCTTATTTTTAGTTTCTATGGAGCAGTGTAGAAAAAAATGACAAAGGCTAATAATACTGAAGAGCCGCTCAAAGAATGCTCACCATCACTTTCCTGCTGACCAGACAAACAACCAAGATAAACAAATCCTTTGCACCATATAAACATGGAGTTTGGTTAAATCAGGAAATGCACTTTTGTTTATGAAAAACAGTGGATGTAAAGACAAACCAAGCACAATGCCAGGCAGAGAAAAAGAAATTAAATAACAAGGTATCTTGAAAGAAATAATAATTTTCCAAACCCAAATAATTTTAATTCTGTGGCCCACTGTAACTCACCTTTTTAGCTGAGGGATGTAACTTAGTGTAAAAGTGCCCACCCACTATGGAAGGGAGAGTTACAATTGGAGTGAAAACCTTTTCTTTTAAGTGTCAATCAGCTTTACAATATAAAAAAAAATTATGATAGCAGATCACTTGACATGTTTGGTGTATTGCTAGTATGACAAAAGCAATATTCACCCATGCAAATATTGTAGCTATTTCAAGAAATGGCACCTCTTACTTTCTTTAAGATGTTAGTAAAGGGGAAAGTATCTTTTAATTATTTTTATTTTGTCATTTATATCCATCTTGTGTACCAGTTTACCAATGTAAAAAAAGATGCACTGACAGCAACACTGCAGTTCTAATTTAGTCTTTCAACACATTGATCGTTATCTATAAGTTAATCTTTAAAGGACATTTATTAGAAGTGGTACAGTGAGTCCTAAGAATAAAATGAGGGTAATCTTCAAAAAATCTCAGTTGTCTTTCTTATGTTTCGAATAGCTTAGTGTCAAGTTCAGAACCTTGAACAGTGTTGGGTGTTATAATTTAGGATATTTGAATATTATGGGCCTAATTTTTGTACTATTTTTGTAATTATCTATCCAGTTTACACTTATTATTACCCTTTATTATTATTATTTTTTGGGATTTTATTTTTTGCATATGTTTGGTTATTGGATGGCCCACCATTTTGAGAATTTTTTAATGGCATCAGCCATGTTGTTGTTGGCAATTGTGTTTCGTTGTTAGCACACAATAACATATTATTACTGCATGACCATTAACACCCAAACAGTATTTCATATGGTGGCATGCTAGTCCTGATATCCAAGCTCTTTAATTCAGTAAAAAGCCTTACCTTTTGCAATAAAACCATTAGTCAGAGATTTGCAGGTGTTTATTGACTACAGGATTTTGGATAACATTTCGGATTTGACTTTTTTGGTCCATCGAGGTTATGGCTAAGATCTCTGCAAGTGTTTTTGTCTCCTGATCTTCCAGATTCCTTTCTTTACTTTCTAGCAGAACATCAGGAATTAAAAGTATACTTTGGACTTTATAACTTAATGATTTATTTTAAAAACTTTTGTACATTTTTCTCTTAGTTTGGTACATTTTACATTTGGTCACTTTGACATTTCTTTAAATAGAGACTTGCACACTCAGAAAATGTTTGCACTTTGATGAAAGACCAATTTTGTTAATGTAGAATAAATAATTTTCCAGGCTGTTAATTTTTTAAGGTTACACTTTTTATTCTAGTTTTCAGCTTAAGTAGTGACCAATGTTTGTTCTCTTACTACTCTAAGTGATTGTCTATGAAAAATCTGAGCTTCTCTCCCTCTTGGTGTTGAGTCACTCATATAGTAAAGTCCTGCAGATGTACGTGAAAGAGATGATGATGTAATTGTGACAGATGAAAGGTTACACCCAGGCACTGCACTTATGCATCCACAAGGTAATTCACCTGTAAATGCAGGTATCATCAGCATGTATGTGAAATATGGAAATAGAAAATGTTGCTACAAGATTCTACAATATTTACAGCGGCTTTTAAAAGCATTAAACCAAGAATACATTCTCACATTTTGCTATAACGAATTATAAGATGAAGTAAATTATTATTGTTTCCATCAATTATCTACAAAGTTTTGTGAATCAATTGGAAAACATCAAAAAACTTTTAACAAGTTACACTAAATGAAAAACGTAAATTGTCAGGTTAGAAATAGTGATCTCTTTGTAACTGCAATGCAGATAGAATATATATGTGTGGGTTATTAGACGATTCCTCATTTTAACTGCAATGATAATTATGCTCTCTCTGTAAAGTGCCACGGTATGGTAGAAACATTTCAAAGACGACTGAAGGTGGGAGACAAAAACAAAAAGCTTTGTAATAAATCCAGAAAACATTTCATGAGAAGCATGATTCGAGAAAACATACAAAACATTTTCAAAAGCACTAAACAACAAAAGGAGCTCAATGCAGTCCATTATTAAACTATAACTATACAGGCGAAAGCTTATTTGCCATAAAATGAGTTACATAAATCAATGGTTAAAAATAAAGATAATGTTTACAAATCAATAATTTGCATGGCATTCACAAAGAAAGGATTTTATGAAAGACAGAAAAGCAGGAAGATCTTGCAGAAAAGAAAATTATAATCTTGCCTAATAAATGCTTGGGAAAGGTCATCAAACGGATGCTTCAGAATGTCTTGTAGTCTTAGGAGCTTTAATGAAATGTTACTGTATGTAGCACAAATCAAACACTACATACTATCCTGTTCATATCCTCTGCACCTCCTCTGGTTTTCAGTAGCTGGGACCAACAGTTGTGGAAGAATTAATGGGATACAATATTGGGAAAATCTGGGTATAGAAACACCTCTACCCCTTTGCTGGAAAACTAGAATTGGAAGATGTTTTTAATATGGTTTAAATGCTCCATGCCAGATCAACAAACCATTGGCGAAAAATGAAGAAAACAGCTATGCTGAGGGACAAATTTACAGCTCTGATCTGAGTCCTTGTTACATTTGGTGTTATGTCCTCAAATTGTTGTTCCCCACCATGCCCAATTAGCTTCATAAATGGTAGAAAAATTTGGAACAAAGAATCAGCAAAAAAGTACTCCATTCCAATGTACAAAATTAAAAGTGATGCATCAATAAGATGTTATAGATAACAGAGGTGGTATAATAAAATACTGATCCAGAAGATAAATAAATGTTCAGCAACTGAATCATTTTTAAATTATTTCTTTTTTGAACCTATTCCTTAAAAAGTAATGTACATTTGAAAAATGTCTCATGCCCTCAAAACAAAGTTGCAAATATTAATTGTGAAGAATTCAATAAAGGCCAAATGCTTTTTAAAGGAACTTTAAGTCATCAGTTAGTATAGTGGAATTAAAGTATAGCACATGCGACATTGCATTGTAAAAAAAGAAGCAGACCAGATGTCTTGGAAATATTTGGTTATTGACTTTTGCCACACCAAGAGCCTCAATGTCTGCTTAGTATTCAAGGAGTGCATGTAGAGGTGGTCCATTCCTAAAAGTACTTTGGGGTCCACATTAATTACAGGTTGGATTGGTCTCGGAACAGAGAGGAACTACTGTATATAAGAAAAGGCAGAGAAGGCTCTTCTTCATTAGGAAACTGCGTTCCTTTAATGTATTAAGTGACGTCCTACATATCTTCTATAACTTTGTGATAGCCAGTGCAATTTTCTGCACTGTGATGTGCTGGACCAGTAATATCACTTCAAGAGAGCCCCACTGAAACATTAAGCTAATTAAAAGCTTAGTTACAGGATGCACTCTGGACCTCCTGGAGTTAGTAGCAAAAGAGAAAATGAAAACAAAACTGAGCTCCATAATGAACAATGCTCTTTTCAGCCAACAAAGCATTCAGCAGAAATGTGTCAAGAAATGCTACTAGGACTCCTTATACCAACAGCAATATTCCTGCATAATGCCTCACTGTGACTGTGACAAAAAAAAGTCAAACGATTTTTCTTTTTAAATTTCTTCTTTGTTCAGACCAAAGAGAGACAGAGCGTGTGAGTGTGTGTGTGTATTTATTTATTTATTAACCTACTTATCTACATATTTATGTATTTTTTTTATATAGAGTTTGTGTGTCACTTACTCATAATACAGAACCAGAGAAGAACATATTTTAATAAAGAGAAGCTGCCATTTTCAAGATACTTTTATGTTTGAGCCCTCTCTCATTTACGCAGTATTTAAGTCTTGGAAGCAGTTTTGGAAGATGCTATGAATCTCAAGTTTTAGAGACCTTTATTTTCATGATGCGTTTGCACTTTTTGTTCAACTGTGTTGTAAATATGGAATTCCTGCAACACACCTATCCACTGGTTGGAAACTTTGTACAAAGGAATTTGCCTAAATTCCTTAATCCTCCACCAATGTTTTCACTCAAAAATTTTATTTATCTAGAGGAAGAATATTAGTTGCATTCCCAGAATTTATCACTTACTGTCACAGTCCTCACCACTGGCTCTCTCTCCATCAATACCTCAGGTGAGGAATGGAATTTCATAGCAATATCCATTGTAGCTCTCTTCACAACAACACAGACACAGGTCGGTTCTTTTAAACGGACGTTTATTGCTTGGGCTCTTGTTACTCACTCCGTCACGCCAGCACGCCTTGAGAACTATAGTAAGTAATCAGTACAAAATACATTAGCGAATACACCAACTTTCATACACATACGATGGAATACAAAACATTTAGTGCAAACATGAAACAAAAGACATATATATTACATATATCTATACTAATAAAAGGCAAAGCCCTCACTGACTCACTCACTCACTCACTCACTCACTCATTCACTCACTCACTCACTTACTCACTCACTCACTCACTGACTCATCACTAATTCTCCAACTTCCCGTGTGGGTAGAAGGCTGAAATTTGGCAGGCTCATTCCTTACAGCTTACTTACAAAAGTTGGGCAGGTTTCATTTCGAAATTCTACGCATAATGGTCATAACTAGAAGCTATTTTTCTCCATTTACTGTAATGGAGTTCAGCTCGAGGGGCAGAGTTTCGTGTGACATCATCACGCCTCTCACGTAATCACGCATTACGTAGAAAACCAGGAAGAGCTACAAAACGCGCTGAAGAAAACATGCATTATATAATTAAGAAGGCAGCGAAACAATTAGAAGCGAGCAAGTGACATATAAAAACCATATTCAGCGGCTCACGTGAACTGACGCAGTGCGCAGACAAAAAGCAACAGTTCCAAAGAGTGCTGAACAAAAACCGAATTACACTGCTACACTCAAATAGACAAACCACACGCCGTGGCGCAATAGTAGAGCATTCGCCTGTAGCGCCCACATCCGAGGTTCGATTCCCGAGAGGGGATGCACTAAGTATGTACGTGCGCTTCTTGATTTATTTTTAACCTCGCATCCCCTTAGTTTGAGACGTATGAAAACGCATACGGTTAACGCAGAAAGACAGATCACCTATTGAAGCTTCATGAATAATGGATACTTTATTCGCGATCAATGATTGTTTTGGTAAAGCCATACTCAGTGTATTCATTAGATGAACGGTAAAAAAGTAAGAGCGAGGGGACGGTAACTTACTGAAGCACACAAGCAAAACCACAATAGCACGCTGGCTCGATGTACTGTAGTGCGCATCAACTAGATCTGACTTGCGCGATCACATTCCAAAAAATATTTCTTTTCAAGTTCTATTTAGTCCATATGAGTCAAACTCAAGGCCCACGGGCCACATCCGGCCCGGCGTGTAATTATATCCGGCCCGCGAGATCATTTTATATACTGTATTATTGTTATTAATGGCCCGGGGATATGAAGCACTGGTAACACAATAAACTACAGATCCCATAATCCAGCGCTTCAGCTGCCTTGCCGAACACTTACCACGTTAATCAAGTCTAGCTTATGATGCTACAAGTTATTGCTAAGCTAGCCCACACGATGCCAAAGAGAAAAGGTGATTCTGAACATAGAGCCTTTAAAAACCGATGGGAGGCTGAGTATATGTTTACTGACATTGCCGGTAAACCCGTGTGTCTCATTTGTGGAACGTGTGTACAAAAACTGGGGTCTCCTTCCCAGCAAAAGTCGAGCAGCTGGCGCGCGCGCATAGCTGTGCCGGGATTTGAGACGCTGACTGCGCTTCTGCCTTAAGTCAAAGTGAGCACTTTTAATTTTTTTCATCCTCCCCCTGAGCTATAGCCCAGACAAGTGCAAACACGGGACCCCTTTTCTACACCACGGCAAAATAATATTAAGGCGATTCACACTTTCTTTTGCACTTATACGATTATGAGGTCCTCAGCTCGGATTATGAAGACACGCAAACGAGTGGAGGACTGACAGTGCCATCACAGCCGATTAATGGCAGAGACGTCTCACCAGTCTACACAAGACCCACCGCGACTGTCCCCAAAAGGCGATTATAACATCACCGAACACATCTCTCTATACCAGGGGTATTCAACTAAAATCTAAAGAGGTCCAATTAGAGAAAATTTCTTGAAGCAATGGTCCGGAAGATAATGTTGTCTAACTATTTAGTATCATATATATTTATGTAGCCTAATAGTTGTATCAACATCTGCATGTAATCAATACCAGACTTTCAAATCAAATGAGTTCAGTACAATTCAAAAATGTTTTGACAATATCTATTGTCACGTAACACAGAACTGAACATATATGTATGACTGCAGATATTTATAATGTTCTGTCACAGTATATAATGTTCTTAAATTTACTATATAAAAGTAGGGCTGCATTTTAAAATAAGACAAAATAGATAAAATGTGAAAATTGTGCATGTTTAAGTAAAGTGCTTAACTTCAGAAAAATAAAATAAATGGAGAAAAAGCTTGAATTTCCCCTTTTCTGTTTCACATCTTGACTCAACAGTCTCAATCAATTTTACAGATAATAAATCTCAACACATCTTAATAATTAAACAGTTTTAAATGATCACTTTCTTCTCCTCTTATATTCATCACCACAGTTTTTTGCTCATTGAGAGAACTGAGCTCTAGCTTGTCCTGCCAGAATTTTAATATTGGGCTCTGAGACTAATTATTTTCTCTGATCTCACTTCGGATTTGAGTGGGTATGTTTGTTTGAAACCTTTATGTTTCGTCTCATAATGTCGTTTCACATTGGCACTTTTAACAAGTGCCACGGTTTCTGAACATATGAGACACACTGGTTTAGTGCTCCCAGTGGGAAGTATGAACAGAAATGAGTTTGTCCATTCCAGATTAAATGCCTTATTTTCGCTGTCCACTTTCCTTTTTTTGGAGAGCGCCATTTGTTCTTTATTTTTTTGTCCCTTTCTCCGTCTCACCCATATTTTATTTTTCCAGCGCAGTCGTCTGTATCTCTCACTTTCTTCGGCTTATTTTTCCCTTTGTTTTTTCTACATGTATCGCTATCTTTCTTTTTCTTTCTACCGTTTCTCTTCCTTGACTCTATCTCTCTCATCTGTCTGCGCTGTAAAGTAAAGTAAAGTAAAGCAATGTTCACCACCTAGAATCCACAGACTTGATTGGCTGAGTGGTATCACGTGAAATAGCTTAACGCGCATACAATTAGTCTGTGCATTTCCTCGTCCACTAAAACATTACCGTAAAGACTACAAAAGCTGCACCACCTAAAATAGAAGCACCTTTTAAATCATAACCTTCTGTTTTGGCTGTAAGTCTGGGTCCATATGAGACAGCTTCTGGGTCCGGACCCGGACCGCGGTCCGCCTGTTAGTGACCTCTGCTCTATACTATATAAAAGAAAAAGGCAACTTTCCTTTCTTTACACCGTTTTTCATTTTATCCCAAACCAAAGCCTTTCTCTCTTAACACTGCAGAGGACACAAAACAATTTTTCTTTAATTGCTGGTAATACCGGTGAGGCACATTACCAGAGGCAAAAATTTGAACGTTCACATAGAAAATGTAATTTCTATACCACAGCCGTCGTGTAGCGCCTTTCACATATATATAATTTGTGTGTGTGTATGTATGTATGTGTGTGTATATATGATGTAGATAGATATGTATATATATATATGTGTATATGTAGATATCTAATGTATATACATATGTATATATTTATATAGATATGAAGATATGTATGTGTATATATATGTATATATGTATGTATGTATGTGTATATATATGTAGACTCAATGTAGACTCTATGTAGAGTCAATGTAGACTCTATGCATATATATGTAGACTCAAACCCATTATGACAGCAGCAATCCAAGCTGTGAGAAAACAGTAAAAAGGAGGCGTGTCAGACGTCGTGGTACATTTTCTAATGCAGCTAGACGAAAACAATTACTTTCACAATCATGTTACATTATTTTTCAAATGTTTCCTTTTTTTTTTCATAACTTCTTTAACACACGACATTGCTGCGAAGTGCAGTTATTTTGCTATATATATATATATATATCACAGCGACACTCATAACAGTGACAAAACAATTACATTGACAATCATGTTACGTTATTTTCAAAATGTTTCCTTTTGTTTCTCTTTCCTTCTTTAACACACTACTTCTCCGCTGCGAAGCGCAGGTATTCTGCTAGTTACAAATAAAATGCCTCATTGGCCGCTTGTCATGAAAAGAGGTCTTTAAATCACTTTGTTTTAGCTTAAGACGGTTCAGTTTGAAACCGTTTTTGCAACATGGCAGAGCCTTGCGAGAGACATCCGCCCACCTGCGGTTCATGGGGCAGGTCCTTCTCATGTTCTCCTGATAACCCCTAAGTGCGTTCTCGCGAGACATTACTTTACATACAGTACATATTAAAGTCATTTAATAACAAATAAATTGGAACATGCAAATTTACTATATACATCACGTTTTTAAATTTAGATATTTAAAACTATACATTTATAAGGTTATGTAACACATTATAAAATCCATTATCTACAACATGAACTTTCCATTAAATATTGTTCAATAACATTTACACTCCCACCAAAATCACTCATTGACCTGAATTGAGAGATTTTCTTCGAAAGCAAACTATAAGAGAAGTGTGTGAGTCTGTGTACCTTTATGTGTGACTTAGTTGGCCTCAAGTAAGGTAACTACTTTATGAATAGGTCTCTCAAAATAAACTGATCTAGTGAGTGGTTCTCCTTTATCAAATGTAGTGTCACCAAGTAGAAGTTTCACTTTTCGTACTTTGCCATCTGCGCTGAGTTGAGCTTCCACAATCCTGGCGAGCTTCCACTCATTTCTTGGTGCACTGTCATCTTGTAAAATTACAATGTCATCTACTTGTGAGTTTCGTGATGTCTTCTGCCATTTCTGTCGTTGTTGAAGATTTAGCAGGTATTCTCGTTTTGCATCGTTGCCAAAATTCATTGGCCAGAAACTGTACTCTTCTCCACCTTTTGTGTAGATAGAGATCTTCTTTGCAGAACTGTCCAGGAGGTGGAAGAATAACTGATGATTTCATGGTTAGAATATGGTTGGGAGTGAGGGGTTCTGGGCCAGTAGGATCATGAAGATGCTCAACACTTAGTGGTCTGCTGTTGATTATTGCCATTGTTTCATAGAGAAATGTTCTCAAAGTTGTGGTGTCAAGTCTGCTGGCTGACTTGTCGAGCATAGCAGTCAGGACACTTCGAATTGTTCGAATTTGGCGCTCCCAGACTCCACCTATGCGGCTAGCTGATGGAACATTCAACAAAAATTCACAACCAAGTGCCCTTTGACGATCTTGATCCATTCCTCCAAGCAACCTAGAAAGCTCCACTCTAGCACCAATAAAATTTGTTCCCCTATCGCATCTCAATTGGCGTACAGGTCATCTGATAGCTATGAATGCTCGAAGTGCATTTATGAATGCGTCTGTCGTCAAGTGGTCAAGCATTTCAATGTGCACTGCTCTGGAACATAAGCAAGTGAATAACAATCCGTATCATTTTATTTCTTTTTTTCCTTCCCTCACAATGAAAGGTCCAAAACAATCAAGGCCACAGTAAGTGAAAGGGGGGGATGTTTCAGTTCTCTCTTCAGGCAGATTTGCCATGTGTTGAACATCTGTTGTTCTTCTGTATCTCCTATATTTTACACACTTGTAAATGTGTGAGGAGACCACATTTCCACATCCTAAGATCCATATTCCGTTTACACGCAACTCATTCATGGTCATGCCTCTTCCTTGGTGGTGTATGCGCTCATGATGATGTTTGATGAGAAGGGCTGAAACATGAGATTTCTTCGGAAGTATCACAGGATGTTTTACATCATGATGTAAGGCTGATTGAGATAGCCGCCCTCCCACTCTGAGGACACTGTTCTTGTCCAAAAAGGCATTCAATTGGCGTAGCCTGTTGTGCTTGTTCAAGGTGTCTTCCTTCTGGTCTTTAATCTTCTTTTTTTCTTCAGCAAATGCTTCTTCTTGTATCATCTTGATGATGAATATTTCTGCTTCTCTTCGTTCTTCAAGGTTAGTTGACTCATTCGTTCTTGACTGAAATCCCTTGAACTCTCTGACAAATCTTTTAAGCCTGGCAACAGCTCTAACTACTCTAGACCAGTCAGAGAATTTAATAAAGCGGTTCACCACTGAATTCAGTTCTCTTGCTTTAACTGCCTGAACGTGTGCCCTGCGAAGCTCGGGATCAGTTGCTTCTACTTCTCCCACCATTCTCTCTTCATGTGGGAGATCCTGCTGCCAAAGAAAGTTGGGTCCTTTCAGCCAGTTGGACTCTTTCAGTTGAATTGCACTCAGTCCCCTTGAGGTGTAATCAGCTGGGTTGTCTTCAGAGCTGACATGTCGCCATTGTTCAGGTTTTGTGCTAGATCTTATTCGCTGGATCCTGTTGGCTACGAATGTGTGAAACCTTTTAGCATCGTTGTTCACATAGCCAAGGACCACCTTTGAGTCAGTCCAGTAATACTCTTGCAGGGTTTTAATATCAAGCTCACGTTTGATGACATCACCAATGCGCACTGAAGTCACAGCTGATGATAACTCAAGTCTTGGGATAGTTGTTAGTTTGGTAGGGGCCACTTACCCAAGACAAGTGAACAATTGATCTGTCCTGTTTCACTCATCGCTCTAAGATATGAGCATGCACCATACCCTTTGAAACTTGCATCGGAAAAGTTGTGAAGCTCATACAGTACGACTTCACCAAAGCTTGATGGAAGGTAGCTCCTTGAAATCTTCAGAGCTGCCAAATGAGGCAGATCTTTGGGCCATGACTCCCGTTGTGGCAAGATGTGTTCAGGGAGAAGTTCGTCCCAGCCTACCTTGTCTTTGCACAGTGTTTGAAGGATCTGTTTGCCGATCAGTATGACTGGAGCCACAAACCCTAGTGGATCATAGACTGAGGCGACAGTTGAGAGAACCCCTCTCCTTGTCAGTGGGTTTTCTTTTACTACAACCCCTAATTGGAATTCATCTGTTTCGACGCACCACTGGACTCCAAGTGCTCGCTCGATACGGAGTTCTGCTAGGGCCATGTCTAAATCTTTGGTTTGGGCACGTTCTTGTACTGGTATTGCCGCAATCACGCTTTTATCATTGGATACAAACTTGTGCAGGCGCAGATTTCCTGTTTCGCACAGAGCTCTGGACTCTGCCACCAGGTGTATGGCTTCAGCAGGTGTCTTTACACTTTACACTAATCTCTCTCTCTCTCTCTCATTCCTCCTAGGGCACGAAGCAGAAAATGGCCGACAGTGGGGTAACTCGCGTTGAAATCGTAGTTGAAGAACTTCAGGCACTCGACGGACAGATTCAGAAACTCCTGTCCCGACGGAGATACCTTAGGGATCTGAAGGCCCAGCTGTTGGATAAACCGTCCTCACCATCTATAACCCAAACATCAACCCCACGTTGTGCCGACCTCACCCCCGCGTCTCGTAGGAGCGACACCGCGTCCCCAGTTCACCTTCAGCCCCTGGTGATGTAATAGTGGTAGGTGATTCTATTGTTAGGAACCTTAATGTCGCATGCCCTAATGCAAAATCGTTTGTTTCTTGTTTTCCTGGTGCTCGTGTCCGAGATGTGATGAGACGTGCACCAGCAGTCTACGAGAAACACAAGGAGAGGGCAATTGGAGCAATCGTTTTGCATGCCGCCATAAACGACATAAGGCACCGACAATCAGAAATCCTGAAGGCTGATTTCGCATTTTTGATTAAAGACACGAAGGAGAGGACCCTATCGGCAAAGATCTTCGTTTCGGGTCCACTACCTCTCGTCAGACGATCCAACGAGTACTACAGTCGGCTGCTAGGATTGAACAACTGGCTACAGGGTTTCTGCAAGAAGAAGGATGTCGGTTTCATCAACAATTGGAATCTCTTTTTGGAAAGGCCGCGTTTCTTCAAGCGTGATGGCCTGCATCCGAATAGTTTCGGCGCCCGGGTCCTCTCCGAAAACATATCGAAGGTAATTCGTTTATCTTGACTATCTATCTCTGCTCTGAACCCCTTCCGAAATGATACTGTTGTGCTAGGACATGATAAGTGTTTAATAGAATCTTCCGTTAAAGTGCACAACATTAGTACTGTAATAAGCAATCTCAATGCACGTAGAAAATCTAGGAAATACGGCATAAACTCCAATAATCTAATTAAAATTACCATTTTAGAGGAACAATGTATCAAAACTATTAAAACAGATCACAGATTAAACAAAAAATACACACAGAGCGGCGCTAATAAAAATAATTTAGTCCCTATTCCAAATATCAATAACGCACATAGTATTCATCTCTGCACCTTCGAAACATTAAATATGGCACTATTAAATGTTAGAGCTTTAACTAACAAAACGTTTTTATCAACGATCTTATTAGTGATAAAAAAATAGATTTTATTGCACTAAGTGAAACGTGGCTTAACTCAAACGGCGCGACTGTTTTAATCGAATCTGCGCCTCCGGATTACAGTTTTACTCGTGCAGACCGCCAGGGGAAAAAGGGAGGCGGATTGGCTAACATTTACTCGAGCCGATTAAAATGTAAAGATGTCAGTTTTGGTAAGTTCAAGTCCTTTGAATATCTCGCCGTTGTTATCCAAGGAGATGCTCAAGTTCTAGTATTATCCGTGTATAGACCTCCAAAATTCAACGCGTCTTTTTTTGAGGAATTCTCTGACTTAAAGTCAATTTTAATTACTAACTATGACACACTCCTAATAGTTGGCGACTTTAATTTTCATATAGATAATCAGTGTGATCTAAAAGTAAAAGAATTTATGAACCTCCTGGATTCTTTTGATTTGAGGCAGCTCGTAAATCAGCCTACACATAAAGCAGGTCATACGTTAGACTTAGTGATTACTAAAGGACTGAAAGTTGACGTAAAGCAGATCATTGATATTGGTCTATCGGACCATTTTCTTCTACTTTTTAATATAGAAATAATGATAAAAAACACTCATGAGAAGCATATTGTTAAAAAATGCTTCTTTGACTCAGCAGCAGCTTTAAAACTTACAAACATTCTAAGCAATCAGTCCGTTTATAGTGCCAACTATAATAGCGAGGATAATGTAAATAGTAAGGTGGAAAGATTTAATACTAAAGTGAGAGCTGCTGTTGACATAGTTGCACCTGAAAAGACAGTGAAAAAATCCTCTAGTATTGTTATACCATGGAAGACCCAAAGAGTGTCGGACTTAAAGAGAACATGCCGCAGAGCTGAGCGTAAATGGAGGAAGACTAAACTAACTATCCACTATGAAATATTAAAAGTCAAAATAACAGAATACAATAACACTGTCCGTCTTGAGAGACGCTGTTATTTCTCCAAGATTATAAATGACAATGCTAGTAATCCCAGAGTCTTATTTTCTACAATTGATCACCTACTAAACCCAGGTAACTCACAGGAATGCCTCCTAAGTACTTCCAGTAAAACCTGTGAGGCTATCGCTGTATTTTTCAATCAAAAAATTAATGATATTAGAAATAACATAGTATATCCCTCCAACACTAAGGATCCTCCTAAACCCCAGCATTCTGTTATAAACAAATTAAACTCTTTCACTAGGATAGATTTACCTGATTTACAAAAAATAATATCTCAATTAAAATCCTCCACCTGCGTCCTTGACCCAGTACCAACAAGGCTTTTCAAAGAAGTATCGGGCGTGCTAATTGATAATGTTCTGGACATAGTAAATTCGTCATTAGATACGGGGGTCTTCCCAGACTGTCTTAAGACTGCTGTAGTTAAACCCCTTCTTAAGAAACATAATCTTGACCCCTCGGCTCTTGAAAATTTTAGACCCATCTCTAACCTGCCTTTCTTAAGCAAAGTTCTGGAGAAAGCAGTCATTATGAAGTTAAATGACCACCTAAATAAACATGCTATTCTTGATAAATTTCAGTCGGGTTTTAGAATAAATCACAGCATAGAAACTGCACTCGTTAAAGTAGTAAATGATTTGCAAGTGAATGCAGACAGAGGCCATATATCTGTTCTCATCCTCTTAGATCTGAGTGCTGCATTTGACACTATTGATCATAATATACTTAGAAATCGCCTTAGTCAATGGGTGGGCCTCTCTGGCAGTGTCTTAAATTGGTTTGAATCCTACCTGACAGGGAGAAAATTTTTTGTTAGTTGTGGTAATTACAACTCCAAGACACATGATATCCGATATGGTGTTCCACAAGGCTCTATCCTGGGTCCACTGTTATTCTCAATCTACATGCTTCCGTTAGGTCAGATTATCTCAGGGCACAACGTGAGCTACCACAGCTATGCTGATGACACACAGCTGTATTTATCAGTAGCACCTGATGACCCCAATTCTATTGATTCACTAACACAATGTCTGACTTGTATCTCAGAATGGATGAATAGTAACTTTCTCAAGTTAAATAAAGAGAAAACTGAAATCTTAATGATTGGCAATAATGGATACAATGAGGCTATTAGAAATAAACTGGATACATTAGGATTAAAAGTCAAGACGGAGGTAAAAAGCTTAGAGGTAATTGTTGACTGTAATCTGAATTTTAAATCGCATATTAATCAGATCACTAGGACAGCATTTTTTCACTTAAGAAACATAAGTAAAGTTAGACCTCTTATATCACTGAAAGATGCTGAGAAATTAGTTCACGCGTTTGTTTTCAGTCGACTAGATTACTGTAACGCACTCCTCTCAGGACTACCCAAGAAAGACATAAATCATTTGCAACTAGTGCAGAATGCAGCTGCTAGAATCCTAACTAGGAAAAGAAAATCCGAACACATTTCTCCAGTTCTGATGTCACTACACTGGTTACCTGTGTCATTCAGGATTGACTTTAAAACTCTGCTTATGGTTTATAAAGCCTTAAATAATCTCGCCCCTTCTTATATATCGGAGTGTCTGACACCTTATATTCCAAATCGTAACCTCAGATCCTCAAATGAGTGTCTCCTTAGAATTCCAAGAACAAAACTTAAAAGAAGTGGTGAGGCGGCCTTCTGCTGCTATGCACCTAAAATCTGGAATAGCCTGCCAATAGGAATTCGCCAGGCTAATACAGTAGAGCACTTTAAAACACTGCTGAAAACATATTACTTTAACATGGCCTTTCTATAACTTCAATTTAACTTAATTTAACTTAATCCTGATACTCTGTATGTTCAATTTCCTCATAATAACTATTCAGGGTAGCTCTAAAATCCGTACTGACCCCTACTCTCTTTTCTGTTTCTTTTTTCAGTTTCTTTGTGGTGGTGGCCTGCACCACCTCCACCTACTCAAAGCTTCATGATGCTCCAACAATGATGGATGGACTAAAAGGCAGAATTCTACGTGACCATCATCATCAAGCCTTTCCGTGAGAACCCTAAATCCAAAGAGGACTGTTTCATTTATGTTAGGTAGAATGCCCTGAGGGGACTGGGCGGTCTCATGGTCTGGAATCCCTACAGATTTTATTTTTTTTTCTCCAGCCGTCTAGAGTTTTTTTTTGTTTTTTCTGTCCCCCCTGGCCATTGGACCTTACTCTTATTCGATGTTAATTAATGCTGATTTATTTTGTTTTCTTATTGTGTTTTTTATTTTTCTATTCTTTATTATGTAATGCACTTTGAGCTACTGTTTGTATGAATATGTGCTATATAAATAAATGTTGTTGTTGTTGTTGTAGTTAGGCCATCATCCACATAGAAGCAGCCTAGGATAAACTTGATGGCTTCTTCACTGAACTTCCCATGACCCTGTGATCCCAGGTGCTTAAGTCCAAAGTTGGAACAGCCGGGGGATGAAGCTGCCCCAAACAGGTGTACCCTCATTCTGTATATCGAGGGTTTGGAGTCCAAATCACCTTTGCCCCACCAGAGAAACCTGAGATAGTCTTGGTGTTCCTTTGCAACATGGAACTGGTGAAACATTTTTTTAATGTCACACATTATGCCTATTGGACCCTTTCTAAATCGACACAAGACTCCAACTAATGTGTTAGTCAGGTCTGGACCAGTCAAGAGATGGTCATTTAGAGAGGTTCCTTGGAAGCGTGCCGAACAGTCGAAAACCACACGGATCTTCCCTGGTTTGTGGGGATGGTAGACACCCCCGGTGTGGAATATACCATGCTGGTTAGTTATCAAGTTCAAGCTGTGGCACCTTCTCAGCATCTCCTCTGTTTATGATGTCATTCATGAAGTTGACATAGTCCTTGTAATATTGTTCATTTCTCCTCAGTCGTCGCTCTAATGAGCTAAGCCTATGAACAGAATAAATATGAATAAATATGAATTTATTGTTTGGAAGATTAGGTTTATCTGTCTTAAAGGGTAGCGGGAGTTCATAGTGGCCGTCTTCCTTGTGCCTTATTCCTGCTTTCACTTTAGGCAAGAAGAGGAGGTCTTCTTGAGAAACTGGATTATCGTCTGCAGTGTGACCTATGAAATCCGATTCAAGGATCTTAATTATGTCAAGTGGGATTATCTCTTTGATTTGAGTTCTGCACACAAAGTGTACTTTTTCCTTTAGCTGGACTGATGAATGCACAGCTGGTGTCACTTGTCGAACCATGATTCTGTGACTTGTTCCTATTGCATCGCTGTCATCACTTGCTGGATTTGAGCAACCAACAATGCTCCAGCCAAGATCAGTTTGCTGTGCATATGGATAATCCTCGTCACTAGACAGAATCTCCCTTGGAAGAAGGGCTTGTTGACAGTTATAGCCAATGAGAAGGCCTACTTCGCAGTCTAACTGTGGTGGAATCCTTTCTGATAATTGCTCCAGATGAGGCCATTTTAGAGCTGTTTGAGAAGTTGGAATATGTAACCTGTTTGCTGGAATGAACTCTCGTGTGAAGACAGGTGGTAGCAGAATTCTTTTCTTTAAGCCGTATCCTCTCACTTGTAGACCTGTCAGTTTCTGACATGGTACGACTGTTGACTTGGCAGACATTGTGGATAGCCGCAAACTGACATTTTCTTTGTTTGTGTTGAGGTCTTTGGCAACTTCGTCTAGTATGAAAGTTGTATCACTCTGTGTATCTAAGAGTGCATAGACAAGGACTTCTTGATCTGGATGCTTGGTAGAGGATACCCAGACTGGCAGGATAGAGGACGTTTGTGTGCATAGGCCCTCTTGTATGACTCTGTTGGTAGTTGCTGTGGCAGTCTTTTCTGTGGTGTCTGCCTCGTCTTTTGAAATGTCATTTCCATTTAGGTGCATTGGCTTCTGACGTTCTTTGAACTTGTCGTCATGCAAACATGTCGGATGTCTCCTTTGACATTTTTCACATGTGCTTTTGTCATCACACCTTCTTGAGTGATGACCAGTCTTCAAACATCCAAAGCAAAGCTTCTCTGCGTGCACAAACTTGACACAATCCTTAACTGTTTTTTCAGTGAACCTCCTGTACTTGTTTAGGACATGTCCTGCCTTTTTGCAGAAGACACATGATGGAATACTGCTCTGTGTTGTGTTTGTTGTCAGAGTCTTTGCTTGAATTATTTGATTTCATGGATGCCTTTGTTTCTCACATTCCACACTCTTGAGTGCTTGTATTGAGGATATGGGATCACAAGCTAGGTCTGCTTCCTTTGATAAAAAGTCAACAAACTCTTTGAATTGTGGGTACGCAGTCCTTACTTGCCTGACTTCCATCACTTTACGGTTCCATCTGGAAACCAACCAATCTGGCAATTTCAGCAGAATCCTTTGATTCTCAATGCAATCATTAAGGACTTCCAGTGTCTTAATGTGGGACATTGCAACCTCACAGCTCTTGAGGAAGTCTGCAAATTCTCTTAGTTCACAAGCATCTTTAGAGCTTATCTTTGGCCATGCATGCAGCTTGTCTCTGAGGGACTTCCCGATTATGAATGGGTCTCCGAAACGTTTCTCTAATAGTTTCCAAGCCGAGTCGTATGCTTCTTCTGTGCCTAATAGAAGTAATCCTTCTACAGCTTTCTTTGCTATGCCACCTAAATACTTTCTTATGTAATAAAGTTTTTCATTCTTTGGAATGTTTTTCCGTTCTATTAATGTTTCAAAAGAAAGTTGCCAGTCTTTGAATTTCAAAGGGTCTCCAGTAAATACTGCAGGCTCTGGTGTTGGAAGACGATTAGCACTTATAGCTTCTGCTAGCACATTAACCAGATCTAAGCTATTCTGCTCTTGGGGCATGAACACTGTGGCTGGAGGAGGTTGAAGTAACAGTGGTAGACAAGGGGCTTGACTTGCAACTCCTAGGGATTGAGGAATGAATGAGGGACTTGATGCATTGAGTTGAGCCTGGGTTGTGACTGGAGGGATTGTGGGGTTAGGGACTTGAAGTTCTCCTACTACTTCCACATCATACAACATGTCAGTCATATCAACATTCTCTTCAACTTCATTGTAAACCTTTACTCGGGCTGTAGCAGCGTTCAGCTTCTTTACTTCTTCTAGACGTGCAAGCTTTCTGTGTTTATCTTGGATTGCTTGTTGTCTAGCTAAGTTCTCTGATTCAAATTGTGTTAGCCTTTATTTATTTTCAGCCTCTAGCATTTGAAGTTCTGTTTCTTCCCTGTCTTGTTCTTCCAGTACAGCCAAGACCTCCTGAGATGCAGCAGCTTCAGCCACAGCCTCTATTCTTTTGACTGAGTGGATGCTAGAGTGGTTGGAACTACATCTTGATCGACGAGACAGTGGCCTAGATACAGAACCTGTTGAGTCTAAGATTGATCCAACATCGGGCCAAGGTTCTTCGTCTTTATCTGCTCTATGCCCTTTAAGCTGTCTCTCTGCCCTTTGAATAATGAATCCTGAGAGTGATATGCACGTATCAACCCTGCGCCGCAGGTCTGGATCAGGGGTTTGTACTTGACGCAACTCTTCATAAATGACCTTCACATCAGAACAGGTTCGTTTCATGTTCTCAATAAGCTCGTTCAATTCATCCTCAGAAGCATCATCAGTTAATAATTCCTTGCCTATTCTTGCATGACACCTCCACTTTTCATAGTTGATTTTATATCGACGTTGTATGCCCTTCAGTCTTTCTCCTTGAAATTCTCTTCCCTTTTCTGTTAGGGTGCGCATTCTTTCACTTCTTTGTAGCTGTTCTACTTCTGTAGATTCGGTGTCTGTAGCTTCAGCAGATGGTTTAACATTTTTACGGCAGGTCTCAGTACTTATGTCAGACATCTTGAGATAAGGGTAGTACAAACTATGTAGATATTAAACTCAAATTGGGCTTCTTCTACGCTATGTGTAAGTGAAAGCTACAGTAGACTTAGTTTGAACAGCCATGAAAGTTCACATATGTGTGTAGAAATCTTCCAAATACACTGTAGACATCAAATTTACATCAAAATAACTCGGAATTTAAACTTCTGTAAACTTCACATTAACTTCAGTTTCAAAACAAAATAAGAAAAATGATATTTGCTTGGCATAAATATAAGTAAAACCTTGATCACAGCAGGAATATGGTTAGAAATACATTAAATAACTTATCCTTTATATAACAATAGGTTTTCACATCAGTATTGTACCCTTTTCAATTCACTGAAGGTGCTCTTTAAACTAGATTAATTCTCATAAAACTCAAAATTACTTAGAAATCTTTAGTTTTCACTTGTAATGAGGTACCTTTTTTCAACATTTACTAAAAATCATTAGCTTTACTACCATTTGCTCTTTAAGCCTTATAACACGCAACGACTATGAATGCAAACACATTGGATTTATCTCCACATTAAGCACAGAATGCAAGATTAACAGATCTAAGTCCTTGGTTGCAGTTTCCAAGCTAAACCACTTCTCACACCAAGTTAACTTTACTATTGTGGTAGAGCTGCTACTGGTTTTGGCTTGAAAAATCTGCGCTTTAACACAGTCTAATCACCGTTGTTTGTAATCACTATGCGGACAATGCGTTATGGGCTCGGCTTATCTGCTGCATCGGATCCTCATCGCGTCGTCTCTCCTACCCGTATTGAGCAGTCGAGTTCTCACTGTAGCTCTCTTCACAACAACACAGACACAGGTCGGTTCTTTTAAACGGGCGTTTATTGCTTGGGCTCTTGTTACTCACTCTGTCACGCCAGCACGCCTTGAGAACAATAGTAAGTAATCAGTACAAAATACATTAGCGAATACACCAACTTTCATACACATACGATGGAATACAAAACATTTAGTGCAAACATGAAACAAAAGACATATATATTACATATATTACAAATAAAATACCTCGTTGGCTGCTTGTCATGAAAAGAGGTCTTTAAATCACTTTGTTTTAGCTTCAGACGGTTCAGTTTGAAACCCTTTTTGCAACATGGCAGAGCCTCGCGAGAGACATCCGCCCACCTGCGGTTCATGGTTCAGGGCAGGTCCTTCTCATGTTCTCCTGATAAACCCTAAGTGCGTTCTCGTGAGACATTACTTTACATACAGTACATATTAAAGTCATTTAATAACAAATAAATTGGAACATGCAAATTTACTATATACATCACGTTTTTAAATTTAGATATTTAAAACTATACATTTATAAGGTAATGTAACACATTATAAAATCCATTATCTACAACATGAACTTTCCATTAAATATTGTTCAATAACATTTACATCCATTCTTTATCAATTTGTATAAAACATTCCACTGAAGACTGTACAATGGACATACATCTCCAAATTATATCAGGAGTTGGACTCGTAATTCTGTTTATGCCAGGTGGGTCTGGCCTCACTATGGCATATGTTTTGGGACTTTCAAAGATAAAATCTTTTGGGGAAAGATATTTTCTTATCTATCAGATAGTAGATTTATAGTCATAAGAAATCCTCTTAGAGCATTGTTTGATGACATTTTGGATGACATTAGACTAGTCTATCTAATTTATCCAGTGATAAACTGACTGTAATTTGCTACACTACATTATAAGCATGTCAACTAATCCTGTTCACTGGAAGAGCCCTAATCCAAATTTCTTTACATAGAATTGTGCATAGCTGCTTTAGAACATGGCAAGAATTAATTTTATATTGTAAAATAAATACTGTATGTTAGGAGTCTCAGCTAAATTGCTAAATTACTATTGTTTTGATTAATATGAGGAGGTATAACACAGTGGGCTTTTTATTAATAATTAGCTCTCTTCACTAGGTAAGGGTGGGGATTTTAATGTGTTTTAAAATGAGAAAGTTTACCTCTTTCTGTAAAATATGGGATGGATGGATTGATTGATTAAATTGATTTTAATTTAATATGTGTCCAGTACTAGACTTAAAGTAATTTAACAGACCAAGTGGCCAAAAGGTGTGCTTCACAGAACTCCCAGGAGTTACACTGTCATTGTCATTGATGACTTCAAGGCCAAGGTAGGAAGTGGTAACTACAATAGAAAACTTATTATTCAGGGGTGAAGGCTCAGGCTCAATGGGCAAGAATGATAAACTTATGTTAACAGAACAATCTGTTCACTGGTGGCACTGTCATTTCACACTACAACATACCCATGATGATATGCATATCACCTGACCAGTCCAAAGAAAAACGGATCAACCTTTTGATCATCTCACAACAACAGAGTAGGTTGTTCAGGACATCAGACTTTACAGTGGTACAGATCAAGCAATATATTTGTGATAGGAAAGTTGAAATGAAGGATCTAATACATTAAAAAAAAAAATAGGTTTCAGAGGCAGTTGAAATTATACCTCCAAACTCAAAATGGTCAAACAGCAAGAAGAACTCACCAGCACTCTAGAAAATTGATTTCAGCTGCTGGTGTGTCAAGATGACTGATCTTTAATCAATACGTTGAAACAAATCAAAAATGCACTCATCAGTTCATCAGAAAGTTGAAGAACAAAGGGCCATCAAGCACTCAACTGGACAAGAAAAGAACAAAATCCCTGAAATGACAACTATAGCAGGAGAACAAATTAAAGAACATTAATTGTTAAGAGTTCTAGAGAGAGAACTGGTGGACAATATTGCAGCAGAAGCAGTAGAGGCTACAGAAAAGTATGATGTGATTAAGCTGTATAACATCACCAGAAAGGAAGATCAACACTAAAATACCTCTAACAGAAACAGACAGCAGTGTCCCCAGCATAATGGTAAGAATAAAATATGTTGCAGGATTCTTTGCTAAGATATTTTATACAGATCAATTTGCAACATTTATACTCAGCGTGATTCAAAGTCTATATGAGGACTTAATATGCAGAGTCTTTCATAATTCTAGTATGACATAGGAGTCAAAACTCTGTAGATGCTATTGATTTTCTTGTTGGTAATCAACTGAATGATGACAAAAGCCAAGGATCAGCTAAAAGGAATTCAGCAAACCTTTATTCAAAAGCTTGAAATTCTGCATTTTGCCCATGATAACTGTCTGCCAACACACTCAAGAAAGCACAGGCCAGCCAAGATGGATAGGCTGCACATTGTCACCAAATGAACAGGGTTAATGATCAACAGCATTAAGAGTAATTGCCTGCAAGTGAACACAGAAAAACCCATTACTATAGATGGTTAGTTTGACAGTTTCACAAGCCTGTATATAGTGGGATTACCAACACACAACTTGCCTTTTTTACTTGATGCAAGTGTAGAGAAACAAGGACCTCAGTGGATATATGTTTGATAAGCCAAGCTCAGTGGCTGTACATAATGTAAATAAAGAGGCAGCCCCTTGGCTTGTCATGGACATTTGGGGAAAAAAAATGTTAAAGAAATAATGTTTTCATTTATCTGTTTTAGCGCCACTACACAGGTTAGCACAGCAGCGGTACAAAGTTTTAGCTGAGGTTTGAGCGCTGGGGTGCTCAAAGGGCTACCTGGAGGCCTACAGGTGCTCCAAGAGCAAGCCATGGGGCTCAAACTTGCCAATGCCAAGGCACACGTTTAAAGCCGGTTTTCGAACGCACTCACAGTTTCTGATGGCCAAGTGTGGAGGCACGCATCTGTAACCACTGAAGGAGAGAGGGCAAAAGTGGAATATTTAAAGTCAGAGAAACAGGTCTGAAGGATAGAAAGCTCATTTTTAAAGTAGCTCGCAAAAGAGAATTCACATGTGAGCAAAGCATAGAAGTGAAAGCGGGAGAAAGTAAAACAGTACTCAACTTCCCAGAGGCTGAATGGGGAGCCCACAAGTCACCAAGACAGACGGGCATACGCACGTGCAGGAGAAAGCAAGAACATTTAAATAGGGTTGACTGTACCTGAGCAGGTGTTGTTGAATGGTACACATCCCGTGACTGCTTATTGGAAGTCTACGTGAAACTTAAAGGCGGATTTGATGGTCAGAAGGGCTTGCAATATAAAACCAGGGTCCGAACGCCAGAGGTCACCTTTTGACCAGGTCTTCAAGCTTTAATGTAGATCTGTGCTACTGTTTTATTTAACTGAGTACTGTAGAGATGTACTGTCCTTTGTATATAAAGTAGGTGCTTAGTTTTTTTCATTTTGTTTTAATTATTTTTTTTTAGCCTGTCCTTCGTGATCCATTTTATAGCTGGATGAAGGAGGTGGAAGGTTTTTTTTTTTGTTCTTTTCTTCACTTTTGATTTGGAAACCACTGTAAATATTATAAGTAACACCTGCAGTCATTTTTCTTTTTGGAAGTGTCTTTGCATTGGACTTTGTAAATATTTTACTTTGCAAGTCATTTCTTTTTAAAATAGTATGGACACTGCTGGAACAAAACAGATTCCTGTTTTTGAATAGTCTTTTTTTAGTCTGAGTCTATTTTACTCCATCCCCTTGTTGCTCGATCTCATCTACTGACACCCAAATTCGGGAATTGTACAACAGGGTCCTTACCCGGGGTGTCACAATATGAAACTGAGCATCGATGATACCAGTGGCAAGTCTGCATTGTTTTATGGCAGAGTCCTGGTGCAGCACTATGTGACTGGGCCTTGTGATTTTTTTGTCAGCACATGCCTCTGATAGATCTTGCTCAACTGATGGCCAGAGAAAATTATGAATCATTAGCTTTGGTGAATAACGAGACTGGAACATATCATAAACACATTCAAAATAAGAAACTGAGTTGGATTAGACACAACTTGCACCGAGGAGAGACAACAAGCTCTAGAAGCATACACATCATGCAGAGTTTAAGACTGTACTTAAAAAAAGTAAAAAAGTAAAGGAAGCAGCCCAGGACTGAGACAGATGGGAACTTCTAGTGAAGGCTTTATGCACCTACTAAACCAAAGAGGAAAAACTAATAAGCTACACATATGTTTTCAGTTTTACTAAACAAATCTGGTACATGTGTGAGTGAGCATACTTTCTGCAATATTGATATAGCTATTATACCATTATATGCAGCATGCATCAATAATAGTTTACAACCACAGTATGTACTAAATTCAAGAATATTTTTATCATAAAAACCATAAAGGAGCAACAACGCTGAAATATAACATTCACATAACCTTTTAACCGATTTCGGATGAGAACAGGGTAAGTCCATTCCACCAGCATAGGACAGGGCACCTGTCTAGTACAGGACCACTTGCACACACATCTACACTGGCACAAGTTTAAGTTTCCAATCAACTTAATATACAGATCTTTGGAGGTCCAAGAAGACAACTTGAGTATTGGGCAAAAAAAAAAAATCACACAGATGTGTAGAATATGCAGGGCTGCAGGGTAGTAAAACTGTCGCTTTACAGTACTCAAACCCTTGCCTAATCCCTGGCTAGGATAACTGATTTGTGAAGTTTACATGCTGTCCTGTCTCTGAGCTGGTTTCCTCCAGGAACTAGCCTCTTTTAATCAAGTCCATTAAAATGGTGTTAGCCTGATTTTTTCAGCATAGGCTTTTTGCATGAATGTGTCTTGTCACAGATGTTGATTTCATCCAAGGATTTTTTGTACAGTTAACCACTGCCAGCATAAACCATGTCAGCCATACACTGCAAAGGAAGGTTAAAAAAGATTAATTAAATCATGAATAGAAAAAAATATTTTTATTTACTGCATATGATAAATTAGCCTGTAATGTTTAGTTACAGTTTGAAAAAGGACAAAAAATATGCAGAAAATTGCTCTCTTACCAGGAAAGTACTCAAAACATCTTATATCTTGACAAGACTGTGCTTTTCAGCTGCATTTGGTTGTCCCTTCATTGCCCATCTAAGCCCTCTGGGTTGCAATTTAGGCTCCTTCCTTAGGGCCTTACTTATCATTAGGCGTCATTTTTTTTTTCAGAGGTGGCTCCCTACTGTGACTAAAAAGAAGCCTGAGGCCAAAACATTGCATACGTTGATGGCAGTAATCCAGAAAAATAGAGTCATAGAAAGGAGAAAAAAAAGTTTTCGCAAAAAAAAAAAAAAAATGTCATTTTAATTCTTCTAAGGAGCTACCTGCTACAAGGCATGCGTAGGCAGAGCATTTCACGAGTGTCGAGGTTTTTCAGTAATTTATTGCTATTTGCTAGTAATGTACTTCTTCACCAATATAGCCTGACAATAGTGTCCTACTTTTTTTCAAATCTAAGAATCATAACTAGGATTGAATTGTTTTCAGACTTAAAACATTTATTTTATTTTATTTTTAGTTAGCCAATAAAAGGTGTCATTTTGCTTGGCTTTTCTCAACATTTATTTTTAAATATATTTCCTTGCTGAATTGTGCATATTCCATAAAAATATGTAGATAGACATACAGATAGATAGTACTTTTTTTCCCAAGGGGATATTTAGCTTTTATAGAAGCTCAAGGAAAACAAATATTGTAACAAACAACTACCCTAATAAACACAAAGAATTACAAAATAGAAGGAAAAAACACTTCTGGTTTCGCTGATTATAAAATAGCAATCACAGTAAGTCAATAAAAAGGCATACTGTTAGGTATGAAGGAGCCCCTATAGCATTTCTTGACTCACTTCTGATGAATAAATCTTTGTCTAAAATTACTCAAAGCTAGTGTGTCATAAAGAAGATAAGCAGCATTGTTCACAATGGCCATCAGTTGTGTTCTATTCTCTCTTCAAAATACTACCTCCAGCTGTTTGAGAGTGTGTCCCAGAACTGAGCCTGCCTTATTAAATAGTTTGGTAAATAGAAAATTGCACTGACTGACTTACAGTTGTAAAAAATGAAAGGATGTCACTTCCCACATTAAAAGAACACCATCTCCTAATGAAAAAGCATCTGCTCTGCTCCTTCTTATCAAGTCCCTCTGTGAAACTAGACCAGTCCAATCTGTCAGCCACCAAGTATCTGTAGCACTGTATCACCTCTACACCTCTGAATACCGACCAGGCATGGAGCCTCTTGGGAAATTTGGTCTGCAGCTCATTTTGACCAAACCAAATTTTAAATATGTATTATATTAAGTAAAAGCATTCAATTTTGAAATTGTTAGTTGTACTTTTTCATTATATTGTAGAAACAGTACAGGAATTGTGTTGAAGAAAAATATGCAAAGCCATTTTTTTTGTGTACAGTAGTTTAAAGATAAAAAAGACCCCAACCTAAATTATACAAGGTAAGGTCATGAGAAGGATGCTTAGTAAGAAGAAGTACTTTAAACTCTGACCAGGACCCAGTTATGTTCAGAAAAAATGTACCCACCAATATTCTGATAGGAAAACAGGAAGTTCTACTCCAACAGAACTTCCCAAGCTGTATTACTTTACAATCCAGCTCTAGAACAACTCTCTTTCTGTATTCATCATCAGGTCATCATACTCTGACATGACTGTAAAATACATACTATGATATAGCATATCATTGTCAAACCCACTTAAACGAGTTCAGGGTCATGGGATTGGAACTGGAATCTTGGCTGCACTGGGCACAAAACAGGAAACAGCCCTTTATAGGCTGCCAATCCATCAGAGGCCCCTCTCATGTATGAATCAACACTTGCACTCACATCTGGCTTATTGAGAGTTAGCAAATTAACACTGCATGCACATCTTTGCAGATATGGCAGGAAAACAAGGTTACTTGAAGGAAGACCACCCACATACATGAACACTCCATGACACTGGGTCAATGAAGCAGCAGTAGCAAATATTATTCTGCTGTGACAGTCCCTTCGAAGTACAAAGCAACATAAATTATTTGCAAACTGGAAATTTCTAAACTATTTCCACACCCTTATCTTTAGCATTTTGTGCAATGGATCACATGTAACAATTTAAAGTGTTATTACATAATGCTTACATGTATTCTTCTTGAGGTCCAGCTCTTTCAGTTTCAGAAACATGGATAAACAATTTTACAAAATGCTTAAATTAAGCAAATAATCATAATTACACTGAGTCCTGCTTTCTATTATTACAATGGAGTGGAATCATAAGCTAAAAAATGAATGTATAGTCAAGACCATCAAGATGAATATCAAACATCTTTTTATAGACTGCTATTATACAGTACAGTAAAATAAATGTAAACAAAGGATTGCTATGCATTTGCCTGCTTAAATTTTATAATTTGTAAGTCTTTTTAAATGATCTTATTGTGCCTTAAGAGAAAAATTATGATATAAGAATCCTTACAAACCATATATCCATTTGTCTTAAATTCAGTCTTAAAGAAATACATTTCTGTGTCGGTTTACTGCTTTTGTTCATTGCTTTTTAGTGGAATGACCAAAGTTCTCAAAAATGATAAAAAGACGAACAGATAAATCCTTTAGTGTGTCCATTATTCTAATGGCTTTATTTGAGGGGGCTGATCCTAGAAGCATCATGCTCAAGTAAAGAATCGACCCTGAGTGGGCAATACATTTACTTTCTCCTTTATGTTTGGCTAGTTTGCAAAATGACTAATCATGAAATAATAATTAATATTGAAATGACCTTCAGTGGTGGCTAAGTAATATGTTGAGTAACATGAATGACCTGATTACTTCTCAGTACGAGGGTTATCTTGATGGACTTAAATACCGCTGAAGTAAATGAAGCCCAAGTCGTGTGGAAAGCCTAACATGGATAATGTTATATTATGTGCAAGCATTAACAGAAACCACTTCTTTTCAGATGTGTGGAGACAATTATTTGCGAGAGTGTCATAGTATTTAATCTATGAAATCCATTGCTTACTGCTTTTATACCAACTGCAAATATAATCAGAAATACCAATGCTCTGTAAATGCATGCCATAAAGTAATGTACTTCTATTATTATTAGTAGAAGTAGTATTATTTCTGATGTTATATTCTATCAGTATTTAGCACATATAATTATTTCCATCCATTTATATTCTGACTTATTATACTATTGCTAGGAGTTACAGTACATGGAGAATAACACTCACTATAGAAGGCACTTCTAGCGATTAAACTGGGGCTCAAAAATTGTGAGGTGACTCTAATACTAGCTACATCGTTATGATATCATGACTTCCAAAATTAATTTACTTTAAAAATCTTACATTTTGCCTTATGCCACAGTGGTTATCTTAGCATTAGCATTTTAAATGTTATTATCTTACACTACCTGCTTAAGTGTTCTTTGATAACTGTTTAGGTCAAACAGCTCTCTCATCAGATTTTATAATGGCTAGTTAATTTTTTTAACTTAAAATTCTTTTGTTAAGTTTCTTAACATACCCAAAAAGTCTAGTATACCAGTTGAACGAAGATAAGGCTGAATTGCACTAGATATAAGTCATTGCCAGCCTTAAACTACCCCCAAAGCATGTTACACTTTTGGCTTTTCTCCTGCCACAATGGGTCTAATTGGGTGTTTGGAGATTTAGAATAGAAATAAAAAAAAATACTTTGAGATGATATTTACCTTGTGCTCAGTGCTGTTAACAAACCGACTTGGCATTTGTATCACTGGCTGATGAGATACCCTTATTTTGTGACTAGAAATGCAATTTTGTTCACCTAGTCATTTCTGATTTAGTATTCGTTCATATGGCGTACAGAAGCTGTAGACTGTAGGAATCATCACTTCAGTTCCCTGTGGGAGGTTATTTAAAGGTCAGGTGAGGTGATGTGAATGGCATGCAAATGAATCATTCACTAATAATACTGTAAATAGATTTTTAATAAAGGTTTCACATATTCTCAAAACTGAATTAAAACGTCACAATTTAAACTTGAATTGAAAAATTACAGCTAAAGAAAAAAATATTTTTATGAGAGTGCATCTTTTGGATATAGATTTATAATATTAATTTGATCTTTTTTTCTTTTTGGCTTTTCACAACTTCCCTGATGTAACATGCCTTTACATCTTTACAATCATACTAAAACATTAATAATGACAGCCAACAGCTATAATTCCTATTAATCTATGGTTAGAACAGGCAGACAGACTCTGTATTCTTTTTTCAAATGACCAAATGCCCTGTGTCCGAGATCGATGGATTAAATCAGCATGGGTTGCTGAGCTGACTGTACTACAGCAAGCCATACAGATGGTGAAGTATTAAACAGATTTTGTAAAAATACAGGGATCATAATACTTGTAGTAAAAAAAGCTTTTTTTTTTGGGTGGGGGGGGCACTTAGGATAAAGTAATCATGAAATTCAAACATAAAAAATAGACAATTTGTATCCTAATTGGAAAAAAAGTCTAAATTAGTATTAGCCACCCTAATCCAGTGTGTTCATAAGAAATATAATAATTTACTTTATGAGGTAGAAGTACATAATAAGAAAGATTAGTTGTGTCATATTTTTGAAATATTAAAATCTGTTCTTCAAAGTGGCAGAGTGGTGGCTCTGAGACTAGGGATTTGCCCTGGGAATTGGAAGGTTGCCAGTTCGAATCCTGGAAATGCCAAAAGTAACTTAACTTCATTGGGCCCTTGAGCAAGGCAGTTAACCTGCAATTTCTCCATCCTGGGTATGACGTTACTCTGCATCCAGCCCTGCATGTAGGTCCTCCAACATGCAGGGAAAAACCTGGGGCTTGGTGGCAGAATTGGCACTCCAGCCACCATAAAAAACCTGACACTGGTTCCATTCCATCTGAACTAGTTTGGTGCTAAGGTGTCACCCACCACATGGCCACACTTGGGTCCTAATCTGGGTTCCTGAGTTGATTTGTCATGTGGTGGGTGCGGCAATGTGCTGTATCAGCACATGCTCCTAACCTTCTCTCTTCTAATGTATGTCTAAATATTTAGAGATTTTAATAAAATTGTTTCATTTACAGCATCTAATAAATCCCTAGTGAAGGAATAAATATCAAAAATAATACCATGAAATAGTCTAAAACAGTTCTCCATGTGCTTATGTTTGAAATTTATTTTTAAGAGTGTCTCTGAGAGAGCTAGGACCACAGAAAAATATCAAAAATAGTATCATATTTGTGATCAGCAACCTCGTCATAGCATAAAATGGCACTCCACATGTGTGAATAGGTGTAACCTCTTATATCCCATTAAGGAGTGAACCCCTGTTGTTAGTTGACATGGCATACACAATTTCAAGTCCTTCTGATCATTCTTGCTGAAGACACCTATTGGTGTAATTTCCTGCACAATAAATGTTCTAAAAATGAGAGTGTTCCAGGACTAGAGACTCAAAAATAGCGAGAAGTTCCCAAAAGTTTGACATCTTTTGTAACTTGATATGAAGACGCATTGAATGGTATCATATGTGAGGGTTTTCTTGTACTGGTGAGACAAAAAAAAAGGATGTGATCTTAAAACATTCATAAATAACTCTTATGAACACAATACTCCTATTTCATGTTGAACATGAGGTATAATGAAAAATGCAATATTATTCATGTAATTTTACAAGCCAATTTATTCTCTAGTAGCACCAGTGTCATTTGTTGGATGTGGCTTTTCCAGATGAAGCTATTCTAAGGCCGTAATTAGCAGAAGTAATTTATAAATGCCAGGAACTAATGAGTGCTCAAAGTACTGAAAAAAAATAACTGTAAAAATATTGATCAAATACTCAAAAAAAAAAAAAGTCACCTTATTTGTCACCTAGTGAAACATAATACATGCTAAAAAATGAACACACTTACACTTAAGCCCAGGCATATCAGTCCAGGTATTTTTTTAATTAGAATGCACTTAACCTAGTAATTATTGTTTAACAATATTGCAACTTGAGTCAAAATACTGGCAAGGGATGAAATAAAACTGAAAGAAATACACACTTAACTGTATCATTACTTTGATGAAGCTGCAAGAACTCTGTACAGTTATATAGGCAGTTATAGAGTAATTACTATGTACATTTTTTGCAATTAAAGAAACCAAACTTATAATGTGAACTATTAATCTTTACAGCTGTAATTTTAAAAATTACTGTTATTACAATCATTATTAACCACAACAATAATAATTTACCTCTCACAGATTCTAATCTGTTTTTGATTTCCTATTCAACAGCATTACTTAAATATAAGTTTTTGATATCTAAAACCATCTCATTAGGTTATGGAATGTATATTCTTATAAGTAAAAATGAACATTGATTTTTGAATGAAAATGTAGGTGCATAAATGTAACTGTATCACCACACCCAGGCAATCTTACCTTATATTCCAGAGGATAAATACCTCACAGGATGATTAGGTGAGTAGACTCATCATTTACAATATGCAAATTATGCAAATTAGACAGACTGACACTTATTTAACTAAAAGCACACAGAGTTTTAAGGATGAAAAGTTTTGTGTCTTTTTTCTTTGTGTATCTTTGATGCCCTTATTTTATAAAACTCTTAACTAATCTAAAGCGGGTTTGAGGGTTGCTGAGAATTCTGAGAGTACGTATTGGCAGCATGCCAGCTGCTTGTAATTAAACACCTACACTCCTTAGAGAACAATTAAAGTCTCTGTACCTTGCCTTCGAAGAGCTTCTTAAGGGTACTTAAGACATATTTTTATTTCACAATTACCTTTTCAAATTATGGAAGATTTTTTTTATTTCCTTGAAAAGTCATTTCCAAGAATTATTTGCCGTATTAACCAAGGTGTCATAACATAAACTGTCCTGTTTGAAACCTGATGTTTAGAATGTTTCCTATGCAGTAACTATACTATAATCATATGTCTTAGCTATTTCAATTATATGGCTATATATTTGTATGTCATTTATTTCAGTCACAATTAATATTTTTCTTTGTGTTTGCTTTAACTAAAGAGTTGTAAAATTGAATTTAAAATCCATGTATAACATTAATTAGCATACATCTATTTAGTTTTACAATCTATTCAATTAAAATATAACTCTTTCCCATTATATTTGTAGAAGTAACATAAAAGGTCAAAGAACAAAAGGCAGATGTAAAATCCATTTAGCAGATAAATCAATCCTTCATGTCAAGTTGTTAGCTCTCCCAAAATGACTCAAAGGAACGTCCTGTCATTTTCTACTAATGTAATTGTTTTCTGTTCTCATTAGATGCTTTTGCTTTTAATGTGTTTTAAATAGACAGTGACAAGTTTATTACCAACAATAAATGTCTGCATTATTCGGTCACTGTTGTCAATCATTCAAGACCTTAAACAGTTCACATTTTGAATTAGGAGCCATCAAACTATCATTTGATGAAAATTAACTATCTATGGCATTCAGGTCGGCTGGAAGCTTGTATGAGACATTTTCTGTAATAAAGTGAAATTAAAACAACCAAGTACTGTTACAGCTCCCCTCAGGAGAGCCCTTTGTACCTGCTAACTAATTAGCCATAGAAATATGCTGCAAAATGAGACGGGTACATTTCCCCCAAACAAATTGTAACCAAGTAATTGGTTTTTTAACATGGAACCAGATTCTTTGCATTACGTCATCTTACTTCTTTTCCCTACTTTCATTTTGTAATAGCAACTGAGTCAATAGTAGAAAAAATAGGGAAGCAAAGCTTTAAGAAGACAAAAAGATGATAAATGATTCAGTAAACATCTTTCCCCCTCTGACGACAACGATGATGTACACTTGATGAGATCCAGATTCACTCTGTACGACTAGAAACCTTCACATCCTCATATGGAGACACACCACTGCAGAAGCAAAAATCTAGAAAATCATTTCTATGCTAACATGGATAAACAAAAGGATTCATTATGGCCTATGTATATTTTTTCATTTTAATATATTTTTTTAGCTTTACAAAAAAATGCTCTTTAATGAAAAATGCTTTCTTATATTGTAACCTTCTTTTAACTGAAATATGCAACTTTCATGTTCCTCATGATACTGGCTTCTTAAGAAAATTGAATTTTATATGAGCTGGAATGTCTTTTTTGTTTCCTTTATATCCGATTGGAGGAACAATGAGAACACACGCATCAGTACTGCAGTCAGTTTACATAGTAGCTCACTGTCTTGGCAGGGTCCAAGTGTACTCATTTTTCATGGTCACATGATATGATTTGTGGTATAAAGGTGAGTTGGGGTAGATCATAATGGACAAGCACCATTGAAGATAAACAAGGTGCACGAACAATTGATGGGTTGGTTGTAAATGCTCGCAAGCATGATTTAAGGTTTATGAGTGGCTGATAAACCTCTATGAAACTAAAATAAAGCCACTTTCTTTCCTACATGACTGGAAAACAACAAATCAGATCATTCTATTGAAGCAACATCTTTAAACAACAAAGGAAAAAAGGCCTTCTACCTATTTACCATGGAAAATCAAAAAGAAAATTCAAAGAATGCCAGTTTTGAAAATAAAATTGTAATGGAAGACTCCAAACCTTAAAAATATACAATATGAAGGTGAAGATTTACAAATTCATTGCTACCCAGGAGCAAAAATTATACATCTAACAAAAATACTAAAGAAAATTGCAGAGCCCATAAATACACTAAAAGCAATTATTTTTTAGAGTGGTATAAACAATAGGAAAACAATATGCAATAAAACCATGATCACATAAGTATAGGTGTTAAAAAGGGCAACAAAAAAAGTGTTTTTTCTAAAGCAAATGTTATATATCAAGAACTAAATTTCTCAAACAAATTACTCTACAGGCAACAACAAACCTTACAAACCTTCAACAAACATGCAATGACAAAAGAATTATGTGCCAAAACTAAATGATAAACATTCTGACATTAAGACAAAATACATTGGACACCTAAAACAACACAAACATTTTTTCAACAAAGGCAACAATATTTAAACTGCTAATGCCCATCCCATAGCAAAGAAGGGAAAAACAGAGATTAGAAATGAAAGAAAATCAAACCATAGAATTAATCCAAAACCAATATCACATTCTTTCAAAAGGCTTAACATTTATCCTGTAAGAAAATTCGCTATATAGGCGCCTGACCCAACACAGATGGACACGGAGGCACGTATAAAATAAAAGACTTTTTATTTTCTCTTCAGCTGGAGGGCACATCTTCCCCATAATCCCCCTAGCCACAACACAGTCCCAAGCACAGTACAAAAGTCACACCAAGCACTCTTCTCTCTTCCACCACCACTCGTCCTCAGCAAGCTTTGTCATCCTTCCACCCGACTCTGGCCGCTGAGTGGTGGTCGCTGGGTCCCTTTTATTGGGTACCCGGAAGTGGTCCAGGTGCTTGATTGGTGACATCTGGCTGCACTTCCGGGTAAGGTGAAACCAGTGCCCAAAAGGGGCCAGCAGCTCCTGCTGCAGCACCCCCTGGCGGCCCCTGCGGAACCCTACAGAGTTGCACAGAACTCCAACCCCCAAGAAGCCCTGGGGGAGTCCGAGGCACCGCTACAACCCAGGGAGGCTGCCATCTAGCCTCCAGGGGGAGATATGGGCTTCCCACCCTTGTCCCCCTGGCAGATTTGGTGAAGGGGCGTCCCAGCCAGGCATGGGCCCCAGCCATCCATCACAATCCCTACCCCTAAAATAAGTAGAATTTGTATGCAAATATTTTGGTCTGATCTAAAAAGACCACAGTAAACAGAAAACAGCTGATTTTTTGAAGGCCATACAAGTAATGATAGTCCACTTTAATACCAAAATTGGCAGCCAAAGGGTAATCAAATTAACCCTAATATAAAAGAATGAAAAGTCACAAAAGACATAAAAGCAATATCCCATGAATTCTTTGAAGTGGATAACATAACTAGAGATGAAAGAATAGATATTAGACAACTGAAAGAACAAACACATTTGATTATAAAGCCAGTTGACAAGGGGAGTTTAGTAGCAGTGATGAACAAAACAGACTATGTGAAGGAGGTCATGAGACAACTAAAAAATGTAAACTACTATAAATAGATTACAGAACCCTTATACCCACACACATAAAAAGAGACATAAAATTAACAACAAATGAAAATGAACCATAAAGGGTACATAACATGTAAAAAGACAGCATTCTAAGGGAAAGGAGATTTTATGTATTACCAAAGGTCTATAAGGATCCAGCAACATGGTGGAAAGAGCCCTATGTAATACCACTGGGGAGACCTATTGTCTCGAATTATGAAAGTGAGACTTAGAGGATAGGTCAATATTTAGATCACTTCTTAAACCCGTTATCAACCATCAATATAAACTAAACTAAAGATAGTACTGATTTTAAAAATAGAATCAAAAATACAATGGATGTCTGAAAGAGACCTGGGGCCTCATGTATAAATGGTGCATACGCACAAAAATGTTGTGTAAGCCCGTTTCCATGCTCACATCGCGATGTATAAAACCTAAACTTGTCGTAAAGCCATGCACATTTTCACGGCAGCTAAATGCTTGGCGTATGCAAGTTCTCTGCTCAGTTTTGCAAACTGGCGGCACCAAGCGTCAAAGCAGTGCTTTTGTTCCAGTGTGGTTTCCCTATCTTTTTTAACAAAAATAAGTTAGTTTTTGTTCCGAATACCAATAACGCGCATAAAATTCAGCTCTGCCCCTCCGAAACATTAAATATGGCACAATTAAATGTTAGAGCTTTAACTAACAAGACATTTTTTATAAACGATCTTATTAGTGATAGAAACATTGATTTTATTGCACTAAGTGAAACGTGGCTTAACTCAGACAGCGCGGCTGTTTTAATCAAATCTTACAGTTACAGTAATTTACAGATTTACAGTTTTACTCGTGCAGACCGCCAGGGGAAATAGGGAGGTGGCTTGGCAAACATTTACTCGAGCCGGTTAAAATGTAAAGATGTTAGTTTTGGTAAATTTAAGTCCTTTGAGTATCTCGCCGTTGTTGTTCATGGAGATTCTCACGTTCTAGTATTATCCGTGTATAGACCTCCTAAATATAACGCGTCTTTCTTTGATGAATTCTCTGACTTAATGTCAATTTTAATTACAAACTATGACACACTCTTAATAGTCGGCGACTTTAACTTTCATATCGACAATCAGTGTTACCAAAAAGTAAAAGAATTCATGAACCTTCTGGACTCTTTTGATTTGAGACAGCTCGTTAATCAACCTATGCATAAAGCAGGTCATACGTTAGACTTAGTGATTGCTAAAGGACTTAAAGTTGATATAAAGCAGGTCATTGATATTGGTCTATCAGACCATTTTCTTCTACTATTTAATATAGAAATAAAGATAGAAAACACTCATGAGAAGCATTTTGTTAAAAAACGCTTCTTTGACTCATCAGCAGCTTTAAAACTTACAAACATTCTAAGCAATCAGTCCATTTATAGTGCCAACTATAATAGCGAGGATAATGTAAATAGTAAAGTGGAAAACTTTAATTCTAAAGTAAGAGCTGCTGTTGACATAGTTGCACCTGAAAAGACAGTTAAAAAATCTTCTAGTATTGTTATTCCATGGAAGACCCAAAGAGTGTCTGATTTAAAAAGAACATGTCGTAGAGCTGAGCGTAAATGGAGGAAAACTAAACTAACTATCCATTATGAGATATTGAAGGTTAAAATAACAGAATACAATAACACAGTCCGTCTTGAGAGGCGCTGCTATTTCTCTAATATTATAAATAACAATGCTAGTAATCCCAGAGTCTTATTTTCTACAATTGATCATCTGTTAAACCCAGGTAACACAAAGGAATGCCCCCAGAATACTTCCAGTGAAACCTGTGAGAACATTGTTGTATTTTTCAATCAAAAAATTAATGATATTAGAGATAACATAGTATATCTCCCCAACACTGCAGAACCTCCAAAGCCCCGGTACTCCATTATAAACAAATTAAATGCCTTCACCAGGATAGATTTACCTGAATTACATAGTATAATCTCTCAACTGAAACCCTCCACCTGCGTCCTTGACCCAATACCAACAAGGTTTTTCAAAGAAATATCAGGCGTGCTAATTGACAATATTCTTGACATAGTTAATTCGTCATTAGATACGGGGGTCTTCCCAGACTGTCTTAAGACTGCTGTAGTTAAACCCCTGCTCAAGAAAAATAATCTTGACCCCTCTGCCTTTGAAAATTTTAGACCCATCTCTAACCTGCCCTTCTTAAGTAAAATTCTAGAGAAGGCAGTAATTATGCAGTTAAATGACCACCTCAATAAACATGCTATTTTTGATAAATTTCAGTCAGGTTTCAGAACAAATCACAGCACAGAAACTGCACTCATTAAAGTAGTAAATGACTTGCGGGTAAATGCAGACAGAGGCCATTTATCTGTTCTCATCCTCTTAGATCTGAGTGCCACATTTGACACCATTGATCACAATATTCTTAGAAATCGCCTTAGTCAATGGGTGGGCCTCTCTGACGGTGTCTTAAATTGGTTTGAATCCTACCTGGCAGGTAGAAAATTCTTTGTGAGTTGTGGTAATCACATCTCAAAGACACATGATATCCGATATGGTGTTCCACAAGGCTCTATCCTGGGTCCGCTGCTGTTCTCAATCTATATGCTTCCGTTAGGTCAGATTATCTCAGGTTACAACGTGAGCTACCACAGCTATGCTGATGACACACAGCTGTACTTATCAATAGCACCTGATGACTCCGACTCTCTCGATTCACTAACACAATGTCTTACTGGTATTTCTGAATGGATGAATAGTAATTTTCTCAAACTAAATAAAGAGAAAACTGAAATTTTAGTAATTGGCAAAAATGGATTCAATGGGGTTATCAGAAATAAACTTGATGCATTAGGATTAAAAGTTAAGACGGAAGTAAAAAACTTAGGGGTAACTGTTGACTGTAATCTGAATTTTAAATCGCATATTCATCAGACCACTAGGACAGCATTTTTTCACTTAAGAAACATAGCAAAAGTTAGACCTCTTATATCATTGAAAGATGCTGAGAAATTAATTCACGCTTTTGTTTTCAGTAGACTAGATTACTGTAACGCACTCCTCTCAGGACTACCCAAAAAAGACATAAATCACTTGCAACAAGTGCAGAATGCAGCTGCTAGAATCCTAACTAGTAAAAGAAAATCCGAGCACATTTCTCCAGTTTTGATGTCACTACACTGGTTGCCTGTGTCATTCAGGATTGACTTTAAAATATTGCTTATGGTTTATAAAGCCTTAAATAATCTCGCTCCATCTTATATATCGGAATGTCTGACATGTTATATTCCAAATCGTAACCTCAGATCCTCAAATGAGTGTCTCCTTATAATTCCAAAAGCTAAACTTAAAAGAAGTGGTGAGGCGGCCTTCTGCTGTTATGCACCTAAAATCTGGAATAGCCTGCCAATGGGAATTCGCCAGGCAAATACAGTAGAGCACTTTAAAACACTGCTTAAAACACATTACTTTAACATGGCCTTTTCATAACTTCACTTTAACTTAATACTGATACTCTGTATGTTCGATTCATCATAATAACTATTCATAGTGGCTCCAAAATCCATACTGATCTCTTCTGTTTCTTTTTCTGGTTTCTTTGTGGTGGTGGCCTGCGCCACCACCACCTACTCAAAGCATCATGATGCTCCAACATTGATGGACTGAAAGCCAGAAGTCTACGTGACCATCATCATCAAGTCCTTCCATGAAAACCCTAAATACAAAGAGGACTTTTTGATTTATGTTAGGTAGATTGCCCAGAGGGGACTGGGCGGTCTCTTGGTCTGGAATCCCTACAGATTTTATTTTTTTCTCCAGCCTCTGGAGTTTTTTTTTTTTTTGCTTTTTCTGTCCACCCTGGCCATCGGACCTTACTTATTCTATGTTAATTAATGCTGACTTATGTTTATTTTTTATTGTGTCTTCTATTTTTCTGTTCTTCATTTTGTAAAGCACTTTGAGCTATATTTTTTGTATTAAAACTTGCTATATAAATAAATGTTGTTGTTGTTGTTGTTTTTAGATCCACATCCCTGATGCACTGAAATTAACTCATATTGTTTATTAGTTTAAGGCATCTGATTGTAAGATTGTGAAACCTGCCCGGACACCACCAGTCGGAAACCACATCTTTATAAAAGTCATACGTTTATTTATCACCTTCAAATAACAGGAATAAAGTCCCGAACACCCCACAATGCACTCAGCAATTAAATCACCACAATAAACCTCTTTCTCAGTCCTTAGCCGCCTTTCTTCTCCTCCTGGGAGCTTTGTCTTGCTCCCACTCCTGACTCAAGCTCTCCGACTGTTAGGAGGCGGTGCCTTTTATTCCCGCCCGGATGTGCTACAGGTGGCTGGTGACAATCTTCCGGCAGCACATCCTGGTGTGGCAGAAGTGCTGCCCTTTGCCCCGGAAGCACTCCGGGCTTCCCTGGCAGGTTCATCTGCCATCTTGCCTGGTGTGGCGGAAGTGACAGTTCCCCAGGTCCCATGTGGCTTAAGGCGCCTCCTGGCAGTGGCCACAGTTTCCAACAGGTCAGAACCTCTTTGTCCCTTTCCCATTGTCCTCTTTTTGTCCATGGCGGTTGCCCCCTTGTGACCCGGAAGCTATTACTGTCCCTTTCCGGTCCCTCCAGGCATCCTGGCCAGGTAATGACCCCGGCAATCTGCCACACCTTTAGCAATATAATGGTCCACGGAATGGCCAAACTATTCCAAATACCATAGCTGCTTAACCGTTGTTCCTCTCAATGCACCACTAAGAGTATTTATCCCACAGCATCAAGCACACGCTGCCTCATCCATGCACTATTTAAACTGCTCTCATACGACAAACACTTTAGAGCCTTTCCTGTACAGACCTCGTGGTTCAGAAACATTTTCATCCCAAGGACTATAAACGCACTCAATCATGCCATCAAGTGCTCCTTGTAGAACTTTTTGTACTTATTAGTACAATTACTTCACTGTAAACTTCTGACAGTTATAATGTTGCACATCCTGAGCCACTTTATATAGCGCGTATTTACATATGATGCCAATATCATTTTTAAAATGAAATGCAGCAAAATATGTTTATTTCTTTATACAGATAAAATGTTAACATCATTTAAATAATCTATATTGTTAATAATTAAACATGTGAGGAGACAGTGTTGCAGCGCTAGCTAGTTCAGGGATTGTTCCTGCCTCACGCTGTATTCTTGCTGGAAGGATAGATGGATAGAAAATTAAACATGTACTACGAAGATATTTCAATGTTCCTTAAAAGTTTTGAAGAATCTGCATTCTAAGCTTACAGATGTCTTAACATCTATTACAAAGCTGATTGTGTGGCGATTGGTTACTTGGAATTGGGGGTTAGTATGTTTGAAAGAGACAGTACTGCTGCAATAAATTATTTCATCGAAGGTCGTGCACGGTGAAGCAAGCATCTTGCGGACGGCAGGAACAATCACTGGACAGGGCGCCAGCTCATCACTATCACTGGTCCACCACGTTCCCATGTTAAATACATGCTTTAATTGATATGATATGAATACTGAAATGATATCAAGTATACATCTCAGTATTTAAATTATTCAGAGAACGGTAATATCACTAACGTAATGGACCTGTCGGAGGAAGAGAAAGCCCGTTTAAGAAGCACGTAGTGATTCACACACACAGAGCACATAGAAAAACACATACAAAGCAAAACATTTAACGTGCTACTTTAGTTACAATGGTGTTTGAGAAACTAGTAAATTAAACGATTTAAAGATGAAGTTTATGATGTTCTACTTTAATGACAAAATACACTATGTGATTAAATTGGAAATTTCGAGATTAAACTTGACATTTCAAGCTTTTTTCTCACTGTGTCCCTATTTTTTTTTCTTTTCTCTGTACCCTAATAAGCTTTCATATGACACTCAGACGGTGGGCTATGACTTGCCTTTGCACAGCGACTTTGATATCTGACAGCTTCTTTTTTTATTTCGGGCACTGTGCGACTTTCTGAACTTAAGCTTTCAAGTTTCTCTGACACTCTATGTCACTCGATCAACTTCCTTTTGTTGTTTATACCACTGTTTAAAATAACAAATAGTAGGTTTTTTCTTGCCTCCACTTGGTATTTGCTGAAATTCTTCTATTTTCCCCCATGCCTTTGCCATTGCCTTTCACCAAACACTGAGCTTAAGGGCTGTTTATATTGATTTGCATATTCAAAGAGGCGTAATTCTGGGAGGAGTTGGGGAGTGGCAGCAGGCGCGTGTACGTGCGTTACTTTTCACGCTGACCAGGATTTATGTAGCGGAAGAACGTGGAAGTTGGCGAATGCACAGATGTATGCATATTTTACTGTGAATTCTATGCACGTCATTATCCATTAGGTCCCTGGTCTGTGGCACTTGCATTTCAAATAAATAAATGCACTTACATTTTTGGGTGGGGTGTAGGCAGTGTGGCGCAGTGGCTCTGGAGGCAGATGTGGGGGTGGGCAATTCCGCATCCATGTGTGCATGTATTAGATTGACCCATTCCCTCATTAGTGCTAGAGATATGATTGCCGCATCAGCATCCCAGAGGGTTTTAAAAGAGAACCAAGGTGTCAGAAAGGAGAGAAACAAAAGGAAGAGACAAGAAAAGAACCATGAGTGAGCACAGTATCAGGTGCCTGAGCCAATGACAGGAAAAAAAAGAGGTAGAGTGATTGGTAGCCTCATGGTGGAGTAAGCAATTAGCGCTCCATGAGGTAGAACAAAAACAATACACCAGTGGTTAAACATTTTGAGAGAGTGGGGGCACAAAACCTAAAGTCAGGAATAGTTTAGACAAATTGAAAATATAGTAAAAAGACAAAATGGAAAGAAAGAGAGTGGATTGTCAGCCTGAATACAATGGTATCAAATGTATTTAATTTGAGAAGGGGATAGAAAATCTAAAAAAAACAAAAAAACAAAAAGAAAAGTTTACATTCAGAATAGTGAGAAAAAAGTTTATCACATCTTAGAACTCAACAGCTTTGTATAACATCAAACAAAATTTAAAAAAGTACATGGTCAAAAAAAAAAGTTTTATCCACTTCTTTAAGACATTAAAAATAAGTGCTTTTTTGCTATTTTTAAATATTCACTTTCATGAATTAGTAGCTTGTACTTAAACAGAAAACCCAAACACTCATGGGAGAAACTTTATGACTTGAAGACCTCCACTCTGACATTTGTTAGTCAAGAGTAGCAACTTGCCTTTGTATCTTAACAGTGTTACGCCCAAAATGGCAAAACGAAAACAAAATGTTAAGTGCTTACTTACTGCAAAAAAAGAAGTCTGAGCATGTGAATTTTTATGTTAAGCAATTAAATCTTACTTTCTTTAGTGTAAGATTTATTGATTTATTAAGAAATTTGTATTTAAGACTACTAAAAATTAAGAAATCTTGTCTAGTAAATTTTCGTTACTCCACATTTTTTTACTGACAAAATGACTTAATGGTTTGATATCGAAATGTTTCACTTGCTTAGATTTCATTTCTGCAGTTAACTCAGTAATACAATCAAATTATGCCACCAAATGTGGAACATACAACCTTCATAACTTCTAGAATGCAAAAAAGTAGAAGAATTATGGAAAAACAATATTTTATTACCAGTAACGGTGCACTGCATGATAGCATGCAGTGAATACACTTGACTTCAGCATTCATAGCTTCCATACTCTTTCTCTGTACGTTCAGCATTCGTTTGCTCATAGGTTGATGCGCTTGCTGCTTCCTGAGCAGCTCTTCTTTTCTCCACCCTAGCGGCCCACTTCTTTTCTTCTTTCGTCGGCATCTTTTCGCGTTAAAACTGATTAAGCCAGTGTTTGTGTTGCAATTATTTAGTACGTTTTCCTTAATTATTCACTTAAACTGGCTGTTAAGTCTTCAATCTGCCTCAAGAATGATTTAAGATATGAAGAGGTAGATGAAATGACGGCGAAGGTGGTAGGGATAAGAACGGTGCCCGTATGCATGTGCCGCACAGCTGCCCTGCTGGCTGCTGCCGAGAGTTGATTCTACAATAAAATAAAATAAAAATAAAAAGGGCATTAACCTTGGAGGTCAATCATCACCCCGTAAGCGGATAGTAGACGTCACATAGTATATGTGTACCAAATTTCAGGTCAATAGGTCAAAACGGTTTGCGAGCTACAGGTGATTTGAAATCTTGGACAGGCAAACGAACAGCCACGAGAGCTTATTATATAAGAAGATTATTATCTGATGGCCATTTCTGTATAATGTTTGCCCCCTTGACAACTTTCTGGGCAAGAGGAGTTATTATTACAGTGTCCAATCTCAGCAAATTGTAGATGACTTCTTTTTGTTACAACTTGGTGACAAGGCATTTACAGTGTCATCCCAGAGTCCTTATTTATTTCTACTGTAAAGTACCTTATTATTTTGTGTTGTCTTGTAAAGGTGCTTATGATTGCCCTTATTGCCAAAAGTGTTATACAAAATAAAAATGATTGACAGACTGGAGTGTAAGAAAAACAGACTTGTAAAAGCTTTTTAAGTAATACTTTTCTTGTGAGTTTAGGGACTGTAACTGTTGTTTTTAAGATCACTATTATTTAAATTACATGATCTCAATATTTTCATTGGTAAATTATCTGCTTCAGTTTATCCACTGTAGGATTATATTACAATGTTTATCAGTTTCAATCCAATTTATTTTTTCTTTAGCTTTATTTTTTGTTCCTCAGGAATACCCCAAATTATATAACCTGTGTTTTAATTATACAAGCAAAAATATGCATTGTCATATTTGCATTTGTGGGCAAACTGCAAAGGTAATTGGATCATGAAAAGAGACTACTCTAGTTAACCTCAACCGTAGTGAAAAGCCCTGGCCCCATTAGGAGATCTAGAAGTGGGGAACAACTACATCATTGCTATAAAGCAGTGACTGAGTTTCAGACTGGAAATCAAATGTCTGGCTTTTGTAAGAACTGATGAAAGAAAAGGAAAGACAGAGGGTTCTGTTTTTGTCTCCATCATTTTAAATGCACAATACTGGATACGTTTCAATGATTTTCCCTTTGAATTATATTAATCAAAATCTTCATTAGTTATCCTCTTTCATAGAGAATGTCGCATGGTTATTCACTGCACTCCTTCAACTTCAAACTATAAACAACAGAAAATAAATATATTTTAAAATAAATTACAACATATGAAAAACATCAGGTAAAGTTAAGGTGCATTTTTACAGTATTAAAATTAGGTTTTGGTAGTGAAGGTGTTTCTGGGAGAACATTACTAAATTACACTGGAGAAAAAAATACTGGAACACTTAAATCACACATTGAATCTGAATAAATGAAGAGCAGAGGTCTCACTACAGGATGTTGGGCCCTCATGCCACCCTCATGGAGTCTGTTTCTGACAGTTTGGTCAGAAACATTCACACTATTAACCAGCTGGAGATCATTATGTAATGCTCTGGCAGTGCTCCTGTTGCTCCTTGTACAAAGGAGCAGATACTAGTCCTGCTGCTGGGTTGATTCCCTTCTATGGCCCTGTCCAGCTCTCCTTTTGTAACAACCCATCTCCTGGTATCTCATCCATGCTCTTGTGATGACACGTACGGATGTGCCATCCCGGAGGAGCTGGACTACCTGTGCAACCTGAATCAGCTGCAGATACCACCTCATGCAACCAGTAGTGACAAGTACACTAGCAAAATGCAAAACTAGAGAAGAATTAGTCATAAAGAATAAGGATAGAGCATAGAGGATAGAGTGTCTGTGATGGCCACCTGCACAACCATTCTCTTTTTGGGGTTGTCTTGCTGTTGCCTCTACAGTACACCTGTTGTCACTTTCATTTGCAGCAAAGCAGGTGAAGTTGATTCACAACTGAACAGATTAATATCCCTGAAGCTTTATTGACTTGATGTTAGACTGTGATGATTAAGTTTTATCTTATTTTTCTTTGAGTGAGTAAATATTATAAAACAATTTGCACACTTACTCATTAAACATATTTTCTAGTTTAGTTTTAAATACATGGGGGTTACAATCTTTTATGGGTTGATACGTTTACATAGATTTGAGACACAGTGCACATCACAGCTGCTCTTCACGGAGGGTGGGTCACTTATTTTGTGATACTTCTCTGTGTTGTGTGGCTTTATATCTTTTTGTGTGCCTACCCAGGTGAGGACACACAACATGACTATCACTGTGCAAACTATATTGCTAGTCAGCATTCACCAGGAACATAAGCTCACAAAAACTTTTTTTTTTATTTTGATATAAATATTCTTTAAATGATACAATTATTACCAATATATTAATATCAATATTGAAATTATACAAACACTTTTGGCCATATAGTATGTAATACGCCTTGTGTCCTGTGTTGGCTGGGATTGGCTCCAGCAGAGCCCCGTGACCCTGTGTTCGGATTCAGCGGGTTGGAAAATGGATGTATGGATAGTATGTAATACATCTATTTTTATAAACGTAAAAGCAATTAATTTGTTCTCTTTTTCTATTCAGCACAGTCCTATGTGCATTTTTTAACTTCATAATACTGTTTAAATTGCTTTGTGATAGCAGATACTAAATCTAAAGTTGGATGGTTGTATTTCTAAAAGAGTGGATTTTTATTGAAGGAATAGTTTTGGAAAAAAAGAAAAAACAATAACACAAAGTTATGGAAAATGACAGCTCATTCGAAGTATTCTGAAAAGAATTACATTTATTCTTAGGAAATAATGATGTGCCAAGAGGAAACAGTGATCTATACAGGTTGGAGCTTTCCTAGACTTCTTTTCATTCTAACTGGCAAGCTGCATTAGAAAGTGCCTTGTCATCAATCAGTCTGATTATTTCACTCTTTTACTAAACACAATTCAGGGCTGTCAACATTATACTCCAAACATGGATAGATAATCACATACCTTCCAGTTTACGGCCAGTGTGAATGATTTGCTTATTGCAAATAGTTCAGACTTCTCTCTTTCTTGATGCAGAAAAATAATATAATAACTCTGAGTCTAGAGCAGAAAAAAATAATCAGTAAGGGTGCAATAAATAATAAAGCTTACATCAGAGTTATGGACCAATTCATCTAATTTTATGAATAAAGTTTCTTTTCTCTCTCTGAAATTTTAGTGTTAGGAAGAAGCCATGGAACAACATGTCAGAGTCTCATCCGCAGTAGAATATTGGCTAATAGAAGTACTCAAAATGTCTAGTTAATTAAATGAAGTGGAAAGGATGCATTAACCCACAATATGTAAATGAAGCCTCCTTCTTCTTGCAGTATCATGTATCCTTAACAAAATGACGCAAGATGTTACTTGCAGTATAGACAAATGACTTAGTACTATCATGATTAATTTAAAATTACTTTAAATATCAGTTATACACAGCAAAACAAAAATTTGTATTTTGTTTTAAATTTGAGACATCAGGAGACAATTAAGTAAACATTCTTCAAGAAAATCTACTGAGGAATAATCCTTCTGAAATGATGGATACAATTATATTGCAAATTAAATTAACCATCCAGCCAATATCAAACCCAAGAAATTTATTTCCTAGAGGCTGAAGATAAGATAACACATTTGTGTCATTGTACTGCAAATTTAAAATTTTACCAGGCAGTAATGCCTCTTATTACTTGGACGATAGTGTAATTGTATTGATGGGCTGCCTGTTATGCCTATGTAGATTATCTTTCCACAGTCCATTAACATAAATTTACTTTATTTTTTCATCTAGCTAATATCAAACTCAAGAATTTTTTTTCTTAGAGGCTGGAGCCTAACTTGATAGCATAAGGCAAGTGCCATTACTTACCTGCCCATTGCAGGGCATACTGATGCACATATACAGAGCTGCTCATCTTGGAACAATGATTTTTGTGAAGAAGGAAGAAAAGCTGAGTGCTCTGAGCAAAAGCCAAGCAAACAAAGGGGGGGGGGGGGTTATGATAAACTCTACACAAATAGTGGCTAGGTCGGAATTCAAACCCAGTAAGTCTAAACTAGACCAATATGGTAAGCTATGGTTTCCAGCTACTTCGAATAAGCTCTGCTCACGTTGACTGTACTGGAAACAATAGATTCAGAAAATAGAAAAAGGATGGAAAGTGCTGTAGTTAAAATCTCATTCGCCTAGCCCACAACTAGTTGAGATCAAGTCAAGACTGAGTCTAAGGGGAGGAGATCAAGACCAAGACAAGATCAAATTAAAATCATAGCAAAACAGAGTCCAAGACCAAACCTTGAATAGAATTTGACTAGTTCCAGACCATATTAGCTAATTCTGTCATGGAGTAATTGAAACTAAGTTCTACTGAACCCCTGCAAATTCATTTTAGGCAGTGGGTTAAAGCATGGATAAAGATCTCACCAGTAGATGAGTGGGCAATGTACACAACAGGACACTGAAATGTGATAGTAGACATTTTGCTCTAATCCCAATCAAAATTTTGGTAAGTTGAAGTATGACCAAAATGTAACCCAATAAACCCAATAAACAATTAATGGTTTTTGAATATTTTTAATAGAATGATATGTGATAAGCTTTTTTAGATGATCATGTTGAACTTTTATTTGTGATAAAAATAATGTGAAACAACTGTATAATATCAAATTTAGCCACATTATTCACTTCTGTGGAAGTCATCTCAAGGTACTTTGTTGGTACAACTGTTTACAGTGATAGACCTTTTAAGATCACATGATGTGCCTCTAATTTTGTGCTGCAACACACAGGTCACTCTGTAAATGTGCCATTAATAACCCTACATACTGTACCTATGAACATTGCCCCAAAGACCAACTACAGTTTCGTAGCACCTACACTACCATGAGAGACGGGAACAATGGATACTCAACACAAAGCTCTGGCATTCTTCTTCCATTTTGTCAGCCTGCCAGCATATTTTGTTATCACCATATTTGCCTCACTGTGCTTGAACATTAATATTTTGATTAGCTTTGGTTATCCTTTCCTTGTTTGTGTTTGTACATATATTATTTCTGATTGCATTCTCATCATTTTTTCATTTTATACTTCTTATTATTTATCTTCAATCCTCTATCTTCCAGAGCTCTTCTACATTTTTCAATTTTCTCTCCACTTCCCCACTTCAAGTAAGGTTTTTCACCTGCCGTAACACTGAACATTCCCAATAATTACATAATGATATATAATCCCCAGGCTCATGAATGGTATTTTGCTGCACTGAAGTAAATTCACATTAAGATCAACTGAAACTTTTCATGGACTAATAACATAAGACATAATTTTATTGTATCACACAGACCCACTTTGTCTTTCTAGTATGGTGCAGGACTAACATTTTCTATGCTAGTAAATACAAAGAAATATGCTACAAAGATGAGATTGTGCAAAACACCCAACTCATGTCAGCACATAAAACAACGTATTAGTCACTTAAAATGTAGAAACTGAATAAACTCAACTTTATCAAGGAATTTAGCTTTTCAAAGTGGTCGTTGTTGTTTGCAGCTCTTCTAAATAACTCAGTTACTCTTGTCTAGTATGTTTTATGAATTTTTACCCTTGTAGGTAATGTGTTTGTGCACATCTCTCCATAAATGCCAACGCTTGTTAGTGTTCTTTACAGTACTACAGAATTCCACAACTGCACTTCGGAAACAGGAGGACATTACATCTTTCATTTTTAGTTTTGAATGCAGTATTGAAAACCAGAAAACCACTTAATTTGTCTTTTTTCAGTCTGGAGAGAAAAAGCACATTGTCAACAAAGATCTCATCTCTGTGTCAATCTGTAAAATTGGAAACAACAAGTTAGCATTAAAAAACACAAGTCTCCGCAATTGTATCGTAACATGCACAAGCTTTCAATTGCAGTCTTTGCAACTGTTTGATTAATCAAGTCTGCCTAGGTGACAGAACTTGTGGATTATTACTTTCTTGAAAAAAAAGAAAGAAAATGGAACAAGGTTTATGACCAAATAATCTGTACTGTGATGAACACTACCGTGCGTTTCATAATTACCAAAATGTTTTTGAATCCATCTAATATTATTAGAGTGTAAGCATTGGTAATATGCAAATCAAGAGAATAATGGATGTTTTCAATCAAACATAAACTGCAGCTGCAGTGGCTACATTCTTTTGAAATAAAAAAGTTACAGTTGTTGTAGCAACAGAGGGACAGATGAAAGCTGTTATGCTTTTAGGGACAGATCAGGAGAACAGTCTTCTAAAGAGCAGGGGTCGGTACAGTTGAATTCTCAACAGTGAAATAAATCAGACCAAGACGCTAACCAAAACGCAAGTCTGAAACACTTGCTAAGTCTAACCTCAATTGTCACCCAAGAGTCATTTTCTTCTTTTCAAACAATCGGATGGGGAGTTTCATGCATGTGCGGTCAGTTCATCTTGCCAATGCTGTTTAAAACTACCCTACAGCGATACCTAAGTAAAAGTATAGTAACCTTTTTAGAAAATGATTAAAATAAAAGCTGCTCATGAGAAAATTAGTCAAGGAGAAGTTTTAAAGTTTTAAAGCATCCAATATATGCATACTAATCAGAAGTATAAGTAAATTCAGGATCTATTCTTGTTATATACACTGCATCAAGTCAAAATCTGCCAAAAGGGAACCCACTCCGTTGGGCCCTTGGGGAGTAATAAAGTATATCAAATAAAAAAAAAGTTCTTAAAAACAAACTGAAAATAATTCAGGCTACCTTCTTTTTACCAAACAATAATTCATTTATTAAAGTTAAGCAATGCTAACAACTGTATATGTTTGCATTATAACAATGCAAACAAACCCATCTGTCTTTTCCTCCCACTCTTAAGTTTATTCTCATTTGTAACCAACTTTCCTCCTTTTTTCTTCCATTTACTTAACTCTTCCCCATATTCCCTTCTTTTTGTATCCCTTCCATCCCTACTCTCTCCACAACTCTTATATCCTCCTATTCTTATCTAAACCTGCTGTTCATTTTTATAAGTAGCTAACTTTCAAAATGTTAGTAATGAACTCTTTCTCTTCTTTACTAAAAACAATTCCGGGAGCATTAGACTGCTAGGCTGTGTGATGTAGTGGTTAATGCTTTGTACTTTAAATCAAATCCTGCTACTGACAATGTGTGATCACGTGCAAGTCACTTGACCTGCTTGTGGTCCAATTGGAAAAAGCAAAAGAAATGTAATCAATTGTATCATAAATGTTGTAAGTTGCCTTGGATAAAGGTGTCAGCCAAATAAGTAAATCTTTAAGAGGCTGCTAAGGCAGGTAGTGGGGTATTGCTATGCACAGTTTTCACCAATTTAGCTGTAAATCTTAGTAGAGAAGCAGATGTGGACTAGATTAATGTTAGTTAAGCAAGGACAGAGTTTAACTTTTAGACTGGGGTTCTATAAAACTGCACTGATACATATTTATATATTATCCCAGGTCAAATGTCATACATTGTTATTTAAAGTTATAAATAAAGTAAATCTTTCTTGCATTAACATATTTAAAAAAATACAGTATATACCATTAACAATATTGAAAAGACAGTGTTGCTTTTTAATTTTGTTTGCATACTTATTGTAACTGTGGTATTTTTTTTAACAGATTAGAAAAATTTATGTATAGTGTAACATTCAGGTTCTTTCGGTGATTGGGTTAATTTTCAAAGTCACATTTTTGTTTTTTAAATATTTGTAACAGGGCTGTGTGTGACACATGATGGAGATTTTATCAAACTGTCAAGCCACCATTTGTATGGGCAGTACATACACTTAAAAGCTCTGCTGTAATTTTAATAGCTTGTACTGGCTACTGAGGACCTGTTTGCAGAAAGGAGCAGCTATCCTATTAATAAAAGTGGAATATACAAAATGTACAAGTTGAAATAACCAAGATTTATCAGCAGCTACTTTAATAAAGCATTGATGTGAAAAGAATTGAAGTTAAATGAACATGAGTGATGCTGATGTGGAAATCAATTAAGTAATACAGGCAGACATCCTACACTCCAGCAGATGAAGTAACTTCAGTGAAACACTGTCCATCCTTTTACTCTGAAGCCAAACTAGACGTAACCAAAGATCAGCAAATAAATACAATCAGAAAATAAATGCATTTAACGTTTTGAACATCATAGACAATGATGTAGGCATAATATAGAAATGTATTAAACACGCAATACATTAATCAGTTGCTATACTCTACAATAATGGCACACGCAACAGCAGAACAGAGCACTCAGGACCAGGACCAGGGCACACAAAACATGCTCTTACAATATAAGCAGCACAAACACCACTGCATGAGTGGGACAGGAATACAGGCTGCAAAGCAATGATAACTCTCTACATGGAGCTCCCTCAGTGCGTGTTTATTATAACTTATTTAAGATAATCTGTGCCCACATCATCCATATTGTAAACACTTGGCTCCAGATCATGTTGATCTGGAGGATAATGTGATGTATCAATTTACTGCCTGTAGAGTTGGCATGCGCATGTCAGTAATAAATAAAGGCACTCGTTACTTAGAAGCTCATTTCCACCCTACAAAGCTCAAAACTGCTAAGTGAGAGAGTGCAACATCAAAAAGACAAACCATTTTGTGAGACCTGCTAAATCAAAGTATACTATAACTGCAGCTAATCTTTTTTTTGCATTTGCACCTAGGCACCACTTGGAAAGCCTAGAGGATGAAAAGTTTTTATGGCAGTGACAAATAACATTATAACTTAATTCAAAATGTCTACTTAAAATTAATCATTTTTGCAATAAATAAGAACTTAGGTGTTAAAAAGAAACACATTTTTAAAAACTTTCCTAAGAAGTTTACACTGATCGATTTTTTTGTTTAGTAATAAACACCATTGCTTTGGAGGCATGTGCTGAGTATTGCTAACTCTGCTTACTCTTACTGTGTCCTTTTGTATGTTATGAGATGACATTTGCTAGCCTCCAAGTTGTAGTAATTTCCCAATGTGTAGTAATATTTGCAAAATGTGTGTCAAAAGTTACATTGTAAAATAAATACATGATGAACAATTAACAAAAAGTAGGGTACCAGCTGGTAACACTGTTTAATGTCCAGTTTTTGAAGGCTTAATGAAAAAATGAAGGATACATTGATCCTGATGTTTTAGTTTAAGCTCTCCTGAGACTTCAATTCCTGTCCATTCCACAGTAACAGGGTTTTCCTGAGTCAAGTGGTTTAAATCGTAATCCTGCCTGGAAGTGACTTCATTAGTTCCCCGGATTATTTTCCTTTATTTTAAAGTAAACAGAAAATGAGTTAGAGACAGTATTACATTCAAATTCTTCCCAGTAATATTGGTTGACTCCATACCACTGAAATACACCCTAAGACTGCATGTCTGACATCTATAAGAGATGACCAGCAGCTCAACCTGGCCGGGATGCCCCTGAGATGGAAGGACGGGGGAAGGCAGCTATTTTAGGACACTGCCTTCCTCAAAGACACTAGATGGCAGCTCCCCTGGTCTGCAGCAGTGACCTCGTATTCCCGCAGGGCACTATGGGACATGTAGTGTAATACCACAGCCTTGCCGAGTACTGTGGGTGATTCATCCATAGCCTGGAAGTACTCCCAAGTCATGAGGATGGAAGCTCCGAAGTACTTCTGGGCAGAAGAAAACTCAAGTCCTCCATCTGACCCGGAAGTGCTGGCAAGTCACGTGGGAGAAAGAACGGAAGCACTTCTGTGTCAAGGACTATATAAAGGACTGCTGTGAACCCAGCAAGCGAGCTGGAGTTGGGAGGTGTAGGGCAGAGCTTGCTGGGAGGTGTGGAGGAGAGAATTGGAATTATTGTGAATATTATTGTGTTTATTTAATTATCAATTGGTGGCTGTGGTGCTGGAAGGGCACTGTGAAAGAAGAACCCTCAATAAATATCTTCATAGTGCTTTTACCTTGGGTCCTGTGCGTCTGTCTGTTGGGTTTAAGGGGCAGCAGTGTCACACACAATACATGTACTTGTTGGCGCTCTTAAGCATTGCGTAATAAATGTTATTTGCTGAGTGCCCTTCCCTTTCCAGATAGGGACAACAAGTCCCGTTTTCCAGTCAGTTAGGGTGATGCCTGTCTATTAAATGGGAGCAAACATTGCTTGCAATGGCAAAAGGACAGCTTTACCACCAGCATGGAGAAGTTCACCCTGGATACCACAGGTCCCTACAGCCTCCCTTACCCTCAGCCTTTGTTTTACTTCAGCTCAGGAATTCAGTTTGTTAATAACTCTGCTCTATGTTTGCCAGTACACTTGAAACATTTATCTATTGACTACATAGCACTCGCTTTAAGTCACCCTAAAAGGCAAACACGGTAAATATAAGTAGTGTAAGTTATAACAGATTGGCAAACATTTTAACTCCATATTACTCTGTTACTAGACAGCTACATTTCTTAAATAAAATAGATACCAACAGCAAGGTGCAGTCTGTGTCCAAAAAACTGAAGTTTGGGCCATTCATTTGCTTCAGTAGTTTTGATTATACTTTTCACATTGTCAGTTGTAAAACAGACTAGTCAATTTTCACATAAACACAAGCTAGCCAAAGCCACATGTAATCCAATAGCTAAATTATCCCCACTGTGTTCTTTGGGGAAGTAGGACATCTGTAAACACTGAGTCTTTAGCTCAAAGTCATGGTCGAAGAAGTGAATTGTTGGGCTTATATAGGGCTTTTTTGTTCTGCTTGACCAAAGATGAGAAATTCCACATTTTTCAGCTCTTCCAGCACCCATTTGCAACACTGCTCATACACCTCTGGAATGGGAAAAATACATATGGGATAATAATAATAATAATTAATTACATTTATATAGCGCTTTTCAAGGCACTCAAAGCGCTTTACATACAAGGGGGGGGATCTCCTCAACCACCACCAGTGTGCAGCATCCACCTGGATGATGCGACGGCAGCCATAGTGCGCCAGAACGCCCACCACACACCAGCTTACTGGTGGAGAGGAGACAGAGTGATGAAGCCAATCAGTGTATGGGGATGATTAGGAGGCCATGACGGTCAGAGGCCAATGGGCAAATCTGGCCAGGATGCCGGGGTAACACCCCTACTCTTTTCGAAAGACATCCTGGGATTTTTAATGACCACAGAGAGTCAGGACCTCGGTTTAACGTCTCATCCGAAAGACGGTGCTTTTTTACAGTATAGCGTCCCCATCACTATACTGGGGCATTAGGACCCACACAGACCACAGGGTGAGCACCCCCTGCTGGCCTCACTAACACCTCTTCCAGCAGCAACCTAGTTTTTCCCCAGACGGTCTCCCATCCAGGTACTGACCAGGCTCAACCCTGCTTAGCTTCAGTGGGCAACCAGTCTTGGGCTACAGGGTGATATGGCTGCTGACCAGATGGAATCTGGTATCGTTTATCAAGTTTGTTAATAAGGTACACAAAGCCTTCTTTTTTTTTTTGGGCAGTATTTATCGGCACCATGTCTTTACTCAGGTAATGGGTAATGGTCCCCATTATTTCTTTTTCACATCAGGACCCAGGCTTGTTTGGTGATGCGCATTCAAAACTTTTGGAAATCGATGGCTGCTTTAGAGAAGGTTCAGATTTTGTCTTCAGTCTGGCTGTGCTGCTTGCACATTTTTGTGAACAGAACTCTTGAAACTGCTTTTTACGACTGTGTTTCAAATGGTGGAATAGTCTTCTTGTGTTTTCTCTCAAAGAAGCCACCTTCATTTGACAAGATTTACAAACTACCCGAGTTTGTAAATGGTCTTACCATTTAAAGACAAAGTATGACAGACTTGCTAGGGACCAAATCTTCTGCCTTTAATCCAGAATTTTTGGTCTCAGCTATATGCATACTGTTGCTGCCTTTGCCAATAAATGAGTTGACAGACACTGAGCTGCTATTGCTCCTCTTAAACATATGACATAATTGTTTGCAATGAGTGTGGGCAGCATGAAAGAGACTCTGCTCTCCGCCTTTTAGTTTATAGTTCAGTTACTTGCCTCCTTTAATTGCACCTATATATTTGATGCAGTGATAGGTATACCGCAGAAATGACTTAATGACAAAAATGCAACTAATCGTTCAGCATTACTTTGAATACACAATGGGAGGTCTGAAAATAAAAAGTACATGTTATGGATTTAGGAGTTGAAGTGGACTCAACACTATCAACTTCCCAACAGTGTTTAGAAGCCACCAAGAAGGTAAACAGAATGTTAGGTTATATTGTGCCCTGCTGTGTAGAGTACAAGTCCAAGGAGGTCATGCTCAAGTTTTATAATGCACTAGTAAGGCCTAATTTGGAGTAATGTGTGCAATTTTGGTCTCCAGGCTGCACAAAGGACATAGCAGCACTAGAAAAAGTCCAGAGAAGAGCAACTAGGGTGATTCCCGGACTACAGGGGACAATCATGAAGAAAGATTAAAAGAGCTGAGCCTTTTCAGTTTCAGCAATTGTGTAAAGAAAAACTTCCTAATGTTTGTTTCAAATTTAACCTTTACAAGTTGACCACAGCATTAACAATTTTATTTTCACGTGCTTGCAGGTTGTGACATGAACATGAAAGGTTCAGAGTGCAATTTTGTATTTACACAGATAAAAACAATTTTATGATCTCAAACCTTTTTTTATTGCATAAATAGAGACTCTCAGTTGTGGGTTAAGTTTTTGGGCAAATAAAAATTTTAAAAATTGATTAATAGAGAGAACAAAAAAGAAAACTTTGTTTTGTTTGAGGAACAGACATTTGCCTATTTAAACATGGCATTGTCTTTGTTAGGAGACATTTATGTACTTAATCTAGGGTATTTTGTCTCTTTTTCTTTGTCCTGGTTTCTTTATTAAGGTGGTGAATCATGATAAAGGCACATTTTAAGCGGAAAGATTACATAACCTCTGCAACTCAAGTATCCACCTGTAATTTGGTGAAAAAAGGGCATTTAAATAATTTCCTGTCAGCTACATTGTGACACATTTTGTGAGAAAAGTCACAATATGCTAGAAAGTTAGAGAAAAACACCTAGCAGCAAAATGTACTGAGATGCTGACCTTAATGTGTACATTGGCAATACAAGGCACAATGAATAACTGTGCTAAATGAAGCATAATTTTATTTCAACAAAATGAAAAAGTGGAGGGTAAATAATATTACAGTGTTAAGAACAAGAAAGCAAAAAAATTCTTAATTTTTAAAGTCAACAAAATAATCTTTCTGAAAACAAATAATATATAATACTTAGTTTCTGACATGGTAGTAAAGTACAGCAAAGGTTTAAATAGCTCAGACACTTTATATTTTGTAACTAGAAATTCTGTCAAGAAACATGATTCTAACTGTGGAAAACAGCAACGTATCCATAAAGAAATGCTAAACTAATTAGCATGCATATGTCAGTGTCATACTCAGGATATTAAGACCAGATTAATTTTTCCTGTTCCTCTTTTCAAGTCAATAGCACCAAAGTGTAAACTAAAAAGAAGAAAGAAAGGGCTAAATATGGTTTAGCAACATTGAAAAAACATTTTGGAAAATAAAAAAGTGTATCCGTTATGCTTAACTTCACTGTTTTTTTTTTTTTATTTTGGTAAAAAGATGTCAAATATTTAAAGAATAGGAAAAATCATGATAAAATATATGTTAACTGATTGTTTTTCTCAGAAAAGGGACATTAAAAGGTTATTGATCAAAACATCAGGGATAGCCGGGGGATATCCAAGAACCATATCAGGCTTGGAAAGTAAAACTTGGTAGCCTATACAGAAGTACAATGGAATGGTTAGAAACAGAAATTCAAAATATCAATGTCTGTCTGGCAGGGCAGATAAGACAGTTGGCAAGCCACAGAGGAGGCAGCTCCCACATCATGGTGGGATGGGCATCTGCCCAGACAAGACAAATGGGCAACAGTTCTTTGGAAGTTGGGTTGGTTAGCTACACAGGCAAAACAAAAGCACAGCTGTCTTGGGGCTTTGCTGGCTATATAAAATAATTGACACCTTGATAGGCAAGTGAATGAAAAGAAACAAAGACAGCTGCCTCCTTGCTAAACAGTTACTTTAGTAGGAGTAAAAGAAAATTGCTTCTTGCCCAACAGAAAATTAAAATCAAAGCCAAAAATGGGTACATTTTTAACATTGTAATTTAGTTTATTTTAAAGGTTTTTGTTTTTGAAGTGGCTTAAAAAAAAAAAAAAAGTTAATTTTGTGGTTTAAATCAACCTTATGTACTTTTCTACAAATATGTTTGCAGTTTTGGCTTTCTCATTCTGGTTTTGGCTTGGTTCTAAGTTCAAATGATTTTTTGCATTTTAATAACATCCCTTTCCTACTGTGTTATAGTAGATGGATTATGATGTTTCTGACTGAATAACATAAAGGAAATGAGCAGGCAAGGACATAGAAGATATCACAATAGATTTTATTTAACCAATTTTATCATGTCTGGTAATAGTGCATACAGTATACATCTGTAAGTGGATTAGAAATAATAGTGGTTACAATACTGTCTGACAGTGAGGCAAACTTTTTTATCTCAACATGATCTAGGACAGTCTCAAAATGAACTGAGCCACATACTGTAGGCTCCAGATGAAATCGACTATAATTGAAAAAACTGGCCTTGGTATATTTTAGACAACTAAAGTTAAAACGTTTATGTTTGTGTGGTGTATGATTTTTAGTTGAGTGACAGCATGCTTTGCAAAGGTTGATGAGAAGTATATAATGTCAAAGTCTAGTTTCCACTGTTTATCTAAAATACTAATGGAAAGGTGCCTTTTCCAGTGCTACCTCAAAAAAATAGGGGTAAACTTTTTGAAAGAGACTGCTGGAGTGAAATACTGCATATTTCTTCACTATTACAAGATTATATATATTTCTTTTGCTAATATTTATGGAAGATAATGGAAGCCTGGCTGATATCTTTTAAAATTCTGACTTGTTTGCAATAGCTTCTGGGCTACAATATAATAGTTTAATCCATGCACATAAATTGAGTTGAAATCTAAGTTTACATATATTAAATAGACTTTCCCATTCATCTCCTTCAAAGGCTCCTTCTTAATCCATCTACAACAAGCCCCAGTAAAGCTCAATGGATTCAGAAGAATATGTAACAATAAACATTTATCAAAAATGTGAAAATGTTTGCCATCATTTTACAAATCCAATATGAGGATGTAAGAAGGAATATTTTGTCGAAGGTAGCAGGAAAGATGGAGTTTTTTCAGAGGGAGGAGGACTTCCAAAAATAGACACCATACACATGACATGACACGTAAAAAAACAAAACATGGCGTGGTTTGTGTGGTCAGATTAATTTTAGACTCAAAACAACAAAGAAATGTGATTATATATAAAGAGCTTGTGGCAGACATGAGGGAGAGGGGTTCGGACAAACTGTGGAATATCATTAGGAGCAAATGGAAAGCACTGAAGTAGCGTTATCTTTTTTTAAAAAAGAAACCTGTGTAAGAGAGGTGCAGTTGGTAAATCAATAATTAATTTTCATTTTTTTAAGGCAATGGACCAAATTTTGGAACAAAGGCCCATCATGACATCAGTGACATCAGTTATTAACAACAGTATTGGTAAGTAAAACATTCTTTCAGTTTCATGACCTCTGATGATATATTAATGAGGTAACTTTAAATTGTTCAAGAGACAAACTACGTTTGTTTAATTTATGCCCTAAAATCATCATGCGATTAAATATTAATATTCAGAGGTACCTAGTTCAATTGTTTACCTTCTGTTTAAGTTTGATCGTGATGTTATAAATAAAACCAACCTAACTCATACAATGCTATATTTTTAGATGCCAAAGACAACACAAGGGTTCCTATGGAGACCTCAACAGATTCTGACTGTAAATTAAGAGTGTACCAAATGTTAAAAATCAACATTTCTGAATGCACAGTGTAATTTCTGCTAAAAGTGTACTGTTCTGATCTATCATACATGTGTATATTAAATGGCAAAAATGGAATGTGAAGGCCCACTATATAGTCTACCTTCCTTCTCTGTGTTTTATGTATAAGTTTGTTTGTCTTTGTGTATGGGTCAAGTACAAATACAATATGAATGTAGCTAATGTGTGAACACAATATGAGGAATTAGAAAGATTGCATGGTTTGCACTGTAGTTTTATTCTAAACATTTTATTAAGTATAGTTCAGAAAAAAAGTTATCACAAGACAAAAATAAATGTACTTGTTTCTAAGTTTTACTTTAGCATCTCTTTGCTTTTCCTCTTCTATTTCCTTTAGCATCAAATGATGTTTTGCTCCAATCTGCTGATGACCATGAGGAAGCTACAGAAGTGCAGGAAGATGGGGAGTCATCTCATTCTCCACCTCCAGTGTCGTGGAGGAAGCCAAAAAACTGTAGAGCCTTAACTTCATCACTGCAAAGGAACATGGTAAAGGAGCAAGCTAAACAAGATCACAACAATCTAAGTAAAATTTCTGATGTGCTTATTCGTGCTTTTCAGTCCTTTGAGAGAGAAACAGAAGCAGCACAGCGTCATGCTAATGCATTAGAAATTATAGCTGAAGCCCACCAACCTTTCCCTCAACAACCTCCAGTACACACCTTCCAAAAACAACTTCAAAGACAGCAGTACCAACAACAACAACCTCCAACACAGCACTATGAACAACAACCTCCAACACACCTCAAACAGCAGAAAAGTCCAAAATATAACCAGTAATACTCATCTACCTCTTCCTCTGAACATTCCCCCTTTTACAGAACCTACCATAATATGTAGGTCTTGGCATACAAACATGCACACACAAACACCTAATTTTGTTCAAGCACCCAAAAGTTCCTGACTCACTTCCTAACTTACTCACTCAGGTACAACGCACATGCAATGCACTTTAATTCACATGCACATACATAAATCATAATACAATTTTGTTTCCACCTTGTTTATTTTAGGTTTAACGGCTAAATCGTTTAAATGGTAAAGAGATTCAACAGGTCTTGAAGACAATAAACTTATTTTTAAATATTTGTAGAATTTTTTCCTGTTTTTTACAACTTGTATGTTAAATCAGCAATTTAAAAAGTTTGTTACGTTTTGTTGCTTTAGTTATAAACAGTTTAACATATTTGAATATTTTTAACAATAAATCGAGAACTAAAAAAAGGAAACATTTATTAATGAATTTAAATAAAAAAACTAGGGGGTGTCAGTGATTTATTTTTATAACTGATTAGTATTCTTTACATGGCTTTTTTCTTCAGGAGACCTCCGGACCCCTGAATAGATGCTGAACTAGAGCTTCTGTGATCTAGAGATCTGCTATATCTGCTTCATTGTGACTGCACTCCTCAGGCAGTGGCATCTCTTGTACTGCAGAATCAGATGCTAGAGTTTGCAGTTGTCATCTTTTCTCCTCCCACATGCTATGTAAAACACAATATGCAGCCACCAATGTTGGCATGTAGGTGTAGTCAATATCAGACTTTTTGGCAATTACTAGCCAACTGGTTTTGAGGTGTATAAATGAATGTTCAATTTTGCAGAAAGCAGTAGGGGCACTTGAAATCCCACTATTTCCATGGTTGCTTGGGGGTGTGTTTGTGGATATAAGGAGACTGTGGAAGATTGTGGTTTCGCTTCCTGGTTCCTCCCTGTGTGGATAGCGCTTTGAGTACTGAGAAAAGCACTATATAAATGTAATGAATTATTATTATTATTATTATCTAAAAATATTTTTAAATGATTATTCAATAAACTGATTACAAATACTGGTTTTATAAAAATATTTCATGTGATAAATGAGAAAATACATATGCATACATATAAAATTAGATTTTCAAATACCTGTGCAAATGTGATGGGGCAAATGCAGCAGCATCATGAGCACTACTGGGTGACCCAACACAAATGTCCCTGATCATTAATCTGTTATCAACGACCGATTTCCTGTTAACATAATCCTGATACCCATCACTTGGTGCATGAAAAGGGATATGTGAGCTGTTGATTACACCATACATCTGAGGTATTTTGTGTGCCTCGTATTTGTGCTGTGAAATCTGCCATGTCTCTTCCGCATCAGGTAAAGTGATATATTGCCTCATATGGTCTGACAACACCCAATATACACACCTGTGAACAACGGTTCAAGTCTTGGCAACAGCCCTGTGTTATGCACAGGTAGCCAATTAATAAAGGATGATGACTATGCGCTTCTTGGTCTGGACTGGCTCACTCATGTATGCTATGGCGGGGGACTATGAATGTTGTGCTGCTCATTTTAAAATTTTGTACCCACAGCTCCTCTGTCAATGTGGACCATTTCAAAAAAATCCCTAATATATAGCCTCTGACAAGTATAGGGAGTTCGCATTCTCTTTATTGTATTCACTCGCTCTTGTCGCTGCCGATTAAAAATGAACATGGTGATTGTAGATGTAATTGAATTAACAGAACCAGCACCCATCATTGCTATTTTTAATTTCAGGTGATAAAACAGACTTTATTTGCATAAAATCACTCAGTGGAAACACAGACAATTCACATTTGTGTTTTGTTGACTTTTCAGAAGTGTCATTTCTATTTTGCATAAAGATGCAAAGCTGAAATTTTTTACTTTGAAGGCTTTCTTCTCTAGTTTCTTTGAACATGCTGTAGCTATTACTATCTGACTTAATTCTAAGTGAGCTTTATTGTTATCATTCACCTCACAATGGGCAACTACAGTCTGTTTTTTAAAATGTGATATGTTGCATAATTTCCATATAAAGGCAAATGAAAACAACCCATTGTGTATATTACTGTGTTTTACCCACAGGAAAATAAATAGACTTAAAGCCCCCTCTGTTAGTTAGAAACTGTGCTTTCCTGTTTCTTGATTCCTGAAGATGAGGCTAAAGGTGTCCATGCTGCTAGCACAGTGGAGTTTGGAGTATCATTTTTGTCACTGATGCATCTTCAGGCTTGCAATTCACATGATTGGCATCACGATTGTATCGCACTATCTGAACAACCACAACACGTCTACATGTGACAATAAGTGAGTCTGGTGGGTTTTTTTTTCAGTAGAGAATTTTACTTAAACACTAAATGACACTTAATTCTAGATAGGGACTAAGCCCTGAATTAACTTAATATTTAAAAGTGAACAAAATTAAATGCAGAAAAAGGAAAAATCCAAAAAAACATTTATAGAAGTGAGAATAATGTGCAAAAATAAAAAAGAGTATGAAAAGAGTAAGAAAATGTGATTCATGCACTTTCACTTTGCTTAAAGTAAATAACAATAATAGTACTCATAATCTACTACATTAAAATTTCTTTGTTTTTTCTCTTCCTTCTTTTCACTTTCCATTTTTCTGCTTTTAATTCATTGTTAGACTGTCCTGTGCTTAGTTCTAAACGTTCTTTCATATTTTCTTTGTATATGTGTTTTCTCATTTATTTTCTTTCCTTCTTCTCTCCTTTGTCTTTTCTGTCAAATCTAGTTATGAAATAAATCTGGCTGTAGTCATTTAAAAATGTTATCCTGTTTTTTAGGTGATCATATGTACTGTATATGTAAAACCTTGGACCACCATTGGCATTTTAGTCGGATATGCCATAACACACATCTGACATGTGCACAGTTACCAATTAATATTAATGTATGAGACTCTATTTTTTAACCATCACTTGAGAAAAATTACACCTGATTATTCTTATATAGAGTCTCACAATATTTTTTTCTGCACTGAAATGTTTCAAATTTAGCACCATGTGCCCCAGGGAAAAAGTTTAAAATGTAAGTAATTAGATTTTTTTAGATTCTGGGCTTTCCTTAATGGTGTCTATAAGACTTTCAGTAAAGAACTCCGAAATATATTTATAGGGGCTGTCAGACTCTACATCCTATGGGACCCCTAAAATTCATATTTGTGCACCTAGCTTTATTCTGTGTATTGTTTCATGGTGTCCTGGAGATTCTTTAACATTGATTTCTAGAGCAGTAACCTCAATGTTTGTCTCACTTACCAGAGTTAGTTGATGTGGGGCATGAACATACATTTCTAGGCACCAGTCTTCTTCATTTTAAACATCATGGTAATGACTTTAGACTCCATTGTGCACTCATTTTGTATAATTAGGCTTTGTATTTCCTTCATATTAATTTCTAGTTCAATAATTAGATGTCTCAGACCTTTACATTCTGTCCACAGCCACGTTCATACAGCCTTGTCAGTTGTTAAGGCTAGTTGTTGGAGAAGAAGAAACTGGCAGACAAGTGGCTTTTTTTGAACAAGATGAGTCCTTGCAGCATTCATTGTCAGCTTGAAATAAGTTTAATAATGACTTCTTCAGTTTTTTAATGACAGACATATTTATTTAAGTAAGAATATATTAAAAGAAATATGTGTTTAGATAGGCCTCTGTACTTGGTAAGAATCATAGAAACAAAAGTATGTAACAAGAGATACACACTGCCAAAAACTAACTAAAATTAATTGCTAGTTTTGATTGTCTTAGACTTTATTAAATGAATCTTGTGCATTTCGCTAAAAAAAACTGTTTCATTTACCATATGAAAATGCAGTAATTCCACTTGTCACATCAGGTGACAGCATGCATATTCATTTCAACAACAACAGTGGCACAATATAGCTTCATGCACTACCCACCAATATTCTCATTACCATATAAACCAAATGTAAGTACAAAACAAAGGAAAAAATAAAAGTTAATAAAATAATAGAAACTATAATAATCTTGACAAGTTGCTGAAAATTAGCAAACCAATTTAATAATTAATAAATAAAGAATACATTTACAGCTGTAGTTCAATGGAGACATACTGGTATTTGTGACTAAGGCATTGGAGTTTAAATCAGAAGTCTGCATGTGTGACACTTGAGGTTACTTAACTTGCCTCTGGTTTAGTTGCTAAAAATATGTACATACAGTAATCCTAACATACTGATCTTAATTAGTATATTGAGGATGTGCTATATATGCAAGATATATTTTCATTATTATTTTCTGTCCACTTTTTTATCTGTATTTATTGATTCTTAAAAATATCTAAAATTAAAAGCAAAATGCTGTTATAATATTCACCTCAGTCTCATTGGGTAAAAAGTATAGAAGCTTCATAACTATAGAAGCTTTAAAAATGTTTCAATTTTACTTCAGTCATTCAAATCATTACATGTGCTTTTATGACTAATGGCCTTTCACAAAAGGAAAATGTCACCAGCCATTGCGCTTCATTAGGCATGAGTCCAGGAGCAGTTACTTTAGGCTAATGTAGCTCATCACCTCCAACTTATCTTCTCATATCATACCCCAGATGAATGAATCTTCGTTGTAAATTTTGCAAGTCAATGCTATAAACATAATCCAACTCAAATAAAATAAGAACAGCATTCATATACACATACATAATCTCCTCACTTGAACTCATAACTGATATTATTTTACTTAATTTTATTAGTATTTGTTAAGCCGCTTAATGTGCCGAATTATTATCATAGCTATTAAGCTTTAAGAATAACATCATTTTCTCAACATAAACACATGAATGTATCTGATGCTTGTGCTTAAAGATGACTCTTCTGAGTTTAAAGATTCCCTCACACCAGACTATTAAATGGATAAGGACCACTGGCTTTTCTGTCAAGGTCTCTGTTACACAGGCTGTATTTAGATAATAAGTACACATGGACCTGAAGTAAGTGTTCTTCTTGAAAGCACTTAGTGTGGTAGCACTGGACCAAAAGAATGATTGATGGTGGTGCTGATTATAGTTTGGAAAGAAAGAAAGACTAAATAACTTTTAAGGATTTCTGTTTCAGATTGTAAAACAAAGAACTACTGTGTCTATTTGAAAAACAAACAATAATGCTAACAAAAGAAACCATAATTAATTACATGCTTTTCTTCTGTTGATATTTTATACGAAAAATAATATACTCGATGATTTAATTTTAAAAGCAAAACATTTCCAATTAAAAAATGGAATGATCAATACCTGCCCTGCGGTGGGCTGGCGCCCTGCCCAGGGTTTGTTTCCTGCCTTGCGCCCTGTGTTGGCTGGGATTGGCTCCAGCAGACCCCCGTGACCCTGCAGTTAGGATATAGCGGGTTGGAAAATGGATGGATGATCAATACCTGAGTAGATAACACAATCTAGCATTTTGTGATTAAAGTCCACTGAAACACTCAATCCTTTTTAAAGTTCTATCTTGTATCTTTGTTTCCTATTAAGGCAGTTAAAATTTGACCCATATTGCATTATTTAATTGATGAAAATATTTCTTTAACCTGCTTTCTAAGTTAGCACTCTAAAGCTAAGAAACGCTTACATTTTTCATTATGGTGTACAAGTGGAATATTCCAGTCAAGAACTCTATGAGAGAGTTTTTTCTTTCTTGATAAAAATTAAAGTATGTAGCTTCAGCAAGATTTAGGCTTAATGAATGTAATCCTTCATATGTGTACATAATTAATGAAGACTGAAAAAGGCACATCAGTATGGACTCTTAACATTAATTACAGTCCCTTACTGCTGTACAATATGTACTATAGTCCTTCATTTTATAAAAAAAATAAATATATTTTGCACAAATATAATACAAAAAAAAATTAAAATAAAATAGCCTTTAATTTCCGAAAACACTTTTTAATGTATTTTCATACTACGTAATACAACAATGCAATTTACTAATAATTAAGCCATATTTTAGTCGAGGATTAATAGAACAATAAACTAAATGTGTAGTGAATAACAGAAGAGAGACATTGTGCAGCAAAATCAGTAGGGCACTATGGGAACATTAGTGTCTCTGTCCTAAGGGGGCAACATTCTTTCAACTATTCCTTGAATTTTCTTTTTTCCAATACAGGATTTTATGAGATAAAATCAATCCATGCATCTTTAGTAATAAGCTGGCATAAACCCTCGGTGACAGCACATTAGAAAGCATATCAATGCACACTCTAGCATTCATTCATTCTAAGCCAATTAATTGTAGTATAAATTTGGAATAAAGATAAAATCTGGAGTAACCAAAAAATTTAGCCCCCATTTCTAAATCTTCTTTTTTTTGGTTACAGGTAGACGGAGACTATAAAAACAATATCTGGCTGTCACACACAAGCACATGGGGAGCAGCATAAACCTGACGCGCATCACAACAAGTCGTGCCAAGGGACAAAGGCGGGGTACTCTCTCTCTCTCTTCCCATAGAAAGGACGAAGCGCCGCTGCCATAATCCGCCCCGGACAAACAGAACACCAACACTTCCGGGTTCCTTACTCTCCTCTGGTCCCCCATTTTTGACATCCAATACCAAGCCACTACCACGCCTTCCCAGCATTCCAATTCCCTAATTTCCGGTCCACCTCGTTAAAATGTCCTTCCAACCATCCATGTTTGTCTGATGTTTTCATTTTGGAAAAGTTTGACCGTACATTTTGTTATAGTATACAGGGCTAAAAAAAGCCCCAAACCTTGACGCTTTGCCTTTGTCTTTATTACAGTGGCGTAGTCGGCAGGATACAAAGACCCGGAAAAGATGACTGAAGGGCAGGATCTGAATACAATCCTTAACACCATGTCTAACCTCACGGAGGCGGATGATATTGAATCTTACCTCTAGATATTCGAGAAGATGGCCACCTGCAATGAGTGGCCGCAGATGGAGTGGGCTTCCATTCTGGCCCCGTACCTCAAGGGCCCGGCGCAGTGGGCCTATCAAGATCTTCCCGAGGAGGAAGCCGCTCAATATGACCTCCTTAAGGCAGAGATATATAAACGCTACGGCGTAACCTCCGGCCAGCAGGCCTTTTGGAGGTGCTTGAGCAACAAATGGCAGTGCTCCAACTCGGGGAGTCTGAGAAGCCAGCTTGTGGGGTCCGACAGGGACGTGTGGCCACCTCGGAGCCCACCCACCGTGCTCCGGAGGCTCTGGCTAGACTGAGGGACAGGGTGCCTACCCCACCACGCTGTTTTAAATGTGGTGAGGTGGGGCATATTGTCAACTTCTGTCCCCTCAACCAGAAACCAATGGACTGCAGCTGGATCAAGGGTGAGAGGTACTGTGCTCTGTCCAATCCTCTGGGGGTCCGCAATACGGGAGTGGTATTAGTAAATGGGCACTCGGTGGTGGCTTTAATCGATTCCGGGAGTAACATTACCATTGTTGCTCACCATTATGTTTTACCGTGACAGTGGCAAGCTCCAAACACGCAAATCACTTGTGTACATGGGGTGACCAAGTCATACAGGTCCGCTAAATACTTCATAACCTGGGAAGGGGAACCTAGAGAAATGTTTGTTGCTGTGTTACCTGAGCCCTCCTTCCCGGTTATACTGGGACTAGACTGGTCAAAGAGTAACTGTAGTAGAACTGTTACCACTCCGAAGTCCAGATGGGGTCTGATTATGGACGGGCAAGGGCCCCTCCCAGTGACTAGTGATGACGCAGGTGGGATGGGGGAGCCCTTTTCGGCTACGGACCACAACCTGGAAGTACCACCGGGGGAGGTTCCGGGTCAAGATGAGGCAATCCCCGATCCGCTTGCCGGCGTGGAGTATCAGTTTCAGTCCATGCTGCCGTCCTTTAAAAGAGAACAGTGGAACGACAATTCCCTGAAATTTGCCCGGAATGCTATCGTGTCTGTGAACGACATATTGTTAGCTGATTCCACTCCACTGGGACGCTACTTTGTATTAGATAATGAATTGTTGTATCGAGTCATGGAACACAAAGGCGAGGTGCGGAAGTTGTTGTTAGTCCCACAGACCTACCGGCAGCAAGTGTGCAAACTAGCCCATGCCCACCTCTTAGGTGCCCACCTTGGTGCCAAAAAAACGCTGGAGAGGGTGAAGCTTCGGTTTTACTGGCCCGGGATCAATGAGGAGGTCCGATGTTTCTGTCAGTCTTGCCTGGTCTGTCAGCTACGTCAGATTCCCCGGAGGGACCGTGCTCCTCTCATCCCGATTCCACTTATTGACGTGCCCTTTAAAAGGATTGGTGTCAATCTAGTAAAACCCCTGGAACCTTCGACACAAGGCCATAAATATATTTTGGTGATGGTCGATTATGCAACTTGGTATCCCGAAGCAGTCCCCCTGCGAGCTGCCAATTCAAAAAATATCGCATGGGAACTGGTGGGTCTTTTTTCCTCGAGTGGGCATACCTAAAGAAGTCCTTACAGACCAAGGTACGCCCTTTACTTCAGATATGTTCAGGGAAGTAGTCAAGTTACTCTGCATTAAGCATCTCAGGGCGTCGGTATACCACCCCCAGACAGACAGCCTGGTGGAAGTTTTAACCAGACCCTGAAACAGATGCTCTGCAAGGTAGTCAATGCAGACGATAGGAACTGGGACCAACTTTTACCGCTGGTGCTTTTTGCTTACCGGGAAGTGCCACAAGCCTCCACTGGGTTCTCCCCCTTTGAGCTCCTATATGGATGCCAGCCCCGGGGCATATTAGATGTGTTAAAAGAAGGCTGGGAATGGGAGGCACTTCCCTACACCAACATCCTGGAACATACCGCGCAGTTACGCGATAGATTGGAAAAAATCCAGCCTAAAGAAACATATGTCTAAAGCTCAAGCAGTGCAGGCCAGAAATTATAACAGGAATTCCTCCCTATGCGAGTTTCAGCTGGGAGATCACGTAATGGTTCTCGTGCCCACTTCCCACTCCAAACTATTGGTCCATTGGCAGGGTCCAAACAAGGTTAAAGACAGAAAAGGACTCGTTAACTATTTGGTTCTCCAGCCGAATCATTAAACCTTCTAAAACCCTGGAGGGATAGGGAAGACCTAAATTCCTCCGGGCCGTCCTTCTCTCTTTTCTCAGAGAAAACCGATCTTAACCTTGGTCCTAATTTGACAGCCCACCAGAGACAGAAGCTCGAAGGGGCCATCCTGTCTTTCCTGGAAGTGGTCAGTGAAGCACCAGGCCGGACTGCGCTGCTTCAGCACAACATAGTAACAAACCTGGGAGTGGTAGTCAGGGAGCGACCCTATCGCCTCCTGGAGGCGACACATGCTGAAGTGGAGCTAGAGGTGCAACATATTTTAGACATGGACATCATCAAAGAAAGCCATAGCCCCTGGTCCAGTCCTACCATCCTTGTAGCTCCTGGAGATTCTGTAACGACTTTAGACATCTCAATCAGGTCTCCAAGTTTCATTCCTATCCCATGCCTCGCGTAGATGAACTTCTCGAGAGGCTGGGAACGGCCCGGTATTTGACTACCGTTGACATGACAAAGGGATACTGGCAAATTCCCTTAACGGCATCCGCAAAAGAGAAGACAGCTTTTAGCACCCCTAACAGGCACTGACAGTATAAGGTCCTTCCATTCAGGCTGCACCAGCAACTTTCCAGCGTCTAGTTGATAGAGTGCTTTGGCCCCACCAGTCCTACTGTGCCGCGTACCTCGATAACGTGGTCATCTTCTCCGGCATCTGTGAGGGACATGTATTGCAGGTATACGCTGTCATAATGACGCTAGCGAAGGCCGGGCTTCATATCAACCCCCAGAAGTGTTTTTTTGGTTTGAACGAAGCCAAATATTTGGGCTACTTAGTGGGAGGAGGACTGGTGAAACCACAATGTTCCAAAATCAAAGACATCCTCGAATGGCCCCGTCCAATAGTCAAGAAGCAGGTGCAAGCCTTCTTAGGTCTAGCAAGTTACTATCGCCGGTTTGTACCTTGTTTCTCCGAGAGGGCCGCACCCTTGACCGACCTTACAAAGAAACAGGCCCCTTTTCAAGTCGTGTGGAATAGCGAGACAGATCAAGAATTCAGTGACCTAAAGATGGCCCTGAAGAAGACACCTGTTTTAAGAACTCCTGATTTTACTCTCCCTTTCTCCTCCTGACCGATGCTTCGGACACAGGTCTAGGTGCCGTGTTGAGCCAGAGCATCGACATTGTCGAGCACCCCGTCATATACCTCAGCTGGAAACTGTTGCACCGGGAGACAAGGTATTCAGCGGTGGAACGGGAAGCCCTGGCCATCAAGTGGGCAGTTACGTATCTGTGGTACTACCTATTGGGTCGAGAGTTCACCCTAGTGACAGACCATGTCACTCTCCAGTAGATGGCTCTTCACAGAGAGTCAAATCCTCGGGTCACTAGGTGGTTTTTGGACAGCCCCACAAGTTCACCATTACTTATCGCCGGGGTAACCTCCAAGCCAACGCTGATGCTCTCTCTCGGGTTCATGACCTCTCAGTTCGGGCCGCCCAACCCGATGGGTCTGGGCTGAAGGGGGAGTCATGTCACGCACGAGCGCATAGGGAGCAGCTTAAGGACCCGACGCGCATCGCGACAAGTCGTGCCAGGGGACAAAGGTGAGGTACTAACCTCTCTCTCTCTCTTCCCATAGAAAGGACGAAGCACTGCCACGATAATCCGCCCCATGTAGAAATTAGAGATGAGTTTGTATTGAAGCTGGTAAGTTATTAAACTATTTTTAACAGCATAATCAAAACATATATATTTTAATAAACAAAATTATGTAATTGTTTGGCTGGATGCATTTTTAAGTGACCAGCATTCTTTACGACAGAACCTGTGTATGTGCATCATCACACTGACCTCTTGGAGGCGTAGTACTGCACTCAAGCTGCTGTTATAATAGCTTAGTTGCTCTTAATCTCAAAAATCTAGCTTTCATATCTAGAACAAAAAAAAAAACTTGACAAACACACATAGCTTACTACTTTTAGTTTAAGTAACACCAGCCAATAAAAATGATACACGATAATACAGTAGCTTTCTTTTGCCTAACTATGAAGTTGTACGTATAATCAGAACTAAAATGATAAGATAATAATAACTCTTAGTTTTTGTCAGGTGGTAAGATTGCGTTGGCTTGGACATGTGCAGAGGAGAAATGGTGGGTATATTGGGAAAAGGATGCTAAGAATAGAGATGCCAGGAAAGAGGAAGGCCTAAGCGAAGGTTTATGCATGTGGTGAGAGAGCACACACAGATGATGGAGAACAAGATGCAGAGGTCAGGAAGATATGGAAAAAGATGATCTGCTGTAGAAACCCCTAACAGGAAAAGTGAAAGAAGTAGTCTTTGGTTTCTGTTGACTGAAAGGCTGAAAGTGAAGCTTTGACTTTAAGTGTTCAGGCTTCAATGAGAAGTTTCACTGGCACACTTGCTAGGAGAGAACACTTTGTACAGGTGTCCACTGTCCAGTTTTGCTGCAACATGCACTCTCTATTGGTACTGCAGTTACAGGCTTGTTTATTATTTTACTTACTTCAGTTTCATTACAGTGCATAAATTGCAGATCAATAAGACATAACATTCTTCAGTTTATTTAGATCAAATACCACTTGAGAGATCAAAAAAAGAAAAAACGTTCAATATGATGTAACCACTAGTTGAACATGTAGAGTCCAGCACCCACCATGAACTTTTTGACTTAATATCAAGTACATACATTTTTATTCAACAAAATCAGAGACTGAAAGACTCACAGGCCCTTGTTGCACGTTCCTCAAGACACTAGAAGGCTGTATAGTTTTCAGCTTTTCCAAGTCCACAAAGCATATGTAAGAAGGAATGGCAGCCTCCCATGAACAAAAAGTCCCATTGCATCCACTTCAGGGTATGATACATATTATTCCTCCTGATTCAGTACTCTGGTTTAGACCTTCCTTGGAAGGTAGAAGAGTTTCTTTACCCAGTAATCAAAAAACATCCTCTTGCCCGCACTTTTAAAAATGGATACCACAACACTTTAATCTGCCAGCCCCAAGTTACTGCCCCCTTCAATTAATCAATGAAAAAGGTGTAAGTCAAAACACTTACACAATATACAGTACTTTTTGCATTTCTGATTAGATCTCATCCATCCCCACTTTGCCATTATTGGACCCATTTAATCTCTACAGCTACCTCAGTTAAATAAATGGATCCAACCCCAACCAAAGTATCTAGCACTACTTCCAAGAAAGACATATCAGATGGGTTTAGTAGTTCCTCAAAGTGTTCCCTCTAGGTGACAATATCACCTGTTCTGGTCAATGTTTCAATACCCTTGCTAAGATCAGCCTATGCAACATTCTAAATAATCTTCCTGTATTGTCACATGACTTGATGGAATCTCCTCAAGACCATCTAAAGGTTATTCTCCATGATCTGTTCATACTACACCAACACATAGCCCTTCACTTTGGCCACTACTGCAGCTGAAATCCTTTACAGCCTATCGATCCCTTCCATAACTACTTGCAGTTGTCTCAGCTCTTAAGGTGTTCAACAGGGTCCATTCAGGCTCTATGTAGGGAAGCTCATCCAAAAATGGGAGTTAAACTCATTTTGGACAGCGACATCTGCTAGTTCATTCATTTCATTACATTTATATAGTGCTTTTCTCAGTACTCAAAGCGCTATCCACACAGGGAAGAACCGGGAAGCGAACCCACTATCTTCCACAGTCTCCTTACTGCAAAGCAGCAGCACTACCACTGCGCTTACTGTGAGGTTATACCTAGCATACCATCCCTACTTGTTTGGGATTTTAAGGTCTGTCCAGGGATGCTTTGTCCATCTGAGCCGGGTAGACAGACATTTTAAGGAGTCGGACCAGAAATTAAGAGCGTGGGATGCTGGGAAAACGTGGTGGTGGATGGTTGGTTGACATCATCAGATGGGGACCAGAGGGGAGAAAGGGACTCGGAAGTGTTGTGTTTTGAGGAGTTATCTGGGGAGGATTATGGTGGCAGTGCTTCGTCTTTTCTACAGAAAGAGAGAGAGAGAGGTTGTCCCTAATTCATTATGTTGAAGGTGCCAGGGGCCCTACCAGATTGACACCGATCCTCTCAAATGGCACGTCTATAAGGGGAATCGGGACGAGAGGAGCACGATCCCTTCTGGGTATCTGACGCAGCTGACAGACTGGGCAAGACTGATAGAAACGTTGGACCTCCTTATTGATCCTGGGCCAATTAAACCGGAGCTTCACTCTATCCAGCGTTTTTTCAGCCCTGATTTGGGCGCCTAGGAGGTGGGCATGAGCTAGTTCACACACCTCCCACCTGTAGATCTGTGGGACTAACAACAACTTCCGCACCTCACCTTTGTTCCGCAACTCGATACAACAACTCATTATCTAATGCAAAGTAGGGTCCCGGTGGAGTGGAATCAGCTGATGATATGTTGTACGCGGACACAATAGTATTCCGGGCAAACTTCAGGTAATCATTGTTCCACTGTTCTCTTTTAAAGGATGCTGGTATGGAGAAAAATTGATATTCCACGCCGGCGAGTGGATCGGGGTTAGCACTGTCCCGACCCGGAACCTCCTCCAGTGGTACTTCCAAAGGGGAGGTCCGTAGCTGAAACGGGCTATCCCGGACCATCCACGTCATCAATAGTCGCCAAGGAGCATGGCATGGGAGCAGCTGGGAGGGCCCCTTTCCCTTCCATAATCAGATCCAGCTTAGGTTTCAGAGTAGTGACAGGTCTACCGCTATTACTTTCTGACCAGTCTTGTCCCAGTATAACCGGGAAAGGGTGCTCAGGCAATACAGCGATTAACATCTCTATAGGCTTCCCTTCCCAGGTTATAAAAACTTTGTGGACCTGTATGAGCTGGTCTCCCTATGTACACAAGTTACTCTTGTATTTGGAGCTCTCCACTGTCACGGTAAAACATAACAGCGAGCAACAATGGTAATGTCACTCCCGGAATTAAATAATGCTACCACCGAGTGCCCATTTATTAACACCACTTCCCTATTTGTGACCGCCAGAGGATTAGACAGAGCACAGTACCTCTCAGCCTTGGCCCATCTGCAGTCCATTGGCTCCAGGTTGAGGGGACAAGAGTCGACGATATGCCCCACCTCGCCCTACTTGAAACAGTGTGGCGGGGCAGGCACCTTGTCCCTCGGTTTGGCCGGAGGCTCCTTAGTGTGATGGATGGGTTCCGGGATGGCCAAACATCCCTGTTGGACCCCGCAAGCCGGCTTTCTTGGACTCCCCGAGTTGGGTTACCACCAGTTGTTGCTCCAGCCCCTCCAAAAGGCTGTTCATATCCTTAAAATGATGTCTCCGGACCTGCTGGGCGAGGCAGTTCCGGCATGGTGTGAACAAATGCCTCACAGACCACCTGCTCGACCACCTGGCGTGCACGGTTCACATCAGGCCGTAGCCAGTGTCCGATCTTGCCCCAGAACTCGAAGGCCTCGGCTCTAGCCGGACTGCTGGGGTCAAACTTCCACTGCCACCATTCCCTCGCCTGCTGGCTGGAGGTTACGCCATAGCGCAAATCACGGCCTTGAAGAGGTCGTATTGGGTGGCTTCCTCCCCAGGAAGGTCATGATAGGCCCGCTGTGCCGGGCCCTTCAAGTACGGAGATAAAATGGATGCCCACTCCACCCGTGGCCATTGGTTGCGGGTAGCCGTCCTCTTGAAAATCGAAAGGTATGACTCTATTTTGTCCGCCTCCGAGAGAAGAACAATAGGAGGAGGCAGGGGTCGTGCAGGCTCTGGCTTTACCGTCTCTGCTGCTGCCAGCTCAGCTGTCTCTTAGTCTCAGCGAGGTCTGCCTTCATGGCTGCCTGGTCCACTTTGAGCGCCTAGAGCTTGTTAGGCATGGTCATTAGGATGCTGTTCAAGTCCTTCTCCTGCCGACTACGCCACTGTAATAAAGACAAACACACTGTCATCAAGTTTTGGGGTTTGTGGCCCCATATACTATAACAAAAATGGGTTAAATATTTTACAGAAATCATCAGTCATTGAAGGGCGGGTAGACGGACATTTTAAGGAGTCAAACCAGATATTAAGAGCGCGAGATGCTAAGAAAACGTGGTGGTGGATGGTTGGTTGACGTCATCAGATGTTCTTTTCTACAGAAACAGAGAGTGAGAGGTTAGTACCCTGCCATTGTCACCTGGCACAACTTGTCGCGTTGCATGTCGGGTCCTTAAGCTGCTCCCCACGCGCTCGTGTGTGACAATGTATATACAGTATATCATGTCAGGTCAGGTTTGTCAGTAAGGTCTGCCTGTTACTAGTAATATGTAGCATGTGGCATTAGGAATCATTAAAGGTTGATTGTGTCATGATAAAAGACATTTTCCAACTGCATTAACTTTATTCAGGAACCAGGGACTTTAGCATTGCTACCACAGGGTAATTCATGGCACTTTTTGTAGCTCCTACATTAGGGTATGTAAATTTTGTACAACCAGGAATTATCATGGGTGGGGCTCAGGCAATGAATTACACTAACTGGTTGACCACAAGCACTGGCGGCATCTTATAAATCAGTGCGTTGAATATACATGCTTTGAAGTATCATATTCTTCAAGAATATGTAATCATTACTAATGTCTGTCTTTCTCTGCTTTATATTCTGGTTTCTTAAAATACCACCACCACCTCATCGAGGCACTGTGCAGCTGCCTTTGATGCCACAACTGTCCATGAGACCCACTGCAGCAAATCCTCCGGGACCAAGCCAGGAAACAATGTGAAATAACTTGAGAACATTTATGTTAAGGAGAATTCCCGGTAGGGGCTTGGTGATGTTTTGGCCTTGGATCCCCTGCAGATTTAAATTTTTTTTCCTCCAGCTTAAATTGAGTTATATTGTTTTTTCTGTCCTCCCAGCTACCTGACCTGATCTTCACACTCATCTTTAGAGACTTACAATAAAATATTATACATAAGAACTGTACTTTTCTACCCTCATATATATCTTATATAAACTTGTACTGATTGATTTTTTTATTAGCTGTTTATTATTCTGGACTAATTTAACGTGTTCTTATTTTCTTGTAAAGACTTCTTTGACATTTTGTAAAGCAACTCAGGCTACATTCTGTATATGAAAATATAATATAGAAATAAATGGTTTTTTTTCAGTAGTGATTATAAATGTATCAACTCAGGATGATAAGAATCCCAGAGAGAAGTGACTCTGGTGCTAGGCAATAAAGGTGTTGATGGTGTCACTACAGGTGCACATTTTGGATGTTTTGAGCAGATAACTACATAACTGATGTGTGGATTATGGGGCATAAATAACTTGAGATTTTTTCATAGACATTTTAATATTGTTTGCTGTTGTTGTTGCCCCACGTGAAGCCCATTGTATTAGAAACCTTACTATTTTTGTTCTTTAAGAAAATCTGATTTTTTTTTTTTTGCAGGCCATAACTGCAAATAACACAGGGTAAGAAAAAAATATTTAAACTATAGTTTTTTGTGTAGAGTATTCTTTTAAGAGGAAAAATGGCTTGGAAAGACCTAAGGGCAGGGGACACTTGACAGAAATATTGATTTATAAAGGAACTAACACTTGTTTTGGAAAGCACCTCTAAAAGCCACATTCAGCAGACAGGGATTCCAGGGCTTTATAGTGTGGTAAGCCCTAAACAATTAATAAAAAGAGGATTCAGAATGAACATCACAAGAAAGGAGATGCATTGAGAGAGAAGCCAACAAAGTTCCTCTAAATAGCTAGAGGGCAGCAGGCAAAAACAAAAATATCCTGGTTTGGTTCTACTGAGGACTTGATTCTTGAAATAAAAGAGATCTCTGAGATTTACTGTAGTTCATCCAAATGTTGCTGATAAATGATATGGACTGATGGCTCTTCTTTTAGAAGATCACATGTTCCCAAATGAGTCTACTCAAAAGGTGACCTGAAAGACACTGAAGTACAGAGATGTACTTTTTGGGGAGGGAGACGAGAGAGACTGAGAAGTGAAAGGGAGAATCTACATTATGATGGTTGCAAGGCTGATAAGGAATGGAGCTACAGTATACCATTTGCATTAAGAGATATTGTAGAATTGATTTGCTAAGCCCACTAAGGCAGGTTTGTATTGTTTTATAGTTTACACTTTCCCATCTTGTATTCTTAACTCATGTTATTACTAAATCTACAATTTTGTATATAATTTTGGCATTTTTTTCACAATTAAAACTTAAGCCACTGTTAGAAGGGGCTCTTTCAAAACCAAGTTCAGGTATATAAACTGAAACTATTAATAGATCATCTTAAATTAAATTAAGAACTTAACATTTTATCATGTTTATATAAGGATACTCCATAATCAATTTGCAAAGACCTATAAGAAATGTACGAGTTAGGCTATCTGATTTATTGGTCTGAGCAGTAAGATAATAATGCCAGTTAGTCCGGTTATTGGTTTTGTATGAACTTCAAAATGCAGGCACTTAGGCACTTCAAATATATTACTGTAATTCATTCACTGTGGTGAGAGAAGCGTAGCTGTGCTAAACCAATTAGTTGGAACAACTTCACACTTTAATGTGAAGTGTATTTATTGAGAATTATTATGATGATCTTATACAAGCTTTGAATCATTCATACACAAGCAAAATCAAACCCTACAGCAACTGTCATTTCATAGGCTCTTCAAAAGTCACTTATGCAGATAAAACAAATGACAAAAGTTGGAGGAAAAAATAAAGACGTTAGGCTTCATTTTCGATCACAGCTCAGAGGATTACCTGGAAAACTGTATATGATTATAATGGACACTATTAAATATTGCCTTAGCTATGCGTGTATCTATCTAGTGAGGTACATACAGTATATAGAGACTTGGAGAAGGATAAGAAACCAAGGAATTTCTGTATATGCAGACAGAATGAATTCCATAGCATGTTCAAAGTGACTAATTTTAAGTCAAACAGTGACCCCAAATATAATTCAAAATTTTGTTCCAGAAAGGATTTTGGAGTTCACAAATTTAAATGAAGGGGTCATGGTCATTAGCATAGAATTAGACATGCTCATGTTTTGATTACAGCACAGATCACCAGAGAGGAAATCTTGAAGACCCACTGTTAATTTCATGTGGCTTTGTAGAATAATGGCTCTAGTGCCTTCAAAAGCTGATTTCAATGACAGAAATTACTTTAATTTGACACCAAAAGTTTGTCTTTTATTGGAGTTAAGGTATCCTGGAATTTGCTTTATTAAGATTTGATTTGGAAAGAAGGAAAGATTAGAGCTCTCTCAAAGGTAACTGGGATATACATAGTTTTATATGAATCTAGAGTTCAGGTAAGTGCAGGCAATATAGAATTGTAATCATGTTTCAAGGGTGACAATCACATCTAGTAAGTGATAAACAAAAAATATGTTTGATATTATATTCTCATATACATTATGTGTTTGTCAACACTTCTCTTTAACTGACGATACAGTTCTTGCTTATTGAAATGAATTTCTGAAACATGCTTGTTTCAGGTCTGGGTGACATCCAGAGAGGCCACCATGACAAAAAAAATATATTAATAAAAAGCATCTTGCATGTTTGCATGTTGCATGAGTACTTGCTTCATAATATGATGCGAGGATTATTTAAAACTTATAATTTGCATCACATACAGTATATAAGTATACTGAATTTTGATTAAACATTATTTGTCTTCTTCTGTCTCCAGTAAACATTTATTTTATATATCACTTATGCTTTGTGTGCAGCGCAAGGTTACATGCAGTAGTGTTTTCAGATTGTAATTCTGTTTTCTTACTATTAGAAAGTGATGTTTCCTTTCCATTTTTTTCCTGATGACTTATTTTACTGTTAGTCTTTCATGTTACAAGAATACAGATGTGACTGCCTTGAGGCCTGTCTTCTGATAACATCCACCTCTTAGCAACAAGAGGATCACCTGATTAACTGGTTGCTCAATGGCTGGAAAAGCATTAATAGTTGTAACTTATTAAGTTGTATCTAGTTTTAACAAAGTTAGCTCTAAGAATTCACAACTAGGGAATCCATTCCCGGGCTCAGGATTCCCAGACATTTTTTATTCCCACATTCCTGGAAATGAAACTGCTGTAATTATATATTCAAAATAAAAGTGTAAAAATCGATCAAGAAATAACAGAGTTATAGTTGAAAATAATTAAGTGGCATGGTTTTTTGGCCCATGGTGTAGTGTGTTGCTGATTAATTCAGTTAACAACAGTCCAGCAGCAGTCAGTCTCCCGGCTCCCACTAAGACTGAGCACAGTGGACTGGGAGGAGTCTGCACTCTGCAGCACACGAATGCCGGGACGGGGCAGACTTCATTGATGTCTGTCAGACAACAGCTTTGAACAGCAACTTGAAATTGCAATGTGTCAGTCTGTTGCATCTACATTATCTGTGGCTAGAAACTTGCCATCACAGAATGATGACAAGAAACTAGATGCATCAGTAAAAGCTGAAATGGCCGCGTTTCAGAGCAACGGCAAGCGCGGGCGTTGTTTAGAACAAGTGTATCAGTATCTGATGACTGTGCCACCTACTTCAGTGGACGAAGAGCATCCTTTCTCAGAGCCTGGCTTACTCTGCAGGAATGTTCGCTCTTGCCTGGATGACTGCACACTGGACACATTGTGCTTTCTATGTTCTTATTACCACAACTAACTAGATACATGTATTTATATTACAACATGAACCGCTTGTAGATAAGGCTAGTCTTTTATTGGCGTCAACATATTGCAGTAGTTTTATTAAAAATAAGTGTTGGTCGGTGTCATCCCCGGGCGCCCGGGATTCCCGGAAATGTCATGTGGGATTCCTGAATTCCCCGGGAATGGATAAACCCATCCGAGAATGGATTCCCTATTCACAACTGAAACCAATTTAATACTCATTGGCATGAAATTCCAATAACTCCAAACTTACTATACAAAACATGCATTGATGTGACTTCTTAACACATGATGCTGGTTTCGTGAATCCCATGGCTTGATGCAATTTTATACACATATATTTACCTATCTAAAGTACCTGATGACCCTGACGCTCTGGACTGTCTGACCCAATTTCCTTGGCTGCTACGGATTCTGTGTTGCTCCTATTTTTCAAACATACCAATAATCTTCATGCTTTGCTGGCATGAAAGTTATTGCCTCTGTTTCTCAGATCTATAGTCCGGGGTTGATCAGCTGTTCAACACTCGACTTGAAAGGGCTTGTAAATTTTGCCTTGAATGTGCATTAATCTGGATCAACCTATTCAGGATTGCATGAGCCAATTAAAATCCAGTGGTCTGGAATCAGATAGAATTTCTTCTGAGATCCAGGATTATCTGATTTCTCTTTCTAGAATAGACCCCATGTGACCCCATTGGCTTGGAGTACTTTCTGACAGCTAAAAAAGTCTTCATGTCTGTCTCCATAAAGTGAACACATTCTTCTTGTGGTTAAATTAATTTTTTCAGGGTGCTCTATCTAGAGAGAAAACACAGGCACTGTGTATTGTGTTTTTTTCTGACCACATTAAAGTTATGTGATATTGGGGGGGGGGGAGGGTCTTTTAATATATTACCAAGCTTTATATTCTAAGCATATCAGAAACACTTGTAATTAAAATATGAAAGAATTTTAAATGGTATACAAAGATCTGTAATTTATTGTGATCATAATTGTGGAAATGAAAATAATAACACTATAATAAATTTATTTTAGCTGGTAGATGTCAAAGGAAATTACTTATGCAAGACAGGAATGAACCTTTTTACATTGTAATTAGAGTTATTTTTAGAGTGTAGTATGATTAAAAGGATCTAATGATGACCTACTGAATTTTGTAGTAGCAGAAAACCACTGTGGATCTCTTATGGAAAGTGCTATACATTAGTTGCTTTCATGAGTGAACATTGAATTCCGCAAGATGACCAGTATTTTCATTACCAAATGACATCCACGTAAGCATACACTATGCTTACTGTTCTAAAAGAAAGTGCTGAGACAGCTTTTGGCTGCTATGCACAGAAAATCTGAAATTATTAATCCACAGAGATACACATATAACTGCCAATAAATGCATAACTATATTTTGTGGTCACCTACTGGTCTTTTCCCCATGATCAAAGTTTTATTTTTCTGTCTTCCCTGACTATCTGACCACATCATTGTATTCATTTTTATAATTATTAACAGACTTTTAAAAAATTAGTTTAGCGATTTATTCCATACTTAAGGACTCAACCATTTCTATTGCTTACTTTCTTATCTGTGTTATGTAAGTTTGCATTTATTTATTTTTTATTATTTTACTTACTCATTTTTTCTTTGTAATTCTATTTTTTCTAACATCTTCTAAATCAATTTGACCTACAGTACAGGCCAAAAGTTTGGACACACCTCCTCATTCAATGTGTTTTCTTTATTTTCATGACTGAAGGCATCAAAACTATGAATGAACACATGTGGAGTTATGTACTTAACAAAAAAAGGTGAAATAACTAAAAACATGTTTTATATTCTAGTTTCTTCAAAATAGCCACCCTTTGGTCTGATTACTGCTTTGCACACTCTTGGCATTCTCTCGATGAGCTTCAACAGGTAGTCACCTGAAATGGTTTTCACTTCACAGGTGTGCCTTATCAGGGTTATTTAGTGGAATTTCTTGCTTTATCAATGGGTTTGGGACCAGCAGTTGTGTTGTGCAGAAGTCAGGTTAGTTGGACGATCATTTATTTTTCAACAGGACAATGACCCCAAACACACCTCCAGGCAGTGTAACGGCTATTTGACCAAGAAGGAGAGTGATGGAGTGCTGTAAATGGTCATGAAAATTAAAAAAAACACATTGAATGAGGAGGTGTTGTCCAAACTTTTGGCCTGTACTGTACATGTTTTCAAGAAAATGTATTAGGAATAAATGTAAAAAAGGTTAAATTATATTTCTTAAATTATATAATAAACATACTGTATAGCATCAGGTAGGAATATCTGAAATTGTGCACCAACATGAAAGAAAAGCCTCAGTTCCCATTTATTTATCTTACAATTATGTAAGGATATTAAAAAAAAATGATATATACATAAAAACTGCATTGAGTTAGGGGTGCAATGTTTTACTTTACAATGTAATGCATATAAGCAGCAGGAAAATGCTGTTTAATTTTATTTTGCTGATCTGCTTTAATACAACAAAATGCTTTCCACAATACAGTACTCTTTTGAATAATAAAAACATGCAATGTCAGTGCAAATTTCATCATTATAAGTATTTTTTTAATTCCAATTTTAATACATCATATTCAAGGTCATTTAGTAAGGATATGACCTGCATATAGTAGTCTTTTTTATAGTACAGAATAAAATTAAACTCAATTTAAATATTAAATATATTACTAGACATGGCAAGATAAAAACCGTACTGATGTTTTAAAACTAATGACTATTCTTTATATCTTAATATTGTTGAAAGGATACTCAAGGAAGATCTCAATTAACTTCAGTATGACAGTCCTACAAAGGTTACTTTGTATGGAAGTTTTAAGCAAAAGCAGAAAGTGCAAATTTCTACTTATATTTATTAAACTTTTATTCTGTTCTGTTTCGAATGTTAAATACAGCATGTTTTAAAATCAAGCATGTAAAATTAAACATTTACATCCATTAGATAGTTGGCTTCAATGTGCATTTGACTCCATAATTACATATACTTTAAAATGTGATATTTTGTTTTATTGCACATTATCTAGGTCAGAAAAAAAAATCAATGTTTAATATGACATTACTGCTCAACTGCCATGCCAATCTAGATGATATTGCTTAATCTTCGAACTACCTGCTCATTTCAAAAATCCCTGTAGTCGCATGGCAAAGTTGTTGGTTAAACGGTTTGAGACATTTTATAACTTCATGATAAAAAGTTTTATATTCTGCCAAGTGTCAGAACCTGGTTGTGCTTTGGTGCTGTTATTTTTTTTTCAATTGTTTTCTGCTTTGGTGTTTGTGGCATTGAATGTTGATGACATCATCAAGTGTATAGCAAATTGCATGTTTTTATGAAATGGAGGTGATTGCCAAAGTATGACCTTATAGACAGCATTTCATATGAAATGCAGAACACCCTTGCTAAGCCATTTCCCCTGTGAAGAAGAGGTGTATAGTATTTATCAGATGATTTGTTTCCTTTCAAAACATTTTTTAAACAGCTTTATTTTCTTGGAAATTTGGGGCTTATATTTATGGGTGAGCAAAATCATTAATGTTGTGAGAGAATGGAATTGCTCATTCCAAAGGGCTAATAATGTTTCAAAGACTAGGAAATTAAGTCACCAAGAAAGAAGACTTGACAAAGACAGGTCAAAAGTATGCAAGATCTGAACCAGAAAACTAAATACCATGCTGACTAAACTAAATAAGTAAAGCAAGTCAAAGAACAAAAGAGATGTCCTGACTACCTTAAATTCCTTTCCCTAAATAATATCATGGTTAAAGATTTTTTTGACTATTAAGAAACTTGGACACTGGCCCCCAACGCGATTTTAAAAAGTCATTGTAACCATATATGGGTAAAAGTTTTTGCACTGGAAAACAAGGTTCTTTTTTTAATTTTTGTTTTTACCCTATTTTTTTCTTTTCATATTTTGTTAAGGTTTGGTAATATTTTTTGCTAATACAGTGTATTATTGTTAGCCTGCTGTGGGCTGGCGCCCTGCCCGGGGTTTGTTTCCTGCCTTGCGCCCTGTGTTGGCTGGGATTGGCTCCAGCAGACCCCCATGACCCTGTAGTTAGCATATGCCGGGTTGGATAATGGGTGGATGGATGGATTTTTGTTAGTATTGAGGTTTTGCTTGTAATCGTGTGACAAAAATGGCTCTAAAGGAATGTGACAACAGGACATAAATGACATGGTAAACTGAGATAAGTGAATATAAACCCTCTTATGCAAAGGACAACACTTAATTGTAATAATTTGTAAATCAGTTTTTTAAATATTCCATTGAAATAAAAAAAAAACACAAAAAAGAGATCATAGAAATACATACTCTATACAACAGTCAAAAGCAAAAACTAGCAAAAAAAAATCACAAAGGTAGAGCTAAAGTGAAATAAGCACAAATCATAAATATAACTGACTATGGATATACTGTAAAAACAAATAAATTTAAGTAAATATGTCAAAAAAAAGTTTCAGTGTAGTCTAGTAGTTGACAAAGCTAATACATCCAAAGATAAGGAAAAGAGAAAATGTGAGCTCATAGTAAAGGAAATAAATCCAAATTGAGTAGTAACTTTAATCATTTGTGACACAAGTGCTAACATATTTTGTTTAGGCCAGTACAATATGAAATTAACAGTGATGAATTTAAAAAATGCAAAAATATAAACAATATAAAACTGACCAATTTTTAAGTCTAGAGGTTAGTTAAATAAACATGCAAAAAAGGAAAAAAGAAATATATTTAGAACTAGCTGATTACCCAGTGGCTTCGCTCATTGAGTGCAAGGGAAAAAAATAAAATGTATTTATAAAATAAGTTATTAAGTAGTAAAACATTTTGATAAAAGAATTTGAAGAACATATAAGAAGCGTATAAATTATTAAACAGTAAAACATTTCCATAAGGGAATTTGAATGATATATAAGAAGTGTATAAATTATTAAACAGTAAAACATTAAGAAGTACCTACATACATACATTTAAGAAGTAAAGATGCATTGAGTAGTACTGCAGTGGTTTCGGGTAAACTACCTGCTTGACAACCTTGCACAACGTGCCTGTGACTTATGAGAAAACTTATTCTGAGAAATGTGGATGCTGCCCTTCCGTGCTTAACGGGCAGAAGGTCCAAACAATTCCCAAGTCCTATACTTCTCATGAAGAGGTCGATACATCTTCTTAGATGTAAACCCTCCATCTTCTTTAAAGAATTCATCACAAAAGCAACCTTGAGTGTTGCGGGGTTTTAGTGACCCGAAATCACCTTAAGGGACAGTAAGTAGCCGTGCACCGCAATTTACCAAGAGAGTCATGCTTTGATGACGTCGACTACACTCATTCGCAAAGATTTCCACTGTCCAAGGAGCCGACAGGGCACTTGAAGTGTCACAAACAGTGTGAGAAGAGAGGACACTGCCCAAAACTGCAAAGCTGTCAACCTGGCGCAGCAGCCCGACATTCCGCACCTCCCTGCATCCACTTTGTTGTCATGACCCCTCGCTGCTGAAGGCGGTGTCGTCTTCAAATTGTTTACAGCTTGGCGCAGTTAAAAAGTAGAAAAACGTAAAGCTGTTTTCCTCATCTCTTCTACTATCAAGTACTGCCAATTAAAAAAAAGTTACAATGTGGCAGTTTCCGTGACAGTCACGTGGACGAATAAATAAAACTTCTCTGTCAGAACGTGCCTGAATGAAGCAAGATTATATTTGAAAATAAATGCATTTGCAATTTCCATTATTGTTTCACCTTCAACACTTGCCAGACGTGCCGCATTTTACAGCAGCTTAGATACAGCCTCTTGTATCCTGCTAAATTAAGAGTGGATATTCAAGGCAAGTTCTACATTTTTTTAGTTCTCCGGATGAAGCGGATTTTTTTTTTTTTTTACAAACAGGACTGTTTGACATCACACTCCTGGTTTATTGTATTAGGATTGTAATATCTGCATCTCCATGGGTATTGTTTAACATCATACCCTGGGTTTATTCTTTCGAGTGTGTTCAAGATTATATTCTAGGTTTATTGTATATGGACTGTATCACCAATAGATATCTCTATTCCTTCTACACTGCTGCTTGGGTGCTAGTATTGTTCTGGACGTGCTGTGTCGCTAGGCATATCAGAGGGCTGGTACTTCGTGAAGTGTAGTCTAGTCTCACTTGGAGGGGCAAAATGGTGGGGCAGGGGTCTGGGGGAGAAGAGTAAGAAAGCAAGCTATTTGTGATCTATCATTTTCATCCCCACAATTGTAAGTGCCAACACAACAATAGGCTTTATAGCGATATTTCCTGGCAATATAGAAAATTAAGGTTGAAACTATCATATGCAGTAATGTACAACCTTAATTTAAGATTATATAATGACAACAAAAGTTCAGAAGCAATGTCTCTATCACCAAGCAGTGAACTCTGTGAGCTGGAATGTCAAAGTTCAAACCATGAATTAAAGAAGAAGAAAGTATTCTCTCACTTAATGGGTCTAAATGCCAAATTGGTATTTTTGCAGTAGACTCACTTAATCAGCAAGGATCAGTTTCAGTTGGAAAGAGACTGGACTGGTCAAATATTCCACTCCAGCTATTCAAAACTAGAAGCGTGGGGAAAATAATTCAAACAGCGATTTCATTTGCGGTATCAGATGTAGTATTTGATCTTGAATGTTGAGATGTGATGGTGATGGGAAATTTATTTAATTGTAAACTTTTATTTCTTCTTTCGGCTGCTCCCGTTAGGGGTTGCCACAGTGGACCATCTTCATCCATATCTATCTGTACTCTGCATCTTGTTCTGTTACACCCATCACCTGCATGTCCTCTCACCACATTCATAAACCTTCGCTTAGGCCTTCCTCTTTTCCTTTTCTCTGGCAGCTCTATCCTTAGCATCCTTCTCCCAATATACCCAGCATCTCTCCTCTGCACTCCTCTTGCATCCAAACCAACGCAATCTCGCCTCTCTAACTTTGTCTCCCAACCGTCCAACTTGAGATGACCCTCTAATGTACTCATTTCTAATCCTGTCCATCCTTGTCACACCCAATGCAAATCTTAGCATCTTTAACTCTGCCACCTCGAGCTCTGTCTCCTGCTTTCTGGTCAGTGCCACCATCTCCAACCCATATAACACAGATGGTCTCACTACTGTCCTGTAGACCTTTCCTTTCACTCTTGCTGATACTTGTCTGTTACAAATTACTCCTGACACTCTTCTCCTCCCATTCCACTCTGCCTGCACTCTCTTTTCCACCTCTCTTCCACAATCCCCATTACTCTGTACTGTTGATCCCAAGTATTTAAACTCATCCACCATTGCCAACTCTACTCCCTGCATCCTCACCATTCTACTGACCTCCCTCTCATTTACACACATGCATTCTGCCTTGTTCCTACTGACCTTCATTCCTCTCCTCTCTAGAGCATATCTCCACCTCTCCAGGGTCTCCTCAACCTGCTCCCTACTATTGCTACAGATCACAATGTTATCAGCAAACATCATAGTCCACGGAGACTCCTGTCTAATCTCGTCTGTCAACTGTCCATCACCATTGCAAATAAAAAAGGTCTCAGAGCCGATCCCTGATGTAATCCCACCTCCAATTACTGTCACACTTCCATCGTACATATCCTGTAGAACTCTTACGTACTTCTCTGCCACTCCCGACTTCCTCATACAATACCACAACTCCTCTCGAGGCACCCTGTCATATGCTTTCTCCAGGTCCATAAAGACGCAATGCAACTCCTTCTGGCCTTCTCTAAACTTCTCCATCAACATCCTCAGAGCAAACATTGCATCTGTAGTGCTCTTTCTTGGCATGAAACTATACTACTGCTCACTAATCATTGTAAACTGATTTTGATCAATATCTATGCACCCAATGTGGATGATACTTTATCCAAAATGTATTGGCATCGATTCCTAACTTGAACACTCACAAAATTATAATGACCAGAGACTTTAATTGTGTTTTTAAGACCTGGGGCCTGATGCATAATGCCGTGCATAGAATTCACACTAAAACATGGCGTACGGACAAAAGTCGAAATATGCGTAGGCACAAAAAAATTCAGATGCACAAAACCGGGCGTAAGCCAACTTCCATGTTGTTTTGCTACATAAATATCGGTCAGGGTGAAAAGTAACAATCGTGCATGTGCCTGCCCCCCCTCCCAGACTCCTCCCAGAATAACTCCTCTTTGAATATGTAAATCAATATAAATATTCCTTTAAGTACAATGTTCTGTGAAAACACAATGGCAAAAGCACAGGGAAAAAAGAAGAATTTCAATGAATACCAAGTGGAGGTAATGAAATAAGTACTATTTGTTGGTTTAAGCAGTTGTATAACCAACAAAAGGAAGCATAACTTAATTTTCAGCAAAACAAAAATTCTGGTGTATCTGTATTTAATTAATCAAAGTGTATGTGAATTAAAATCTCTTGTGTATAATGTGAAAATCGTTTTGAAAAGTTACATTCATATTCTGTTACCCTGTAAGTAAAGGAAATGAATAGTTGGCTACAAACTAAAATGTGCTCTGAATACATATTATTGGATTTGAAGGATATATGCAAAGACCAAACATGACGGCAGAGAACAGAAGTAAAACAGAAAAATATGAAAGATTGCTTTAAATCTGAATGGATTCCCAGACAGAATTTATAGAAAATGAACAAGATACCTGGCAAAAGAAAATTATTAACATGTCTTGTGCCATCAGTGCAATTAAAGGAATCTTATCAAATGGCTAAAATGCAGGTTAATACCAAACAAGCAAACTTAAAAAATTTTAAATACAAATACCAAATTCCTAACCTGAATTTGAAGCATAGACAACAGCCATATTCACCCTAATTAGGCTCTGCTTCCAGAACTGAAAAAACATGGTACTGTGCAAGATTGTTAATAGGTAGACATTTCCAGTGTAACCAGCCAGCTTGTAATGGCTATAGCACAGAACAAGTGTGCCACTCCAGCACCAAAGTTACTTCTAATTTTAAACTTATCCTATTAGATTTAATTTTTAGTTTTTAACATTTTTTTTTCCTCTTAACATTAATTTGTCCAACTTTTAATTTGTGAGGTGAAGAAACACTGTGATGCACACTATATGACTAATATTGCAGGACTAATATGAGGTATTCTGTAAAAAGAAGAGTTAAGGGGTAATTAAAATGATCCTAACTGGACTTCATTTTACAAATACGTAAGGAATTAATATTGTGGAGACATTAGATTACATTGAACCTGCCTTGTGCAAAAGCTACAATCAATGGATTATTCAGGTGTGTGGAGGCAGGAAGAAGTGTTTCCTGAGTGTTGGCATAGAATATATTGTCTTTTATGTGGATTCCTGAATGTATAGGACAAATGTGGATAATGTTAAAAGTACAGAAACTGAAAGTCACAGTCAACTTTTTTCACTATTAGGTATGTACAGTATTGTTAGCCATACTATATCACTAAAGAGTGTATGGGACAAAAATGCTAAAATAAAGATGAGAGATCTGTGTTACAGAAGTAATAATGAAATACACTGTGCTAAAGACTACATTATAAAAGTCCTGGTGACTCCAGACTCATTACAGAATGCCCTACTGTCCATATAAAAAATCTTGCTGCAGATGTAGGATATAGAGTATGGCTTTCATGCCTCCAAGGCAACAGTGAGCACAGTTAATTCAGGCAGATGGTATTTACTAGCACATGTTATAGGCCACCAGTGCGCTATATAAGGAGATTCTGATGCTTCGGCCTGATTGATTTGCCAAATATTCTTCTCACTAAATCGTACATTACCCTGCAGAGCATTAGAGAGAGAAAAAGAACATTAAAGCTTATACGGTCCGACTGATCTTGTGTGAAAATAAGGATTTTTATTAAACTTGTTTTTCTAATATGTAAGTGAACTGCAGAGTAATACAGAGGGTGCTATCTTGGGAATTGATGCCCTTAAACAGCTGTCTGCAACATTAAATTTTGGTGATTATCTCTCATTGCAAGCTAGTAGTCTTAATGGAATCGCAGAGCTTCCACTTCACACGCCTGATTCTACATCACCAATTCCTGCTGTGACTAAGGTCGCATGGGGCCCTGATGAGGTATGAGCGCAATGAAAATTACATTGTGGTGTACTGGGAGGAGTTTAGGCTATTACAGAGCAGGGACTGTGTCTTCTCCCTGTAATACACAGTATCCTTTAAAGTCAGAAGCAATAGATGCTTTTAAAGATATAATTAAGCCAGTGGAAAAAAAATAAAACGTTGTGTTAGAAAATAGGAGCATTGGGAATTTGTCCATTTGCTCATTTCAGAGACCAGATAAAAAATGTCATAATACGATTGTTTACAATTAACTAAATTAATACATTTGAGATTGAACTGTGTAGTAGCAGGTCCTCTCATTATTTTAAACCCTGTACCAACCACATCACATTGGAATATCAGTTTGGACAGTGTGACAGTCAGGTTGGTTCCATTCTCCTTGTCAGCTTGAACCCAGCAACGTTAGTAATGAAACCGGGCAAAGGAGGACATACATTAAGTCAGCAAGAGGTAAGTGCAGGTTCTTTGTGCCAACAAGGTGCAAAATAGTGTAGCACTTCTTCTACTAAAGAAATACATAATCCATAAGAGTGAAGTATATGTTGAAGGTTAAAAGTTCAACAAACAACAATAAATTCATTGAACTCCAGATACAGTTCTTCCTTTAAAACAAACAAGCATCGATGCTTCCTTCGAAAAGCATCTCCTCTGCTGTTCAACAAGTTCAATAAGCAACAATTAATCCATTGAAATCCAGAGACAATTCTTCCTTTAAAAACATACAAGCATCAATGCTTCCCTCGAAAGCATGTCCTCTGCCTATCCCATCCAGGGCCATGTAGCGAGAGTAGACGCCCACCAACAGGTGTAGTCAATGTTTAGTCCCAGTTCAGGTTCCAACTGTCACTTCCTCAGGGACTGTGGGGTGTCATGCTAATGCACAACCAATCCAGAATTACAACAAAAAAATATCCAGAATTACAACAGAATTTGTTAAAAGCTGAGTATAAAAGTTTAACAAGAAACTAAATTCTTAGAAAAGTAAGATACTGAAGATGTAAATGAAATAGAGTGTTTGTGACTGTACTGTGAGCTACAAGGCTTCAAAATCATTTATTATTAATTTTTGAACATGTGACTAGAAATTCATTTTATCACTGTTGATTAAATAACTACTGTAAACACCAGATGATTTAAGTAGTTTTGCAATATATACTCAAAGTACTTAAAAATTAGAGGATGCTTTAACTTTATTACTGCCTAGAGTTTCCATTTTTCAGGCCTTAAAGGTAAGCTCAATAGAGTTTCATGGTGGATTTTGCTGAAGCGTATTTAGGGTTTGAGGATACAAAACAAGGTTTCAGGCTTTTCAGGCATCCAGTGTACTGTAGCTTGGTATTAGGAATTGGGATGTATGTATGAAATGAGCCTTAGGGCTGCTTCAAATTGGCTTTAAATGTTATAATAAAGTTGGTTAAAATTCACTAAATTAATACATTTGAGATCAAACTGTGTAGTAGCAGGTGCTCTTATCATTTTAAACCTGTACCAACTACATCATATTGGAATGTGAGTTTGGACATTGTGATGCTCCTTGGCAGCTTGAACCCAGTAACGGTAATAATGAAACCAAGAATGACTCAGGCCAAGGAGGAGATACATTTAGTCAGCAAGAGGTAGGTGCAGGTTCTTTGTGGATTTATTAAAGCCAACAAGGTACAAAATAGTGCAGCACCTCTTCTACTAAATAAATAAATAATCCATAAGAGTGAGGTATGTGTTGAAGGTTTAAAGTTCAACAAGCAACAATTAATCCATTGTAATCCAGAGACAGTTCTTCCTTTAAAAACATATAAGCATCAATGCTTCTTTCGAAAGCATCTCCTCTGCCTATCCCATCTAGGGCCATGTAGCAAGAGTAGATGCCCACCAAAAGGTGCAGTCAATGTTTAGTCTCAGTTAAGGTTCCGACTGCCAGTCCCTCAGGGACTGTGGGGTGTTGTGCTGATGCTTCAGTCTGAACCACACACCCATCTCCCTCTGCCAGTCCTTCAGCATCACAAGGGAGACACCACACAGTGGGCTGCTCCTACTCCCAGACATTGTTGCCCAATAGGAGCTCTCTCCTACTGCCCCACTTGAGCACTGGCCCCATGTTTGGCCCTCAGGGGCTCTCCAACTCCACACAAACAGCTTGGACTCCTCCACAATTCTGTCTCTCTCCTCTCTTTATACACCTTACTTTTAACCTCTGCTTTGTCTCAGCTGCTTCCATTACATTTTTTCTCTCTCTTTGAACTTCCTGCTGTTCCTTGTTTAGGTTCCTTTATACCCCTTCAAGAGATATAGGTGTGCTGGTGCTGATTACAGCCTCCAGAGCACTAATGAGACAATCAACTGAACTGAATGTGCACATGAATGCATGCTCACCCCAGTTCACAACGGACCTGCTCTGCCACATTACCACACACACGTTTACCGCATATAAGCTTGAGTGTTCCTTTATTTATTTATTTTATTAAAATACCCTAAGCCACAGACTCTTATGACAGACATGGAAATTGACATTAGTGTACAAATATTTATCCCAGTTGCCTTTTGTAAAGTATTTTCTGCCTCCAGTGTGAATGACTGGAACCCTTTTTTAAGATTCCTCTTGAATATTTTTCCATTATGAAACCAGTGTGAAGGAAAGAAAATTTTTAGCTTTACATACTTACACACAGATACACACACACACACACACACACACAAATATATATATATATATATTTTTTTTTTTTTTTTTTTTTTTCAAAATTGTAAGGTCAACTAGAGGAAGTAAAACATAGGCAATGTTGCTTAGAAAAATAATTTAATGAGCCTTTGATAATTCTTACATAAAGGAATATAGATCTTAAACATTATACAAAAGGGCAGTGAAAATGTAATCAAAATGAAAATGCAATCAAAAATGGGAATATATTTTAATGTAATGGTAATCTATTACATTATGTACGTTTTACTATACATAGGATGAATTACATAAAGAAGAACTAAAAATACACAGCACTTCTATTCTCTTACATTATGAAAGAAAAGTGCAGAAAAAGAGAAGCTGCTCATCACACAGTCAGAGAAAAATTTAAAATATGCATTTGTTAAAAAAGATGTATTAACAAAAAATTCATAATTATAACAGAATTTGTTAAAGGCTGAGTATAAAAGTGTAACAAGAAACTAAATTCTTAGAAGAGGAAGATACTGAAGATGTAAATGAAACAGAATCTTTATAACAGTACTGAGAGCTACAAGACTGCAAAAAACATTTATTGTTAATTTTTGAACATGTGACTAGAAATTCATTTTATCACTATTGATTGAATAACTAAACACTAAATGATTTAAGTAGTTTTGCATTATATACTCAAAGCACCTAAAATAAAATGATGCTTTAACATTATTACTGCCTGGAGTTTACATTTTTCAGGCCTTAAAGGTAAGCTCAATAGAGTTTCATGGTGGATTTTGCTGAAGCATATTTAGGGTTTGAGGATACAAAACAAGGTTTCAGGCTTTTCAGGCATCCTGAAGTACCTTGGTATTAGGAAGGGGGTTGTATGTGTGAAATGAGCCTTAGGGCCGCTTCAAATTGGCTTTACAATCCATTTGGCTGCGGGCATAGGCACAAAGTTTGATAACTTGGTATCTGCTGTAACAACATTTACAGAATGTCAAAATTGTAGCAACTATAAGTTCATTCCTTACTAATTGTTCAAAGTATTGGGATTAATACTGTTTGAAGGAATAATTTGGATGTCACGATACTAAATCTGTGAATTTCAACGGATAATTATTGTGAAGGCCTTAAGATACAAACAAACCATCAGAAAGGATTGAGCACCATGGATATACAGTGCAGAGATGCATGGTTGGTCACCAAAGTAAATTCCAGCCCAGCAGGTAATACTGTAGTTAAGTTATGACCCATTAGATCACCAGGGCTTGACTCTCCACTGTAGCATACCTTGCTTCTCTTTCCAGCGGTTTCTGCCTCCGATAGACGTCCATGTCTTCCTCTTCATCCATGATCTGCCTTAACATACCTTCCAGACATGTCTAAGAAGCACCACATTATAAAAAAGTGAAGAAAATGTAAGATGATAATGAAACAGGCTGGTTAAAGCTTGTTATATGTCACACAATGCAAACTAAACATCAGTGGACTATTCCACAGTGTTGGGGTGTGCTTTCATGTCAATTCAATTAAAAACACAGTCCTCTCAAAGAACATGTGTACATATTAGTATTTCAAAGGCTCAGCCTTGCCTTTGTGATTCTGAGTGATGCTTCATATTTTGGACATCTGCTGTTTAATGTTTTCCTCTTTAACAACATTTTCAAATTATTTTGCCTCAGCTAGCCTTAAATAAGTTCTTTGCCTTGTGCTGACCCATCTTCTTATAATTATTAATACAGCCAACAGGCGTTCTTCTCAATTGTTGGAAAAGATGATAATATTGAGGTAGGCGGCACTATAGGCATTATGTGTCTTTATCAGTCTCTCTGCCAGATCCTGGAAAGTGTAACTACTGCCCACCTCACTTTTTTAGTTTAGAATTTTATCTGGATAGTTGGGTATGTGTAAATCTATCCTTTCCACTTCAATAGTGATGGTAATGATAATGTCACATGTAGCTCTGCTGTCAATCCTGTTCTTGAAAACAAGACATTATGAGAATACATGAACACAAAATGCTGGTGTGATGACATCAGGGAAGTAATGGTAAACAAAAAAACAAAATAAACGTACAAAATAATGACAAAATTGCCTTCAGGTATACAAAACCTAAGATTAACAACAAGTAGAAGTGCCAAAAGCATTTTTTTCCAGTTCAGCCGAAGGACTTAACTATTAATGGCTCTATATAAATATAATTTATTATCATTATTATTATTATCCCTTCATACTGTCAATATACTGACAGATTTGGAAATGGCAGGTCATACTGCCAAAAAATTAAATGCAGCATAATGAAGATGAAGATTACTCACTCACTAGTCACAAAAGGGCTAGAGGTCAAAATACAGAAACCAAAATTTCAAAGACCGAAAACAAGGACCAAAAAGGTCATTAATGTGATTTTATATGTTGCCAACATAAGAAAGGTACTAACAGCAGTATGGCCATAGGCACTGAAATAGATGCAAAATAGTAGTTTCTACGATACAAAAACATTATTAAAATCACACCATCAAAATGATTTTCATAAACATTTCAACTTTGTTGAAAATGTTACCCTGTCTGACACCCTGAGAAATTGTGGGTTCCCCCTGAAGTTTGTAGATGTCATGGCCAGCCTGTACACTGTTACTGTGAGTGCTGTGCAGAGTGGAGGCAGAGCCTCTTGTTTTTCCCACTTGATTCTGGGGTGCGTCAGGGGTGTGATCTTCCTCCTACTCTGTTCAGTGCTTGCATGGACTGGGTGCTGGGCAAGGTCATGGGGCCCAGTGGCTGTGGGGCATCTGTTGGTGAAGAGAGATTCACTGATCTTGACATTGCTGACGATGCTGTGATCTTCGCAGAGTCAATGGAGGCTGTAATTGGGGCTCTTGAGAGACTGAATGAGAAGTCTGAGTGTCTGGGCTTGCAAGCATCCTGGATAAAAATCAAGATCCAGGCCTTTAATGAGCTCTTTGGCATAGCCATCAGTAGTGTGTCTGTCTGTGGAGATAGTGTCGACCGTGTTGGCAGGTTTACTTATCTCAGTGATGTTCATGTCTCTGGTGACTCTTTCTTTGAAGGCAGTAGATGGACTGGAAAAGCATGGGGGGTCATGAGATCACTGTGTGGTGCTCCTGATAACTTTGCAAAAGGACAAAGATCCAAATCTCTAGTCTCAGTGACCTGAGATGAAGGCTGGACTCCTTTGTTACTGTCTCTCTTCACAGAATCCTTGGATACCTCTGGTTTGACTGTGTGTCGAATAAATAGTTGCTCATGGAGTCCCAAGTGAGGCACATTATCTGCATTGTGAGGGAGCATCAGTTACGGCACTATGGCCATGAGGTGCGATTCCCCGAGGGTGATCCGGCTTTCAGTATCTTCATTGTTGAAAACTCAAGTGGCTGCACAAGGCCAAGGGAACGCCCACGTAACACCTGACTACGGCAGAAAGATGGTCATTTCTGGAGAGTGGGACTGAACCACATGTCTACCAGGGAGATTGCCAACCAGGATCCTCAACTCTTTTGTTGTGTGGTAGGTGCAGCAACACACTGTATCAGTACATGCTGCTCAACTTGAACTTGAACATGATTCAAATGAAAACAACAGTGCAAAATGCATTTTTTAACATCCAAAATCTCAGACCTTTGGGACCCTGGTGTAGGATAGACATAGAGTTTTTTGACCAAACTGTGAATAATCAGAAAAGCTTGCAAAAGGTTTGAAATCTAATAAGATTTCAGAAAAAACAAAACAACTAAGTAGAAGATGAGAAGCAGAAATCTTAGTCAAAGAAACAATGCTAGTATCAGAACCCAAAAATGTTTAACAAAATTTCAAAAGCCAAAATAAACACACATTTTTTTTTAGCATAATTCAAAACCTTGGTCAACCTTTACAACATAGTAATGCTGATGTTGCACATTATAGGAGCATCATTCACATAATACAGCAACCAAAGTGAAGCCTGAAGCCTTACACAATAACCCAGAAAATAGAGACTCCCATGAAAAACACTTAAAACAAAATAATGCTAGTGTGACATCATAATAACATCATCATTCTTAGTAAAGTTTAAAAAAAATCAATAATTTAAAAGTAGATTTAAACAAAATTAGTACAACAGACAAAAGTAGTAGTTTACAGCAGTGGTGGCATGTACTTGCAGCAGGAAAACAAGAAGAAATGCAGAATAGAAGTTGGTAAGTAGCAAGTTGAAGTAATTATCACACTTTATTTTATTTTTTTTGCAAATAAGTAAGAAACATATAATTATTAGCAGCTAATCAGCAGCTCAAATCAGTGTAACACACTAATGCATTTGGAATCTTTACTAGACCACCTTTCTGAGACAGTAATGTATGTTCCAGTGGAATATACAGATAGGTTCAGAATAACGAGTAAGACACTGACCATTTAAATCATTATATTTAAGAGTAAGGACTTTAAAAACAGCTATAAACTTAACTGGAAGCCATTGTAAAAACTTAAGGTCAGGAATTACACAATACTTCTAGTTCTTATAGCAGTTCTTCCAGTGGAGTTTTGAACTACTTAAAGCTACAAATAAAATAATTTGAACAGCCTGTCAATAACTTACTGTATTACAGTTGTTGATTCTAAATAAAAACTCATTAATTAAATCTGTGTCCTCCATCCTTAGGAAAATTACCAAATTTCCAGAATTCTGAAGCTCAAAGAGCAAGTTTAGGAGAGTATTGTAATGTGTATGGTCAAAGCTGAGCTAACAAGTGATGGTTTTCTTGTCTGTATAATTCCTACAAAATGAAAAACATTTATACTGTATATTTATGGTTCCCAGTGTTATTTTTTTTACATAAAGATACAGATGTTTATCTTCTATTATAATATGTTATGTTTTCTGTTAATATTTCCTAGGGTCATCACTAAGAGTGAAAACATTAACATCCTAAGTACTGATCAATATCATTACTTTAGAATTTATTACTACAGTCGTATTTCTGTACATATGGAAATAATTTTGTTAAGTATGAACTTAACTTCACAAAGAGAGTTCCTGAGGATGCAATATAATTTTCAAGAGGAAAGAGAGTGGTCTTCAAAAGGGAGAGAGTGCAAGTAGTCAATGATGTCAAATCCTGCAGTTAAATCTAACTAGATAATAACTACCATTTGCTTAATCAGAAAACATTAAAATGTTATTGATAACATGAGTCCACAGTGTTTCTGTACTGTGATCAGTGCAAAAGACAGAAGACAGTTGAATAAGGTGACACTGAATGTTCAAGGTAACTACTTTTTCATGCACTTTACAAAACAAGGTAAATCTGAAATAGGTTTTTAATGATTAAGCATATTTTTTTCACTGATTTCCTCAATAATTATCTGACAGTCATCACTTTTAGTTCATTAGGAACTGTGCTTGACTAAAACAACTTATTTATATAAAAAGGCACTGCCAGAACTGTGGTTGAACTTTTCACTAGTTTTGATGGGACTGGATTTGAAAAACGGCAAGTACTTTTCATATTAGAAATTAAACTTGAGATTTCTTGTGCCCTCTAATGTTATAATTATTATGTTTTACATGAGGTAGGCTTTGACACAGCAGCTGTATGTTTGCAAGAAAACTTTGATATCTTGGATCTTGTGCTATCAATTTTATCATTAAATACAATCAAAAAAATCTGTGTTGCTAGGGATGTTTGTCAGCATTTTCATGGCAGTTCATTGTTACCATTTATCAAATTAGCAACTGTTCTAAATTACACAAAAAATCTATATGTATTCATACATTACTATAGCATAGATTAGAGAAAACAGATTTTTTCATACCTTTTTAAAATTGCTTGTCAAATTCAAATGATGTTACTTCATCTCCATCATAGTTCTCGTTTTCAGCACATTAATTTAAGAGCATGATTGTACTACAGTATTTAAAAAAAAAGTGTATTTCTTTATAAATGCATTACAGTCTTTTAGAATTAGGTTGTTTTATTTAAGAAACATATTGCAATTGTATGTCATTTGATCTATGTTGTTCTCTGGAATTATGTTAAAGTTTCTTACAATAGCCACAGATTTTGATGCAGTGCAATTTTGCACATTTTTCACATTAATGTGGAGAGGGGCAACATTATGCGTGTCGAATTGTACACAAATGTAAGAATTTAATTGTACATAATAATGACCCTATAAGCCTATAATCTGTGATTATTTTGGTGAGGGCATAAATTAGTGAAATATAATTATGTAGAAATCACAGATTATTCCATTTAGTGGAGTAATATAAACATTTTTAATGTCAAGATGATTTAATTTAGTGGAATAATATTTACATTTTAAATCTCACTACCACAGGTAATAATTAAATCCAATATATGATTGTGATAATGAGCTGGGGCCTCATGTATAACGTATACATGCAGTACTCATGGGCGGCTCTAGGCTTGTGGCGGCCCTGGGCAGAGAAAGAATCGGTGGCCCCTTCGCCCGCCAATGTCAATATGGTATCTTATGCACGGTGGATGGCCATGTCCGTTACGGACACTGCATAGCCGCCTCGTGCTTATGACACAAGCATTTAACTTTTGTCGAAATTTGCCGCTGCGTTTTAGCTGTGTCGTTATTTTCTCTTTCTGTTTTATCTATACTAATAAAAGGCAAAGCCCTCACTGACTCACTCACTCACTCACTGACTGACTGACTGACTGACTGACTGACTGACTGACTCATCACTAATTCTCCAACTTCCCGTGTAGGTAGAAGGCTGAAATTTGGCAGGCTCATTCCTTACAGCTTCCTTACAAAAGTTGGGCAGGTTTCATTTCGAAATTCTACGCGTAATGGTCATAACTGGAAGGTATTTTTCTCCATTTACTGTAATGGAGTTGAGCTTGACCGCTGTGGGGGCGGAGTTTCGTGTGACATCATCACGCCGCCCACGTAATCACGTGAACTGACTGTCAACGCACTATGTAGAAAACCAGGAAGAGCTCCAAAATACGCTGAAGAAAACATGCATTATATAATTGAGAAGGCAGCGAAACAATAAGAAGCGAGCGACTGACATATACTACCATATTCATCATTGCAGCTACTTCGGAAACAAAACAAGGTATAAACTTAAACTTTAAATTAACTTAATAGACAGGCTGCCGCTGGCGTTTTGCATGCCCACAGGTAATGCGGGATACAAGTTTAATGAGAGGACGCAGGATATAAACGAGAGTTTTGATCACTTTGTAACTAAGTTAAAATTGCAGGTGAAGGGGTGTGCTTATGCAAATTCCAAGAGACTGCGTTTGTGGGGGATTGACAGTTAAGGCGGGTGGGGGAGTCACGTCATCATCTCCCCTCCCATTTACCTCATTTCGCACTGAGCTGAGCTCCGCGGCTAACGCCGTCTTCCGAAGCAACTTCGTCACACTGCCACCAAATACAGAGAAATCCACAAGTTAATACACACGCTGTCTCTAGACTTTCTCCACACTGAATCCTCCAAGCACTACTTACAAAAGGTTACATTGACAATCGTGTTACATTATTTTTAAAATGTTTAATTTTCTTAGCACAAGTACAGCTGAGAAGCTTCGATGCATGTGCTCCATAACGCGTTAAAAAATAATGCATTTAATCACACTTTGCATTGCAATCAAAGGGGAACTTTTGTCAATGCATGATTTCCTGGTACACCGATTACATTGATCAGCGCATCCCAATTCATTTTAGCCTCGCACCACCTTGGTTTGAGAAGAAGTAGGAAAAAATATGAGGTTAACACACAAAAACAGATCACCAATTCAAGCTTTATGAATAATCGATTCGCCAATAACCAATAATTGTTTTGGTAAAGCCATACTCAGTGTAATCCTCCTTCCATTTTATAATTTTTCCGCCACTAGCCATGATTAAATGAACGGTAAAAAAGTAAGAGCGAAGCGAGGGTGACTTATTTAGGCAGGCATGTATATGACAGCAACACTCATGACAATGTCAATCATGTTACGTTATTATTAAAATGTTTCCTTTTCTTTTTCATTACTTCTTTAACCCACTACTTTTTCGCTGCGAGGCGCGGGTATTTTGTATATGAATGACCTCCAAAGAGCGTGGAGACTTTTGATCATGTGAACGTGTCTGCAAAAACTGGCGTCTCCTACCCAGCAAAAGTCGAGCAGCCGGCGCGCGCGCATAACTGTGCCGGATTTTGAGACACTGACTGCGCTTCTGCCTTAACTCAAAGTGAGAACTATAAATTTTTTTCATCCTCCCCCTGAGCTATAGCCCAGACAAGTGCAAACACGGGACCCCTTTTCTACACCGCGGCAAAATAATATTAAGGCGCTTCGTACTTTATTTTGCATGTATACGATTATGAGGTCGTCAGCTCGGATTATGAAGACACGCACAGGAGTGAAGGACTGACAGTGCCATCACAGCCGATTAATAGCTGGGACGTCTCACCAGTCTGCACAAGACCCACCGCGACTGTCCCCAAAAGGCGCTCATATCGTCACCGAACACATCTCTCTATACTATATAAAAGAAAAAGGCAACTTTCCTTTCTTTACACCTTTTTTCCTTTTATCCCAAACCAAAGCCTTTCTCTCTTAACACTGCAGAGGACACAAAACTAATTTTCTTTAATTGCTGGTAAGGCACATTACCAGAGGCAGAAATTTGGACTTTAACATAGAAAATGTAATTTCTATACCACAGCCGTCGTGTAGCGCCTTTCAAAAGGGATCTACTACCGAGAGATGATCCATATACATTTTAGCTGCTGTTAGTTCTACTTACATGTTCTGTTACACCGTCTTTAAAATGTAGTTTACCCGCAACCACTCCAGTAGTGCTCAATGTACCTTTACTTCTTAAAACGTTAATGTTTTACTGTTTAATAACTTATAGACTACATTTTATTATTTTTCCCTTGCACTCAGTGATCAAAGCTATACACACACATATAGACACATACATATATATATACATATATATTTATATATACCTGTGTGTATGTTTGTATGTATGTGTACACACACACACACACACACACACACACATACATACATACATACATACACACACACAAATTATATATATGTGTGTGTCTGTGTATGTATGTATGTATATGTGTGTCTATATATGATGTAGATAGGTATGCATATATATATGTGTATATGTAGATATGTATATAGATATGTATTTTGCTATATATATATATATATATATATATATATATATACAACAATTACATTAACAATCATGTTACGTTATTTTTAAAATTTTTCCTTTTCTTTTTCATACCTTCTTTAACACACTACTTCTCCGCTGCGAAGCGCGGGTATTCTGCTAGTATTCAATATATATTGGCATGGCCGCCCCTATAGTCCTTGCTTTTCTTTCTCCAAGTAACTGATCGCCACACAATCAGCTCTGTAATAGACATTAAGCCATCTGTAAGCTTAGATCGTTGATTCTTCAAAACGTTTAAGGAACATTGAAATATCTTCGTAGTACATGTTTAATTATTCTATCCATCGTATTGTTACAAGTTAATTACAATCAGATGCATTACACTAATAAACAATATGCGGTTAGTTTCAGTGTATTTATAAAGCCACGTCAGGAAAATAAAAGAGTAACCACACAGGAACAGTAGCACTTCTTTGACGCTGGGTGCCGCCAGTCTGCAAAACCGAGCGGAGAACTTGCGTACGACAAGGTATGAGGTACTGTGAAAAAGTGCTTGGCTTTACGCCAAGTGTAGGTTTTATACATCACGATTTAAACATGGAAAAGTTCTTATGCAACATTTCTGTGCGTACTGTATGCACCTTTCATACATGAGGCCCCTGGACCTTAACATCACCAAGCTTAGCAACTGCATATAGAATCATAATAAACAAGAGAAAAACTGCAGAAAAAACAAAAACTGCAGAGTGTTGGTATACACATCCATCATGCTGATATGGAGGTTGAGTCTTTCTTCACATTTGAACCATAGAAACATATCTCATGGTCTTCTCTTTGAATTAGGATGAAATTGCATTTCCTGTTAGTTTATGTTGTTGCTTTATGTTCTATGTCAAAAAGTCTCCTCAAACTGCGTTATGTAAGTTGAAGACTGGGGTGGAGCAGGGTAAGTAATTGGACGGAAGTGTCAGTTGCAGGAGAAGAGACAGAACACTAACTCACAAGTCTCAGGGGAGCAAAGAAAGTCTTTTACAGATTTAAATGATGGCAGCATTACCGCATTACTGTTTCATTTTGTGATACCTTTTGAAAGGTACCTTGGAATAATAGAACCTTTGAAGGTGTATGATTGAAAATCAGTAACTGTCCTGTGAATATGGGTGGTCATTATTATATCTAAAAAGTACAGTATCATTTGATGCCATGATTAAAGAAGTTTTGCAAAATAATGAAGTAAATAAAACACATTTGTTTTGCAAGCAGGTTAGAGTTTATATTGCTGGGTAACACTTATCATTATGCTTGAACCCTACCAAGGGATCTGTGGAATGCTTCCTTCTTCTAAAAGAAAATATGATTGTGAGATAATTTTAAATACTAAATTAGCAACTGACAGCACAATCCTTAGAAAAGCCATAAAAATTTCAGTGTCATTTATTTATAGTAACTTTTTTCTTTATTCAATATTAGAGTGTTGTTTGCCAAGGGAAAGGGCAGCAAATCTCAAGTGGATTAATATTTCCACATCTATAGAAGCTAGGCAAAGCACTATTCCAGGTTTGATTTAGAATGCATAAATATATTTACACTTTTATTGAAGTACTAAGAACCGCAATTACATCTGCAGGCCTGGAGCTAAACCGAGATATTGCATGTTAACCTTCTAGTTATTGTGATACCCAAAGGCAAAAATTTGTAAGACTTCAGTGACTTGAAACTGATTTAAAGGCTTTATATTTTCTAGCATCAAAAATTGCTTTGTACTAAAATTATTAATGTTGTATTGGGAAGGCATGAGTTGATGATATTGAAGGGAAAGACAGTAAGAATACATTTTGTATTTTTATATTGTATAAAAGTATAATCTATGTGCCCAGGTGAAGCCACATTAAACAGCATCCCTATTTTGTCAGCTGCCACCACAAGGGCGCTCTAACCTTTATGCCGAAAATAAAGAACCATGTAAAGACGGGATACGTATAAATAATAATGCTTCATGAGAGGTATGATGGTACTTGATTTACCTTCCATCTTTTCAAAGACCCTTCACAATACAAATACAGTATACTGTCAAAGAGCTTTTTTATCTTTATCTATATCAAACAGCTTTCTCTCTGTGGCCATCTGTATTGGGCACAGAAGAGTGATCTGGTGTCATGAAAACCCTTCAACATGTGCAGTAATTTAAAGCAGTTCTACTCAACTTCATATACCTCAAGGGGCAAAAAGATGGGAATTATCCTGACTGAAGGGCCACAATGTAAAACTAAGTTTTCTGACATTTTTAGTATTAGTTGTCTACTAAAGATTTAAGTTAGAATGTTTCAAAACTAGCAAGTCTACTTGAAACATGTCCTTTGCATTTGGAGTTAAGATTAATAAACAATCCCAAATTCAAAAGAATAATACATGTAGCAATTAGCACTTTATTTAAAGTTGAGCTAACATAAGACTTCTCTTGTTGTAATCATAACATATAATTAGATAAGAACAATTTTTATTAAATAACATTTATCTGAAAATGGGAGTAAAGTAAAAATGCATCTTAAAATAATTATGAAAGCTATTTGAAAATTTACTGTAATTTAGAACAATTTATTATTAAATGCCTATAAGGACAATATATGTTATATTTGAATACTGCCTTGCCCCGCCATAAATACAAACTAATATAATCAGGATGCTTATTACCATTCCCTCTTGTCTGCCTTAAACAATTTATTAATTAAACTGTAAATCCAAAAACTATATGTCAGATAAAAATATTTTACTTAAAGCAATTTCAATTATGATTAATTATAGGCACAGCGTCTCATTCTTTCATGAAAAATGTGTTCTGCAGATACTGTACTTTCAATGGTAACTTGTATGTACGTTAAAATACATGTAATGTTACAGGTCAAATTCCATTACAACGAACAGCCAGGGACCTAAAAAATTTTGTTGTAATGAAAACTTTGTAGTAATTAGATTCTATACTTGTCGCTATAATGCTTGATTTATCTTGCGTCCAGGCATTTGCAATAATTTCAATTGCATCTTTCACGTTAGCTTTCAACTCCTCCTGTCTACAAGTTATGCTGGCAAGAATTTTTCTCAGCATTTCCTTTCGATAATACACTTTCAGGGTAAGAATGATGCCCAAATCCATTGGCTGAAGCACTGCTGTGCAATTGGGTGGGAGGAATTCAACCCGAACATTATCTAATTGTGGAAGCATGCTGTGGGCAGCACAGTTATCCATCAGAAGCAGAATCTTCCTTTTCTTCTTCATATTGTGAGGTTTCTGAAGTGCGATTGCTGCGTCTGTGGAAGACTGTTTGTCCGTTGCCAGGGCAGGCAAACTGCAGGCTCACAGCAGTGCAGCAGAGGGCTGTGGAAGAAAATCTGAAAACATTGCAGTTGCGCAAGCCAGATTAGTGGGCAAGTAATATTGTTCCCTGCATTTATAATGTTCCTTGCATCACCCATCGAGATGTTTTTGGAGTTGCATCGGCGGCAAGCTGCTGCAGCGCTGTGACACTGCTGTTGCCCTGGCAACCGATAAACAGTCTTCCACAGACGCAGTGATCATGCTTTGGGACGCTCTTCGGCGTGTTGTCCCATTGGGGGAGATCCCAAATGAGTTTAGAAACCTCACAATATTGACTTTGCTTTTTCTTGAATGAGTGGCACACTAATAGAAATGTTTCTTGAACAAGCATCTGCCATTTCAATAAGAGGATGACAATGAGTTAAATTCTAATGGATGTTTTTCAAATGTTGATGAGCAATAAGCAAAATGGATCACTGAAAACCACAGAAAACAAACACAGCAAAAACAGTTTGAGGAAAGTTCGAAGAAAGAGAAAAATTTACAATATTGTGCACAACTGAGCTGCGACCACAGAACTAACTGCTCTGTGGATGATTCATTCAGGCATTTCAAGGTCTTTTGGGCACGTCCCTGTAATGAAAGTATCTGCTGAATGTATTTCATAGTAACAAGATTTCAAAACACTCTGTAATATGGGGAAACTGTTGGGACCGTAAAAATACTTTGTTGTAATGAAAATTTAATTGTAACGATATTCGTTGTAATGGAATTTCATCAGTATATACAAAATACAAAAAGATATTGTAAACTTATCTAATGTGAAGACTGGGTTTGCATTTTGCTGACCAGTTTCTTTATGACAACAGGTTGATATTCAGTTGTTGCAATATGCAGATAGTCGGTGAGATATTTGTCAATCAGGGATTCACGCTGTTTGCATTTGATAATCTCTATTGCTGAAAATGCACTTTCACATACGTAACTGGATGCAAAAATGGTCAAACTGTTTTTTGTGCAAGTTAGGACAGAACCATACTCTCTACCTGATACATAATGTATCCAGAAGTTTAAAACTGATTCCTCTTTATGCTTATGCTGTTAAATGCAGTTATTCTAAAAATCAATAAGCTCATTTTCAACTGGCTTCTGAAACACCTAACATCTCTGTGAGCTCCAAAGCAGACTTTATTTCAGTAATGAGGAGTTTTTCAACTGCATGAATCATTTGGATCAGTGGTTTTAGGTTATTAAAACAACTGCTAAATTCAGTTGAAAGTTCGCTGACCTACTTGAGCTCTCAGGGATGGAGAAGAGAAAAATCGCTTTCTCGAAGCTGTCCTGGATAGAGAAGTAGCTTTTCCTGAAGAGCCAAAATATTAACTACAATGAACTGTTTTGTTTTGTTTCCTTGTATTGTTTTGTTTCCTTGTAACTTGTTTGTTTTTGTTGTAACAGTTTTTTGTTGTAACTGAATTGTTTTGTTTCCTTGTAACTGCATTACTTAGGTCTTTTATAAGTTTTTCAAAAAGATTATCAGAAAACTCTTGTGTATTGTAAAATCTGATAGTTGAGATGAAGTCTGAGTTGAAATTTTGATATTTGACCAATGATATTGTCTTTCTTTTTAAAAAAATCAGCAAAAAGAGATTCATTACACTCCAAGAAACATTTCTTAAGAAGCTCACCTTCAGTAAACTGCTTTTAGGTTATGCAGTTTTCTTGTTCTCACCAGTAGCTCTTTAATAAAGTTGTCTACTTTGCTTTGTGACACAGAAAAAAACATCTCTTGAACTGAAAAGACATGTAAACCACTAGTGTACCCTCTTTGAGAGAAAAATGAATGTGCTTGTTTTAAGCATGGATTTAAATTCTGAAAATGATTCATAGACTTAAATATATTTCCTACTACCAGGGGCCACGGAAAATGCTTTAGGGGGCCACATGTGACCCATGAGCCTTGTGTTGAGTAGTCTGGATTTAAAGCATTCCTACTTGCCTTTCCTTTTAATGGAAGAACAAAATATTGCAGGACAGACAATTCAAAGAGTTCCTGTTTTGTATGGTGGTAACTTCAGGGGGATGCTAACAGCAATGTTGTTTTAATTAATGAAACAGTTATTTAGCCCGGTGTGTAGTAAGGACTGGGTACAGTAGCTATTAGTTCAGTTTTAGATCTATGGTATCAGTGTTTATTAAAAATATTCAGCTTGTTCAAAAGGGAGACGTATAACTTCGCATAGACTTTAGTAGGCCTGTTGAGACTGAAGAAGGATGAAATATGTCTCAGACCTCAGAGTCAGGTACCTATAGCCCTATTATATTCAAAATATTATTCTGTTGTTTACAGGCAGCCCCCATAATTCCAAGCAGATTTGTTTTGTCGCTGTTACTGTAGTTGTTTGCTTTTTATGAAGATTTTTGCAGGGCAGTTATTTGCCCTGTGCCAACTTGGTAATGTCATTTTCTGCTGGGCAATCCTGAATTATCAAAACACTACTATTCCTACTACAACATCTACTGCTACAAACGTTTTAAGCAAACAGAGGTTAAGAGGGGACATGATTGAAATGTTTATAATTATAGAAATAATTAGTACAGTTACTTTAAAATAAATTGTGCAACTTGTTAAGGGCAGATTTCACACAAAATCATAGACACATGGAATACATTACCAAGTAGTACTGTGAAAAATTGGTCTTTAGGGGCCTTCATAGCTTGACTTGATGTTATTTTGGACAATCTAGGTGAATAGGATGGATGAGCTTGTTGGGCTGAATGGCCTATTCTTATCATAATTGTTCCAATGTTCTTGTTTTATGAAAATTTTATATACTGTAATTACTTTGATTCTTAAGAGTATATGTTGTAATTATTAAATAATATTTATATAATGTTTCCACCTCAAGCCTGCCTAATCCAATTCAAGGACCGTAATGGGGATTAGTGCCTGTTCTGGAGTTCTTTGCAGGTTCATTCAAGTACAGCCCGAGCCCTCTACATCATCAGAAGTTGCAGAGGTACATGGCGTGGGAACAGCTGGGAGGGGCCCCTGACCCTCCATAATCAGACCTAGTCTGGGAATAGGAGTGGCGACAGTCCCACCGCTTTTAGTTTCCGACCAGTCTCATCCTAAGATGACTGGAAAGGGGGGCTCCAGCATCACAGCGACCACCAGCTGTTTAAGAGTCCCTTCCCAAGTGATATAACACCTTGCGGACCTATAAGACCTGGTCTTCCCGTGCACACACTTAACGCCCAAATGTTGAGCGAGCCACTGTCGCGGTAAGACATAACGGCGAGCAACAATGGTTATGTTACTCCCGGAATCAAACATTGCCACCACTGAGTGGCCATTTAAAAACACCACTCCCGTATTCGTGACCGCAAGGGGGTTAGACAGTGCATAGTACCTTTCCTCCTTCACCCAGCTGCAGTCCATTGGTTCTTGGTCGAGAGGGCAGGCTGGCAGCATGTGTCCCAGCTCACTGCACTTGAAACAGCGTGGCAGTGCGAGCTTCTGTTCCTTTGGCTTGGCCGGAGCCTCCGTAGCGTGGCGAGTGGGCTCGGAGACAACGATACGCCCCTGCCGAGACCCGTGCGTGGAGCCCTCAGAGCCCCCGACTTGGGTCACCGCCAGTTGTCTTATCAGAACCTCCAGAAGGCCGTTCATGTCCTTAAATGGGTGCCTCCAGACCTGTTGGGCAAGATAGTCTGGCATTGCATATATTAGACCCTTGCATGCCACTTGCTCTACCACCTGGCGAGCCTGGTTTTTGTCTGGCTGTAGCCAGCGCCCGAGCTTGCCCCAATACTCAAAGGCCTGGGCCCTAGCCAGTAGTGCGGGGTCGAAGCGCCAGTGTCGCCAGACGCGTGCCTGCTGCCCAGAGGTCACTCCGTAGCGCTGGTAAATTTCGACCTTCAGGAGCTCATACTGGGCAGCTTCCTTCTCGGGAAGGTCGTGATAAGCCCGTTGTGTGGGCCCTTTTAGGTATGGTGCCAAGATGGACTCCCACTCCGCCCACAGCCACTGATTTTGTGTTGCCGTTCTCTCGAAAATGGAGAGGTATCACTCAATGTCATTGTCCCCTGTGACAGCTAGCATCTGAGGGGGTAGAGGCTTCGCGGGCTCCGGCCTTACCGTTTCTGCCACCACCAGCCGCCTCCTTGTCTCTGCAAGCTCCGTCTTGGTCGTCGCTTGCTCGATCTTGACGGCCTGGAGCTCCGCAACCAGGGTGTTGAGGACTGCATTCAGATCTTGTCCTTCTGTCATCTTTCTCGGACCTTTGTGTATCCTGCTGACTACGCCACTGTAATAAAGACACAACAATGATCAAGGTTTGGGTTTTTTAGCCCCATATACTGCAAAGTAAATTCATCAATTGTTTCTTTTCCAAAACTCAAAAGACATTGAAGGGAAGGAGGATGGACATTTTATTGTGGCGGACCAAATATTAAGCGTGAGGAATGCTGGGACAGTTGTGGTGGATTCTGGGAGCATGACGTCATCATGGGTCAGCAGAGGGAAGAAATAGACCCGGACATGTGCGCTTTCTACAGCCATCCTGGCGCTCTTTACGGCTGCGACATCTTGGCCTTTCTAAGGAAGTAAAGAAAGAAAGATTAGTACACTGCTGTTGTCCCCCCGTGGGACGTTTTACGAAGCGAACCGGGTCGATCAGCTGTTCCCCAAGCACTCATGCGTGACAGTGTATATATTAGTTAAATCACATTTGGGCTTTACTCTGCTTAATGAGCACCTGCACAATTAATTCCAGGGATCCAGACCTGTACCTCCAGAGGGGCCTGCTACATACTGAAGTTATTGACACAGAAACAAATGTTCTGCTTCAATAAAGAGTACCTGCACTTTGAACAGTGATCTACATGAATATGCATAAGTGACTATGTTTGAAATTTAAGGTACAAATGTGAGCCAATGTGATGTGAAATGACTAAAAATTAGTTCTTTTCAATTCTGTTTGGCAAAAAGCTTTTTATTATCTCACTTCAGGGCATTTTGGTCATAGAAGGATATGTGTAACAGCTGGTTGCCACCTTCACTTTGGATGTTGCATAACAAAAATCAAGATTTCTTTTTCATTATTGTCACATCTGATTTTTAATTTTCTTGAATCCTTATTTATGTATTGGACCATTAACACAACATTAATTACTGAACATTTATCTTTCTGAGCCCAATCTGTTTGTCCCTTAATTCTGAAAATGTTATTTCAAAGGCTGTCTGTGGCCGGCATTCCAATATCAAGTACCTTAAGTCCAGTGAACAAACCTTGACAAAAGACCTTCACCACAAATGCACACTGATCTTGTTGATTAAGATGTTTTTAGCTTGTTTGTCTAGATACCTGCTTTCTTCAAGACTGTAACATTGTACTACCCTTAAAGTTTTTTCCATGCTGTTTCTTCAAGGAGTTTGCACTTGGATTTGGATTTACCTGAATCAAATAACTAAAACACTGTAACATAAATTACAGTATGGTTATTGATTCTTATTACTTAGATAAATATCTTTCCTGAATTCCAAGTTTATTATTATGAAACATGAAGTCAAAATAGCCAATTCCCTTTTGATCTGATACAGTCACTGTGCTGATCTTTTAGTTTTTTTTTTTTTTTTTTTTAAATTTGTGCGTTTAAAACTACATATTTAAAACCAGTATTTTATCACGATACATTTTTATCAATACTAAATATTTAGTAAAAAATTTACTACTAAATATTTACTAAAAATTTTAGGGTAGGACACCTGTAGCACAGTATTGTGACACTATACCTAAACATCTTCACAAACTTCTTACGCATTTCTTATCTTCTTGATTGTATTCTTCTTATTCTTCTTTATTGTATTGTATTCCTCTACCTTTTCAAGTTAATTTGTTTTTCCTAGATAGTATTTATTTATATTATGCTGAGACAGAGGATTTTGCTAAAGGCAAGGGCACCATCAAATTAGAGCCAGGTATACAGCCTCCACAGAAAAAAGATACCTGGAGTGGGCCATTGTAGGAGGGATGACTCTGCTTATGTACCGAGTGTCCTGGAAAAGAAAAACTTCAAGTGATCCAGCCTATATGGAAGAGAGGTGCCAGAGGGCAGCATGCAATGTTACCCAAGAGCAACAGAGAGCAAGTGACCTCAAACTGAACGTCAGAGATGGTTATATCTCCTGATGAAGGGCACATGGCCTCATAAAGTAACATACAGTACCATGCTACTGTATCTGTTTCAATAAAGAATGCCTGCTAATGAAGTGCCTTACAAACCTTGACCTTTAAGGCCTACAAAAGCACTAGAAGATGGTAGAGGGTGTCCCCAGAGCAAATCAGGCCCATCCTTGAGCACAAAATTGATTCTGAGGTCAGACCTGATGTTATCCCAAGATGGGATGTGAAGCTGCCTCACTTGGTGAGGCCAGCCAAGTGCAGAGCTGGCAGGAGAATAAATTAAAGCTCAGCTGGCTATTGAAAATGAGGTGAGACAGATACATAGGAGCTGAGAAATGATGTATTTGAGGGTGCTACTGTGGTAAGTGTGTGGGTGAGCCACCCCTCCATAAAGACTGGATTTAAGAACTTTGAATTAGGCTTAAGCATTTTGAGCCTTATTGAAAGGGATAAAATGAAAAGTGAAATTTTTAAGTCATGATGCCAGATTTAGAAACCCCAGTTATAGACATTTTGCTGTTTAGATAATGAAAAAATTAAAGTGACATCAAAATGACAATCTTGCAAAAAGATTTGACTATTTTGCCACTTCCTGGTTAAGTGTTGTATGATAAATGCTTTTGTGTACATTAAAATACAACATTAAGGCATATGCAGATATTTACCTAAATGATTTTTAGGGTATAATGATGTATTTCAACAAATTGAATGCTATTAAACAATACAGAAATAGCTTCTTTATTGTAGTCCATGATTTTATTAATCTTTACATAACACTCAGCACACTTGCAGCTAGTATCATCTGAAAAAGTGACTAGCTTTTGTGCAAAATACGCTATGTGAACAGTGGACAGGACACCAGTCAATTGCAGGATACAGTATGTTTTATAAAATCTATCACATTTGTACCTCAAGGCACATGTATAGTTGAGTTGTTTTCTTGGAGAAACAGCACATAATTTGTAAGCCTTCTCTACTTAAAAGTGGGAGAATAGGGGGGACATCCTCTTTCAATGGAAAGAAGCACACCTGCACTTTTAAGATTAGTTAAAAAGAATTTGGTTATCCGCCATTTATCACATTGGGAAAAATTTGCTCAAATCTTAATATTTACACATGACACCCATAAGGTATAACTTGCAGACATCAGATCCTTTGGTGGCAAACCTGCCACAGTTTTTTGTTTTTTCATTCAAACCCAACATTGTAAACAGAGTATGCACATTTCTTTACCTGTACATGCAGGCCTGAGCTTTCTTGACAGAATGGAATGTTAAGTAACCTTAAGATATCATCTGTGATGTGGGCCCTAAGAACTTTAATATAGTCAATCTTTTCACAGACAACCCATTAACGTCAATAGAAGCATCATTCAGCACTTTTATTTTGGTTGCCAATAAATTACTTTTTTTTAAGCATCTTGTTAGTAGTGCATTCCACAAGTCTTAACAGTAAAGTGGGTGATGCACATGTGAAATAAGAAATTTTTATGATATTTATACTGAATATAAATTGGACTTCACTGATAAGTGTCATTGAAAAAGCAAATGTAATAATTAAGTCTGCAGCAGAGGTGTAGTCTTAATCTTAGATGGATATGATATCTGCTCTATACATTGCTTCCAACCTCACATTCAGAGGCAAGCTTCTTTTACTACATACTGTAAACTTTATACTTAATTTGACCTTTTACTGATTCTTCATTTAGACTGTAAAGCCAGGTTACTGCACCCTGTGAGGTAAGGCTGGAATAATGATTTAATCAAACCTAATTGATCTACTAATTTCAAATGAGCCATAATATGCAATACAATACAATACAGTTTATTTTTGTATAGCCCAAAATCACACAGGAAGTGCCGCAATGGGCTTTAACAGGCCCTGCCTCTTGACAGCCCCCCAGCCTTGACTCTATGAGAAGACAAGGAAAAACTCCCAAAAAAAAACCTTGTAGGGAAAAATGGAAGAAACCTTGGGAAAGGCAGTTCAAAGAGAGACCCCTTTCCAGGTAGGTTGGATGTGCAGTGGGTTTCAAAAGAAGGGGGTCAATACAATACAATACACAGAACAGAACAAATCCTTAATACAGCAAAATAATAAAAATTTTAGAAGTACGCAGCAGAATTTAACAGTAGATGATATCACATAATAAGATTTGGATATTTTTAGAGTCCTGGAGACATCATCCATCAAGCTGCCTCCCCATTTGGCCATTCCATGGCTGAAACGTTGCTCGGCCAGCCAATCCGATGAAAGGACCTCTTTTTCCCATGATTCCTGTGATCCTCCATCAGGGATGACTTTAACACAGGCAGGCAAACAACTTGGCAGGTGGGCCGTGGCACCAATTGCCACATTTGAGTACCGAGAACAGAAACAAAATAGGTGAGGGTTAGTAACAAATTATAACAATCATGTTACTTATGTTTTAGTGCTAATAACTAACAACAGAGAAGCAGTATGTACAGTTAATCAGCAGCTCTAGTCAGAATATGCTAAACTGAAGTAGTGTGTCTTCAGCCGAGATTTAAAGGCATCACTTTAGGGGCATCACTTATAGAAGCAGGAAGACCATTCCACAGTTTAGGGGCCCTGTAACTAAAAGCTCGACCTCCCACTGTTATTTTATTAATCCTTGGAATCATAAGCAGACCGGCATCTTGAGATCTTAATGTGCGCTCAGGTTTGTAAGTCATGATTAGTTCAGACAAGTAAGCCGGACCTTGGCCATTTAATGCTTTATATGTTAAAAGGAGGATTTTGAAATCTGCCCTAAACTTAACCAGGAGCCAGTGTAAGGATTTAAGAACTGGAGTTATGTGTTCGTATTTTCTTGTTCTTGTAATAATTCTTGCAGCCACATTTTGGATTAACTGGAGTGTGTATAGAGAACAATTTGAACATCCAGTGAACACCGCATTGCAGTAGTCAATCCTACTAGAGATAAATGCATGAATTAATTTCCCAGAATCCTGTTTATTTAGAAAGTGCCTTAATTTCCTAACATTTTTAAGATGGAAGAAACATGTTTTGGACAACTTTGTAATATGTGCTTTAAATGACATGCTAGAATCAAAGATAACTCCTAGATTGCGGGCTGATTCAGTAAAATTAATTGGGATTTCAACTGAGTTAAATGATGACAAAATATTGCTGTGATCAGCGTCATTCCCTCCAACAATTAACATCTCTGTTTTATCTGTATTTAAAGACAAGTAGTTCTCATTCATCCACTCCTTTAATTCACTAACACAACTAATTAAAGACAACATCGGAGAAACTTCATTTGATTTAAATGAAAGGTATAACTGGGTGTCATCTGCATACCAGTGAAAATTAACATTATGTTTCCTAATGAGAGATCCCAGTGGAAGCATGTAAAGTGAAAACAGTAAAGGTCCCAGTACTGAGCCCTGCGGGACACCATATTGAACTTCTGTGTATAATGATGGAGTACTGTCAGCACATTTCTGTACATATTGGAATCGATTTGATAAATAAGAACTAAACCAAGCGAGCACGGGGCCTGTAAGCCCAACATCGTTTTCTAGCCTGTGCAGTAAAATAGAATGGTCAAAGGTGTCAAACGCTGCACTTAAGTCTAACAACATAATTACAGTGGAGTTTCCTTCATCAGAGGATATCAGAATGTCATTTACAACCCGTGTTAGTGCAGTTTCTGTACTATGACCAGTGCGAAAACCAGACTGGAATTTCTCAAATAAATTGTAATGCGTAAGGTGTGACTGAAGCTGACTGGCGACTACTTTTTCTAGTATTTTAGAGAGAAATGGTAAATTTGAAATAGGCCTATAATTATTTAGTATGTGTGGGTCTAGGTCTGACTTTTTAAGCAAAGGTTTAATGACTGACACTTTTAGTGCATCAGGTACTGTGCCATGCAATAATGAACTATTGATAATGGTTAAAATAGGCACTGCAAGAACATCCATGGCACTTTTTACTAGTTTTGTTGGCACTGGATCTAGGAAACAAGTAGTGGGCTTCATTTTAGTAATTAAAGTTAAGACTTCCTGCTCAGTTACAGGATTATAATTACTAAAGTGCTGAATACAATGTGCGGTAGGGTCTGCTAAGCTAGTATTTGGTTTGTACTGTGATGCTGAGATCTGGGATCTTATATTTTTAATTTTCTCATTGAAGAAGTTCATAAAGTCTGTACTGCTAATATCTGTTGGTATTTTGCACTGTTGATCTGATTTCCCATTTGTTAATTTAGCCACTGTTCTAAACAGTACCTGAGGATTTTTATTATTGCTATCTATTAATGTAGAATAGTATTCTGAGCAAGCTTTAAAGAGGGCTTTTTTATATTTATTAACACTCTCTGTCCATGCAATTTGAAAGACATGTAGCTTTGTTGTTCTCCATCTGCGCTCCAGTTTTTGACACTCTTATTTAAGAGCTCGAGTATTTTCATTAAACCAGGGAGAGTTTCTATGTGCTTTGATCACTTTTGTTTTAAGGGGAGCCACTGTGTCCAGAGCATCTCTCAAGGTCACATTATAATGTGATGTTAGCTGATCTAAATTGTTTTCCACGTTTACATTTGATGTTAACTGATCTAAATGATTTTCCACAATTACACTCGACTTACTCAAGGTATCTATAAATTTTGAAGCAGAATTACAATCTTGATGTCGCACTTCTTTGTCTTTGTTTTAATCTGTGAGTGCGTTGGCATGGGCAGAACTAAATCAAATGTAATTAAGAAGTGATCGGAAATAACTTCATTTAATGGAGTAATATTTAAATTTTGAATTTCAACTTTGTAAGTTATAATTAAATCTAATTTGTGGTTATGATTATGAGTTGGACCCTTGACAATCTGACAAAATCCTACTGAATTTAACAAATAAGTAAAACATTTGCTAAAAGTGTCAGTTTCCACATCAATGTGTACATTAAAATCCCCCATCAGTACAATGTAATCATAATTTATAGCCAAATCAGATAGAGAGTTGCTAAATTCAGTCATGAACAATGAATATGGCCCTGGTGGTCTGTAGACTAGCACTATAATTGTGTTGGAATCTGTTTTAATATTTAAAATGAATACCTCAAAGGATGTAAAGTTGCCTAAATTTTTAGAAGTGATTTGCATTTTGTTACAATGAATTATTCCAAGGCCTCCTCCTCAACCAGAATCTCTAGACTTATGAAGGAACAAGTATCCATCTGGTGACGCCTCTGCTAAGGGAACAGTGTCACATTTACTAAGCCAGGTTTCAGTAAGAAGACACAGATCAGATTTTGTACTTAATATAATATCATTTACTAAAACAGCTTTAGTGCCAAGAGATCGAATGTTCAATAAACAGCATTTAATACTGCATGGTTTTTTTCTGAACTGGTGATATATTTTTTGTTTTAATTTGAAGTAAATTTCTATTACAGATGCCCCTGGTGGAGGGTCTGGTTTTATCCCTTGGTCTAATTATACACCTTATTTTTTGGTTATCAATTAATTTAAGGTTTGTATCAACACTAAATTTACTGGATGCCCCACAACAGGTATTATGGGTAACAGCTTCAGGAAAATAACAGGTGGGATAAACAACAGCCTGTGATTTAAGATCACATGACTGCGGCCTGGATGGTGCTCTCATCAGTCAACCAGGCAGTTTTGCTGCCATATTTTGGGATAATACATAAGATCCCCTCCAGTTAGGATGAAGACCATCTCTTCTGAAAAATCCAGGCCTTTCCCAAAAATCATCCCAATTGTTCACAAACGCTATGGTTTTATTTGCACACCAGGTTTCTAGCCAGCAGTGAGAGGAATGCAATCTGCTATAAATCACATCCCCTCTATATAATCTTGGTAATATAGACTAAGGACTAATTAGGGTCAGAGTATGCTTAGGTGGGCATTTGTGGCATAAAGAGAGATGATCTGTAGTCAGAATTCAATAACACTTACTAGACATTGAAGCAAGAATATGCAATCAGGAGATTTGTTAGGGCTAATATAATAAGAGACATTTGTTCAAATTAATAATCCTGAAGATTATGTGTACAGTTTGGAGAATAACCAGGAGTTACAAGAAACTAGACTGGGTAGATAAAGATGATATATTCTGAGGGGTGTTCATTGTCATTCATGTTGATTAAATTTGGAAAATTTTACACATCTCTAGCTTCTTTCATATTCAAAAATTTATAGGTGATTTAAAAATACAAGATGTGCTGCATTCTTCTGTATTGTAATGTAGTATGTCTAAGGAATACCATATTGTTAAGCTTTACTGCTAGCACTGTGTCATGTTTTCCCTAGAACTGTGTTTTGTAAAAACAGAAATTGATCTAGTAAGAGACCTGGCAACACAAAATAGCACATATCTGCAAAGAAGCATTTCAGCAAATTCTTATTTCCCACCATACCATCAATATTTATTGAAATTAACATTTCTTTTTTTATAGGATATCAAGCTACATCCAATGCAATACTGTGTTCAGAAATTCTAGCTGTAATCATACTGATAATCCTGCAGTCTGTTTCTTTCAATACTGTGTAGTGGAAATAGTATTGTATTAAAGAATAAATACCGTTGCTTTGAGAAGTTTGTTATGACTAAACGGAATGGCACTGAGGCAGGGAAAAGGGACAAAGTGATCAGAAACCAAGTAATAGTAGGAGTAAAAAACAGTGTTATGACCTTGGTATTACACTAAGTAGCCCTCTAAGAAACTTGTGAACACAAAATCTCTCATTCCACATATTGCTCAGCCTCCTGGAAACAGTTGAAATGGGGTCATTTTCTATGCAGCATTTTAGTTAACCATTATATGCATATTCAAATCATTTTATCTGGTAATCACATTATCTTTATTTGTAAACTATTTTTCAATGGCTATGGTATTATAAAAGACATTGTTTAAAATATGTTTGAGCAGTGTATTGCTAAACTGCACCATTAGTCACTGATCCTTATATATTGGTTTATGTGGATATAACAACAGAGGCTACAGCTCTCTCATGAAAAGCAAAGATGCTGCACCAATCATCATTAAACATTCCTTCTCTTAGGATGTCATTTTTCCAAGGCTGGCATCACAAAACTGGATTCAACATGACTTCTACTCAGAAAGCATGTCAAGTTTAATTACTGTAGTTGCTGAACATTATTACCTGTATCATTGCCAGTATCAGAAAATATCAATTTATACTACTAAGAATCATGGAGTATAGTTTCCAATAGAAGATTCAAAGCAGCTTTTAGTCAGGCAGCATGGCAGCTTTAATGACTATTAAACTGATTGCCTAATCTTGTTTCCTTTTAAGATGTAAACAGCTAGGAAGTTCAGTGGATATCCAATTACCTGTATCACTAACTACTTTTTATCACTGTTCCAAATCTCATATTGCCCAGGATGAGGACAACAATGTCACTAAAGTTTTGGCAGCCAAAAAATAAGTTTGTACTCTATCATAGTACAACAGAAATCTGACAGAACTTTTGCTACTTATAATTATTTGTTTTCTTCTATTTGTTTTTCTATTTTTCCCCACTCCCATGCTCTTGTTCCTTTTAAATAGAAGTTTGTGGTTTTCTCCCAGCTCCTTACTTTGTATTGTGTTCTTTATTTACAAGAGCAGGGCCTCTGATTCATTTATAGCCCTTTTAGTGCAATAGCTGCCCGAGGGTTGGTTGAACACATCTGCTGCCACTACCATTTTGCTGTGTCATTAGTTGTTTGCATCTATGTTCATTGGCTCCTTTTTGAGCATTTATTTATAGTGAGGTTTACAGTCTTTGACCATTTTGGCTTTTGTATTTTTCTAGCTTTTGACCAAATTCTGGTTATTATAATTTAGATTTTTGGATTGTAGATCAATTTCAGCAATTCTTTTTCTTTTGTTTTGAATTTTTATATCTAGTAATTTTTGAAAATGCTTATTAGAAATGTATTCATTTTTTTGGCATTTAGAAATTTCAAATTTTCAATTATTTCCAAAACAAATATTGTGTTATCTGTTAAAAATGTATTTTGAAAATAAACCATTTACATTTTTCATGTTTTTGAACTTAGTAGATTATTTTTAACTATTATTTCATTACTGTTATATACCTACAACTATGTTTATTAATTTATGTTTGATACTGCAGCTTATTGTGTTTGTGTTTATTGATGTTTATTGATGCTACCATTTTGCAGCTTCCATTGTTAAGAAACAACCTCTGGCTGTTTTGCTGGGTTGCGGTACCTGAAATTGCATGTTGTGACGTCACTCATGCAATGATTTATAAGCCAGTGCCATAGATGTAGAATCATTGGAGACTGTGAATAAACTAAAGATTACTGTGCAGGTTATTATAATGAATTTTGGTCTTCAAATTTTTAGCAACCCCTTTTTGACTTTAATGCTGGTTAGCATTTAGGCTTTGGTGAGAGCTACCTGGACTTCCTGGTTTACAACTCATTTCAAGTCTTTCAGTTCATCTCTTGTTGCACTTAATCCATTCTAACTTGCTCAATTTGTACTGGCAAAGCATGGGAATCCTAAACCTAGTATTTAGGATTCACGATATGTGTGTTAGCTCTTTCCATTTGAATCCTTAACCATGTATTCAATGCATTTAGTTTTCCTATTTCTTCCATCTTCCACAGCCTAGATCTATAGACTCTGGTATAGCACAGTGGTATGCTTCACAAATCGTTCTTAATGGACCTCTCTTTTCCTTCTTCCTCCATACCCATTATTTAAGAAGGAAGTCGTTCATTTGAAATTTTCCTTTATCTGAAAGCATTGAACTGATGTAAATAAACTTAAATCTGTTGAACACTTTCCCCATGTTTGGCTTATTTCCTCCTTCTGATTTATTATGCTGCCTATAAATGCATATGACTTGTGTTTTTACATTGATCTTCATTGTATACTTCATGCCTGCATTGTTCAATTTGTTCATCAATCTTTATAGTTCTTTGTAGTTCTTGCCCTCAAGGGACTGTTCATCTGAAAGTCTGACGTACTTTAGGAGTTCAGTTCTAATTGTTATTCGTTTCACAACATCCTCCGTTGCCTGAGTTGACATAATTTTTTAATACATCAAGAACAGTAATGATGAAAGAAAGCAGAGTTATCTCATGCTATTCAAAACGTAATCGATGCTGTCTGTTTCATATGCCTTCTGCATATCAAGTTGAACTCTGTTCTCTCTGGTAGCTTCTGATATTTTCACTATTTTAAAAATCTACCCAGTTCTTGGCACATTTCAAAAGTTTAAGCAAAACAAAATAATGGGATTCAGTTGTGACATTTGAATGACTTCTAATCTCATATTCTATACTATATCATCCTGGGTAGGGCATGACAAAATAACAGTTTAAGGCAAACGAGATTTCAGTTTTCCAATTAACAGTACCAACTACCTCCTAGTATGATGTCACCTGTGGCATAAAATTACATCTCCGTGTCCTGCATTTGTCATTTATCAGAGTGGAGTTCAGTGTCTGTTGCATTACTTCAGTATGCCCAGACCGATTCACATCTATCATCAAGATCCACAGCATTAGTGGCTCCATTATGAGGTCTTCCGAGGTGGTCAAGTTCCCAATACAGAAATTGTGCCCTGTATCCCTGAGGACCACCACTATGTTGGCCAAATGCAAGTGTAACCTAATTTTTTCTATCACTATCTACAGCTCAAATCCATTGATAAGGATAGGGAATAAGCCTGACGACATTGGAGTATTCTAAACCTGTTCACTCTTGACTTAAAGTAACACACCAGCACTTCTGAAATGTACTTGTGATGAGTGGAAAGGTCAAAAACTAGTAAAAGTACGCAAAGGTTCTTTAAAGGTTGTTTTTTTCAGTTTGATATCTGCAGTCTCAGATATGGAACAAATGGAAACAGTAACCTTTTATGTCATCACATCAGTTACATCACATGTAGTGGACTATTAGGAGTTCCCATGAAAAGAATTAAAGAAAATCCCACGAACTGGCAGAACACACACTAAAACAATTATTTATAAGTGACCTGAAAATCTTTTCCTAGTCAAATGTTTGCTTAATTAGGCTTAGAAGTCTTTGCTGAAATCTGAAAAAGCTATAAATATGAAACACCTTATTTATTTATAAAATATTTTGAACAGTTAGGATGATTGCTCAGTCTTAGTTTTTCATTGCTCCACTTCTTAACTCATACATTATGAAACAACAAAACACTGAACCATAATCCAACAGTTTCGAAAGTCTACCTATTTCATTGTCATCTCAGATATCAATGGCACTTGGTCAGCCCTTTTAATATCACCTTATTCCTTTTTTAATGACAATTTGGCAAGACTCTACTTCAGACTTCCTACAGAAAACATTTCAAATAATTAGCACATTATAAAACTGGCAGACTTCAGGGAGCAGAAATGTAACTGACTTCTCATTTCCTACTGCTGGCATATACCACTTGTTTATATTCATGGCCCTGCATTTAACAACTGTGCCAAGTACTGTTGTATCAGCCATCCTTGCAGCTGCTTCATGCCTTCATGGGCTGACAGATCCCATCATCTAGAATTAGATTTATTCACTCAATGGTCAGCAGTTTTGCCACTCTAGATAGTTATGATTCTGCATGGCCTGTAATCAAATTCATACATTTGAAAAACACCCTCTATATAAGGACAGCTGACAGCATTGATAGTATTTCATTAAATCAAATTATATAGGCATATAGGCATGCTTGCTTGATAAATATCTATGGAAAGTAATGCTGCCAAATTACACTACCTGTGCCCTGACATCTTTAAGAGTGGTAGTTGTAAGCGTTCCTTTCAATATTTAATGTTTGCAGGATGGAGAAGAGCAAGAATCAACTTTTTATATTACCATGCTCATTCAGTTGTTATTTATAATGTTTAAAGAGTTGCATGCAATAGTTCTGAAAAGTAATGAATAAGTACTTTTTACTTTTATTTAATTGACTATACTCCCCACTAAAACAGTATTTAGCAAATATGACTGAAAAAATCCATCTATACATCAATTTATCAAACTGTTTGATCCAATTCAAGAGCAAAGTGGACAGAGCCAATCCTGGAAGCATCAGGTACTACACAGAAAACCAGTTCATTGCATGGTACACACCGTCACACACGGGGGCAGTGTAGAGTAATTAATAATAATACTACTACTAATAATAATGCATTTATATTCAGTAGCACAGTGCATAAGTTGAATGCAGCTAAATGTTTTTAAAGAAAAGAAAAACAATACTAATTAGTAGCGACAAACAAAACAGCAGAATCACTTTACATACATTTTTAAAACATTGCCTCCAAAATTAATTTCACATGAGATTTTTCAATTGTAAAATGCAAAACTCACTAAATTTAGTTTTGTTTGAATTTTCACATTTGTTTGTGGTGAAGGTTATTCCATAGCCAAAACTTCTAACTTGCCAACACCGCAGTATCCATGGCCCCTTCCATGAAGCCCCGCCTCCTCTCATTTGCCTCACGCACTGCGTGCTGGCACATTTAGGTTGCCAGTTTGTACTTTGCACAGCTTATTTCAGGTCAGAAATTAGCACCTTCCTTGCTTGTTTTCTCCAACTCCATATGGTTGTCCAAGCCAGGATCCTTCTGGAGACTCAACGTCCATGCAGCCAGGTCAGTGGATTTTATTACCCTGATGTGCTTACACATAAGTGCTCTCTATCTGTATATTCTTTCCACACCCTGCACCAGAATAAATCTCCACAGGCTTTTACAAATGGGAAAGAAATGTTTGAAGATAAGATGAAAATGTGGTAAAGTTGCTAAAACTTCTACCTTATTTATTAACTATATACATTTTTACAAGTAAAATACCAAACAATGGTATTGTTTTTTTAAAGAAACTGCATAAAATGTTAGTTTTATTTACTGTTGTGGGAGATATATTATTATATATGGTATATATATTATTATATTACATTATATAATTTTTTTTTTCATTTTGTACACATTCAATAGCAAAACCCTTACAGCAAAACAAATCTTCAGAACAAGTTACTTAAGCACCAGAAGTACAACCTGTATTTTTCCATTACATTAGCTGCTTGGGTGAATTTTCAAAATAGAATTAACTCTTACTCAGGTAATTCTTTTAAAAATGTTATGTTTAAAAAAAGATGAAATACAATTTGACACCCTTCACAGTCAACAAGTAACAGTAGTAAAAAGCTTAAAAACTATTAAGAAATGTTTATTTTATGTACTCTACTAATACATGTAATTGCTTATTTTATCATGTCTGTTATTGAGAAATGCACACCAATGTCACAGAAAGTTTTAATAGACAAAATGTGATAAAGTATCTCCGTCTTTGATGAAGTAAACAAACAAAAATAGTAATTTCAAAATTTGGGGCATTTTTATGTCCTCAAAGTCACCTGATAATATAACATGTATACATTTTCTAAATTATTTTTATATAGCTTTTAAAATATGAATGTGCATTTAATCATCTAACATTATAGTTCATATATCATGCTTCATTGTGACCAAATACAGCATGAACATAACTTTAATAAATTTTCAAAAAAGCATTCTAACAAAGTTCTAATTCAGCCTTGAAGTGCAAACCATAAAAACTGTCTGTTTATTGCCTTACTTGTTTCCAATGTGATATTTTTAAAATGGAATAAGTATTTAATAAGAGTACACTTTTGTCTTGTTACAAGCTATCTATAGTGATCGAAATCATGAACACTTCTTCAGAGTTTTTGAACACTTTGGACAGATGAAAAGAAACATTTTTCATACGTTTTAAATAAACAAATCTAGTTTCACCAAACCAAATTCAAAACATATTTGATTTCAGCATCATTCTTGAAAATGATGTTTTGATTTCAACCTCATTCTTGAAAATGTTAACACTTAACAGAAACTGATCTGCACCAGAGGAGGACACAAGCATGGAGTTAGGTTGGTGAGTTGTGTTCATTTAAATACCTGTTATTAGTGGGGAGTGCCAGGTATCAAGTCGAAGTACTACTGTGTAATCTTGTATAAGATGGGTCGCTGTCAGATATTCATGCTTAGAGATTTTATGGTAACAAAACCCCCCTTTCTTGTTTACAAACTGTTTCTTTAAATGTCTTACATTACATGTGTTTTATGTTTGCATCCCCAAGAGGTGGGACTGCCCTTTGCATAACTAGTAGTGACTGCCCTCAGGCACATAATAGTAATACTGGGAGGTGGAGTCCCTTGTGGTTCATTGGATGTGCTACTGTGGAGTGTTAGATTTTATCTTTGAGAATTGCTTTGTTTCTTTGGATTTACTGGTTTTGTCAACTCTTTTCACCCCTGTTTAAGGATTTCATTTAAGGATTTTTTTTATTGATATTAACATCATCTATTGTGAAGCATTTTGATTATATTTTGAAATTTTATTTATACATTTTTGAACTTTTAAGCCATAATCCTATTTGGCCTGGTGTAGGCTGAATCCAGCCAGATGAGTATCAACTCAGGCTGCAGAGGAGTGAACCTTTTTGGACAGGGTAGCTTGGATTCTGGCCTGCTTTGTGGTATCATTTTGGATGCCTGACACCATTTTGGCAATTTTGTTTATACAAATAGCCAGTGAGGACCCATGGAACATTACAGTTGTCTTATGGTTATTCATCAGGGTCTTTGACGATTGTATAACTATTTTTGAAAGAGTTTGGAAGCATTTCTCTTAAACCAGACTTATTTTGTCTGCGCAAGGTGGCTCGTAGGTCAATGAAGCTCTGGCAGGCTTTATAAGAAACACATTCCGCTCACCAATACCATGTATGGCTTAAGAGTTGTTCCACCAATTTAGCACATTCAGCTATTTGCAGGTTCTACTCACTAATGCTATATTAGGCTCCCTTCTCTGAATATACAGTAGCACATTCTTTCATTATCTGTGTACAATGAAACCTGTTCTAATCACTAAAAGTCTTTAAGGTTCTGTTTCAGTCTTCAGATTGCCAGGAAAATATTTTAGCTTTTAAAATGTCTTAAACAGTATCCTGCTGTGCATATAACAGTACTGCATAATTATTTTTCAACTCTGGTTATATATATTATAATGAAAACAGCTCAGTGTACCAGAAAAAGATGTGTTGGTGAGTAAGAACATACACTGGGGAGAGAAATGATAAACTACTGTCTGAAATTATGACAAATGCTAAATTTAAACTATATTGTCAAATTGTCATTGCATTGTGATCTTCTACTTACTATTACAAAACATAGTCTACCGTCCATTGAGGAAGACCAGTCACAAATCATCAATTACAATGTTTATCTTCCACCGTTTGAAGCAAGTTCAAACTGCTGAGCTAATAACCACCTCACTAATGCTTCAAACTATATATCGTGACTGAGTGGGGATTTTAGTTTAAACACTGAATCACTCTATTGAGAGAAAAAACTATATTGTTCTCCCTCTTGTTATATTGTGGATATTTTTTTCAGTAAATGTAAAAACTATATTTGAGCAAGCTGCACCTTCTTCCTTTCCAGGATTAATATCCCACCTTGAGCCCAGTGTTACTGGGTTAGTCTCAGCCTTCCACAACTCTGAGCTGGGCAAGCAGTCAGTGAGAAAGTACACTGTTTCCTGCATCCTGTGCAAAAAGAATCAAGAAAAAAATCTATTGACTCCAAAGATCAGATTTGCACAGGCAAGAGAGACAAAAAGTCAGACTTTTACCCTATTAGAACAGTGGATATGCAGATTTGGTATTCTAAATTGTAATCAATTGACAGGTATTCTAATGACGTAATATATAATTCAAAGTTCTTTCTTATTAGAACAGTTTGTATCTTATAAATGTCCTTTGTTTCAGGAAAAATCAAGACAAACAGTAACCAAGACAGGTTCTAAACCTCTCTTCTAGAACTCTGTGTAATGCCTAATGCACAACACATACCTCATACCAGTCTAACAGGGGCATCTATAAGTTGTACTGAGGATAAATCAGGGTGAGTGAGAGAGACACAGACAAGATAGTACAAAAAATAGTTCTTTATTAAAAACAATAAAAAAAATTATAAATATCAAACGTAGAAGAAAGTGAGTTTTAAAAAAAAAATGCATTAGCATGTCTATCAAAAATCACAGCTCAAACATGTGAACAAAAATGATGAAACAGAAGAAATTTAAAACAAACACATAGTGACTCGATTCCTATTCCCTTCTCCCTTGTCCAGGCTGCTTGAAGGGAATCCAATGACTTTCAAAGTAAAAACAAAAAATTGAATAGATAAAAAAACACAGCAATTACCCTGTCCTTTTTCCCTCCCTAAGGCTGATCAAGGGAACAAAGGATGTATTAAAAAAAGAAACACTAATCAGTTTAAACTAATATCCATGCTTTCCACATTATCACCACTTCTCAGTGCTCTCTTAGGGGATAATCAAGATAAGTGCACCTTCGTCTTATCCTTGTTTAGGCAACTCATGAGTACCATTGATTAATGAAATTCGCCAAAGCATTATTTGCAGTAAATTTGCGGAGTTTGCATTCGCCGTTGCTTGTTGAATTATTTATTGATAATTTGGTCGGTTTAGGAGATTTTTTTTTTTTTTTTACCAACAGCCCATAATTCTTTATGAGGCCAGTGCAACATCCCCTGGAGACATTGATGGTTCCACCCCCCCATGCTGATCATTTGCATTACAGACTCTGTGGGACGAGTTATCAGTTGTAAAAGAGAGAGCAAACAACAGCATAAAGGTTTGGGGTTTCCGGCCCCATATATTGCAATATGATCCAGACTTTTGACAGGTCAATGTACATGAAAAATGAAATTCCTAGTGCATGACACCCAAAGATGGCGTCGGCGGACATTTAAGGAGGAGGGGCCGGAAGTGGAGGAATGCTGGGAAGGAGCCGTGGTGCAAGATGGGATTGATGATGTCATGACGGAGGAAGGGCGGAAGTAGCGTAGTGCGGGAAGCTGTAGGAGCGAGACTCATGGCGGCAGTGTGTCTTTTCTTCTGTAAGAAACAAAAGGAGAAAGGTTAGTACCCTGCCACTCCCTGCTGGCATATGTCTTCCCGAACGTATTAAGGTCCGTCCGCGTACCCCTACTCACGCGTGCGTGACACGACCCCCCCCCCCCCTCAGCCCAGAACCGTCAGGTCGGGTGGACCTAACCGAGAGGTTGTGAATACGAGAGAGGGCATCGGCATTGGCCTGAAGGTTGCCACGACGATAAGTGACGGTGAACTTGTATGGCTGTAAATCCAGAAACCGCGCGTGCATGACACAGTGCTTGTACCCAGATCTGTAGGTCAATCTTCAAGTTTCATGTCAATATAAGAGAAGGAGGCACGTGCCCTATGCATGTATAATAAGAGTGAAAACAAACCTTGAAGGAGTCTGACATACCCTCCCACCAAACACAATAGACTCTATGAAATAATAACAATAACGAAAGATTACTATTTACATTATGTTTCTATCTTTTTGATAGAAGAAAAAGTGTAAAGCATCAACATAGACAGTTCAGAGAGCCTTCAGCATGATTTCAAAAAGCAGAACAAGCCAGCGGCTTCAATCATGACACACCACTTTGAATTTTCTGCCTTTAAAAGACGTACATATTTTTTCTAACTTTTGACTATAATTTCAGCATTTCCAATTTGCTTTGACAAAACATATGATTGCATGTCTCTTGACTGTGTTCTTTCTTTTTTGATTTCACAGGGGCATGGTGATGCAGTGCTTAGCACTGCTGCCACACAGCTCAGGTCACCTTTTTGTCCACTATATTTGGTAGACATTTCCCTAGCCCTCAGGAACACTTTACAGATGATTGCACCATTATAATCTTTTAAATCTAGTTCAGTTAGTCCTTTACCATTGATTTCAATGCATTTCACTGAGTTTGGTGAAATTCACATGAACATCTCCATGTCTTCTCTGAACTCGAGGCGAAGCGAACACCATGGCGATGCTCATCACTACTCATGAGTATCATGCAGAAATATTTTCATAACGAAAACAAGAACTAGAACTAAAAATATTGTTTTTCGTTTTATAAGAACGAGAACTGAAATTAAGGCAAACAGAGAAACTAAAACTAAATAAAAATAAAAATTAAGTGATATGTGAACAAACTAAAACGAGAATGAAAATTTAGTAAACATGAAAAAAACAGCAATTGCATTTTTGTTCAATCCAGTTAAGTTGCCCTCTTCACTATGCGGTGATTTTGTACCTTGGGCTTACTATAATCACGTGGTGCAACTTCCATAAAGGACCATTGTTTGTTTGTTGAGCACATTTGTTTTATTGGGTTGAAGCAGTAAGCACATGTGGTTGCCTATGGCGAGTTTTGCACAGATGTTTGTGGGTAGAAAGCAAGAAAGTAACGTGTGGAAATAATTTAATTACAGCGCAGATGATAATTAAAGCAAATGTAGCATGCGAGAAGAAGAAAAGAGTCTCGGAGTTTCAGTGTAGGACCAACTGGATCAGTACTTAGTGGAAGTCTAGCACTTCTCTGGCACCATGATTGCACTTCAGTACAGGGACTTGCGATTGGGGGAGGGAAGAAAAGTAAAAAAAAAAAAAACTAATAATGAGAACATAAAATAAATTTCTCCACTGGTCTGTGCTATAAAATATGTTTTCTGTATGATTCCAATTTTTATCTTTTTTACTGTCAAATTCACGGAATTTGCACATTTACTGATCAAATACAAGGGAGAAACGCGAGGTGCAGTAGCAACAATCGGAGCCTCAGCCCAGACTGTTCTATCCCTCACACACTGGGTTGATGCATGCAATTGGCGCGTAGCTGTTGCTGCCTCTCTTTGTGTCGCCAAAATAATGTTTGCAAACATGTTTATTATACACCCTGACTTTCCACAGTCTGGCTAATATCTTTAATGAATTTGTGTGACATATCTAGTCTTACTGATCGGACATAAAACCGCAGTAAAAAGGCACAAAGTAAGGCAGAGAGTACTGTGCCACACCGGAGGGGCCGGATGTGAACCCAACGGGTGCTTGCTGCTGCTGTTCTTCTACACAGAGGCGCCAATAAGTTAGTGATATCAGAAATTCAAGTGCACTGCAGCGGTCAGGTTATTTTTATTTTTTCTTCCACCTTCAAAATGGAAGATTAAAGCTTTTAAAACTAAAGGAAAACAAGGAGGACTTTAACAAGAAAGTGACGAAGATTTTCGTAAAGAAGGACTGGCGTATGGACTTCATTTACAAATAAATGTAAGACCATAAACGGTTTTCAATTTTATAAAACATGGGATCAGACTAAGGAAAAAAATCCAATATTTAAAGACTAAATTTTGACCTTAAATAAAATATTAATTTGCTTTTCTTGTTAGCCTTTTTCTGAACAGTCTTTCATTTGTATTGAATGATTATAAATTGTGAAATTGCAATGGTAAATGTAGAACATATGGAGGGTGCAGAGCAAATGCGCTCTCTCTGCTCTCTCTCGCCGCTATAAATGTAACATTCTTTCTTAGCCAAATATGTGTGTACAAATTGCTGATGATATATTAAACATAACCAGTAGGCAATGTGCATGCTGCCAATCAAATATTAAATAAGATATGGGTTCATATATTTGTAAATCTGATTCTGAAGGAGTCAGTGCCTCACGAACCTCACCGCACGTCACTGCTTCAATACTGGCAGCAGAAATCGTAAACATACAGTCTTGCTGGTGACCCTCATAGTGCCGAGGACCCTGTCTGTGCACCTGCATTACAGGCACTAATCAAGCAAATATTTTCACTGTGTGGGTATCTGTGCAATGGATGTTGTTGCAGCATGAACAAATCCCTCAAAATGCATGCTTGTTTAAAGCTTAACAGCAACATGCTTGCACAGACTGGTTGAAACATTTGATCTTGCTGACTGTACTAATTAGGCAACTTAGTCTGTTTGCTCATTGACAGTCAAGCTATGTTTAACGGCATTATGAACTGTGAGTGTATTTTGTTGACTGAATCATAACTTGCATTGAAATATGTGTAGGCCAGCATTTGTGGTCTTGAAACAGAAAAAAAAAAAAAAAAAACTAAAATTGTACTAATATTATATAAAAAGGCCAGAACTAAATAAAATAAAAACTAAAATTTTAAACACAGAACTAAATAAAAAGTAAAAATTTTTGACTCCACTGAAAACTAGAACGAAATAAAAATAAAAATTAATTTTATTAAATAACATAAAAACTAAGATTAATATCAGAATTGAAATATCAGTGGTATCATGGTGCAACCCTTCAATAAAACAGACTCAATGTCAGCAACAAAGGCAATCCCTAATTTCCATCTTTCTATTTTTATATACACTCAAGATTCTTTACTCCACTTTTACAAGATGCCACACCCTGCCCCTTCCGGCTACCTAGTGCACCATCATATAATCTGCTCTACATGCCATAACCCATAAGTCAGCATTCAAATCCATGAACCACAATGTCACGCAAGAGCACGACTAAGGACGCTTCAATTTCAATAACTCTCTGGTAAGTAATCACTTTACTCTTTTCTAACAGACCCATTTACCCTTATACACTATGGGGTATTTGCCATTATTGTGCTTAAATTACATACCCAAAAATTAGTCTGCTTATGTTAAAAAAGGAGCTTCAAATGGCTGACGGGTAGCGAGTACAAAACTTCAGATTTTTAAAAGAAAGTATTTATGATTAAACACTTGTTTACAACAATATTAACTAAATAAAACACATAAAAAATTGGTGCTTAATGGATTTCTCTCCAAAAACACAACCAACACATTTTAGAATGCAAACCATAGAATCAATTTTCTTTTGTGCCCAAGTCTGTCAGCTATCATTGTGCCAAGTTTAAATGTCATTCCCCATAGGCATTGCAATGTTGTACTGCTTGGCACAAGGTGCCCCATTTATGGAAACACTGTGTCCCTTTTTGAACACATTAAGTCTCTAGAATCTAAAAAATCTCTCAAAACAAGTATTGCAGCTGCAGATATATATATTTTTTTATTTTTCAGAAAAAAATATGTATACATACAAACACAAAAATTGTATATCACTCTGAAGCAACAAGTAAACAATCTGTACCTACAGTATTTACATATAATTAGGTACTCATCCAATCTTTTACTTTCAAAATTGTATCTCATGCCAGTCCTTGAAACCATTTCTGTTTACCATTACATACAGAGAGACCTTACATTTTTGTACCCTAGATTGTGGGTTTTGTGCTCACAAATGTTCTTCTGCCTTCTGTTGAAGAAGTTTCAGACAATTTTATCTATACGTTTTTCCTTTTGTTGTTCCTTTGCCATACATTTCATACAATGTCTTTTTTATTTTATAAAATTTAATTAAAACAAATAACAATCCATACAATAAAATCAAACTTAACCAAACCATAATTAAATCCCTACCCAAAAGAAAGAGAGGACAGCCAGCTAACACAACAAATCTTTGAAGTAACAAGGAAGGAAAAGTATCCCTTTCCCCGATATAGAAGCTTATTCTAAAATGTTAGTGATTAGATCCTGCCATATTTTTAAATAGTTTTGAACAGATCCTTTGGTGAGAATTAGATTTTTTCTAATTTCAATTAGTACAGGGCATCACTTACCCACTGGCTTAAAAGTTGTGGGTTGGGAATCTTCCAGGTTAGCAAATTAAGTCTACATGCCAATAGTGAGGTAAAGGCAATTACAGTTTGTTTGTCCTTCTCCACTTAAGCCTATCTGGGAGTACACCAAACACAGCTGTTAATGGGTTAGGAGGGATTGTGACACCAAGGCAGTCTGATAGGCATTCAAAGGCATTTTGTCCAAAACATGTCATACACTTTCATACCAGCTTCTTCTTGTACTGGGTTTTGGAGAATGGGACATGCCTTTCCTGGCAGCCCTGGGCACAAGGCAGAAAACAGGGAGCACTGAGCATACAGCTAGTCATACAGACATTACACCTAAACCAGTGTTTCTCAGCCCCTTTTGAGTTACAGGTGGTAGTCACTTGGTGATGAAACTTATTCACGATATAATCCACCCCACCCCATCAATGAAGGGATTAACAGAATTATGCAAGATTTTATATTTCCTTTCTAATCATGCTCACTTTACCAAGAGCTCCCTTTATCATAAAACTGCACTATGATTTTATTTCCCATTTGTAATCACACTTGTTTCTGATTTCAGGGGTAAGTGTAATTAAAAAAAGAATAAAAATATCTCACGGTGCAGTTGGTCTTTTTGGTGAGGGGAGGCTTGTGTGTGTGGAGGGAGGGATTGTACAGTGAACAAACCACTAGCTGAAACACTTTTTTTTCTCTCATGTACTTGCAACATGGTGCTGTGATAAAGTGACATTCGATTAAACTGTAAAACTGCACACTGCAACACATCATTCTCAAATAAGTCAGAACTGTGAACAGAATCTGACACAAACTTTGTGTGCATCGATGCATAAAGTTGAGTTGTCAAAGAAGCCATTTCTTTCTTGCCTTTTAGGCACAGGTGTAATAAACGACAACTAGACAACTAAACATCATTCGAATGGACTGAAACTCAGCTATCCAATGGTAATGAGCATTTCATTGTATGTGGCTTGACGTAGGTGAGATCTTTAATAAAAGCAGATTCATTCAGTTGTGCCTGCGTCAAGGTATATGTGTGAAAATTGTATTTTTTTAATATGAAACAGACCATAGAACATGGAAACATAATTTATTTGAAAGAAGACACTCTTGTGCATGTAAAAATAGCATTATTACTTTTGATTGACTTGTAGATTTACTGCAGTGCACACAATACATTTTGCAGTATGGCAGTGTATCATTATTTAGACACCTTGTGCATAAATGGCTACCTCAAACTGAAATGGCTTCATTACTCTTATTCACTGCCTCACAGCTTGGTACTTCATGCCAGGATGCTTCCTCCTGTCCAGAATATAAGATAGATAGATAGATAGATAGATAGATAGATAGATAGATAGATAGA